>OY757931.1:65215850-65253350 GCA_963585895.1 Sepioteuthis lessoniana | reverse complement strand
CTGTATGTATGTTCGAGCTGGTCGTCCTGCTTTTGCTTGGCCATATGTGGGGGTCCATAGGAGTACATCACTGATGAGTTGTCCTTGCTTCTCCAGCAATGTCCTGTGTGTCTGGGTCGTCTAACTTGTATAGTTTTCGTGATGGGAGGCAGGTGGCCGTATAGTTAGTGCCTTGTGGGGTGTTGCCGCCAGGACTTGTTCAATATTGCTCTCAACATTCTTGTGTAATTGCCGTCTAGCTTCTTCTTCAGCCGATTAGGTAGCGTCCAAGTAGTGCATCCATATAGCAGTATCGATACTACCGCTGCCTAGAAGAAAATGCGTTTCCTTTTATCGGTCAGGTCTGATTAGTTACTAGAAACCACATTCTAATTAGTATTATATAGGACTACTTGAAACCATACATTTGAATGAAAAGTATTTGTATTAAATAGTAATACCAGATATCATATAACTGTTTGCATTAAGCTTTCAAGAAATTACGAAAATGTAAATGTATACATAAAATGAACTCGACACTCTACAGCTCAGTTGGCTGGTCCCATTTCCTCTCTGGGATTTTTATTTTGACATCTCTGAATGACACATCCTCCCCGCGCGCGCGTAAATACCTGTGCTCATGTTGCACCTAACTAACCCATGCGCTAAGCGAAAGGTTCTCAGCCTAACTAAACCGAAAGGCAAGATATATAAAACGAAATCCCTCGGCCATTATATTACAGTTGAGAACTCAGACAGAGTTCATGTGTTTTAAACAAGAAATTGATAGAATAGTTCACATACATCGGCAGCAGCATCTCATTTACTGAAAGAGATGTGAGCATACGCATAGCAAAGGCGTGGGTTGCTATTGACAGATTATCGATCATATAGAAATCTAATCTCCCTGATTAAATGAAAGAAGGTTTCTTCCAAACTTTTGCCGTGTCATAACTACTGTATTGTTGCACCACCTGGAGTCAAATGAAACGCTTAGAGAAAAAGTTCGATGGAAACTACAGAAGAATACAACCAGCTGTTTTGAACGAATTCGTGTTGTAATACCCATCAAAAGAGCAGCTGTACGGCCACTTACCTCCCATCTTAGTAACTGTCCAAGTAAGATGAACGAGACACGCTGGGTATTGCTGGGAAAGTGAGGACTTACATCATGGGCGGACACTGGATGAAGTTTAGAGGACCTGCCAGGAGCAATAGTCGATAGAGAGAGAGAGAGAGAGAGAGAGAGAGAGAGAGAGAGAGAGAGAGATCATTGCAACATCAACAGGATGATGATAATGATAATATGGTCAAGTGATCACATTTTGAAGCACCCGAAAATATTACACACACACACACTCTGTCTCTGTCTTTCTTTCTCTCTCTGTCTCCGTCTCTGTCTCTCCCTCGCAAGTGATGTAGTCGATGTTATTGAGAATCTTAAATTCAGTAGGATGGAAAGATGACGGAAACATAAAAGAAAATAACCGCTATTGTTTCATTTCTTTTCCCGTCAAATATATTATGGCCGTCGGTTTGGCGGGAAGAAAAAAAAGAACACTGCCGTTTTAGGAATGGAAAGTCTTTTTACTACTTGAAATCAACTTGAAAGGGAAAAATAAGTGCTATTTGCAACGAACCATTCATTTGCTGCCTGAGGTGAATTTCGAACCTACAGAGGCAGAATGACTTTTTATGAAAATTTGATTTGTTTGTTTGTCATGATAAAAAAACTACCCCCCCCCCAATGAAAACAAAAAATTAAACAAAACAAAAATGAACGAAGAACAATTTTTTTTTTTTTTTGTTTGTATGTTTGTTTGACCATACTTTCCAAGTAGTTGTGGGGGGAAGATGACAGAAAAATTGTCCTTGGGATGTGAAATCGTAGAAATCAGTCAAAATGTTGAAGTATTTCAAAATCTATAGGGTTTTAACGAAATGAATAAATAAAGTATACGGACACACATAGAGACACTCGGACACACATACACACATATAGACACACACAAAGAGACACGTATATGACTCCCGCTATCTTTATATATATATATATATATATATATATATATATATATATATATATATATATGGAGTCGTTTGTAAAATAATTTCTGGATTTGAATTCACACACGCACGTGCGCACACACAGAGAAATGCTTTTATTGTACCCGCAGACACACACACACACACTTTGACTGACAAACAGATATATAGATTGATAGACACTCACACACACGCACGCACACACACACACACACGCGCACACACACACACACACACACACACACATATATATATATATATATATATATATATATATATATATAAAGAACCCAACAAACACTTGTCCAGTCGGCTGGGGCTGGAGAATACACTGACTGCTTCTCTACAGTGGGGTACGACCACCCCAACGAGTGTCCTGGATATGACACGAAACAATCTGATGGTGATGTTTCAGCAATGCTGGAGCTTTGAGGAATACAGAGTATCCGTTCATTGCCATCGCTCCCAGGTCCACTCTGGCCCGGATTGGTAGCACCTGATAAGGGTCATATCTATGGGTTAAATAGAACTAAACCGTGCTTCTTTCACTATATTGATTTTTGCATTTAAACTTCGTATTTATGCTAAACTGAATTGTTTAAAATAGAACTGTTTTGACATTGGAACTGGGTACTAGTGCTGAACTGAATTGCTCGAAACAGAACTGCTTTGTCGTCAACACTGTGTACTTATGCTGAACTGAATTATCTGAAATAAAACTCTTTGACATTTAATTCTGTGTATTGCCCAGTCGGCTGGAGCTGTAGAATACACTGACCCCTTTAACGAGTGTCCTGGATATGACACTAAACAATCTGATGGTGAGGTTCCAGCGATGCTGTAACTTTGGGCAATGCAGAGTACCCCTTCAGTGATATCGCTCCCAGGTCCACTCTGGCCCGGAATGGTAGCACCTGATAAGAATTAACTGCATACTTATGCTAAAATGAATTGTTTGAGTAAACTGAAAAGCTTGAAATAAAAATGTTTTTGACAATTAATCAGTACTACATTTAAACAGCGTGCTTATGCTTAACTGAATTATTTCAAATAGAACTGTTTTTTGACATTAAAACTGTATTTACACTTAACTGAATTGTTACATATAACTGCTTGAATATTTTGAAATAGAAATGTTTTTGATAATTAACTGTGTACTTATGCTAAACTGAATTGTTTTAAATAGAACAGATTATTTACATAAAAATGGATTTGGCGTTAAATAACCTACAAAGGTTGATATGCCATAAAACCCAACAATCCAACCAAACCAACCAACAAACACAAATGCCCGAAAACTAGAAAAGGCACAACATCAATTAGCAGGCATATACATAAAAGAACGGACGGAATACATACAAAATCAGATAGATAAGATTAGAGACTCGATGGAAGATAAGCAATCTAGGGTAGCCTGGCAAACAATAAACGAAGTGAGTAGAAGGAAGAGCACAGCCAAAGCAAAATTGAAAGCTGCAAACCAACAAGAAAAAATAAAACTGTGGAAACAGCATTTCGAAAATCTACTAAGAAACCCACCGAAAGTAACGAATGAACCGATCACCAGAATTATCAGTAAGCAATTAGACATTAAACTAGGTCTGTTCACCAAAGAAGAACTCGACTCGGTTCTCAGAAAAATTAAAAATAGGAAAGCTGCAGGGCTTGACGAGATCCCCCCAGAAGAATGGAAGACCAGACAATTCGACGACATACGGCTCCGATAATGCAACTCAGTCTATAATCAAAATAGGATAGAAAGATGGATGAAGGGATGCATCCCTCCTTTCCCTAAAAAGGGTGAACTCGGATTAGCCAAGAACTACCGAGGTATAACACTTACATCCATAGCAGCCAAAATCTACCATACCCAACTACGAAACCGCATAGAACCAAAAATAAACATCCTTAGGAAAAACTAAAATGGCTTCCGAAGAAATAGATCCACGACCTCACAAATATTCACCTACCGTAAAATCCTTGAAGGCGTACGGGAAAAAAACCTACAGGCGACATTACTATTTGTCGATTCCATACACAGAGGCAAGATGGAACAAATCCTACTGGCATACGGCCTACCAAAAGAAATCATAGCAGCAATAACAATTCTCTACAGAGACACCAAAATGAACGATCACCGGATGGAGACACAGAATACTTCGACATTGTAGCAAAAGTACTACAAGGGGACATGATAGCCCCATACCTCTTTATCATGTGTCTAGACTACGTGCTTAGAACTTCGATCGACAAAATCAGAGAAAATGGTTTCGAGCTGACGAAGAAAAGAAGCAGAAGCTACCCCGCAAAAACAATTACCGACGCCGACTACGCCGATGACATGGCGTTACTGGCGAATTCACCTAACCAAGCAGAAACACTACTGTATAGTTTGGAACGAGCCGCCGCAGGCATTGGCCTCCATGTCAATACACACAAAACGGAATATATGTGTTATAACCAAACAGGTGACATTTCCACACTAGACGGAATCTCTCTGAAACTGGTTGACAAATTCACCTACTTAGGAAGCAGCGTCTCATCAACCGAAAAGGACATCAACACACGACTAACGAAAGCGTGGACAGCTATCGATAGGCTCTCGATCATATGGAAATTAGACCTGACCGATAAAATGAAACGCAGTTTCTTCCAGGAAACGGTCGTGTCGGTACTGCTATATGGATGCACTACTTGGACGCTAAATAAACGGCTGTTGAAGAAGCTAGACGGCAATTACACAAGAATGTTGGGAGCAATATTGAACAAGTCGTGGCGGCAACACCCCCCCAGACACTAACTATACGGCCACCTACCTCCCATCACGAAAACGATTCAAGTTAGACGAACGAGACACACAGGACACTGCTGGAGAAGCAAGGACGAACTCATCAGTGATGTACTCCTATGGTCCCGCGCATATGGCCAAGCAAAAGAAGGACGAACAGCTCGAACATACACACGGCAGCTAGGTGAGGATATGGGATGTAGCCCTGAAGATCTGCCAGAAGCGATGAACGATAGGGAGAAGTAGCGAGAGAGGGTCAGAGATATCCGTTCTGGTGGCACGACATGATGATGATGATTATGATATATATATATATATATACATATATATTTATATAAACCTCATTTAATTGAATGTGTAAAGTAAGCAATTATTTTGTTTATAAAGAAACACACAGACGCACATATAAATGCTTTTATTGTACACGCAGACACACACATACACAGTTAGACTGACAGACAAACAGATATATAGATTGATCGACACATGCACACATATATATATATATATATATATATATATATATATAAATCTCATTTAAATGAATGTGTAAAATAAGCAATTATTTTGTTTTTGAAGAAACACGCAGACGCTCACGACATACACACAGGCATATATATATATATATATATATATATATATATTATTAAATGTCTGGTACAGGAAAATTTATATAAACTGATTAGCAAGATATCATTGGTAATGAAAGAATGGGATTCAAAAAAAATAATAAAATAAACGAGTGCCTTTTCGTCCCGGCTTTTTAGCTGGGCCGTCTGGCATTCGTGCCGGATGGGCGCTCGAAACCAAGTGCAGACTCGGGGCCGAATAGGCCCCCAGCTTCGGCTGGGCAACCTTCGGGTGGGCGAGCTGCACTTTTGTCCCCTTTGTACGGCACTAGACCAAGCGTCTAGTTTGAGCCGTAAACTGGCATACGTGCCCGGACCCACATTTGGGTTCGTGAAACTGCTTGCCTCATCAGGCTCACATTGCACTAAGTGAGCCGATGAGCAGCACAGACAAGCAGGGTTCGAGTCTCGATTCGTTCCCGACCTTCCCCTCCCCTTTATCCCCACTTTAATTGGCCTTCGGGCTTTTGACCTTGTGTCAAGTCGTGTCTGGTGGGAGGCAGCGACAAATACTACGGCGCTTTTCAAGTTTTATAACCCGGAAATTAGATAAAAACGGGGGTAAAAAACCCAAAAAAAAACCCAAGTCACCCCAGTATCTAGCTGTTCCCCTAAAATATTTAAAGTATGATTATTTCACTGCCTGCATAGAGAGGGGCGATTCTTAGAGACATTAATCACCTCAAGAAATTTGAGGTGGGATTTATCTCTAGCTCTATGCCGGACAGAGAAACAATCATCTTCATAACAAGTTCTGCAGCTATTTATAGTGAGTAAATACTCGCCGATAGCCGAATCCATTGCTTGAGAGTGCCCGGATGTTAATTGACCTGAGAAGAGAGATCTGTGTATATGCTGTGTAACTCCCACTTTGAGGCATTGACAAGTCATACCTATATATGTCGAACTATGGACGCTGACTAAACGGTTGGACAAGAAGCTCGACGGCAATAATACAAGAATGTTGCGAGCAATATTGATCAGGTCCTGGCAGCAACACCCCACACGGCACCAACTGCACGGCCACCTACCACCTATCACGAAAACTATACAAGCTAGACGAACCAGACATGCCGGACACTGCTGGAGAAGCAAATACGAGATCGTAAGTGATGTGCTCCTGTGGACCCCCGCATATGGCCAATCAAAAGCAGGACGACCAGCTCGAACATTCATACAGCAGCTATGTGATGATACGGGATGTAACCCCGAAGACCCGCCGAAGGCGATGAATGATAGGGATACGTGGAGAGAGAGGGTCAGGGATATCCGTGCTAGCCGCACGTCATGATGATGATGATGATATTGACAAACAAATTCATATATTCAATTTGGAGGTGTGCTCGTGGTGTAATGGTTAAAGCGATGGACTGCGGAATCGTAGTAAGCGAGTTCGTACTCCAGTTGCGCTATTATGTTCACTTTCGGGCAAATACCATTGGGAAAGGTATGAACCCCCTTATTCTCCCAGGTATGGGTTAAATAGTACCACTACTGTTCTTCTTGGAGAATGGCTTTGGCATTAAATAACCTAAAAAGAGTTGATATGCCATTAAACAAAGAAACCAAACCAAACCATATATTAAATTTGTTTAAAGATAGGTAGCTTGTCTTTATTTGTAGACTTATATATATATATAACCCTCATTTGAATGAATGTGTCAAGTAAGCAATTATTTTGTTTACACAGAATCATACTGACACACACCGACATACACGCAGAGGCATATATATATATGCGGAGTCCCAGAGGTGTTGTGGCGTATGTGCTTGACTGTGTCATAGTAGCGAGTTCGAATCGCACTCAAATTACGTTATTATGTTTGCTTTTGGACTCATACCACTGAGATCGTTATGAAACTCCTTCATCCTTTAAGCGTGGGTAAACTAGTATTACTCTTGTCTTTCAACAAGGGCGGCTTTGGCATTAATTAATCAAAGAGGTTTGATAGGCCATTTAACACCCCCCACACACTCAAATATATATGAAGAGTTCTGATAGAACGAAACAGGTCTGTCTGTGGATGTCAATATACATGCTCTCCTATCCCTGTGGGGTTGAGCTCTCTAGCAAGGAAAGTAATGGTCCTATTTACTGACCCCTCCGCTCGGGCAGGATATGACATAAGGTCAGTTTTTTAAGTGGAGTTTGGCAGGTTTGAATTCAGATTTTCCCTTCTCTTAGACTAGTTTCCTCACCAAGGCTGAAGAACCCAGTCTGTCCTCCTATTTACCCATAGCTGGAAGGAGAATAATTGGATTCATACCTTTCCCAAGGATATTAGTGCTATGTGAAATGCAATCAGTCTCGTCCAGCATTTGAACTCGAGTCGCCGTGTCCATTTCCTACGACGATAACCATTACACCACGGGCACCTCCCGGAGGGAAGTAATGGTTGCCACTAGCGTAAAGCCAGGCTCTTTAAATGAATTGAGCTCTCAGTAGCCATTAAGCGGATATATGTAACCAAAAACAAATGTGATACATTCGCGTTTAAATTCTTTTTGCTTGCGCTGGTATCCTCGTGGCTGAGTGGTAGAATCTTGGATTGGTGTTTCGGTCTGCAAGGTTTCGATCCTATCTTGGCGAATCTAACCAGACTGAAGAGCTCTGATAGAACGAAACAGGTCCGTCTATGGATGACAATATATATGCTCTCCTATCCCTGAGGGATTGAGCTCTCAAGCGATGGAAGTAATGGTTGCCACTAGCGTACAGCAAGGCTCTTTCAATGAATTGAGCTCTCGGTAGCTGTTAAGCGGATATATGTAACCAAAAACAAATTTGATAATTTAGCGTTTAAGTTTATTCTGCTTACACTGGTATCCTCGTGGCTGAGTGGTAGAATCTTCGATTGGCGTTCAGTGAGCAAGGTTTCGATCCTATCTTTGGGAATCTAGCCACACAGAAGAACTCTCATAGAACGAAACAGGTCTGCATGTGGATGATAATATATATTTATGAGAGTTTTTTTTTTTGTGTGCCGATAATTGAAATGAATATGGTAGCAGATAGAATATCTATATGAGTACCAATGGGGGTCAATTTTTACGAGGAAATTAATGATTTTATGAATATTTATCTTGGAGTTCATCTCGGGTCAGTAGCTTTAATTTATCAGACTTTCTAGGGGAACCATGGTAAAACAAAATTTTCATTTCGATTAAAAAATTCGAAGGTAAATATTATATAAAATGAATTTTAAGAATAAAACATTCAAAATAATGTCATCGAATAAAAAAAAATTAATATCAATTTAATAAAGTAGACTTTTTCTATTCGATTTAAAATTATTCTTATATAATGTTTTTTCTTTCATAGAGGTGATATCGATTCGTCTTTTTATTACATATATATATATATATATATATATATATATATATATATATTAAAAAGATGTGTGTGTATATATATGTACATTCATTGACAATGCATACCTGTATACATATATATATATGTATATATATATATATATATCAAACAGTATATATATATATATATATATATATATATATATATAGATTAAAAAGATGTGTGTATATATATATATACATTTATTGACAATGCATCCCTGTATACATATATATATATATATATATATATATATTAAACAGTATATATATATGAATATATATATATATTAAAAAGATATGTGTATATATATATACATTCATTGACGATGCATACCTGTATACATATATATATATATATATATAATTAACAGTATATATATATATACATATATATATTAAAAAGATATGTGTATATATATATATATATATATATATATATATATATACATTCATTGACAATGCATACCTGTACACACACTCATTCACACACACACACACACACACACAGTATATATATATATATATATATATATACTAATCTAATATCTACCAGCATTCACGGTACCAGAAAAAAAAGAAAAAAAAGCCGCAAGGAACAAGAGATAAAAGTATCTCGAATCACCGCCCGGGGTAAAAAGAAAAAAATTATAGGTCAAAAAGAAAGAAAAGGCCAACCTCGTCCGACCCCTTGAAAAAAATCAAGGGATACGCAGTCAGTTGGTCAAAAGAAAACTAAAAACCTTCCGCGAATCCTGCAATGCTACAATTACAAAAGTGCTCAACACAAATGGAGCCAATTATAAAATTAACTTAAATCGTGAGTCGGAAATCTTCTACTAAGTTTCACCTTATCGGATCATCAGGAATCTAAGCCCAACTTCTTGATGATCTGATGAGGTGAAACTTTAGTAGAAGATTTCCGACTCGCGATTAATGTTAATTTTACATATATATATATATATATATATATATATATATATATATATATATATATATATATATATATATTAATAAGTATATATATATATATATATATTAATTGAAAAGATATCTATCTATCTATCTATCTATTATAGGATGCTTACTTTTTTTCTTCACAAAAAAATTCTTTCCAATTAATATTGAATTAAAATATCGAAATTTTTTTGATATTCTTCGTCAAATAATCTTAAATTCTAAATTTAAAAAAAACTTTTTAAACAAAGGTTAATCCTTTCTATTTATTTCTACTGATAATCAAAATAAGGTTAATTCATTAGGAAGATTTTTTTTCTTTTCAAATTTAAATTTAAAATAAACTATTTATTTATGAAATTTAAACTAATTTTTAAAGAAAAAAAAGAATGAATAGCATATATTTTTAATAATTTATTTATCAAATTGATTTAGTCAAAGCAGGATACTTTCTTTGAGTTAAAAATAAATAAATGTTGTCGCAAAAAACTGTTTTTCTTAATTTCTTTGTGCATGTTCATTTTGAATATCAACACATTTTTTTCCATTTTGTTGTTATCATTAATTAATTTAGAATAAATTTTTGTTTTTATCATTGAGGGTTTTCGGATGACTGTCTTCATCTTTATTATTATTTCCACAACGTTTCGGCCAATATGTCCTCCGGCCTTCTTCAAGTGTTTGTCGAACTCGATAACCTTCACGGAACTTCGAATTACGTCCTTTCTATAAAAGTTTAAGCGGATTTTAACAGGTTTGAATTCAGAGTTTTCCTTCTCTAAGACTAGTTCCCTCACCAAGGCTAAAGAACCTAGTCAGCCCTACTATTTACCCATAGCTGGAGGGAGAATAATTGGATTCATACCTTTCCCAAGAATATTAGTGCTATGGGAAATGCAATCAGTCTCGTCCAGGATTTGAACTCTGTGTCGCCGTGTCCATTTCCTACGACGATAACCATTACACCACGGGCACCTAAAAATTGATATAATATCTTCTGAATAAAAAACGTTTCTGAATTTAATATCTGAACTTGTTTTTCATGAATAATAATATTCCTATGTTAATATTCAATTTATTTGGTGGTACCCGTGGTGTAATGGTTATCGTCGTAGGAAATGGACACCACGACACGAGTTCAAATCCTGGACGAGACCAATTGCATTTCACATAGCACTAATACCCTTGGGAAAGGTATGAATCCAGTTATTCTCCCTCTAGCTATGGCTAAATAATTGGGCAGACTGGGTTCTTCAGCCTTGGTGAGGCAACTAGTCTAGGAGAAGGAAAACTCTGAATTCAAACCTGTTAAACTCCGCTTAAAAACTGACCTTATTTCATATCCTGCCCAAGCGGAAGGGTTGGTAAATAAGAATATTCAATTTATTTAAAATTTAACAATAATGAAATTAGCAATAAAATCGTGCAGATTATCTAAAAACAGAAAAGAAAAAATCCTATTGAAGGATAGTTACCACTACCGATCCACAAGGTACAAAAGCAGCTGATGCACTTAAAATAATACCACCTGAGACGGCATATTTCAAATTTGACTCTAAAGCATCCTTTTGGCCCAGTCGGCTGGGGCCGCTGAATACACCCACTCCATCTCTGCAGGGGTGGAAGAATCCTCAACAAGTGTCCTGTTTTTGACAATAAACAATCTTAGTAACCCCGGCGCTTTGGGGAATGTGGAGCACCCCTTCATTGCTATCGCTCCCAGGTCGACTCTGGCCCGGAATGGTAGCAATGTATTGGGTCCTATTTACGGGTCAAATAGAATTGTTTGACAACCGGCTTATTGGCCTAGTGAGTAGAGTGTTCGCCAATTGTCCAGGAGCCCTGGGTTCAATCCCAGCTCGCGTCATACCAAAGACTTTAAAAATGGTACTTGATACTTCCTTACTTAACACTCAGCAATATAAGGTATGTATCAAGGGTAAAGTGGAGCAATCCAATAAAAGGGGTAGCGCCCTTCCCTACACCTCAGTGTAGTAGTTATCGACTATGGAGTCTTCTGGTTGCTTTCGACTAAGGTCGCCAAATTTACTTATTCCAAATTGAATTGTTTGAAAAAAAACTGTGTAAATAAAGGACTGATGTTTAATTGAATTGTTAGTGATGTATAGTAATGCTTGAAACGTTAAACTATGTGCAAACAAATGATTGAAAATAAATAGAATTACTCATATAAGTAGGAATTTGAGTAACCATTTATCTGTGTGAAAAAATGAGCTCAGGTTCGTTTAAAAATGTTATATGAAATTATATATTTCATATATATGTTTAAAAATGATTTGGCATAAAATAACCTATAATGGCTGATATGCCATAAAACCACACCAAACCAAATCATATATATTTAATCTATATGTATTAAAAGGATTTGGCATAAAATAACCCATAATGGTTGATATATCATAAAACCAAACCAAATCGTATATATTTAATCTATATGGGGGTGCCCTCGTGGTGTAATGATTAAAGCGATGGACTAAGGAATCGTTGTAAGCGAGTTCGTACTCCAGTCGCGCTATTACGTTCACTTTCAGGCAAATACCCTCGGGAAAGGTATGAACTCCCTTATCCTCCCAGCTATGGGTTAAATAGTACCACTACTGGTCTTCTAGGAAAAAGACTTTGGCATTAAATAACCTACAAAGGTTATTATGCCATTAAACAAAGAAACCGGAAAAAAATGGATCTATATGTATTAAAAGTATTTGACATTAAATAACACACAATGGTTGATATGCCACTAAACCAAATATCGCTCCAGTTTGCACCAAATCTATTACAGCTTGGTGAATGATATTTATGTAATTACCGGCTATTGAGTCCTGTCTGCACTACTATTTACCCAGAACTGAAGGGAGAATAGTTTGATTCCTTTCTGAAGGTCATCAGCGCTATGAGGAAGGTAAACAGTCTCGTCCAAGACTTGAACTTGGGTCAGCTTGTCTATTTCCTACGATAATAACCATTACGCCACGAGTGCCTCCTTTGTGAAGGATATATTACACTTGATATCAACGGTATATTTAATCCAGCTCGAATATTGGTTTCATCAATTCTAGACTTGGAATTAGCGATATTTCTCAATTCTTGGCATCATTGCAAGAATAAAAGTGGTTATATGAAAGAATTGTGCTATAGATGAAATAAATTATCTTCTCTAGGCTATTCCTCCAAATTTTCATATTTTTAAAATCTATTGACATTGTTTTTAATCAAGATAAGGTGATTAACTATAGTACTGAGATTCTAAGTTCATTTGAACCACTAAGACCATCTCCACACAGACTAGAACTCAAAATTAAAGATCCAATGATGTTACAAGATTGTACCAAACTTGTGGCTGTGAGACTTAATGAAGTTACTATTCTTACAAGTTGTGGAGGCGTCCGTGGTGTAATGGTTATCGTTGTAGGAAATGGAGACGGTGACCCGAGTTCAGATTTTGGTCGAGGGTATTTGTATTTCAAAGGAAAAGTATAAATCCAACTATTCTCCCTTCAGCTATGGGTAAAATAGTTAAGCAGAATATGTTCTTTAGTCTCGGTATGGCAACCAGTCTAGGAGAAAGAAAAAGCTGTTAAACTCCGCATAAAGATTGACCTTGTGTCACATCATGCTCATGCAGAGGGGGTGGGGATGTAAATATATACAAGTTGTAGCAAAGGAGATATTCTTATTCTGACAATTCCTCTGACACAATCAGTAATACCATTTCCGTTTAAGAGACTGCAGTTTCCCATTCAAATTATCTTTGCTATGTTTATTAATGAGCCACAACATCAAACACTGTCTGTAGTGTGGTTGCATTTAGAAGAAGACAGCTTTTCTCATGAACAATAATATGTAGATTGCTCCAGAGTTGGAAGTCCCAATAAGCTTTTTTATTTATGCACTTTTTTGGAAAAAAAAACAAAGAATGTGGTATACCCAGAAGTACTAAGATAATGTACTGTAATTGTTTTCTTTCTGTTATAATTGGTTTATACATAAGAAAAAAATATACGAATTATACTGCTTTTTCTATTTTTTGCTGTCCTTTTTCAGTTGGCAGCACTTTTCTTTGTCAGATATTAGTTGACTCCTGTAAAGTTAAGAATTCAAAAAGTGTAGTTCTTCAACAACAGTTTCTTAGTCTATACATTTAAAGTTATGACTATCCATTCCGACGATATGGAGAAATGGTAAATTTTGGTAAATCTGAGAAGATGGTAACAATAAGTAGAAAAGTGAATTAATCAAACACTTACAACGGGTTTAGTAGTAATATTTTGTTCTTTATTTAAGAAAGAGATATTTCAAACAAAAATTTTCTTTTGACTTTTTCTACATTTTAGCAATTTAGGAAATAGATAAAATAATGGTGAAAATATAAAAAGATCCTTTTCATTCCTTTTTATTTTTTTTACATTTTCTCTATTATTTTATCTATTTCCTCAATTGCTTGAAAGTAGAAATATTTTTAGTTTGAAGAAGTTCTTCCTTGAATAAAGAACGAAATATTACTACTGAACCCGTTGTAAGTGTTTGATTTATCAACTTTTTCGTTTATTTCTATCACATCTAAAGTTAGTTATCAAAGAATGGCATGTGTTAAAATTTCCCTACAAAATCATATTGTTTTTATTAAATTCAAATATCGTGATTGTGAAATTTCAACATTGTGATGAAACTGATGATGACATAAGATATTTTTTAGCAGTTTAATTTTCTGAAATCAACAACGAAAAAATTACATTATTTAATTTTAAAATGCATGTTAAAGTAACAGTGATTCCATATTGAATTAGACAATGCAGAAATGATTTTTTTTTTTTGTTGTAAAGTCACTGTCAAAATAATAGTGTTTTCATTAGATTTGAAATTTCAATATTTTAGTGAAAATTAAGATGACAAGTGATATATTTCTTGGAGTTCCGTAGAAAATATACAGTTATAACTTGCGATGCAGAAGAGACTTATTATTTAATTATAAAATCTCTGATAAAACAAATGAATTTCAATTGAGTTCTAATTGTCTGATAACGAATTTTCATGATTTTTATGAAACTCAAACTGATATGAAATTAATTTTTGGTAATCTTGAATTTATGAATAGCATTTGCAGAAAAGAATTGTTTTTTGTTTTTTTTTATTGAAAAACAATAATTAAAATAACATTATTTCCATTAAAAAATTTCAATTGTACAATCTAATTATTTTCAGGAATATGAACATGATAGAAATAATATTCACGGTAATCTTGAATTTTGAAATTGGCATTGCAAAAATCACTTATTATTAAATGGTAAAATCCATTTTGAAATAAAAGTATTTCCATCAAAGTGAAATCTTTTAATAGTGACATTTCAGAATTTTTATGAAATTCAATATAACAGAAACTGCATTTTTGGCAATCATGAGTTTTGAGATTGGTTATGCCAAAGGCATTTTTAATTAAATTGTAAAACCACAGTTAAAATGATTATATGATTATAATTATAATTATAATTAAATTGTAAAATCACTGTTAAAATAGTTATATAATTATAATTTTAATCAAATTGTAAAACCACAGTTAAAATAATTAAAAATTATAATTATAATTAAATTGTAAAACCACAGTTAAAATAATTATAAATTATAATATTAATTAAATTGTAAAATCACAGTTAAAAATAAGACTTTTAATTAAATTAAAATATATTGATTGTCAGATTTCAATACTCTGAAAACGAAATTAATTACATTTGTGGCAATTTTAAATTCATGAATTATCATTGCAGAGAGGAATTATTATTTAATTGAAAAACCGTGTTTAAATAACAGACTTACAATTAAATATTGCTTTTGTGAAATTTCAACATTTTGATAAAATTCAAATTGACATATAAATCTATTTTTGGTAGTTTCTTGGACTATGAATAGTTGTAATTTACGAAGTAGAAATGACATATTTAATCGTAAAACCCTGTAAAAATTACATCGTTTCCATCAAATTGAAATATTCTGAATGTGCTATTTTAGCATTTGATGAAAGTCAAAGTGATATTAAATACATTTTCGAACATATTTTTGATTCTAAAACTCCCATTAAAAATTCAGAATTTCCATTAACTTCAAATATTATGTGTTGGGGTGCCTCCCCTACAGATGGACTCGTTCTCAAAAGACTTGTACCGGCTAAGCTCTCGTCTGCGCAGTCTCGGTGAGCCGTCACCAAGTACGGTATTATTCATGATTATATTAAGCCGAGGAAGGGTTTTTCCCAGCTATCGTTTATGTATGTATTATTTTCTTTCACTATATTTCTTATCACTCATTTCCGAGTCGTGTTATCATTTGAACCTCCCCTTGACCATAACATTATGACAGCATGATTCAAATGTGTGTCGAAACTAGAATACCTGATTTTTTTTCAGGTGTTCATTGGACAATGAAAGTAATTTTGATTGTTTATGCTCTATTGTAATCAATATGATAGCATTTAAAACGTTTCAAAAATTATCTCTCTAGCCAACTTTTTACATGAATTTACGGTCGTTCAAATAAAATTTAGAGTTAATCTAGTGTCGCTTATGTCAACGAATGAAATATTGGTAAGCTTCCTTTCAGCAAAGTGTTAATATATAACATACCCATGATACGGATATGTGAAATAGACATAATGTTCATAAGATGTTCATAATATTCATAAACATATAGGAATCCGAAAACACGAAATTGGTTCAGGTACGGAACTTTTATTCACCTTTTTGAGTTTAAAGGTTTTTCGACATAAGGAGAGTGATACACAATCTTTCCATGCTGACTTTTCCATCTAAACCCCCCACCACCACCACAACCACGCGGCACCCGCCAAAAGGCCTCGGCGAGCTCCGAAAATCAACCGCTTTCTTCGGACGCTAAAACACAACTCGCTGACTTTTGTCAAATCCCCAACCTCCCCCGCGCATGCTTCCGGTGCATGACGTCATTCACATCCCCCGGTCAAATTTACTTTCTAGGATTTTTATTTTGACATCTCTGAATGACATATTCTCCCCGTGTGCGCGTGAAGACCTGCCCTCATGTTGCACCTAACTAACCCATGCGCTAAGCGAAAGGTTCTCTGCCAAACTAAACTGAAAGGCAAGATACATAAAACGAAATCCCTCGGCCATTATATTATAAATAAACAAGACCCCATTTCTGGGATATTTGTCGAATATTGACCTATTTTTTACTTTGACCCATTACAAAAATCCACCAATTGGCTACATTTGCAGCAGGATTTATTAATCATGATCAATGTATTTGACATCAAGGCATCACCAGATAAATCCGCTATATATATATATATATATATATAAAGAAATTTAGATTTATAAAATACAGTTACCTTTTTGCCATATCAACCATTGTGGCAAATATTTTCATATTTATGATTTTTTTATCTGAATGGTTTGTAGTAACATTTTTAAATGAGCTGGAGCTCATTTGTTTGCACACAGATAGTTTCAAGTATTTCTATATGACACAACTAATTGTTTTTTTTTTTTTTTTGCACACAGATGTTAAGCTGGTAATACTACTCCGGTTCCAGGACACTCGATGCAGTTGAAGTACTCAATAGCCCCAATCGACTGGGCTAGTCGTAAATCAGAATAAGTACAGTATTTGAATTGAAATAAGGGTCGTCTTTAAATAGAATGGAAATAAGAGATGTTTTTAAATTGAAATAAATGCAGTTTTTAGATACAAATAAATTCAGTATTTTAATAAAAAATGTCATCTTTGCATTGAAATAAATGCAGTCTTTAAATTGAAATGAATGCAGTAATCTAATAAAAAGAAATGACATCTTTAAATCAAAATATAAGAAGTATTTTAATTAAAATAAATGCAGATTTTGAATAGAAATGAATGGAGTATTTTGATTTTAAAAAGTGCACTCTTTAAATTAAATACATGAAGTATACAAATTGAAATACATGCAGTCTTTTAATAGAAATTATGCAGCATTTTGATTAAAATAAATGCCGTCCTTATTTCAATCATTTTTTAAATCAAATACATGAAGTATTCAAATTGAAATGAATATAATCTTTTGATAGAAATAAATGCAGTATCTTTTAAAACTGCCGTGTTAAAATTGAAATACATGCAGTCTTTATTATTGCCGTTTATTTCAATACTATCACTGTTGAGTTATGTTTTCAGTGTGTGATCTTGTGAAAAACCCAGATAAACTAATTTTAAAAGATCCTGTGGATATTAATGTGGCTCCTGGTATGTTATGGCTTGTGAGCTAATCTAGTGTAGTACTATAAACGAGTTCGATTCTAACTGGGAGCCTCGTAGTTTGGGTCTTGTGCCAATCTAATTTAAGCTTACAACTATAATTCAGACATTGGTTAATATACTGCGTGAATGAGAATAAATACCTTGAGGATAATCTATTGTTAGCATGAAGTTATAGACAGCACAGACAATTACGGACGTGGACTTCGCCGATGGCATAGCGCTTCTGGCAAATATACACGCCAAAGCCAAAACCCTGCTACATAGTCTGGAACGAGCAGCTGCTGGCACAATGCAGACAAGAGAGAATCCATGTGCTTTAATCAAAGAAGCGACATCTCCACACTAAAAGGTGGGCCTTTGAAACTAGTGGACAAGTTTACCTACCAAGGAAGCATTGTCTCATCAAATGAGTAAGACATTAACACGCTAACAGCAAAGGCATGGGCAACTATCGATAGGCTATTGGCCATATGGAAGTCAGACCTGAGCGATAAAATAAAATGCAGTTTTTTCCAAGTTGCGGTCGTGTCGATACTGCTATATGGATTCACTATATGCACACTCGACAGCAATTGCACAAAAATGCTGCGAGCAACGGTGAATAAGTCCTGGAGGCAACACTCTACAAAACAGCTACTGTACAGCCACCTACCACCCATCACGAAAACTATCAAAGTTAGACGAACCAGACAAGCGGGACACGGCTGGAGAAGTAAGAACGAACTCATAAGCGATATACTCCAGTAGACCCCGTCATATGTTCGATGACTTGCTAGAATCTATATGCAACAGCTCGGTGGCGAGTGAGGGTCAGGGAAATCTGTGCTGGCAGCGTAACATAATGATGATGATATTTCACTGGCTCAGGAAAGTATCTATCAGTTGAGATCATCATCATCATCATCATGTCGTGCCGCTAGCACGGATATCCCTGACCCTCTCTCGCCACTTCTCTCTATCGTTCATCGCCTCTGGCAGGTCTTCAGGGCTACATCCCGTATCCTCACATAGCTGCTGTATGTATGTTCGAGCTGGTCGTATGGCTTTTGCTCGGCCATATGCGGGGGTCCATAGGAGTACATCACTTAAGAGCTCGTCCCTTCTTCTCCAGCAGTGTCCTGCATGTCTGATTCGTCTAACTTGGATAGTTTTCTTGATGGGAGGTAGGTGGCCGTATAGTTGGTGCCTTGTTGGGTGTTGCTGCCAGGACTTGTTCAATATTGCTGGCAACATTCTTGTGTAATTGCCGTCTAGATTTTTCTCCAGCCGTTTTGTTAGCGTTCAAGTAGTGCATCCATACAGCAGTATCGACACGACTGCTGCCTGGAAGAAACTGCGTTTCATTTTATCGGTCAGGTCTGATTTCCATATGATCAATAGTCTATCGATAACTATCTGAGATAGACAAGGATAATTCAATTCATTCTCATGAAGCTTAACTATAGTGCGATCTGTTTTAGTTTTAAAATGGCTTTTGGTATATATTAAGTGGGGTAGTACTACATTTGAATAAGGCTTGTATACTCACATGTAAAAAAAAAATGTTTCGTGTGTATTTTCAAATATATCCAAATTTCTGGCAAAATTTGCTGTTTCTCCACAGGTTGACAAATTTTTTAGTCATGCTGAGATGGAGGGAAAAGGTGGATAGAAGAAATGAAGGGAGGGAAAAGAAGCTTGGATTGGAGAATATACTGGGGTTAGGAAATCATAGATGCTGAAGAAGAAGAAGAAGAAGAAGAAGAAGAAGAAGAAGAAGAAGAAGAAGAAGAAGAAGAAGAAGAAGAAGAAGAAGGCAGAGAAGAAGAAATAAGTATAGTATAAAACGATAACCGAACTATTACTTACTGTACATTAGTCACTGGGCAGTATCTAAAAGCAGATAAATATTGAGTGAAATAATCTGGGTATTCCTAATATACTGCTTTTAAAACGTGAAAACTAACAACATCACGCTTTAAGAGCTCGAACATCCGATTCGTGGATTTCATTTTTTACAACTCCTTTTAAAAATGCAAATAAATCGGTGTATTTATTAGTTTTATTTTTCTTAAAAAGGATACAAATTTAAACTTGTTCCAATTCAGAAATCAACCTATAGAACTAAGTCTTTTTAAATCTATCTTTAAAGATATTCCATACATACGTTATTTTTATACATATATACGTATTCATGTGTAAATGTATGTATGTATATGTAGGTATATATCTGTGTATATATTTATGAATGACATCATTTTCGATGTATGCAACCAACGAATGTACCTGAATAATGCACAACATTGTTGAAGTAACGACTGCTAATTTTTAGCCACATAAAGGTGATTTTATCACCCATGGAATGTAATGAAAGACACCTAACTTTTTTGCCATACGAGCCTTAAAAATATGAAATGAAGAACGGGAATGTGATAATTAATTTATATACTAATATAATAAGTATATAAATTTCATAACGAATTTTTCAGCTCAAATACAAAAGATGCTGTTCATTACATGAGATGTCAAAAAAGAAAACATTCAAACAATTGTTTATACTTTTAAAACTACTCAAATACAATAAAGATCGCTTCAATACAGTAACTAAACAATGTAGTCTAGATCTGCTGTGTTTACTTGGATATTCCAGACGCATTAAAACCATACCACAGATACATAATAGCAGTGATTGTATAGTATTTATGTTTGTAATTGATTTAGTGCGTTTGGGATGTATTTGCTATTTTTGATAAACAAAGGCTCACAATATTGTGCTGTTTAAAAGTAAACAATATTAAATAATAGCTTTGTAATCTTAACAAATATCCTTGGTTTACGCTTAAGGTATGTGAAGACGATTTAGATTAAAGTTATGGTAATGTTAGGTTGAGAAATAAAATAGCTTAGACGTTTAAAAAAAACATCTCATGAAATGAACAGCCTCTTTTGTATTTGAGCCGAAAAATTCGTTATGAAATTTATATGCGTATTATATTAGTATATAAATTATCACATTCCCGTTCTTCATTTCATTTTTCTTACTTGACATACGAGGTTCTTACGATAAGGTTCTAGACTTTTTTTATACAGGTATTTAAAATAGTCATAGACACTTGATAATTCCCTATCTTATTGCTATACATCTTATGAGATGACTGACCAATTTTTATGGTTTCAGGTTCAAATCAACAGCTACAGCAGCAATTGGAATACACCCTACTAAAGCCTGATTGTCACAGCTGGTGAATTTCAAAAATACAATCTGACACTTAAGAAGTGCATTTTTGAAATTCACCAGGTGAGACAATCAGGCTTTAGTAGGGTGTATTCCAATTGCTGCTGTAGCTGTTGATTTAAACCCGAAGTCAGAGAAATTGGTCAGTCATCTCATAAGATGTATAGCAATAACATACTGAATTTTCAAGAGTCTACAATAATTTTAAGTGTCTGTACAAAAAAAAAAGTCTGGAATCTTTTGAACAATCCTCGTACATAAGCGTTGTTGTCTGTTTTTCCCTCTATAAAACACTGCTCATTCCCCAGTCCTCAAGAATCACGGCTGAGAACCCACGGCCAATTGGTGGCCTTTTTGGTGGGATGTTTTACTCTTCTCCTAAGGTACAGACAGCATATTCCACAACCCTAATCGACAAAATAGAGTACGTAATCTTGGCAGGTTATAAATATAAATACATGGTGGATACAATAAGTTTCCAAACTTTTTGTGTACAGGCATTTAAAATGTATGGAATGCTTCAGATTGCTTTTCGACCATCTTGCATGAATCGAGCATCAGTTTTTGAGTGGTATAAGAGATGCAAGGAAGGCAGGGAATCTGTGAGGGATGATGAGAGTTGTGGGAGGAGTAAGGAAGTCAATAGATCAGGGTTGATTAGCCAAAGGGTTAGGGTCAGAAGATGCCAGCACTCTTCAAACAGGGTCAGTGGCATTTCCACGAGGACAATACACCGGTCCACAACTCCATCTTTGTCACAGACTATTTGACTAAGATGGGCATCAAGACAGTTTCCCATTGTCCATAAAGTCCAGACCTTGCTTCCTGTGACTTTTGGTTATTTCCTAAGCTCAGAGGTTGTCGTTATGAGACAATTGTGGAGATGAAAGAGGCTGTGACGAAGTTCATTGACACGCTCATACAAGAAGACTTCCATGGGGCCTTGAAGACGTTGTTGGAACGGTACAAGTGCATTGCAGCCGGAGGATATTACTTCGATGGGGACTAGAGTTTCATGTGTGTAATACCGATATAAGTGCCTATACGAAAAAAAGTCTGGAAACTTATCGTATGCACCTCCCATAGAGATTTCTTTACTGGTTGCCTATCCAAAGCTAAAAAAAACCCAGTATACCCAACTATTTCCGCATAACAGTTGAAAGAACAGATGAATTCATACCCTTCCCAAAGTTAATAACAAACAGCGTCGTCCAGGTCTTGAACCTTGGTCACCGATTCCATTTTCCAAGACGAAAACCGCTTCACAAAGTGTGCCTCAATGCAATATATGGTTTCAAGTAAACATTCCTATCTAAGAAAAATCAATTGTTTCCAAATAATTATGTTGTTTTAAATACTCATATCAAATACAAATATATGGTTCCAAGTATTCCTATATCATCATCATCATCATCATCTTGTCGCGCTGATACTACGGAGTTCTTAGACACTCTCTTACCATCCGTCCCTATCATCCATCGCTGCTGGTTGGCCTTCCAGGCTGCAGTGTCCCCTCAAGGCTAATGTATGTAAGTAATTTACAAAGTTTTTTGGCACAAGGCCGTAGGAATAGGGCACCCAATTAGATTCGCATATACTTGAGAAGTTTTGCTAATTTAGCTTGTTAACCATTACACCACTTGGAGTCACCCAAGGGCTAATATATGTAAGTCCTTGCTGTTTGGTCAAATCTAGTGCATTTCACTGTTGGAGTCCAAAAGAACGTTGTTTATGAGTTCGTCCACATTTCCTCAGCAGTTTGTCTTACTTGCTTGGCTTGTGAGATGGGAGGTAAGTGGCTGTACAACTTTTTTGTGATATATTGCGTCTAAAATTTTTCAAAACAGTGCGTAGTTTAGTTCCCATCTAGCTTTTTCTTTGAGTGTTTCGTTAATTTTCAGCTGATGCTTCCCTAAAGTAGAGATAACACTATCACTGCTTGGAAGAAATCACATTTTATATCATCATACAGATAAAATTTCCATATGATTGATAATATCTCAGCAGCAGTCTATGACTTTGTCATGTGTAGATGAGATAATGCTACCAAGGTTTGTAAACTGATCTAGTAATTTCAGAAGATTGCCGCTTAAAGTGCATTTGAACATCAACTCTGTTTTATTTGCATTCAAGTTGAGGCTAATGGCTCCAGGATGTGCAGAAGGAATTCGGCTTGGACAGGTGTATTTGTGGTAAGCACTACAACCTCTGCGTTATCTACGAGACACAGACTTCTTTGACATTGTTACAAATCTTGCAAGGAGAAAAACGAGGATCACTAAATAAGTTTCCACACTTTTTTCGTATAGGCACTTTTATTGATAGTACACTCATAAAACTCTAGTCCCCTTCGAAGTAATCTCCTCCGGCTGCAATGCACTTGTTGTATCGTTCCAATTGCTTCTGCAAGGCCCTATGGAAGTCCTCTTGTGTGAGCGAGTCAATGACCTTCGTCACAGCCTCTTTCATCTCCTCAATTGTCTCACAACGACAACCCCTGAGCTTCGGGAATAACCAAAAGTCACAGGGAGCAAGGTCTGGACTTGAGGGACGGCGAGGAACAGTCTTGATGCCCAAGATGAGCATCAACACAGTTCCTCACCCTCCTTATAGTCTAGATTTTGCTCCCTGTGACTTTTGGTTATTCCCTAATCTCAGAGTCTGTCGTTATGAGGAGATGAAAGAGGCTGTGACGAAGGTCATTTACACGCTCACACAATAGGACTTCCATGGGGCCTTCTAGAAGTTGTTGGAACGGTACAACAAGTGCATTTCAGCTGGAGGATATTACTTTGATGGGGACTAGAGTTTCATGTGTGTAATATCGACAAAAGTGCCCATACGAAAAAAGTCGAAAAGCAGTCTGAAGCATTCCATACATTTTAGATGCCTGTACACAAAAAGTTTGGAAACTTATTGAATGCACCACGTATTTATACCATATATGTTTATAACCTGCCCTGATTAGGGTTGTGGAATATGCTGTCTGTACCTTAGGAGAAGAGTAAAACATCCCACCAAAAAGGCCGCCAATTGGCCGTGGGTTCTCAGCTGTAATTCTTGAGGACTGGGGAATGAGCAGTGTTTTATAGAGGGAAAAACAGACAACAACGCTTATGTATAAAACATATAATCTGCTTCTTTTCTTTTCTTTTTATTACAGAAAATGTGCGAAATAGTCGAGTGAGGAAGGGAGACGAGGATTCATCATGCGAGCACAAGTCTTTAAGTGAACCGCTTCTTGTTCGTTTTGTTTTCAGGAGAGTAGTATAGGGCCAACTCAGAACATTATTCATCTCCGCTTCTACACGTTTTTCGACTTTAGGGCCCTCATCTTCTTTCTTCTGGGGTCTGATCTGCTTTCGAATTTTGCCAGTCTGTTTCTTCCTTTCTCTTTCTCTGCTTCCGTGAGTCTCGCATTACTTTGAGACACTTAATCACCTTACGTTATTCCTCATTTTAGCGGGTCTCATTCAGCTCTAGCCTTTCTCTACTTCTCAACCCAGTGCTGTCTGACTCAAGGCCAACGCCCAGAGCAGTGTGACGTCAGGTGACTCTTCTGTCGGATCCTTCGTTCAACTTCGTTCTCATTGGGCCAATAATCTTCAGTTATAGAATTTTCCGGACAACCACGTAATCCTCTTGGTCCCACATCCTACGGAATTCCTGTGGCATTTCCGCCGTGATTTTTTTTACCCGAGAAAGCAAGTGCACATCCTGCTTTACAACCCACATAACTTACGCTGCTGGTCAAAGGCATCGCCCTGTCTATATTCAATAGTAGTTAGTAACTTGTCACACTCTACTTTGAGCTAGAAGTGCAATCTAAAAAGCCTGATCGGATAAATCGGCTGGTCACGTGAAGCACAAATATCTATTCGTATTAGCTAAGAATACTTAATAAATAGAATTACTAACGTAAGATTGCAATTCTTAAAAACATTAATTAAAATTATTATTGCTAAATAGCCATAGTTGAACTCATTTAATTTAACTGTGTGCAAACACAGGATTGACATTAGATAAAATTATTATTGTTAAATAGCAATACTTGAAGCCATTTAACTGTGTGAATACACGGGATTAATATTAGTTAAAATTATTATTGTTTAAATAGCAGTGCTTGAAACCATTTAACTGTGTGCAAACACAGGATTAATATTATAGAGAATTATTATTGTTAAATTGTAATAATTAAAACCATTTAACTGTGTGTAAACAAATGATCTCTAACTCATTTAGAAATAAAGTTACCAACAAAATATTTGTTTACAAATCATAGTTTCTCATTAAAACACAAGAAGCAGACCTTATCCATCAGAATCTCTTTCTATCGATAATGATATGGTTTCATATATACATACATAGCTATGTGGCATCAAGTAACAGTATCTAATGGAAACAATCTGACTAACAGGTACTACAATTCTGGGTCAGAGAGGACCTGGGAGTATTAGCATGGAAGAGGTAATTCACATTCCCTAAAGCACCTGGACAAAAGCCTCACCATCAGATGCAGTTGAGAATTATATCAAGGATATTAGTTCTATTTGATACTCAGATGGAAACCTAACGGGTATTGCCACTACAGATCAGACCGCATCTCTGCAGAAGGGTACGACTCTCCCCTGTGAGTGTTCTAGATATGGCACTAAACAATCTTATGGTGAGGTTCCAATGATGCTAGAGCTTTGAAGAATGTGGAGTACCCATTCGTTGCCGTCACTCAAGGTTCACTCTGGCCCGTAGTGGTAACACCTGATTAGGGTCCTATCTATAGGTCAAATAGAACTAAACTATGATCTCAAGAGTTAACTGTTTTTGACATTTAAACTGCGAATTTATACTAAACTGAAATGCTTAAAATAGAACTGTTTTGACATTTAAACTACCAACTTATGTTAAACTGAATTGCTCGAAATAGAACTCTTTTGACATCTAAACTGCATAATTATGCTAAACTGAATTCTCTGAAATACAACTGTTTATACATTTAACTCTGTGTATTACCCAGTCGGCTGGGGCTGTAGAATACACCAACTGCATCTCAGCAAAGGGGTTAGACTCTTCCAACGAGTGTCCTGGTATGACACTAAACAATGTGATGGTGAGGTTCCAGTGATGCTAGAGCATTGGGGAATGATGAGCACCCCTTCATTGCCATCGTCCCCAAGTCCACTCTGGCCTGGAGTGGTAGCACCTGATATGGTCCTATCACTGGAGCAAATAGAACTAAACTGCGTACTTATGCTAAACTAAATTGTTTGAATTAGAACTATTTGACTAAACTGAATAACTTGAAATAGAAATGTTTTTGACAATTAAACTGTTTACTTACATTTAAACTGCGTACTTACACTAAACTGAATTGTTTGAAATAGAACTGATTATTGGTATAAAAATGGATTTAGCATTAAATAACCTACAAAGATTAATATGCCATAAAAAACCAACCAACCAACCAACCAACCAACCATCTAGGGCTGAAGTTTCACAATCTGATGCATTTTTGTAGTTCTATTTGACATACAAATTTGGCCCTTACGAGTACTGCCACTCCAGTTAAGAGTGGAACTGGGAGTAATGGGTACGAAGTGATAATCCACATTTCCCAGAGCTTCAAGACATGAGCCTTAATTCTCTGATCCTTTTGCCCTGCTTTTTCTGGTATATTTGTTTTGTTTCTTTGTTTCTTTCTTAACTCTTATTCACTTTGCAAATTTTTCTTAATTCATTTTTCGCTTTTCAAAATTTTCATTTCTTCTCCAATCTTCTCGTATCTATTTCTTCTGATCTTTCAACTTTAGTTTTCATTCATTCATTGATTCATTCATTCTTTATTTCTTTCTTTCTCAGCCTATTCGAAGGAGTCTATTTCTTTCTTTTCTTTCTTTTCTAACTATTATCCACTACGGTCAATTTTCCTTCTTTTTTGTCAATGATTATACGAAAATTGTGGCCATTCACTGAGAAAAAAAATTGATATTTTTATCCAAAATTAAATAAAACTGCATTCATTGACAAGTCAGTGTAAATAGCCTCTAACCCTCATTCTGTATTCTTGCATTTCAAAAATTTAGTTGCAATACCGGCAGGACTCAAAGAATTTCACTATCGACCCTTGAAGTACAGATTGTGTCCGAGAATCAACGAACGAATAAAGTGAAGAGAAAAAGCCGAACCGATTACGTAATTCCTTGGCTGGTGGGTTCCTTATCTTTCTACTAATCCATCAATCTATTTATCAAGATTTTCACACACACACACACACAGACACAGACACACACACACACACACACACACACACACACACACACACACACACACACACATATATATATATATATATTATTTTCATTCTTTAACGTCTGTATCAGTTTCTACCAATATATCTATCGTTCATTCATATCTATCTATCACGTCGTATCATTCTTTTCACCATTTTTCTTTTTTATCTCAGTCTATTCTATTCTATCTATCTATATATCTATCAATCCCCCCATACATATATATATATATGTATATATATATATATATATATATATATATATATATATATATCAGTAATATCCAGTCATCGTCCGTAGACAATGGATGTGGATTATTCTTGCATAGAATATATGAGGAATATTATATAATTCTATGTGAATGCTCGATGTATGGCTATTGTTACATCACTTATTCCCTTGCAGTTATATAACAAAATTCCCATTCAGAGCGTATATAGTGCAATTCGAAGGAAACTCAAACCTGGTTAAGTTGTCATTATAAATTTATTTTGCCGTAGAATATTATTATACTCTCCGTCTCGTCAGATGACTTTTTACACGTTAGACTTGAGGTTGCGGAACAGCAATTGTGGAATTACAGTTCATATGTGTATGAGGAAAAAAAAAAATTCACAGTCGAGGGCCATACTCCTGTTTCTTAATGTTTCTAACACCTAGTGTTTCGACCCCCTCTGCCCTCGCCTGAGAATTTAAATTTCTATCTCGTACACATATGAACTATAATTCCACATTTGCTGTTCCGCAACCTCAAATCTAACGTGTAAAAGTCATCTGGCAAGACGGAGACTATAATAATATTCTCCAGAGAAATAAATTTATAATGACAACTTTACTAGGTTTGAGTTTCCTTCTAATTGCACAATATATATATATATATATATATATATATATATATATATCATCATCATCATCATCATGTCGTGCTGGTAGCACGGATATCCCTGACCCTCTCTCGTCACTTTTTCCAATCGTTCATCGCCTCAGGCAGGTCTTCTGGACAACATCCTGTATCCTCACATAGTTGCTGAATGTATGTTCGTGCTGGTCGCCCTGCTTTTGCACGGCCATGTGTGGGGGTCCGTAAGAGTACATCACTTATGAGTTCGTCCCTGTTTCTCCAGCAGTGTCCTGCATGTCTGGTTCGTCTAACTTGAATAGTTTTCGTGATAGGAGGCAGGTGGCCGTACAGTTGGTGTCTTGTGGGGTGTTGCCGCCAGGACTTATATATATATATATATATATATGTGTGTGTGTGTGTGTGTGTGTGTAAATATATATATATATATATATATATATATATATATATATATATATATTGTCTATCACTATCAATATATCTATCAGAGTTCCTTTACATGTATGTTACCATGTATGTATGTATGAATCTATCTACCTATCTGATTCTTTTAAAAAATGTATGTACGTATATTTATATATGTTTGTGCATATGTATGCATTTGAGAAGAAAGGAATGGAATCAAAAATATGGTTGGTTAAAATATTATAAGAAACTAAAGAATTAGTCGTGTGACCAATTTAAAAGTTTTCAAAACTGTGCCAAATTTGCTTTCATCTGTGACAGATATAAACAAAGAATAATTGAAGCATGTTCCATCGTATCCTACAATATAATGCCACAACGTCAAGATTTTCTCCAAATATCACCGTCCCTGGGAAAAATAAAATTAAAAGATATCAAAATCCACACTTAATTTCAGCTCACTTTTTTAAAAATTTAAAGGGATAAAACGTCAAAAATCCGCTTCTCAAACCACAAATGCCATTTACTTTGCAAAAAATTTCCATCGCATATTTGGAATACCTCAGACTAATTTTTTTCGTTTTTCACATAAGAATATCTACAAGCCCAGTTAAAGACTTCCAATTAGATAAAAAAAAAAATTATGTTATAATTTATTCTGAAACCAAAATAATTGTGATAAAATATTTTTGTATTCAGACAAAAGCTTTAAGTTGAAACTCGTCGGCACAACAAACGAACCATCAAACATTTATCTTTCTTCCGTTTTTACTTTTTTCTACATACACATATATGTATCTATCTATGTATCTCTCTATCTGCTTAGGCATGAATCATTCCATGTGGATCTTTTATCTTTTGTGGTGATTATGAAATACACCGAGGAAATTCAAAGGATAGCATAGAAAAATGTGCCTTTCTATGTAGTTAATCAGAAGTAGAAAAGGGCAAATCACGGAAAAATAGAACTGCTAAAACGAGAATATACGAGAACGCTCAGAGAAAAGGAAACCTACAAGTACTTGGAAGTATTGGAAGTAGAAACCATGAAACAAGTGACGATGAAAGAAAGTTAGAGAAAAGAGTATTCCAAACAAACTAGAAAGCCTCTGGAACACGAGTCATTAACTTTTGTTTAATTTAAATTAATCTTATCCTTGGTCAGGTGACAGACTGTTTATACACCCATATGCGGCCTTCAATCCTAATTTCAAAGCAAATCCCCAATATGTAGTCCTGTGTAATTTGTAAAACAACCTGTTAATCCGATATCCTGCTAACACGTGGACCTTCTCGAATTACACTCCCATTTAAAGTGTTTAGCAAACTGACAATTTATCAATACAAATAAAATAATTATCTAATATAATTTATCATAATCCTGAGTTATATTACACTTTCACGGTGGACCCAACCGAGGCAAGGGGTGACCAAACGATTTGTACGAAAGTGGCATTCCTGTCTACAAATGATTTTATCTTTGGCAATTTTATTCCAAGTGGTCTCTTGTGTCATATTCTGTTAATTACAAAAGAGTTAGGTAAATACATACCTTAGTCTGACACAAGGCCACAATTATCATGCATCCAATAAAAACTGGTTTCACCACCTTTCAGCAAGGAAATCATCAAAGGAATGAACATTAGGAGCAGTCAATCTTGTAAGATATTCGGGATCATCCTTGTAATGGAAGAGGGATAAACTTCAATAAAGCGACCAAAGTGCAAGAAAGTTAATTATTATATATTGACTTTTGACAGTCTGGTTAGTGTGTATTTAAAAAATAGGATGTGCAACTGTGTCTTAAGGTAAATAAGGGACAGTGGAAGAAGCAGGAGACTAGCAATTATAGGTGATGGAGATGAAGAAAGATAATAGCATTTGTAGGTAATGGAGATGAAACAGTAGACTAGCAATTGTACGTGATGAAGATTTAGCCGAAGATTAACATTTGTACATTAGACTAGCAATTGAATGTGATGGGGATGAAGTAGGAGATTTGAAATTATAGGTGATGGGGATGAAGCTGGAAACTTGCAATTGCAGGTGATGGTGATGAAGCAGGAGATAAAAGTTTTAGGTGATGGAGATGATGTAGGAGACTTTCAATTGTAGGTGATGGAGATGATGCTGGAGGCGAGCAATTATGGGTGATGGAGGTGAAGCAGGAGACTAGCAATTGAAGGTGATGGGGATGAAGTAGGTGATTTGAAATTATAGATGATGGAGATGAAGTTGGAGACTTGCAATTGTAGGTGAGGGAGTTGAAGCAGGAGACGAAAATTTTAGGTGATGGTGATGATGGAGGAGACTAGCAATTGCAGGTGATGGAGATGAAACCAGAGTCTAGCAAGTATAGGTGATGGAGATGAAGGAAGAGACTAGCAATTCTAGTGATGGAAATGAAGCAGGAGACTGAAATTGTAGGTGATGGAGATAAAGCAGGAGGCGAGCAATTGTAGGTAGAGATGAAGCAGGAGACTAACAATAGTAGGTGATGGAGATGAATCAGGAGTCTTGTAAGTGTTGGAGACTACGCAGGAGAATAGCGGTTGTAGGTGATGGAGATGAAGCAGATAGTTGCATACAGATCAAATGCGGCTAACTTGCTTGTATAGAATGCAAGAACACATGCTATTGAAGAAATGGAATTGATGACTTCAGGAGGAATTTGGCGTTAATTAGTGATCTAGATTTTTCTTCTTGCGATACCACTTAATCAAAATCGACTCGCGTTAGATTTCTCTTTTCTGACAGACCAATTTGAACGAATAACTGTAATAATAATAGTAAGAAGATAATAATAATAATAATAATAATAATAATAATAATAATAATAATAAGATGATGATGAGGATGATGATAGAAGAAAAAGAAGAAGATGATGAGTAGAAAAGGAAGAAGAGTAAGAAGAAAAGAAAATAAAGAAGAAAAAGAAGAAGAAGAAGAAGAAGAAGAAGAAGAAGAAGAAGAAGAAGAAGAAGAAGAAGAAGAATATGAGAAGAAGAATATAAAAAGGAGGAAAAAAAGAAAATGATGATGATTAGAAAAAGAAGGAGAATAAAGGGAAAAAAGAAGATGATAATTAGAAGAAGAAGAAGATAACCAGAAGAAGAAGAAGAAGAAGAAAAAGAATTGAGAGAGAGAGAGGGGGGGTCAAAATGTATTTCCTAATGAAAAATCAGTTGTTGAGACAGATTGAACCTCGGACCGAAGAACGGAATAACAACAGAATTGAGAAATAATGAATCACTCTTACTGGTTTTAACATGTAAAATCTTAAGTCACGTGGTCGGACAGATATTTTCAGAGAACAGCATAAAGAGTGTGAGGGATAGGAAGTTAAAGAAGATAATATATCAAAGAATCCAAACCATCTTAAATTCCCCGACGGCCATGAAATTAAATTTATATGTGCGACCTTCATACAGTGCTATTCGTTCTACGAGTCTTTGACTGGACATTTTAGCTTTGAAAACGAGATTTCGATATTCGGCGGAAAGCAGAATATGCCGTGTGATGTAGAAAATAAATTCAGCATGGGGGTTCTAATTGTCATTCGTTTAGGATTCGGGGTGGGCTTCAAGGAATTTTGATGAGCGAAGGGCTATACACAGTGAAATCCGGACGAAATTATTATTATTATTATTATTATTATTATTATAATATTTTGACAATTTCAACATTTTAGATTTGAGAAAAAGAGATCGTCAACTGTTTTGAAATTTTAATCTATCGAACTTTCTTCAATCTTTCTTCTTTTTTTTATTGGAATGTTGTTGAATATAATGTTTCAATATTAATCATATGATCGAATTCTGCATTTTCATCCACCATTTTGTTTTTCTTCATGTTTTTTCATTTCTTCAGTATCATTTTGCTTCTTTCATTTTGTTTATATGTATCAACTTGTTTTTACCTAATTATTTTTGTATCATTTTGCTTCTTTGCCGTGCGTTGTTTTACTATTTTATTCGGATTGCTTGTCTGGATTTTCTCTTGATTATTTGTGTATATATATATATATATATATATATGTATGTATTTATCTTGCAGGTCGAGTCATACCAAAGATTCAAAAAAGGGTACTCGATGCTCCCTTGCTATTCACACATCATTTTAGGGTAAAGATCAAGTGTAAGTGGACCAATCCAGCGAAAAGACTAGTTCTCACTTTTACACCTTGTTGTAGTAGCTATTGAAAAGGGAGCCCTAAGGTCACCCAAGACTAAGGTAGGTCAACTTACTGCACACACACACACACACACACACACACACACACATATATATATATATATATCTTTTTTGTTGGCATCTTTTATTTTGTTTTCCCTTCTGTAATTGTATTATTTGTATTTAAAAAATTGTTTGCATCTTTCATTTTCTTTTTTGTATTATTTAGTTGTTTTCTTTGAATTTGTTGTATTCATTTTGTTTTCATCTTTCATATTGTTTTTCTCTTGTTTCTTTGAATCATATTTTTGCATTTATCTTATCTTTCATTTTCTCCCTTCTTTTTTCGTCTCATTTTTCTTTTGCCCTAATTTCTTTCATGTTTTTTGTATCTCACATCTGGTTTTTCTTTTCTGTCTTTGAGTCATTTTGTATATTTCGTCTTGCTTCTTTTTGAATTATTGAAATATAAACAATCTCTTTTAAGATTTAAACTTGGGTCGCTACGAGCTCTACAGTCTCATAAAAAGTTTTACACCCAATGAAATATAGAGGTTTGTGATTCACTTCACGGTAATGCTCTTAGAAAAGGCAAAAATCTGTCTCCTCTCTCCGATAACGGATAAATAATAAGGCAGACACATTTCTTTAGCCATAAAAGGGCAACAGCTCAAGGACAAACACTGCCCGCCTTGTAGGCTGAGACAGTAGAATACTCCGATTGCACCTTTGCAGAGGGGTAAGATCATCCATAGAGGCCATTTGTTGGCGGTGGATGGCGACCGAAGATGCTTTGCAAAAGACCCAGGTAGTTAAACAGCCCTTGGCCCAGCAGCCTAGTGGTCAAGTGACATGTAACACACCACTTTTATTTTGACGTAATGTGATATCTTCTTGTTCTCTTTCTTTCTGTATATAATTTTGTTTTGTTTTTTTTGCATCAAATCGCTTTTCCCATTCTATTTGTATCTTTTATCTGGGTTCTCTCTTGTTTCATTGAATCATTTTGCTTCTTTCATTTTGCTTGCATCTTTCATCTTGTTTTTTTCATTTTTTTTTTTATTTTGTTTTTTTCATATTCTTTGTCTTTCTTTCTTTCTGCTGGGCGTAAGATATCGTTGAGTAATCTTTCTCATATCCCAGAATTCGCTCTCAGACTCGCTGTAACGGCAAGACAATAGATAGGTTGCTTTTATTCCTGTTGCTTAATTAAAGCAACAGGAATAAAAGCAACCAATCTATTGTCTCATAGAAATTATTTGATTCATTGATAATTTGCTATGACGTTATATATATATATATATATATATATATATACGCTTCTGTCCCGAGGGGGTTGAGCACTTTGACTTAGGAATCAACGGTTGCCACTCGCGTAATGCTGAACTCTTCAAACGAATTAAGCACTTCAGTATACGATAGCGCAAAACATTAACAAACGAAAGTTAATACATATGCGTTAATTCCTGTGCTGACCTTGAGTTGCAGGCTTGGCTTCGGGGTATGGTATTATCCTGATGTAAAGTTAAGTGGGTTTTGATTTCGGCTTGGTGTGTCTCAAGTGTCTAGCCACACTGAAAAGTTCTGAATCAAGGAAACAGTCTGTCTGAGGATAATATATATATATATATATATATATATGATCGATTTCTACGAAAACTATTTGGATTTTTCTTAAGAATTTGCGCAATTTCATGTTCGATGCGGTTTAGTAGTAGAGCAATGTAAATCTTGGCCGCTATGGAAGTAAAGGTTATACCTCGGTAGTTCTTGGCAATTCTGATATCAATTTCTTGGGAAAAGGGAAGATGCAGCCTTTTTTCTGTAGGTCTATTGAGTTTTGGCTATTTACGGTGTTATGCTATCGGGGCATCATGTCGTCAAATTTCCTTGTTTTGTATACTTCTGTTGGTATTTCAACAAACCCGGCATGTTTCCTGTTTTGAACTTTTGTAAGTTCGACGTCGAGTTCTTCGTGCAAAAACTGTCCTAGTTTAATTTCTAATTGATCATTAATAATTTTCGTGATAGGTTTATCCATAACTTTTGGGAATTTTTCCAGAAGATTCTTGAAATGTTCTTTCCACTTCTGACAATCCGTCGAATTTTATTGGAATTCAAGAAAAAAATCTGGAGGTGACACACTTATTTGTGGATTTCTTCGAGGCATTTGACTCCGTACACCGAGGGAAGATGAAGCAAATACTTCTAGTCGATGGTTACCTCAAAAAACTTTTGCAACCATAATGATGCTCTATGAAAACACGAAAGTAAAATTTTGTTCAGCAGATGGAGACACATATTTCTTTGACATTACTGCAAAGGGATACATTAGCCATATACCTGTTCATAATCTGCTTAGATAATGTTCTTCAAACATCAATAGATTTAATGAAAGAAAATGGCTTTACAGTACAAAAGGCAAGAAGCCGACGATACCCTGCACAAACTACGAGGGGCATACGATATATTTTCTGACTTTTTCTGTACTGGCATTTAAAATTGTCATAGACTCTTAAAAATTCACTATGTTATTGCTATACATCTTATGAGATGACGGACTAATTTTTATGATTCCACGTGCAAATGAACAGCTACATCAGCAATTGGAATACACCCGACTAAAGCCTTATTGTCACTGCTGGTGATTTTCAAAAATGCAATCTGGACATGAGGACACTTGAGAAGAACGATATGCAATAAAATTCCGTTTTAAACTTAGAAAAAAGGCCACAGAAACGTATGGAATGCTTCAGACTGCTTTTCGACCATCTTGCATGAACCGAGCATGATTTTTTGAGTGGCATAAGAGATTCAAGGTAGGCAGGGGGTCTGTGAGGAATGATGAGTGGTTAGGGAGGAGTAAGGGGGACAATAGACCAGAGTTGATTGGCCAAAGGGTTAGGCTTAGGGTTAAGGTTACTATGTTGAGATTTTAAGGGTGTTTAGGAAGAGATTCCATCGGAAGAGGCCAGCATTCTTCAAATCGGGTCAGTGGCATTTCCACGAGGACAATACACCAGTCCACAACTCTATCGTTGTCACAGACTATTTGACCAAGATGGGCATCAAGACAGTTCCTCACCTCCCTATTATCCAGACCTTGTTCCCTGGGACTTTTGGTTATTCCCTAAGCTCAGAGGCTGTCGTTATGAGACAATTGATGAGATGAAAAAGAGGCTGTGACCAAGGTTATTGACACGCTTACACAAGAGGACTTCCATGGGGCCTTGCAGAAGTTGTTGGAACGGTACAAGTGCATTGCAGCCGGAGGAGATTACTTCGAAGAGGACAAGAGTTTCATGTGTATACTATCAATAAAAGTGCCCATACGAAAAAAGTCTGGAAACTTATTAAAGGATCCTCGTATATATATATATATATATATATATATATATATAGTTCATGTTTATCACTAACTCTAAAGCGCACAAACTTAGGCACACATATATACAAATGAATTCCCTCTTTGAAAACCACCAACACAAATAATTCACCATATTAATTGGTTTTTGAAAATCTTTCACTGTCTGATGAACGCGTGATATATGAAACCAAGGGTCACAGACACCTCTCTCTCTCTCTCTCTATATATATATATATATATATATATATCAGGAGAGCCATTCTATCCGGTAGCGCATCATTCTCACGTAAGATGAAATGAGTTCGAAAGTACTCTATATAACAATTTCCTATTCAGTACCTTAGACTAGTTAAGTCACAATGCTGCAGCTTTTATAGACTACAAATGCTCCTATAGGTTGAATATATATATATATATATATATATATAAAGAGAGAGAGAGAGAGAGAGAGAGAGAGAGTGAGAGAGAGAGAGAGAGCACCATCATTTTAAAAATGAGATAAATGAAAACCACTTACCTTTAATTGAATAACAGTAAAATCATTTTTCTTATTATTTCTTGTTCTTTTTGCCCACCTTTAAACACATGGTCGGTCCAAGTGACGATCGTAATTGACGCATTTGAAAAAATAGTAACTACACTAGACGAAATCATTGCCAACAGTTTAAGTTCACTCCCATCGGACTGGAGATAGTTTAAATTGTATGAGCTATTTCTCTCTTTCTAGCTCTCTCTTTCTTTCTCTCTCTCTCTCTCTCTCTCTCTATATATATATATATATATATAACTCACTAGTCTTAAATACTGAATAGGTAACTGTGATTCGTGCTCATTTTATCTTACGTGAGAATGATGCACTTCCGGATATAGAAAATCTATCCTGCAATGAGCTAAACACACACACACACACACACATACACACACACACACACACTTATAAAAACACCCCCACACACACATACACTCATATATATATATATATATATATAGATAAATTCAATCAGTACCTATTGTTGATTCTGAACACTATGGTCATTTCTGACTATCGCCAACAACCAAATTCTTACTATTTTTCGTCGTAAAGTCTTATATTTTGTTGAAAGAGAATACTAACAGTGGAATTTTCTATAAATATTTTCAGAGGTGGTGATATCTGCTTATAAGT
>OY757931.1:65200850-65210850 GCA_963585895.1 Sepioteuthis lessoniana | reverse complement strand
GTAGTTTGCCGAGTCTGCAGGGATTGTAGAATACATCGAATGCTTTTCTGCCTAGGTTAAGACCACCCCCTGACGAGTGTCCTGGGTATGACACTAAACAATCTGATGGTGAGGTTTCATTAAAGCTTGAGCATTGGGGAATGCGGAATATCTCTTCATTGTCATTGCTCCTTGGTTCATTCTGGCCCTGAGTGGTGGCACCTGATACGGATCAATCTATGCATCAAATAAAACTCAAACGTGTACTTGTGCTAAACTAAATTGCATGTTTTGACATTTAAACTGCGTACTTACGATAAACTGATTTGTTTGAAATTGAACTGTTTGTTCGCTACACTGAATTGTTTGAAATAGAACAGTTTTTGTCATTACATTGGCCCAGCGGTTAGAGTGTTCGCCAATGGCCCGGGAGACCTGGGTTCAATCCCAGGTCGAGTCATACCAAAGACTTTAAAAATGGAACTTGATACCACCTTGCTTAACACTCAGCATTATAAGGTACGGTTCAAGGGTAAAGTGGAGCAATCCTGGGAATGGAGTAGCGCCCTCCCCTACACCTTGGTGTAGTAGCTATCGAAAAGGGAGCCTTCGGGTCACCCTCGACTATGGTCGCTAACTTTACTTTACTTGTCATTAAAACTGTACTTCGCTAAACTGATTTGTTTTGAATAGAACAGTTTTAGCATTTTATTGTGTGTAAACAAAAAGTATACTTATACTAAACTGAATTTTTTGAATGAGATGGGTTGGTTTAGTTTCTTTGTTTAATGGCATAGGTTTGTAGGTTATTTAATGCCAAAACCATTCTCATAGAAGAACGGTAGTGGTACTATTTAACCCATAGCTGGGAGGATAAGGGGGTTCATACCTTTCCCAAGGGTATGTGCCCGAAAGTGAACGTAATAGCGCGACTGGAGTACGAACTCGCTTACTACGATTCCGCAGTCCATCGCTTTAACCATTACACCACGAGGACACCCTCTTTGAATTGGAACTGTTTGACTAAAGTGAGTAGCTTGAGATAGAAATGTTTTTGACAATTAAACTGCGTAATTATGCTCAACTGAATTGTTTGAAATAGAACTGTCTATTGTATAAAAATGGATTTTGCATTACATAACCTACAAAGTTTGATATGCCATGAAACCCAAACAAAGAAACAAAACAATTGACATGTAGTGTAGTATTCAAATTAAATCTTGAACAATTAAACACGGAAAAAAACATGTCATTATGTTTGACAGCTGTTAACCACGGCTCTGATTGGATAGTTTCAGCGTGGTGATTAAAGTAGTACTTGAGTTTGCTATGAATTAGTCAGTTAATGAGAAACTCTCAATTTGAGAGGTTGAAGGTTCGATCTTGCGTTCACTCATTCTCCGTTTAGGCCACTGCAGGCAATAATTGAAAAGTCGCCAATGAATAAATAAATGTAAAATAGGCACACGAAGCTGTGATCATGTTGTCGTTCCTCATCAACAAACAAGAACAAAGATGATGACATAGAAGGGACATCAGAGTGACTGAAACGACAAGACGACATACCAGAGAAGAGACAAAATAAACTGTGGTGAGGAGATGGTAGTGTAAGGCCCATATTCATAACCATAGGTACTCGTGGCGTAACGGTTATCGGCATTCGATATGGACACGGTGACCAGAGTTCAAACTTTGAACGAGGCTGTTTTCATTTCTCATAGAACTCTTAGGAAAGATATGCGTCAAACTATTCCCCTTTCAGTAGTGGGTATCCTGGGCTCTTTAACTTTCGTATGAAAACCAAACGAGGAGAAGGAAGACTTTGATTTCGAACCTTAGAAATTGATCCCTCGTCCCAACCTGCTCGAACTGAGAGTTTAGTGTTTAGTGAAATGGACAACCAGCCACATTGGCTTTTCTCTGGTGGTGTAATGGTTAGCAAGCTCGACTAGCAAACCTACACGAGTGAGTTCGAGTCTCATTGGGTGCCCCTTTCATATGGCCTTGTGCCACATCTAAGCAAAAAGCTTAGTAAATTACCACATTGGCTTTTCCTCTTCAATTTCCATTTCCACCGTACTGTCTCTGACTGCGACCGACATAACTCTTAACTCCTTCGACAGGACTCTCCAATTCCAACTGTCGAACTCTTACTGACAGCGTCTTGGAAATCTTCTTATGTAATTTTTTCTAATAATTCTCTCAACTAATCTTTTAATGACACGTATTCACTAAAACTCATAGCTGATATCCACCCAATTGTTTACAACAAATTCGTTTAAAAACAAATCTGTCAATTCTTTATTTTGACAGGAGCTGACACACGAAGGCAAAATAAGGTCTATGCAATATTCTATAGATAAAGCTAAAAGCTTTTGACTTCGTACTTGCAGGCTTTTGATTTGTTAAGGCCAGTCCTGACCTTTAGAAATCAAAAACCTGAAACTACGAAGTCAAAAGGTTTGAGCTTTATCCATAAAATAATCAATCAAAATCACTATTTATATTACAGGGGTTCATGCGTTTCAGTATTTAGTATTTCAATTTGGGTTGGGAGACATTGTTCACATTCTTAGCTATTTACTCTTCATTATCTCACTCCTTGCGAATTTTTTTGAAATTTAAGTGGCGGGAAGTCTTCTTATATTTCCAGGACTTTTCTTAGTATTCTAACAGATCTTAGGAGTGGAATGATGAAGACAGTCCTTATTTTTTCTCTGATCTCACCAAACAGGCGACATTTCCACACTAGACGGAACCTCTCTGAAACTAGTAGACAAATTCACCTACCTAGGAAGCAGCAGCTCATCAACCGAAAAAGACATCGACTCGAAGCTAACGAAAGCATGGACAGCTATAGATAGGCTCTCGATCATATGGAAATCAGACCTGACCGATAAAATGAAACGCAGTTTCTTCAAGGCAGTGGTCGTATCGATACTGCTATATGGATACACTACTTGGACGCTAACTAAACGGCTGAAGAAGAAGCTAGACGGCAATTACACAAGAATGTTGCGACCAATATTGAACAAGTCCTGGCGGTAACACCCCACAAGGCACCAACTATACGGCCATCTACATCCCATCACGAAAACTATACAAGTTAGACGAACCAGACATGCAGGACACTGCTGGAGAAGCAAGAACGAACTCATCAGTGATGTACTCCTATGGACACCCGCGTATGGCCAAGCAAAAGCAGAACGACCAGCTCCAACATACATACAGCAGCTATGTGAAGATACGGGATGTAGCCCTGAAGACCTGCCAGAAGCGATGAACGATAGAGATAAGTGGCGAGAGAGGGTCAGGGTTATCCGTGCTAACGGCACGACATGATGATGATCATGACGGCAGGTCAGAGTGGACCTCAGGACAATGGTGATGAGGAGATGCTCCAGATTCCTCAAACCTCCAATGCTTGAGACTCACCATCAGATTGTTTAATGTCATATCCAAGACACTTGTTGGTTGGGTGTCTTAACGCATCTGTAGATATGTAGTCGATATCTTGTACAGTCCCAGCCAAATGGGCTGAAAAAACAAAGGTCTGGTATTATATATATATATATATATATATATTGCAGCATTTCTTCATTGGTATAAATTTCGTTGAACATAATAGACATTTTCTGTCTACATATTTTCTTGTTGATCAATTCATATTGCCGTATTGATTTTATAATATTCGGCGGGAATCGATTGATGTATTTTCCATAGTTGTTTATTTCCCAAGTACTTTCTGCCCAACTTTGGGCCATCATCAGAGGTGGATCTAATACAAAAGTGATGTAACTTTTGTATGTACATTACTACATTGTAAGAAGAAGAGCGTCTCGGCCGTTGCAATGTGTAGCATTTACTTTTAAAATTGTTGTATAAATAGTGTCAGTAGCTAAAGAAATTTAAGTACATTAGCACTGGTTTGAAAATTAATTGTTAAGTTTGGGTTGCATGTTCCTAATATGTAGTGCTTCGAGAATCTGTAGTTTTTGTTTGTTATTGTGATGTTCTAATATTGTTTTGTTTTCGCTGATAATTTTTCGTAATTTTGTTGTTGGGCATGAATATTTTTTTAAATGCTGTGCTATGGAACTTGTATCAGAAAGGTGCATTGTAAGTCTCCTCGATTGGATCGTTGCGGCTAAATCAGCATATATATTATTATTTTCAGAGATACAATCTCATAAAGGACATTTAAATTGATATAATATATTATATAGATATATGAGGTTGTTTTTTTTTTTTTTTTGCAAAACTCTAATCGAAGGAGAGGAATTATTTTTAATGACTAAGTTGGAGGTTTTAAATTCATTATAGAATGTAAGTTTTATTATTCTATTAGGATCAGTGGGGAGTATGTTTCTATGAATCAATGTTTTTATATATACGGGGATCATTAATTATGTTTCCAGACGTTTTTCGTGTGGGCACTTTTATTTATAGTACATTCATGAAACTCTAGTCCCCTTCGAAGGAATCTCCTCCGGCTGCGATGCACTTGTTATACCGTTCCAACAACTTTTGGAAGGCCCCATGGAATTCCTCATTTGTGAGCGTGTCAATGACCTTCGTCACAGCCTATTTCATCTCCTCAATTGTCTCATAACGACAGCCTTTAAGCTTAGAGAATAACCAAAAGTCACAGGGACCAAGGTCTGGACTAAAGGGAGGCTGAGGAACTGTCTTGATGCCCATCTTGGTCAAATAGTCTATGACATGGATGGAGTTGTGGACTGGTGTATTGTCCTGGTTGAAATTCCACTGATCCAATTTGAAGAGTGCTGGCATCTTCCGACCGAATCTCTTCCTGAACTCCCTTAAAACCTCAGCATAGTAACCATAACCATAACCCTAAACCTTTGGCCAATCAACTCTGATCTATTGACTTCCTTACTCCTCCCACACCTCTCATCATCCTTCATAGACTCCCTGCCTTCCTTGAATCTCTTATGCCACTCAAAAACTGATGCTTGATTCGTGCAAGATGGTCGAAAAGCAGTCTGAAGCATTCCATACGTTTCTGTGGCATTTCTTCTTCCAAGTTTAAAACAGAATTTTATCGCATATCGTTCTAAAATGTCCTCACGTCCAGATTGCATTTTTGAAATTAACAAGCTGTGACAATCACACTTTAGTCGGGTGTATTCCAATTGCTGCTGTAGCTATTCATTTGAATTTGAATTTATAAAAATTGGCCAGTCATATCATAAGATGTATAGCAATAACATACTGAGTCCGCGATAATTTTAAATGCCCGTACAAAAAAAGTCTGGAAACCTATTGAATGCAGCACGTATAAATATTCATCATGATGTTATGCTAACACCAAAGATTCTCTTGACTATCTCTCGATATCAAGTCCTACGGTTTATCACTCTTGCAAAGTTTCCTGGACGCTCTCATAACCTGCACACTGTTTATGAATATAAGCTTTTATTAGTTTGCTTACTCTAGTGTTTCCAGGTGTAGGAGTCCATAAGAAAACGTTTGAATGTTCATTTTTACTTTTTTTAGCAGTACTCCCCATGACTAGTTCTTTATACTTGGATGATTTGTAAGATCGGAGGTAAATGGCCGAACAGCTGATGCTTGTAGGAATAATTGAAAACAGCATACAGTAACCAAGTGTAGTTCCCATCTAGCCTTTTCTCCGAGCGTCCCGTTAAAGATGAAGAGGTGTAACCATACAATAGTACTGACGCAGTAACAACTTGGAAGAATTCCCGTTTTATTATGTCAGAGAGATAACTACATAATATTTGTGGAAATGTGTATTGAATAATATTATTTGTTTTATAATGTTTCCGATCCACTATTTGTTGGTTGGTTGTTTTGGTTTTATGGCATAGCTACCTTTCTAGATTATTTAATGCCAAATCCATTTGTATACAAATAATTAGTTCTATTTAAAGAGTTCAGTTTATCATGAGTACACAGCTTAATAGTCAAAAACTTTTCTATTTCAAGCTATTCAATTTAGGCAAACAGTTCTAATTCAAACAATTCAGTTTAGTATAAGTATAGTTTTTATTTACACACTGTTTAATGTCGAAACAGTTCTAGTTAAAAAAATCAGTTTAACGAAAGTACAGTTTCAATGACAAAAACAGTTCTATTTCAAGTAATTTAGTTTAGGATAACTATGCAGATTAGTTCTATTTAACCCATAGATATGGCCCTATCACGTGCTACCGCTCCGGGTCAGAGTGAGCCTACGTGCGATGATAATGAAGGGCTAATCCGCATTCCCAAAATTCCAGTATAAATGGAACCTCACCATTAGATTGCTTTGTGTCATATCCTCGACACTCGGTGGGTGTTCTTACCTCTTTTCAAAAGTTCAGTTGGTGTATTCTACAGCCATAGCTCACTGGACCACTAAACGCTCAATGTGGGGAAGTCTTACCCCTCTGCAAAGGTACAGTTGGTGTATTTTACAGCCTTAGCCGACTGGGCCACAAGACACTCGTTGGCAGCGGGGTGGGGGGCTTTCCCATTGGTACAGGTGCAGTTCATGTACTCTACAGCCCTAGCCGAATGGGCCACAAGATACTCTTTGATGGATGGGGTTCTTACCCCCCTGCAAAGGTGCAGTCGGTGTATGCTACTGTTCTAGCCGACTGGGCCACAAGACACTCGTTGGGGGGGGTAAACCTTTGCAAAGGTACAATCGGTGTAGTCTACAGTCCTGGTGTTATATAATAGCCGAGGGATATCGGTACATGCCTTTGAGTTTAGTTAGGCTGAGAACCTTTTGGCTGAGAACCTAGCACATGGGTTAGTTAAGTGCAACATTGAGGCAGGTGTTAACGCGGGCGCGCGCAGGCGGATGGAGGTGTCACTCAGATGTCATAATAGTCCGAGACGAAACAGGGTGCGGGTGACGTCACGCACCGGAAGCGCGTAGAGATTTGTGTGAGAATTTGAAGAAAGACAGAGTTGGGTACTAGACACCAAACGAGAAGGATCGACTTTTGGAGCTCGCAGACGAGAGGCGAACTTGTGCCCTATGAGGGCCGCACGAAATGGGGGCCAAATGAATAAGACAGCATAGAAGATTGTGTCTCTCCTCATTACGTCGAAACCTTCAACTCAAAGTTAATAAAAAGGTTTCTTACCTGAACAAGAAGTCGTTACGTGTTTTCGAATTCCGGGATTCCTATGTTCTTTATATGTTCTTTATATGTTCGTTATAAACATTCGATGTCCATTTCACCCCTTTTGCACATGGCCATATTCGTGTATATGGCTATGTAACACTGGCAAAACTGGTCGATCACTATTTGTGTTTAAAATCTAGTCCTGTTCTTTTGTGACTTGTACCTTAAATGTATATCGTCAATCGGAAGATGCTTTTGTGTAAATAATGAAATACCGAAAAAGCTTCTTCAAGAGATGTGAAGAAAAAAGTATTTGATAAAAACCTACGAAGACAAATGCTATTCGAGATTTAATAGACTCAATTGAGACGTTGATTTCTTTCATTGTTAAATTAAGAGATATACATAAAATTCTAATTTGTTCCCGCTGGGATAACGACACAATAATATTTTTTTTTGTTTGAAGGGACAAAAATATAAATTCAGCTTCCGCTGAAGAAGTTTCTTTTTTTTTTAATTCGCAGAAAAAGACATGAAGAAAACGCAAAGAAAAGAGAAAGCAAGAAAACTTTCAATCTGTTAAAAAAACAAACAAACAAAAACAAACAAACAAAAAAAATAACAACAGATAGACAGACTGACACACAAACAAAACAAAACAAAGAAAATATCCCCACTGAAATAAACCATTAATGATGATAATAAAAAAGAAGATAAAAAATTGCAACTAGAAAGAAGAAAAACATAAAATAGAATACGAAATAGAAAGAGAGGGAAAGAAATAAACAGAAAAAAGAAGCTAAAGAAATTGAAACTATAAAGATGAAAAAGAAAGAAAGAAACAAAGGACACCTCTGAATAGCCTGAGAAAGAAAGAAAGAAAGAAAGAAAGAAACTGAGGAAAAACGAAATTACGAAGAGGGAAAACGAAGAAAGAAAGACAGAAATAAATAAACGAAAAAAGAAAGAAAGAAAGAAAGAAAGAAAGAAGGAAAATAAGAGAGAAAGGGGAAACTTTGGAAATACGAGACTACGAAGAAGGAAACGAAAGAAAGAAAGAAAGAAACTGGGGAAAACGAAATTACGAAGAGGGAAAACGAAATAAATAAATGAATAAATAACATCTCTGAAAAGAAAGAAAGAAAGAAAGAAAGAAAGAAAGAGGAAACTGAGGAAAAACTAGACTAGGAAGAGGGAACATAAATAAATAAATAAATAAATAAAGAAAGAATGAGATTAAGGAAAAACCAAATTACGAAGCGGGAAAACGAAAAAAGAAATAAAGAAAGAAAGAAAGAAAGAAAGAAAGAAAGAGGGAAAAACGAACTAGGAAGAGAGAAAGGAAGAAAGGAAGAAAGAAAAAAGAAAGAAAGACACTGAGAAAAAACGAAATCACGAAGAGGGAAAACGAAGAAAGAAAGAAAGAAAGAAAGAAAGGACACCTCTGCATAGACTGAGAAAGAAAAAAAGAAAGATTTTTATCATTAAGGGTTTTCGGACTATTGTCTTCATCTTTATTGTTATTTCCACAACGTTTCGGTCGATATATCCTCCGGCCTTTTTCAGGTGTTTCTCGAACCCAGGAACCCTCACGGAACTTTGAACTACGTCCATTATTGAAACCACGGGGATTGCCTGTTCTGATTCCGTTAGCCATAACCGGGTACAAGTGTTAAGTATTCCTGTATTGTTACTCGCCTGTTGTTAGGATCGAACCTGCAACCTCTAGAGGAAGCTTAGGGAACAAACGCCTATAACCGTTACACCATATGTCCTGCTGGACAATTCAGGTTCAATCCTAACTACAGGCGAGTAACAATACAGGAATACTTAACACTTGTACCCGGTTATGGCTAACGGAATCAAAACAGGCGACCCCCGTGGTTTCAATAAAGGATGTAGTTCAAAGTTCCGAGAAGGTTCACGAGTTCGACAAACACCTTAAGAAGGCCGGGGGACATATCGGCCGAAACGTTGTGGAAATAACAATAAAAATGAAGACAATAGTCCGAAAACCCTTAATGACAAAAATCAACAAACTTCGTCTCAGAAATTTAGACGACTAAAGAAAGAAAGAAAGAAAGAAAAGCAACAAAAACAGAGTTGAGAGATCACTGGAAAACGAAGAAATAAATAAACGAAGCGGAAAGAAAGAAAGAGAGAGAGAGAAAAAAAATAATAAGGATAAAATGAAGAAACTACGTAACAGAAAAGAGCAAAGAAAGAGAAAAAAAAACAGAAAAAAACCCGAAACTACTTGCAGGAAAAACGAAAGAGAAAGATATACAAAGAAAGAGAAAAAAAAAATGAAATTACAAAGCTGGAAGAAATAAAAAGAAAGAAAACACACACACACACACAAACATAGACACACACACACACACACACACACACACACACACACAGACACTTGCCCTGTTGGCCGGGGCTATAGAATACTCTGACTTCTCTATAGAGAGGTAAAATTCCTCACCTCAAGGAGCTTTTTGGACGACACAAAACAATCTGGTGGCGAGTTTACAGTAATACTGGAGCTTTGGGGAATGCAGAGCACCCCTTCATTGCCATCGCTCCTAGGTCCACTCAGGTCCAAAGTGGTAGCACCTGATAGGGTCCTATCTATGGGTCAAATAGAACTAAACTGTGTACTTAAGGTGAACTGAACATTTTGAAATAGAACTGTTTTGATATTTAAAATGCGTACTTATGCTAAACAGGATTGTTTTAAATAGAACTGTTTTTGATATTGAAGCTCTACTTACGCTAAACTGAATTGTTTGAAGAAGAACTGTTTTGAAATTTAACTCTGTGTAAACAAAAAGTATACTTATACTAAACTGAATTGTTTAAATTAGAAATGTTTGACTAAACTGAATAGTTCGAAATAGAAATGTTTTTACAATTGAATTGTGAAC
>OY757931.1:65185850-65198350 GCA_963585895.1 Sepioteuthis lessoniana | reverse complement strand
GATGTTCCAGACTTAGAGCTTTGGGGAATGTGGAGTACTCCTTCATTGCCATTACTCCAATACCCGCTCGGACCCGGATTTGTTACACCTGATAGGGTTCTATCTATGTGTCAAATAAACACTGTTTTTCATTTAAACTGTGCAAAAACGAATCATATGTTAAACTGAATTGTTAGAAATAGAAATGTTAGATCATTTAAATGTCTGGAAAAAAAGACAGATGTTTGGTTTGGTTTGGTTTGGTTTGGTTTTATGGTATATCAACCTTTGTAGGTTATTTAACGCCAAATCCATTTTTATGTAAATAATCTGTTCTTTTGAAAACAGTTCAGTTTAGCATAAGTACACAGTTTAATTGTCAAAAACATTTCCATTTCAAACTATTTAAGCTGTTATATGTAATAATTCAGTTAAGTGTAAATACAGTTTTAATGTCGAAAAACAGTTCTATTTGAAATAATTTAGTTAAGCATAAGCACGCGGTTTAAGTGTAAGTACAGTTTAATTGTCAAAAACGTTTCTATTTCAAGTTATTCAGTTTACTCAATTCATTGTAGCATAAGTATGCTGTTAGTTCTATTTAACCCATAGATAGGGCCCTATCAGGTGCTACCACTCCGGGCCAGAGTGGACCTGGGAGCGATGGCAATGAATGGGTAGTCCGCATTCCCCAAAGCTCCAGCACTGCTGGAACCTTACCAACAGATTGTTTAGTGTCATATCAAGGACACTCGTTAGAGGGGGTCTTACCCCTCTTCAGAGGTGCAGTCAGTGTATTCTACAGCCCCAGCTGACTGGGCAAGACAGATGTTTCATTAAATTGTTAGTGATACCTAACTATAAGTGAAACCATTTGACTGCATAAACGAATGAGTAATGTTCGATAGAATGATTAGTGTTAAATTGGAAAAAGAAATTGTAACCACTTCACTGTCTGCAAACAAAACATCAATATTGAATTGAATTTTACGTGTTAGATAGCAATAATTGAAATAATTTAACCGTGTAGAAACAATAGTAATTCTCGTGAGCAAAGAAATTTGTTCTAACTCATTTAAAGACAATATTACAGACAATCTATTTACTTACAACTTATATATATATATATATATATATATATATATATATATATATATATATATATATACGAGGATCATTAAATAAGTTTCAAGACTTTTTTTTCGTTTGGGCACTTTTATTGATAGTACACACATGAAACTCTAGTCCCCTTTGAAGTAATCTCCTCGGGCTGCAATGAACTTGTTCTACCGTTCCAACAACTTCTGGAAGGCACCATGGAAGTCCTCTTGTGTTAGCGTGTCAATGACCTTCGTCACAGCCTCTTTGATCTCCTCAATTGTCTCATAACGACAGACTCTGAGCTTAGGGAATAACCAAAAGTCACAGGGAGCAAGGTCTGGATTATAGGGACGGTGAAGAGCTGTTTTGATGCCCATCTTGGTCAAATAGTCTGTGACAAGAATGGAGTTGTGGACTGGTGTATTGTCCTGGTGGATATGCCACGGACCAGAATTGAAGAGTGCTGGTCTTTTAAGACGGAATCTCTTCCTGAACTCCCTTAAGACCTCGACATAGTAACCCTAACCCAAACCTAAGTCTTTGGCCAATCATCTCTGGTATATTGACTTCCTTACTCCTCTAATCATCCCTCACAGACTCCCTGCCTTCCTTGAATCTCTTATGCCACTCAAAAACTGATGCTTGATTCATGCAAGATGGTCGAAAAGCAGTCTGAAGCATTCCATACGTTTCTGTAGCATTTTTTCCAAGTTTAAAACAGAATTTTATTGCATATCGTTCTTCTAAAATGTCCTCATGTCCAGATTGCATTTTTGAAATCCACCAGCTGTGACAATCAGGCTTTAGTAGGGTGTATTCCAATTGCTGCTGTAGCTGTTCATTTGAAGCTGAAATAATAAAAATTGGTCAGTCATCTCATAAGATGTAGAGAAATAACATAGGGAATTTTCAAGTGTCTACGACAGTTTTTAATGCCTGCACAAAAAAAGACTGGAAATATATTGAATGCACCACTTATATATATATATATAGTCATCCACTTATATATATATATATATATATATATATATAGTCATCCACAGGCAGATCTGTTTCGTTCTATCAGAACTCATCAGTGTAGCTAGGATCGAAACCTAGTTGACTCAAACGCCAATCCAAGACTCTACCCCTCAGTCACGAGGGAACCAGCAGTGGCGAAGTAAATTTTAAACAGTTATGAATCACAATTACTATAGTTTACATACATCCGCTTAACGGCTACCGAGAGCTCAATTCATATATGAAGGGCCTTGCATAAACGCTAATGGCAACGTGATTCCTTCATTTGCTAGAGAGCTCAACCCTTCGGGGGTAGGGGAGCATATATATATATATATATATATATATATATATATATATATATATCTCCATTTAAATGTGCACAAATAAATGATTAATTGTAAATAAAATTATTCCAGTTAGATAGAAATGCTTGAAACCATTTAATGATAAGAAAAACGAAAACAAATTGAGTTCAGGTTCATTTACAAATGTTATCGACAAAATGAGTTTACAAATCGTATATTTCATATAAATGTATACAGAGGATTTGGCAATAAATAACCTACAATGGTTGATATGCCATAAAACCCAACCCATCCTAACCCAACCAAATCAAACCTCTTCTGTGGCTTAAGTTGATCTGTCGAACAATTACCAATAGTTGATTTTTTGAGCTGGAAAAATAAACTCTTATGAAAAATTATGAGTCCCGTGGTGTAATGGTTATCGTCGTAGGAAATGGACACGGCGACACGAGTTCAAACCCTGAACGAAACTGATTGCATTTCACATAGCACTAATACCCTTGGGAAAGGTATGAATCCAATTATTCTCCCTCCAGGTATGGGTAAATAGTAGGACAGACTCTGTTCTTCAGCCTTGGTGAGGCAACTAGTCTAAGAGAAAGGAAACTCTGAATTCAAACCTGATAAACCCCGCTTAAAAATTGACCTTGTGTCATATCCTGCCCGAGCGGAGGGGTTGGGTAAATATGATAAAAAATTATGAATTGATTTATTTAGTAGGGCTTAAATCTAAACTGTCCCACCACAAACGTTTTCAACTTAAATTCGTGTTTTCTAAAAATATTATGTGTCGATTTATTCGGTTGGGCAAAAATCTAAACTGTCCCACTGTTTGATTTCCATAACTTTCTACTAGGATGGTTTTAGCATTAAATAACCCACGAAGGTTTATATACCATCAAACAAAGAAACTAACCTAACCTCTGAGGAATAGAAACTACTATACGAGATGACATGCCGTTAAAATCGATCAGTTAATGGCCATATATGGCCACAGGAACGTTTTGGTTACTTTAGTGCAAAGAGTTTTTAGAATAAATGCGACATTATGATGTGAGAAACATCGTAGTATGTATCGATTTGACTCCCCAGGAAACGAAAATGCGACACAAACTCCAGCAAGGACAAAAGTTCCTTATTTCAGTCGGCATTAATATTCAGGGGCGATATTTATCTCACCAGGTAGGATTTTACACCAGATGGTTTTTATAGTGGGGATTTTGAGGCTGTCGGCTATAAGCCGAAAATCGTTTGCCCAGTCCGCTGAGGCTGTAGAGTACACCAATTGTATTTCTACAGGTTTGTAAGCCCCCTTCCAACGAGTGTCCTGCATATGGCACTAAACAATCTGATTGTGAGGTTCCAGTATTGCAGAAGCTTTAGGGAATGTGGAGTGCCCCTTCATTGTCATCGCTCCAAGGTCCACACTAGCCCAGAATGGTATCACCTGATAGGGATCTCTCAATGGGTCAAATAGAAATTAATTGTAGTTTCGAGAGTTTAATGTTTTTGCATTTAAACTGCCTATTTATGCTAAACTGAACTGTTTTGACATTTAAACTGCGTACATATGCTAAACTGAATTATTAGAAATAGAACTGTTTTCACATTTAAACTACGTACCTATGCAAAAATGAATTGCTAAAAATAGAACTGTTTTTGACATAGAAACTGTACTTACAGCTAAATTGAATTGTTAGAATTAGAACTTTTTGACTAAACTGAATAGCTTGAAATAGGAATGTTTTTCCCAATTAAACTGTGTACTCATGCTAAACTGAGTTGTTTGAAAAAGAACTGATTATTTGTATAAAAATGGATTTCGCGTTAAATGACCTACAAAGTTGATATGCTATAAAACCCAACCAACCAACCAACCAACTGAAAATCGTCTTCTGTTGGTTAATACAGGTCACGTGTTCACAAGGTGCAAGGTGAACTATACTAGCCTCCCGGCATGTATGTCAGGTAATCTTGCTGGTCATGGATTCATTAGACTCGAAGGTCAACTTCAATGTGAATTTCTGCTTGTCATAAACCCAACTAGGTATGAATCGGAGGTGGCCCCGTAAAACGGGGGTACGTGGTTAGTTTAGATGCGGTTAGCGCGCCGAAAATTCAACTCTTTTAGGTGAGGGGATGTGTGCTACCTGGGGGTAAAGATCCCTGGTACTTAACAAAAAATCTATTCATCTACTGTCAGGAACGTCAAGGAATAATATAGTATGTTCTTGGTCAGTAAATGGAACAAGTTCAGAAGAGGATAACGAAGACCAGCTTCTACTCACCCACATTTTAGGCCATGTACCGTTTTTGTATTATTGTACAATACTAAAATGTGCCGACTAATGAAAATGTTCCATCTCAGACTTTTAGAAAATAATCTTCTTTGACATTTATTGTTTTGTATTCTCTTAATTCTATCATTTCCTCTTTGTCTTTTCTATTTCTACTTGGCATTTTTAGTTTTCATTCAATATTAATGATGACAATATTCTTTTTTTTTTCATCTTTCTTTCAAGATGTTGTCTTTTTACCTTTCTCAGAGCCTGTTCTTTAATTTCCTGCAATTTCTTATTTATCTTTTTCAACATCTTTTCTTTATTCTTTACATATCCTATTTCTTTTATTCTTCTCGTCTTTTTTTTAAAATTAATTTATTCAGATTTTCCGTTTTGTTTACTCTTTCATTTCTGTCATTCATCCGGCTCACTCGTTCTGAATATTCTTTTCTTTTTGTATAATTTTCTTCTCTCACATTTCATTCATTTTTTCAAAAAATATATATTTCTGTCCTGATATCGTTCTTTTTATTTATTCATTGCTTATTGTCTTTCCTTTGTTTTTCACTCACTTAAAAATAATTCGGGCTTTTTCCTTCACTACTTCAGCCATCTTTCTATTATTTTATTCTTTCTTACATCGTCTTTCCATTATAATATTTTCTTATACCTATCATTTTTAGATATCTCTCCTTCAATTTCTAACTCTTTAAAATAAAAGAAAATGATGCAAAGAAATCGAAAAAAAATATTTCTTTTACTTCAGTTTTCTTTATTAAAAAAAGGTGCATCACTTTTTTCTCTTGTATTTCTTCCTTTATAATATATTTTTTTCGTTATATCATCTGTCTTTTACTCATTATTCACTCATTCATTTCTTTGTTTTCTCCTTCATTTTCCCCGAAATCATTTCATTAATTTCATTTCTTCACTTTCTTTCATAACCCGTAAAGATTCTCTTCATTTTATTTTCCTTCATTTCTTTATTTTATTCCTTTTTTTGTTTACTTAATTTCTTCATTTTATAATTTTTCTTTCGTTCATTTTCAACGCTTCTTTTCCATCAGTTCAACCTTCTTCCTTTCATAATTTTCTTTGACTTCTTAAAAAATTTGTTTTCTCCACTTTCTCTTCTTCATTTTATTTCCTTTCATTTTCTTTAATTTTTTTCTTTTAGCTTCTACACCAATTCTATCTTTCATTTACCTTCTTCATTTTTTCTTCAGCCTTCATTGTTCGTTACCGACATTCTTTTTTTTTTCAATCATTTCTTGTGATTTATCACCTTGATTTCCACGTTGCCCTCTACCAAATAAATCCTTTTTATTATCCACAACTTTTGCACACCGATATCTGTTGATTAATCTCGTAAATTTATCTCACGCTCACTTCTTACTACAATCGCTTTCTTGCAAAATCTTGATCAATCTGATCTCAATAAGCTTGCCATCAAACGCCGGCAGCCATCTTTACTCAATCCACTAATCGATTTATAAGCCATCTTCCCAAACTCTAAATGTTTTTGCAAACTAGAGCATCCAATTGATGGAACATCTGTGGGAGCGGTCAGCGTGGCTAGTGCATTAATACGGTTGCTTTTACACAGCGTTCCTGGAGGTTTTAAGGTTTATTATATGAGACGTACCGAAGATGTATTAAGGATTCCATTGTCCAATATGGCTGCTAGTGTCGTCATCTCTTATATGAAAAGAAGACGCTCAATTCGTGTCAAGCGTTTATTGACGGGTGATAGCTGAGGTCAACTGAATGTATGGATTAGCAAGTTCACTGGCAGCAAGAAACATTGACACTTGCTGAGCAGATACTTGGGTTTGGACGGTTGAAAAAAGATTTAAAAGTCAGTATATATATATATAGAGAGAGAGAGAGACAGAGAGAGAGAGTTAGATTGTGTGTGTGTATGATTTACTCGCAAGTTATTCTTTGTAAAATTTTAGCTAAAGATCACGGAACTCTCCTCTTGAATCTTATATTTTTCTCTAGCTTTCTTTCAATGTAAGTAAGTAAAGTAAAGTTAGCGACCATAGTCGAGGGTGACCCGAAGGCTCCCTTTTCGATAGCTACTACACCAAGGTGTAGGGGAGGGCGCTACTCCATTCCCTGGATTGCTCCACTTTACCCTTGAACCGTACCTTATAATGCTGAGTGTTAAGCAAGGTGGTATCAAGTTCCATTTTTAAAGTCTTTGGTATGACTCGACCTGGGATTGAACCCAGGTCTCCCGGGCCATTGGCGAACACTCTAACCGCTGGGCCAATGTCCCGGTTCAATGTATCAGGGTCTAATAGATAGAAAAATGTCCGAGGATTTGCTCTGAAGCACTTTTGATTATATCGACTAATCGTCTCCAAGGAGATTATCTTTTTAATACTTTTTAAGCAACGCCCACTTTTGAACTTCAAGACGTAGACGACTACTTACATCCCATCTCACAAACCATCCGACTAAAACGAACAAAACATTTAGGGCACTGCTGGAAAGCAAGGCCAACTTCAAAAGCAAGGTTCTTCTATGGACCCCGGCACATTGTTGGTTGACAAGCAAAGATTGATTTACATCAGCTCAGTAAAGAGGACGTGCCAAGAGCGATGGATAATAGGGACGGACAGTGAGAGAGAATTAGGGAAATCAGTTTTTGTCATCACGATTGGATGTATCGTTGTGACATAACGGCACCAAATAGACGTTGTAATATTATTGCACGTTATAGTACGTTGTACATTTACACACCAAGTGTATTCTTGTACCACTACCTGCTCGAACATGCTAACCATATTTACCAACCCCTCCGCTCTGGCAGAATATGACACAAGGTCAATTTTTAAGCGGAGTTTAACAGGTTTGAATTCAGAGTTTTCCTTCTCCTAGACTTGTTGACTCATCATGGCTAAAGAACCCACTCTCTCCTACTATTTACCCATATCTGGAGGGAGAATAATTGGATTCATACCTTTCCCAAGGGTATTAGTACTATTTGAAATGCTATCAGTCTCGTCTAGGATTTGAACTCGTGTCGCCGTGTCCATTTCTTACGACGATAACCATTACTCCATTGCACCTCCATATTAATAGCTGTGTCGCTATGTCTTAAGTAGTAATTGGACCTTGTTGTTACCTTAGCATGGGAAAAATTGATAAACACATAAAATTCTGTCTTAGTTTATTAACACAAAAGTTTATTCGCTACAGCAATTTGCAAGTAGTCGGAGAGAGAGAGAGAGAGAGAGAGAGAGAGAGAGAGAGAGAAAGAAAGAGAGTATAAAAGCTGAGTTGAATGCGTTTGCCGGACAAAGAAAACAACATATCATGAGGAGATAGAAAGAGCAGACACAGAACTTGAATTTTCTTCCTGTAATTTTTGTAGGTCTAACGTGTTTGTTCGCTGGTTTCATCTTCACACATTCGCGTCTGGTGAGAGACACTTTTTCAGAGCCCACCCCCAAAATGGAGTAGGCAAATTTTCGAGCTCTCCTTACATCTTCGTGGCTTGTGATTAACTGACATTTTTTCCTCGTGTTGTCTCGTTGTCAACTAACTTTCAAATCGGAGTCGTCCGCTTACTTCTGCCAGGTATCAGAGGGACACCCATCCCGTTTCCACTGAGTCTATACCTGCACAGAATATTTGGAACCTCCGTTTTTTAGTCATTTGTAATAAACGTAGTTTCACCCGTGACTTGATGACCTACATCTAGTGCCTTGCCCTAAGTCACTTATAGGTCAGCTAGCTGTTTCTGTAGCCCCACTGTCTGCTTTTTCGTCAACTTATTTTTCTTCTCTCACTCCTTCCCCAGAAATTAGCCTCTCATTCTCTTTATAACTTGGGTCAACCATATCACCTTACATCATCTTGAATATCAAAATTTAAAAAAAAAGAATATACGACTCATGTTCAGACGGGAAAGCCTGTATTCCCTGGTATAATTTCATAGCAGTCCAATAAAAACAAAAGCAGAGAGGATAACATTGAAGGAATTATTATCAAATCCATTTTGCAGCCACCCCACCATTCCGTTTCTTATCGATTCGTACCAACGTCTAACCTAAATTCTCTCTTTGTGTTTTCAAAATTCAACGGCTTAACTTTTTAAATAATCTCAATTTTAAATATTCTCTATTTTAATTACTTACTGCATCATAATTTTTAGAATCATCACATGTGTCACAAACCCTTATTTCTCCACGCCGGTCGACAATGCTTGATTTGTTTATCATCCATATCCTCTCTTCTACAACGTTGAGGTGTTAAACCTTGTCGCCAACTGTGTACGCGTTTAACCTTTGCGAGGAACTGCACTTACATTCAAAATTCTTTACCAACTTACAATTTTATCACATGAATTAAATTGTTAATATAATTAATAAATCATCCTAATTATTTAACAAGATTATTTATCTTAAATAATATGTTATAAGCCATCTTCATAATCAAGTTGAGATTACAGTATTTACTCTTTCTCCCCATCCGTCCCTATCATCTTTCGCTCCTGGCAAGCCTTTTATATTATATCCTATGTTTGCAGTGAGCTGACGTAAGTCAGTCTTAACTGGTCTGTTAACGCTGGTGCGTTTTGTGCAGGGGTCCATGAAAGAACGTCTCTTATGTGATCTTCGTTGCTTCTCCTGTAGTGGCCCACATGTCTTATTTATGGTACTTGGATGGTTTGTGAGATAGGAAGTTGGTAGCCATACCCTTTTGTTCAAAACCGTGCGTAGCATGTTCGCGTCGTTCCCATCAAGCTTTTTCTCTGTGTTTTGTTAGTTGTGTATCCATATAGTAGTTTTAACACAGTCACGGCTTGAATGAGATCCCGTTTTATTTTATCCGATAGATCAGATTTCCATATTTATCGTTATCTTGTCACAAGTAATCCATGCCTTATGTTTCAGTAGATGAGATGTTTCTGCCGAGATATGTGAATTTGTCTCCTAATTTTAGAGATTTGCCGCCTGAAGTGGAGATGTCTCCTTTTTTTACGTTCACCTACACGCCAATCCTTCCTGCTACTTCCTCTATGCTATGCAGTAGGGATTCAGTTTGGCTGGTTTATTTGCGAGAAGCGCTAATTTACATTGAAGCCAATAGTAGTTTGGAAAAAATGAGATAACATGGAAAAAATCTTGACATAAAAAAATAAAAGCCACGAATACCTATGCGCCTGAACTTAAGAATGTCCACAAATATCTAATACATACCAAAACGAAGAAATTGAATACATTCAAAATCAGAACTTCGTTGGAAGGTAGAAAATTACAATGAGTATGACAGACAGTAAATGAAGTAAACAGAATGAAGTGTATCTCAAGAGAAAACATAAAAGCTTCCAGCTAAGAAGAAAAGCATCAGAGTTGGAAAGAACATATAAACTTACAAAAATTTTAAATAGCCAACTCGGACAGTTTACAGTAGAAGAACTTGACATTAATAATGAAAAATATTCAGAAGAAAAACTAAACGTTACCAGCCAAGAAGAAAATCTTCAGAAGTGGAAAGAACATTTCATTAATCTGCCCAGAAATCTCTTTAAAATCACTGATAAACCTATAAAGAATATAATAGCCAACTAAACATTAAAAGGGGACAGTTTATAGTGAAAGAAATGACGTAGTACTGAAAAATATTCAAAACAGAAAAGCTGCCGGTCTCGATGAAATATATTCTGAAACATTGAAGATAAAAAAAAATAATTGTCAATCACTCCATCAATTACATAACGTTGTGTATAAATTAAACACAATAGAGAAATAGACGAAAGTCTCAATCCTCTCCATTCCAAAGAATGGTAACCTCGCAACTGCAAAGAACTACAGAGGCCTAATTCTTACTGTTATAGCTGCTGACGTTTCTCAATCCTATCCAATCTGAAATCTAGAAAATTGTTAGGAAAAGCCGGAACAGTTTTCCGAGAAATCGATCCATATCACAGATTCTGACTATCCATCGAATTATCGAAGGAGTTCGTGCAAAAATTTCGAGGCAACACTATTGTTCGTAGATTTTCCCAAGGTATTCGATTCCATATTCAGATGGCCAGTACTACTAGCATATGGTCTCCTCCATGGCTACTGGACCGCTAAAATAATGCTTTCCAAAAGCACGAACAATCACTCGCTCGCCTGAACATAACACCGACTTCTTCGACTCTGTCGCTGGAGTATTACTTCGAGAAACATAGACACCATATTTTTTTGTAATTTGCTAAGACTACGTGCTTAGAACATCAACTAATCTAATAAAAGAAATTGGTTTCACACTAATATGTAATATATTCATTGTCTATTATCAATAATAAGCTGGGGTCTGAGAAAAATTACGAGTACAGAGTTGAAATCTGTGTATCAAATTTTAGAGTACATCATTTGTCAAGGTAGGAGACGAGCAGACAATTTTTTCTTGCAAGTGTAATTTAAAACTCATCGGAAATGAGAAAATGTCATAAGTAAATGGGCCAAATTAAATCAATTTGTATTGCTTCATCGATTTTGTTCGATAGTGAATTATGCATACATTGTACCGAAAACACACACACACACACACACACACACACACACACACACACACACACACACACACACACACACACATATAAATATATATATATATATATATATAGTATCATTCGGTCCAGTTAAACCGGAGTTGGGAGTAATTTCATCTGGACAAAAAAACATTCAACAGTGAACATTTAAATTTTCCTGGTAAAGAGGTCGGAAGTAGGTGGTAAATATTCTTTCTCCCATTAACATCTGAAACACTAAACAGCCCTATCTAAGCATTTTTGGATTTTGAAAAATAAAAGTTTAACCCCTGAGATTCAAGGGTTCATATTAAAAAGGTCAAATACTCCAAAATGTTTTGATAGTAGATGTAATCTATGCCTATAGGAAAAAATACAAATAATGATATACCCATACCCTGAAAAATTGTCAAATAAGAGATGGGAATTAATAGCTAGATGTAGACATAGGGCTAAATTTAGACTGTGGAAAAATTATCATAGATAATGTTTTAAAAAACATAGGATTAAATTGAGATTTAAGGTATATGAATAAAAATAGAATAAAATAAAAAAATGTGAACAAACCATATCATATATACGTACTATTCAATAAAAGGGTAACTGAATTAATAGGCTCGAAAATAAAATTGAAATTTTGAAAAAAAATTAATTTCAATCTTAAATCTTGAATTTAATTTAATATAAGTATTGCTGTATCCTTACGTAAAGTTATTGAATAAAGTTATTTTATCTAAATTAGTATTAAATCTGGAGTTTTAAGTCGAAAATTAATTAGAATTTTAAGAAATAAAAAAAGATTAATTTACTATAATTCCAACCGGCCAAAAAAAAATCGAAGTGGGCTAAATGAGGAAAAAAAACTCTTCTCTCCCCTCCCACCCTTCTTTCTTGTGTCTATTTTGAATTATTTTATCCATAAGATCTGAAGAAGTCCTGTAAAATTTTTTCGTGTTTTTGATTTATGTCAAAAACATATAACCAGATGGAAATAAATTTATAATCCTAATGTGACAGGTTTTGTTTTTTTCTTTAAGAAATATATATATTCACTGTTATACTCACACATGGATATTTTGCGAGTCTACTCCATTTCAAACCATTATTCTTAGTTTCACGTGTTTCTTTCGTGACCATCATCAGACAATTGTAGACATTATAGAATAATACTGTCAAATGATCGTGGTCGATATGACACGCAAAATTAAGAGTATCAGTTTTGAATTCTTGTGGAGTGTTAAGATTTTAGTTTTTACAAATACTCGTTTCAGTTTCGATACAGACAATACTCTT
>OY757931.1:64948350-65180850 GCA_963585895.1 Sepioteuthis lessoniana | reverse complement strand
AAATAATTCAGCTTAGCACAAGTACAGAGTTTAATTGTCAAAAACATTTCTATTTAAAGATATTCAGTTTAGTCAAACAGTCTTAATTCAAACAATTTAATATGACTATAGTATTTGTTTACACACAATAAATGTCAAAACAGTTCTATTTTAAACAATTCAGTTTAGCATATGTTCACCGTTTAAATATCAAAACAGTTCTATTTCGATCAATTTAGTTTAGCATAATTACACAGTTTAAACATCAAAACAGTTCTATTTCAAACAATTCATTTTAGCTTAGTCCGCATTTTAGTTCCTTTTGACCTATAGATAGGACCCTATCAGATGCTATCTCTCCGGGTCAGAGTGAGCCTTGGATCGATGACTATGAAGGGGTGCTCTGCATTCCCCAAAGCTGCAACTATACAGGAACCTTATCATCAGATTGTTTAGTGCCATATCTACGACACTCGTTGGGGGAGGGGGGTATTACTGCTCTGCAGAGGTGCTATCGGTGTATTCTACAGCCCCGGTCGACAGGGCAACCGTAATAAAAATATTCTTTTTTTTAAATCGCAGAAATAGAAGTGCTAGTCAAAAGTTTGGTAACACTGCGCCGAATGCATTTGCCGAAGTTGTGAATATGACCAATCACTCAAAAAATCGCAGAAATACATGTGCGAGTCAAAAGTTTGGTAACGTTGCGCTAAGTGGATTTGCCGAGATTATGAATATGACGAATCACACTGGACTGTGAGATGCTGAGCTTGCTTGATACTCAACAAACTGCTACTCATCAGATTTGCCTCAATAGTTTGGATCATGTCTTCGGAATCCATGGTTTTAGGCCGGTCTTACTTTACTTTTTCAACCATCTGGCTATAGTACAGTGATCAAGTCTACCTAAAGCTTTTGCACTATAAATAATTTTGGTTATTGTCTATTTCAAACTCGTAAAACATCATCATCATCATATCGTGCTGGCAGCACGGATATCCCTGACCCTCTCTCGCCACTCCTCCCTATCGTTCATCGCCCTAGGCAGGTCTTCAGGACAACAACCTGTATCCTCACATAGCTGCTGAATGTACGTTCGTGCTGGTCGTCCTGCTTTTGCGCGGCCGTGTGTGGGGATCCATAAGAGTACATCTCTTATGAGTTCATCTCTGCTTCTCCAGCAATGTCCATCATGTCTGGTTCGCCTAACTTGAATAGTTTTCGTGATAGGGGGCAGGTGGCCGTACAGTTGGTGTCTTGTGGGGTGTTGCTGCCAGGACTTGTTCAGGATTGCACGCAGCATTCTTGTGTAATTGCCATCTAGTTTCTTCTCCAGCCTTTTTGTTAGCGTCCATGTAGTGCATCCATATAGCAGTATCGATGTGACCGCTGCCTGGAAGAAACTGCGTTTCATTTTATCGGTTAGGTCTGATTTCCATATAGTCGATAGCCTATTGATAGCTGTCCATGCTTTCGTTAACCTCGTTTCGATGTCCTTTTCGGTTGATTCGACGCTGCTTCCTAGGTACGTGAATTTGTCTACTAGTTTAAGAGGGGTTCCTTCGAGAGTGGAGATGTCCCCCGTTTGGTTATAGCACATATATTCCGTTTTGTGTGCATTAACATGGAGGCCTATGCTTGCTGCTGCTCGTTCCAAACTATGCAGAAGTGTTTTGGCTTGGTCAGGTGTATTTGCCAGTATCGCTATGTCATCGGCGTAGTCGGCGTCGGTAATTGTTGTTGCGGGGTATCTTCTGCTTCTTTTCTTCGTCAGTTCGAAGCCATTCTCTTTGATTTTGTCAATCGATGTTCTAAGTACGTAAAACATAAGTTTCCGAATAACACAAAGTTTCACGTTCATGCCTTTCAAATCACGCACATGTCAGCGCCCCAAGTACTAAGATACTACTAACAATGGCAGGTACATTCAAAACTTGGACTGCTTCACTTTCGAGGAATATTCGTCGTAAACAATCTCTTATGAAAATATTGCAAAACTTTTATTACAATCAAGTGTATTTCAGAATTATTCTTACCAATTTTGACAGCACATAAGGCGCACTTTTTAAATAAAAATATCTTTTGAAATCCTCTTGCAAACTTTTTTTGCCATACATAGGTTTAAAATGCACGATCCTATTTACCCAACCCCTCCGCTCGGGCAGGATATGACACAAGGTCAATTTTTTAAGCGGAGTTTAACGGGCTTGAATTCAGAGTTTTTCCTTCTCCTAGACTAGTTGCCTCCCCAAGGCTGAAGAACCTAGTCTGTCCTACTATTTACCCATAGCTGGAGGGAGAATAATTGGATTCATACCTTTCCCAAGGGTATTAGTGCTATGTGAAATGCAATCAGTCTTGTCCAGGAATTGAACTCGTATCGCCGTGTCCATATCCTGTGACGATAACCATTACACCACGTGCACCTACTTAAAATTCACGATAGTCGGCCGAAATTAGCCATATAGCAACTCCTATCAGCTTACACTATAGCGTAACTTTCAAATACCTATTATCATTTTTTAAAAGACTATTATTCAGATTAAGTGGTACCATTGATGTTATTCATTATATTAATGTCATTACGTTTAATGTTAGTACTTTTTTTTTCTTGATTAGCCCTGTTGAAATTGGAGCGCGTCTTCTACCCGGATGCGTCTTCTATGCCGTAACATACGGTACATCTAAGCTGCTATATACAAGTATATAAATTCAAATTTTGCTATATTTTCATATTGCAGTATCGTGGACTTTGATAATAAATGATAGCTAATAATGAATATATGGAGGTGCCCGTGGTGTAATGTTTATCGTTGTAGGAAATGGACACGGCGACTCGAGTTCAAATCCTGGACGAGACTGATTGCATTTCACATAGCACTAATACCCTTGGGAAAGGTATGAATCCAGTAATTCTCCCTCCTGCAAGGGTAAATAGTAGGACAGACTAGGTTCTTCTGCCTTGGTGAGGCAACTAGTCTAGGAGAGGGAAAACTCTGAATTCAAACCTGTTAAACTCCGCTTAAAAATTGACCTTGTGTCATATCCTGCCCGAGCAGAGGGGTTGGTAAATAGGATAATGAATGTACGTCTTTCTCGAGGGCATTATCGTGAAGTAAAATGCCTTATTTGGAATCGAAACGTGGTACGCTATTTTCGTTGAAATGGATTATTACGTCGATTACACTATTATGATATAAATTTAACGAAAGAGACTTGACCAATTCTTAAGTTTATCGGATGCAGAAGGTAGTCTCTTTGAGAATCAGGTTAGATTATTTAAGAATATCTTTATATAATTTTATTAGTCCATACTTATTTTATTATTTTATCTATTTCATTTTTTTATTTCGTTGAAGAATTAACCATTGAATTGCAACAGCTGATAGCTCCGCACATTTTCATTTCTCCGAAAAATCTGCTTTTTGATTTGTCGATTGGTTTCACGGCATATCAACCCCTTATTATTATCATTAAATGCTGAAACGTATGTACAGTTGATGTGTTAGAGTAGTAGAACGGTGTAGATAAAATATCATAGATATGATATATATATACATATATATATATATGAAGGTAGCAGGAAAAATATAATCCAAATAGGTGAATATATCATGATGTGAAGTCGACGTTAACGTTTCGGTTATAATAACCATCGTCAGGACTTGGATAGAAAATAGTTCACAATATCGATGGGTGATTGCTGAGATGACAGGAGCAAATGAGAAATATACAACGAAAAGATAGATAAACATGCACATAGCGTTCAAAATTCAAAAGTCATCAGAACGTGTTTGACACGTGGAAAAATATTAGAAAATGTAGGATTTTTCAAAGAAACGAGACAAAACCTCCCGTTTATTGAGAAATACGCAACAAATAAATTTTCATATGTATAGATCATTAGGAATCATATATATATATATATATATATATATATATATATATATATGCGTGTGTGTTAAAGAAGGAAACGTTTCGAAAACTCCACGTAGAAATAATAGGCACAAACCAACATTGCTTGATGGTTGTACGGACTGGCGCGTTTTTGCTGACGTAGACCGACAACTCGCTTTTACAACGGAAATAACATCAACACGCCAGCGTCCAGATCTCGTCATTTGGTCAGTTGATTCAAAAAAAGTTATCATTGCTGAATTAAAAATCCCTTTCTAGACCAACATTGACTGGGCGGAAATTGGAAAAGTACGAAGACCTACGGGAACAGTATATTAAGAATAGCTGGTCAACAGACATATTTCCTCTTGAGATTGGATGCCAAGGTTTTATTTCGAATGCAACCTCTACATTTTCAACTCGGACTTTCACCAGCAAAGAAGAGGGAATATTGAAAAAGAGATCCAAAACAAGGTTGTTACTGCATGTGAACGGATATGGCATTCGTACAGATCAAACACCATCCAATAAAGTCTGGTAGTATTGTGATATACGGCTGAGGCGCCCTGGGTTAGTGGTAATGATGCTTCACCTCCGAAACCATGCCTGAACCCAGGGTCATAATCTGATGAAGACTTTACTGGAAGCAAAACTGCTTCTTTTGTGGCAATTCTTGTATATAATTATATATATATATATATAGAGAGAGAGAAGAGTGTATATTTTGGCAGGAAGTTGTTATTAAGGCTGTTTTATCAAAGGCGATGAAAAACTGTTTATTATTCTAGTTTTTTAGTCTTCTTGTTATTTTCTTTATGTTGGGATCAAGGTGGTAAAGGAAGAATTGTCTCGTATCTTCTGGCCGTTTTCGACCATATGTTCAAACCGACAACTTCAAAACAAAATGCTACAAATAATTAAAACAGCAAAAACTCAAACTGTCAACTCGAAACTACATGCCTCCTGATGACGACCAAAACTATGGTCGAAAGCGCTTGGGCAAAAGATATGGGACAATTTCTTTACAACCTCGATCCCGTCACACAAGAAAAATAACAAGAAGACTTGAAAAAATTACAACTAAAAATAATAAACAATGTTCCACCATCTTTAATATTCTTGCATTAATGTATATATATATATATATGTCTTGCAACACTGAAGAGTTGTGATACAATGAAACAGTCTGTCTGTGGAAGACACTCTCCCATGGGGGTTGAGCACTCTGGCGAAGGAATTTACGGCTGCCGCTCGCATAATGCAAAGCTCTTCAAACGAATTGAGCACTCTGGTATCCGGTAAGGTATAAAATATAAACAAACGAACGTTAATACTTAATACTTTATAATTCCCGAGCTGACGTGGTACGCATGTTGGCTGAGTGGTATGATACTAAGTCTAACGTAAAGTCTGGCGGGTTTCGATACCACCTTCAAACGTCCTACGTGTTTAGCCACACTGAAGAGTTGTGATACAACGAAACAGTCCTTCTACGGATGACAATATATATACGTAAAATATAGAAGATGAATTCATGTAATTAATAATTGTTTTTGAGTAGTTAAAATATGTGGGAGAATTTGTACGTATTTTTATGCCATAAATGTTTCACGGGGGCTGTTTCGATAATGCCTTATTGCACAATTTCGTTGCCTTTAGGAACCAAACAAATTATCTGGATTAACTTTGTTAAAGATCTTCTTTAAATTACTCTCCTGGTCGTGTCTCAGGGGGGTCTGTTTAAGGTCTATACAGCTTGTCAGTATATGATTTTCTGTGTTAGGCTCTTGGCATGGTTTAAAGATTGCTTCTTCACCTTTCAGAAGGTATGAGTTTGTGACGAGAGAGTTTTCAGATTGTGTTTAACTGGAATCATTTTGAGATGAGGCTTCTCAACCTGAGAATTAATTTTTTATTTATTGCGGACTTTTCGTCCTCATCTTGGTAGTTTTTGTGTTGTTTCTTCTTTCACTAGGTTTCGGCCAAATTTCACCTCTGGCCTTCTTCCGGTGATTTACCGCGCCCTCGGATAGGAATGGTGAGGCAGTAATTTGGAAGGCAGTAATTACTGGGGATACGGTTACAAGACTCAGCATTCCTATCCGGGGTCGCGATAAATCACCTGAAGAAGGCCAGAGGTGAAATTTGGCCGAAACGTAGTGAAAGAAGAAACAACACAAAAACTACGAAGATGAGGACAAAAACCGCAATAAATAAAAAAATACATCTCTGAGTTTTCAGCGGTTAGCCATGACCTCTTGACATTCTTCAATTGGTACTTTTAACTCCAATAGTTTGTGTCACCTGGTGTGATTTGTTGTCCGTACAAGAGCTCCATAACTCCTGCGATATTTCGAGGATATATGTATTCATTTTTGGTTTTCGATCAGTTTAGGGAATTTTGCCAATTGAAGCGTTTAGTTGTAACGACTCCTTTGCTGTTTTATCAGCTCCTACAATCCGCTTTTTAGTTACTAGCTGCTTTTCGCTATTTCGGAGATCGGTGAACGAAATAAGTATATTTTTATTTTTCATCGGCCCTGTCGGTGCGGTATTAACTACTCTAACTCTATTCCCTGCCGAGAGGTAAACCCCTCAACAACAGGGATCGTAGATCTGATACTATACTGCATCAGAGGGTGATCCTTTAGTTCAGGAGATCTGAGGTGTATGAAGTATCTCTTCATTGTCATTATTCCCAGGTTCACTTTCTTCCAGAGTGGGAGTACCTGGTAATGTTCTTTCAATAAGTAAAAAAAAAAACATCTGTTTAAAAATTACTTGGTCTGGTTTGGTTTAGTTTGATGGCTTTGGAGGTTATTTAATGCCAAATCCTCTTTATACATATATATTAAATATATAGGGATTAGTTTTGTTGTGTTTTATGGCATATCAACCATTGTCGGTTATTTAATGTCAAATCCTCTTTATACATTTATATTAGATATATATGATTTAGTTTGGTTTGGTTCTGTGGCATAATAACCATTGTAGGTTATTTAATGCCAAATCCTCTTTATACATATATATTAAATATATATGATTTAGTTTGGTTTGGTTCTGTGGCATAACTATTGTAGGTTATTTAAAGCCAAATCGTCTTTATACATATATATTAAATGTATAAGATTTAGTTTGGTTTGGTTCTGTGGCATAACAACCATTGCAGGTTATTTAATGCCAAATCGTATTTATATATATATATATATTAAATATATATGATTTAGTTTGGTTTGGTTCTGTGGCTTAACAACCATTGTAGGTTACTTAATGCCATATTCTATTTATACATATATATCAGATTTTTAAATATATTCGGTTGATAACATTTTTAAACAAGCCTGAGTTATTTTTTGTACACAGATAAATGAGTTAAAGTATTACTATCTAATACAAATAATTCTATTTACAATAAATTATTTCTTTGCTCACAATTAAATGGATATACACGATATGTAAAAGAATTTAATGAATTTCATTTTTAAATGAGTAACAATTAATTTGTTTGCACACTAGTATCGCAATTGCTTCTACACTGTCAAATTGTTTAGATTATTGTAATCTAATACTTATAATTCTATTCAATATAAACCATTTTTTTTTGCACACAGTTAAATGGTTCCAAGTATTGCTATGTATCGCTCATAATGCAATTAAACATCAGTCGTTTGTTTACGCACAGTTAGATGATCAAACTGTTTTATTCTAAACAATATAATTTAGCATAAAGCGTTTGCACTCAGTTTAAATATCAAACAGTTCTATTTGATCCATAGATAGGCCCCTATTAGACGCTACTGTAACGTAATGACCGAGGGATTACGGTTCATGACTTTGAGTTTAGTTAGGCGGAGAACCTTTCGGGTCAGCACATGGGTTAGATAGGTGCAAACATTGATGCAAGTGTTAGCGTAGGCGCGCGCGGGCGGACGAAGGTGTCACTCAGATGTAATAATAGTCCGAGACGAAACGGGTGACGGAGTGCGAGTGACGTCACGCACCGGAAGCGCGCAGAGGTTTGTGGAGAATTGAAAGAAAGTTAGAGAGTTGAATACTAGACGCCAAACGAGGAAGATTGACTTTTGGAGCTCGCAGAGGCGAGGCGAACTAGCGTCCTATGAAGGCCGCTCGAGATAGGGGCTAAATGAATAAGACGGCATAGCGAGATGGTGTCTCTCCCCCTTATGTCGAAACCGTTAACTCAAAGTTAATAAAAAGGTTTCATACCGTACCTGAACAAGAAGCCGTTACATGTTTTCGAATTTCGAGATTCCTATGTTCTATCGTTATGAACATTATATGTCTATTCAGCACATGGCGTTAATTGTGGCAATAGTACACTACCACTCCCGGTCAGAATGGACCTAGGAGCAATGGCAATAACAGGTGACTTCACTTTCCTCAAAGCTCCTGCATTACTGGATCCTCACCACCAGAATGTTAGTGTCATATCCAGGACACTCGTTGGGAGGGGGTTCTTACCTTTTGGAAAGATGCAGCCGGTGTATTCTTCAGTCCTAGCCGACTGGGCTTGAATATTATTTCTCTTCGATAAGGCCAAAAGTAAAAAACAAAACGTCTTAAACAAAATTGATTTATAAATGTAAACATGATTCCTTAAACACTCGGCAAGAAATAATACTAGACAGGTTGACATGCAATTAAAAAAACATATCACGCGGTGTACTGGTTAGATAGCTATTGGGTTAATGTCTCATTAGTGTTCCATATATCCGGCCTTGTGCAAAAATGAAGCAAACCATAGATAATGGTGCGGGAGACCGGGGTTCAATTCCAGGTCGAGTCATACCAAAGACTCCAAAATGGTACCTGATGCCGCCTTGCTTAACTCTCAGCATTAGAAGGGCAAAGTGGAGCAATCTAAGGAATGGAGTAGTGCCCTCCCCTACATTTCAGTGTAGTAGCTATTGAAAAGGAAACCTTCGGGTCACCATCGACTACGGTCGTCAACTTTATTTACTTTTGGAAAGCCACAGAAAACCTATGCCTAGTAACATTGGTACTAATTGCTGAAAGAATGCTAAAAATATATTTCTGTCTCTCTCTCTCTCTCTATATATATATATATATATATATTGAGAGAGAGAGAACAATAGAATGAATGGGGAATCATATACTGAAAATAATTTTGCCAGAAATAGTATATCACAAATCTTTAAGTCTATTACTCTCTCTATCCTTCTCTTTCTCTCTCTTTCCTTCTCTTTCTCTCTCTCTCTCTCCCTCTTCCATCTCTTGTCGATTTGTTCTTTATCTATTTATCGATTTCGATCTATTCATAAGTATTGATTAATCTGTACAGATTTAATCTGAGCCGAAATTCTCACGAAAGGCTAGATGCAGTTCAGGGTCAAAATATACTTTCCCCTTCCCAACAAGAAATTCCTTGACCCTTAAAAATAGACATAAATATTCTGTTAATTCTATTGAAATACATATTCATATAACACCCACATACACACACAGACACAACCATAAACGCATCCTAACAGAAATACGCACATGAACACAAGGGTACACACACACACACACACACACACACACACACATATATATATATATATATATATATATATATATATAATTATATTTGTGTGTATGTGTGTGCAAATATATTCGGTGTGTGTGAGAGTGAAGAGAAAGAGAGAGAGAGAGAGAGAGAGAGAGTGTGTGAGTTTATATGCGTGTGTGTGTATGTGTATGCGTGTTCGAACAAAAATCAACACTTAAAAGTAGTTACATAATTTCTATCTATCTATCTATCTATCTATCTTATTCTGTTCATATATATATATATATATATATATATATATATATATATATATATACATGTACGTACGTATCCAAGTCTCTTCATATGTATGTATGGATGTATGAAAGTATCTATCTATCTATCTATCTATCTATCTATCTATCTATCTATCTCAGCATTTTCATATCTATCTAATATCTGTTTGTCCGTCTGTGTCTATCTATCTATCTATCTATCTATCTTTTTGTGTTTATATATGTATACACATATGTACGTATCCAAGTCTCTTCATATGCATGTAAGAATGTATGAAACTATCTGTCTATCTTTCTATCTATCTATCTATCTATCTATCTATCTATCTATCTTATTCTGCTCTTATCTATCTATCCATCTATCTATCTATCTATCTATCTTTTTCTGATCATAACTATCTATTTATCTAAATCTTTTCAATAACTTTTTTTTTCTAACATTAAGTTTTCGTTTCCATTTTTGTTGAAATTAATCCGGAAACAATGAATATCATTCGACCATTTTGAGATAATCGTGCAATTTCCCTAAATTAGACATCATCTCACTGTTCCCCGCCGAAGAAAATAGGCGCGCCAGTCACCAAATTTTAAAATCAAACCAACTGGAAACTCACCACATTAATAACACATTCCTTTGAAGATTTTGCTTTGTAATTTGCACATTTTTGAATTTTTTTATTTATTTTCATATTCTTCAGTGAAATCTACAATTTCCCGTCAAAGTCATATGAAACTGAAATAATGGCGACTATTCGCTCATACAAATTATCTTTTGATACCTGGCAATTCTTTCTTGGACAGATCTCGAAGAATTTTTTGATATTACGAAGAAAGATTAAAAAAAAAATATTACATTGATAGAGAACGCTGTTTTGTAACTTTTGCTACTGTGCCGATTTTACAAGTTTTATTTACGAAAGGATACGACATTTCTGTTTAGTCACTGTAACGAAAGAACTTTGCCTGATTTTCGGAGATCAGTCTTCCAAACAGTACCTCCCTATTGCTCTAGGATCCATTGACAACCATCTTAGTCTGTACATTTTTCATATCTATCTATCTATCTCAACGAAGTTGCAACGATATATTAACAAAAGTAGGCTGCTTTTCAATTTATCCTCACATGTTTATATATATATATATATATATATATATATATATATATATATATATATATATATATATATTTTCTTTTATTTTAAAGCCGAATTCGCATATATATATTAATCTATGCTGTGATCCAATTTTTTCTCACTCTCCCCCCTTTCTCTCTCTTCGTCTCTCTCTCTCCCTCATATATATATATATATATATATATATAATCCACTGGAAGTGTTATTATTAAAGAATAACCACATTTCCAGTAGATTGATCCTATTATTCGATATGCCACATAAACAATAACAGACGCAGACTACGCAAATGATCTAACGCTTCTCACAAATACATCTGCCCCTGCCGAATCCCTGATGCATAGTTTATAGCAAGGAAGGAGCCATCTACACTTTAAGTAATAGGCCTCTAAAATCAGAAGACATCGGCAGTAATATCTCATCGACTGAATGTGATGTCAGCATATACCTATCGAAAGCGTGGGATGCTATTGGAAGGTTATCGACGCGTTACATGGATGTTAACGAAACGTATAATTGAAAGACTATATAGAAACTACACAAGAATGTTTCAGGCTGTTTTGAACAAACCCTGAAGGTGTTATAAAGCCGTAATGAAGGAAGACTCATAACACTTGATTATAAAAATATAAATCTCACACTTTATTCTTGTAAGGGGTCAAAGGTTCTGTAGGTGTGTGAGAGACGGAGACAGACGGATACGAAGACAAACTGCCATATTGACCAATAACTTCTTCATAGACGCTCTGGGGGACGCTGCCCTAGCGGGGCTCTCGGCCATTCGCTGGCACCCACCGAATGTCTTCTGGTCGCAAGCTGAGACTGTTTCACTCCAGACTTAACTTCCGACTGAAATTCTCACGTGGGCATCCGCATATATCATTTCATAATGCCCACAATTTCCGTTGATTGTTTCCACTTGTTTTCACACGTGTGTCCTGTGCAGAGAATCTCTGATTCACGGGTCAATACGCAACAAAAGCAACAGCCCACAAAACAGCAGTTGTACGGTCACTTGTCTCCTATCTCCTAAATCATTCAAGCAAGACAAACAAGTCATACGGGGCATAACTAGAGAAGCGAGGACGAATTGACAAATGACGTTCTTCGATGGAACCGTTCATAGGGACAAACTAGTGTTGACCGAAGTCTTACATCATCTCTGTGCAGACATTGGATGTTGTTTGGTGAGCCTGCTAGGAGGAAAAGATGGTAGGGACGAAAAGCGAGAGAAACTCAGAGAAATCCATGCTGTCATCGCGACTTGATGCCGATGATGTATATTATATACATTACATTGCACAAATACCCTTGGAAAAGGTAGAAGTCAAACTCTTCTTCCTCAAGCTGTGAGTAAATAATTGGGCTGATTGAGCTTTTAAACCTATTAAACCCCAATTACCTCGTTTGAAAAAAGTTAGAATGAACATGAAACTTTCATTAAATGCTTATATTTTGGTTAATAGAATGTATTCCTTTCATGGATAATCTTTTTATTTATTTATATTTACAGTAACAAATATTGTCCAGTTGGCAGGATCTATAGAATACACCAAATGCACCTCAGCAGAGAGGCAAGACCCCCACTGAAAGTGTGTCCTGGATATGACACTAAACAATCTGATAGTAAGACCCAATAATGCTTTTGCCCAGTCGCCTGGGGCTGTAGAATACACCGACTGCCTCTCTGCAGAGGGGTAAGACCCCCCTCTAATAAGTGTCCTGGATATCACACTAAGCTATCCGACGGTAAGGTTCCAGTAATGCTGGAGCTTGAGGGAATGCAGAGCACCCTTTCATTGCCATTGCTCCCAACTCCACTCTGGCCCGGAATGGTAGCACCTGATAGGGCCCTATGTATGGGTTAAATAGAACTAGCTGCATACCAATGATAAACTGAATTGTTTGAATTAGAACTGTTTGACTAAACTGAATAGCTTGAAATAGAATTGTTTTTTACAATTAAACTGTACTTACATTTAAACTGTGTGCTTGTGTTAAACTGAGTTGTTTGAAATGGAACTGTTTTAAACATTGAAACTGTATTCATGATAAACTGAATTGTTTGAAATAGAACTATGTGCATAAAAATGGATTTGGCGTTAAATAACCTACAAAGGTTGATATGCCATAAACCTCAACCAACCAACAAGTAATACTTGAGCTTTAGGGAATGCAGAGCACCCCTTCATTGCCATCTCTCCCAGATCCACTCTGGCCCGAAGTATCAGCAAATGATAGGGCCATATCAATTGGCTAAATAGAACTAAAGTGCGTACTTATGCTAATCTGAATTGCGTGAAATAGAACTGTTTTAACAATTAAACTGCGTACGTATGCGAAACTGAATTGCTAGAAATAAAACTATTTTTTACATTTAACTGCTTGGGCAAAAACTATAATTATACCAAACTGAATTGTTTGAATTAGAACTGTTTGACAAAACTGATTAGCTTTAAATTGAAATATTTTTGACATTTAAACCATGTACTTATACTAAACCGAATTGTTTGAAATAGAATTTTTTTTCTATAAAAATTGATTTGGCATTAAATAACCTACAAAAGTTGATATGCCGTAAACCGAAAGATATAAACAAATAGAACTGTTTTTGCATTTTACTAAGTGTAACGAAAAACGGTACTTATGCTTAACTATAATGGTTGAAATAAAACTGTTTATATACATAAAAATGGCTTTGGCATTAAATAACCTAAAATGGTTGATATGCCATAAAACAAAACCAAAACCAAAAATAAAGATAAAATGGGTGTTTCAGTGTTTACAATCAATTTTTCGGTGTTTTCTAATAACATTTTCATGGACGCAAAGACTTTGATTTTCGATGTCGTTAATCATCCAAAATCCCACTCCAACTGCACCGCTAGAGAAATAGTCCTTTTAGGCGTCGACTACACTCATTAACTCTACCTAACTGATTCGTTCTCACGACTGAACCAACCAATCAGAGAACTGCTAACAAGGTCAGCCCGGGGATCAAGTCGTGTCAATCATATCAATTTGTCTTTTTCCATGACTCATCTTCTAACTAATACCCGTTGACTTTTGAAATCAAATATATTGGATTTTACTCTTACTTAACAAAATTGTCTCGTAGGTAGAGTGTTCAATCCCAGGTCACGCCATACCAAAGACTTTAAAAATGGTACTTGATGTTTCCCTGCTTAGCACTCAGCAAAATAAGGTACGTATCAAGGGTAAAGTGGAGCAATCCAGGGAAAGGAGTAGCGCCCTCCGCTATACCTCGGCGTAGTAGCTATAAATAAGGGAGCCTTCGGGTCGCCCTCGACTAAGGTCGCCAACTTTACTTAGTTACTTTATAGGTGACTTGTTCATTATGTAACTTTCATTAAAAATAGGAAAAATTAAAAATTTGAGTTAATATTGGTATGGCAACTTGTCAAGGAGAAGGAAAACTCTTCTAAAAATTAACATTGTCTCACATCCAACTCATGATGGAGGGGTTAGGGAAATATACACTTTCATGCTGTTTTGATTACAAAGAAACCCCTTTCAGCAACCGTATCTACGCATTCTTTGAATCTTCTCTAGGTAGTCTCCATCGCAGCAGTTCTGCTTTTCTAATAAAGGTACACCCGCTACACACACACACACACACACACACACACACACATACACATACACATATACGTGGTACATTCAATACGTTTCAAGACTTTTTTGTACAGGCATTTAATATTGTCGTAGACTCTTGACAATTCACTATGTTATTGCTATACATCTTATGAGATGACTGACCAATTTTTATAATTTCAGGTTCAAATGAACAGCTACAGCAGGAATTGGAATACACCCTACTAAAGCCTGATTGTTACAGTTGGTGAATTTCAAAAATGCAATCTGAACGTGAGGACACTTTAGAAGAACGATATGTAGTAAAATTCTGCTTTAAACTTGGAAAAAATGCCACAGAAACGTATGGAATGCTTCAGACTGCTTTTCAACCGTCTTGCATGAATCGAGCATCAGTTTTTGAGTGGCATAAGAGATTCAAGGAAGCCAGGGAGTCTGTGAGGGATGATGAGAGGTGTGAGAGGAGAAAGGAAGTCAATACACCAGAGTTGGTTGGCCAAAGGGTTAGGGTTACTATGTTGAGGTTTTAAGCGAGTTCAGGAAGAGATTCCTTGGGAAGAGGCCAGCACTCTTCAAATCGGGTCAGAGGTAATTCCAGCAGGACAATGCACATGGCCACAACTCCATCCTAGTCACAGACTATTTGACCAAGATGGGCATGAAGACAGTTCCTCCTTTTATTCTATAGTCCAGACCTTGCTCCCTGCGACTTTTGCTTATTCCCTACGCTCAGAGGCTGTCGTTATGAGATAATTGAGGAGATGAAAGAGGCTGTGACCTAGGTCATTGACAAACTCACACAAGAGGACTTCCATGGGGTTGCCTTCCAGAAGTTGTTGAAACGGTTCAACAAGTGTATTGCAGCTGGTGGAGATTACTTGGAAGGGGACTAGAGTTTTATGTATGTATTATCAATAGAAGTGCCCATACGAAAAATATCTGGAAACGTATTAAATGATCCTCGTATATATATATATATATATATATATATATATACGCCTTGTTAAGACAACTGATCTCGGAGAAAAAAAAAACACCTGACATATTTTAGATGGAGAATCTATTCTTTTGTTATCAGATCATCCAAAAATTGTAGCTGGTCCAACACAATTGTTCCTCGCCATAAACGAAAGAATACGCTGTAGAGTTATCGGGCTTGCATACATCCTATGAAAGTAAGATAAAGGCTGTTTAATAATTGTCCGAAATCTCTGATGTTACGGCTTGAACACTTTTACTTTCAACCCGCATTGGTCATTTCTAAGTGTCTGTCTGGTTGGAAGTTGTTTTAATGTGCATAATACATAGACCAGTATCAGTGTGTCTATTAATCTAACACAGGTGCATATTTCGACCGACATGGTTGGTCATGGTCACGTGATGCTGATTTGTGAATTCTACTAATTCAAACCAGTACCAACGGATTCTGCGTTCAAATACAACGTCAATAGCACGTTGGATGCCTTCATTCCAAATCTTCATTGAGGATATAAAATATCTCATAATCTCCAGCTTTGACGTACCGACATTGACCAACCAAGGTCGAAAATAAATGTAGTCGGGTTACAACAACCGAGATTTTAGATGATAACAAAAAGCTTTCACTTTCATTTGCGACATCTCACCGGCGAAAATGAAAAGACTAATGAAAAAAATATCAGCTCATAATCCTTGTCTGTCTTCTTTAACAAAATCCTTGTCTGTATATCTTTAACAAAACCTGCCGTCTAAAAGCAGGTATTATCGGTCTGATTTTTCGAGAGGAGGCTTGATGTGCAATATTCTGTGAGTGGTCTTTGGAACTGTTGTCTTCATCTTTATTGTTTTTAGTTGTAACCCAACGTTTGGGCCACGATATCTTCTGCCGTTCCTCAGGTGTCTCTTCTTTATCTTGGCATGGAAATGATTCAACCTGGGAAATTATTTTCAAAGATTTGAAACTTTAGATAAAATTTCCCAGGTTGAATCATTCTTATGCTTTGATAAACAAGGGACACTTGACGAACGCCAGAGGATACAGCGGCCGAAACGTTGTGTGACAATTAACAACAATAATTATGAAGACAACTGTCAGAAGAATCACACAAAAAAATAAAAGCAGGTACTCATATACGCCCGCTCGCCCGCACGTGCGCGCGCGCACACGCACACACACACACTGTCTCTCTCTCTCTCTCTCTAAATATAAATATAGATATAAATATAAATACAAATATGAATATTTGTATATACAGGACTTCTGTCTTTCTGTTGCATAGTCACAACCATGATACATATACAACTATACACATATACAAGCGGAAATATAGTCAACACAATGACGAACAAACACACTTCTTTAGAAAAATATACCTCTCACACTTTATTCGTAATGGTTGCGTAAGGGCTGCAAAAGGGTTATGTGTGAGAGGTGAGTTGGAGACTGAACAAACTGCAACATATTGACCCCAAATTCCTCTGTCTTTAGCAGCACTTCTTTCTCGTTCTGCTGACCTGCTCAAACGGGGGTCCTGTGGGCCCATAGCCCTTTGCTGGGTGTTGGTTCTCACTACAGCATCTTATCTCCAACTAACTGACTCCAACTAAGTGAACTTCCTGTCGCAACGGGTTATATCATTGTTTGTCGTCCACCTGCTTCCTGTGAGCGTCGCATCTGCACCCAATCCAACCCGTCCACAGTCAAGGTTATACCCTGATATCTTCGACCGGATGTACCTGTTCCTTGATTAACGGCTGGATCGAAGGTCAATATGTTTCAATTCAACGAGGGAAGTTGTTAAACAAGCATCTACATTTTCGATTTTATTACTTGGTGTTTTATCAAGACCACCCCGGGTTTTTTCGTGAGTTTCAAACGTGCATTTCACCAGGAGTAGTAAAATTTTGGCATATTTTTCATCTCATCTGAAGCTCTTATAAATATGAAGACCTTCAAAATATGCCCAGCTCTTTCTGTAGTTCTCATAAGCCCCTTTACACTTAGACATTTTCCTCTTTCCTTTTCTAGACCAGTGAATTTTTCAGCCCGTCAATCAGCGTGAATATGTGATTACAAATCGTTAGTTTTCCTATTTAATCCTGTAACATACCCATTATACGGATATGGGAAACGTACATAGAATGTTCATAACATATATACATAGAACATAGGAATCCCGAAACACGAAAAACACTTACGACTTCTTAGTTCAGGTACGAAACTTTTATTACCTTTGAGTTAAAAGGTGTTTCGGCATAAGGGGAGAGAGGCACAATCTTTCTATGCTGGCTTTTCCATCTGCGCCCCCCCCCCAACACGTGTGGCACCCGCCACAAGGCCTCGGCGAGCAAGCGAAAGTCACCCTTCTTCTTCGGACCGCAAGACTCAACTAACTGACTTTTTTCAAAATCCCCAAAATCCTCCGCGTGCGCTTCCGTTGCATGACGTCATTCACATCCCCAAGTCACAATTTTCTATCTGGGATTTTTATTTTGACATCTGTGAACGATACATCCTCCACCCCGCGCGCGTTAACACCTGCGCTCAAGTTTGCACCTAACTAACCCATGTGCTGGGCCGAAATGTTCTCAGCCTAACTAAACCCTCGGTCATTATATTACAATTAGTCTCACACATTAATTCAAAACCTTTGATCTCTCAGTCATCAGTTATAAAGTTCTATACTCAGTGATGTATTATTTTACAATATATAAAATCACTTTTTGTCGACTAGTTTTGTCTTTCCTTTTCAATATATTTCATATAAGTAAAAATTCATATAATTATAGAAATAGTTCTCGTCATGGGAAATAGAATTTACAACTCGAGTTAAAAATCCAAGACGAGGCTGTTTGGGTGTCCCTTTGCACTTATGCCATGAGTCATCTCTTCATTTTTTTCCATAAATAAATAAATTGTTTGTTTGTTTGTTTGTTTGTTTGCTTTGTTGGGTTTTATGGCATATAAACATTTGTAGGTTATTCAACGCCAAATCCATTTTTATGTAAATAATCTGTTCTATTTAAAACAATTCAGTTTAGCATAAGTACACAGTTTAATTGTCAAAAACATTTCCATTTCAAACTATTCAAGCAGTTATATGTAATAATTCAGTTAAGTGTAAATACAGTTTTAATGTCGAAAAACTGTTCTGCTATAAATAAATAGTTGGTCGTTACTTATCATGGGTTGGCAACCAGTCTTGGGAAGGTAAAATGCTGAATTCATACCTGCTTTATTTGGCTTTAACAATTGACCTAGTGTCATATCCTACCCGAGAAAAGATTACTTATATTATATCTCAGACTAAGGAGTCCTTGATCTAGATATTTATTCTCGAAGTATTTAAAGATGTTTACAGGATAAGCGGAGGGCACTGATCTGATTGGGTGTGTAAAGCTCATGCACAATACAGAAGATCCCACGCAAGTGAAGCGATCGTTTCTTCAATACACAGAGGTCAAACAATAGAATATATTTAATACAGATTAATTTTAGAAGACTGAAGATAGGAGAAAGAAAGAAAGAACAATATTATACATGGTATATTCTGTAACTTTTCGTAGCCATTTTGTCTGAAAATAAATACATTTTTGTTTATTTTCAATCAACCAGAGCGTCTTATCATTGACTAAAGAATCTCCCTTCTTTTCTTTCATCTCAGACTCTCGGTTGAATAATTGATTGGTTTGGTTTCTTTGTTTAATGGCATATCAACCTTTGTAGGTTATTTAATGCCAATGCTATTCTCCTAGAAGAACAGTAGTGGTACTATTTAACCCATAGCTGGGAGGATAAGGGGGTTCATACGTTTCCCAAGGGTATTTGTCCGAAAGTGAATGTAATAGCGTGACTGGAGTACAAACTCCCGTACTACGATTCCGCAGTCCATCGCTTTAACCATTACACCACGAGGACATCCCCTGAATAATTTAGTTTTCTTCCAATATTCTTGGGCACTGCTTACTGCCAGACTCAGCCCAAATCATCGCTATAGTACTCTTTGCTACTTTTAGCAATAAGCAACTCATAAAATGTGACCCCAAAGCGATATATCATAAATAAGTTGGCCAATCATACCTAAGGGTGACCCAAAGGCTCTCTTTTCAATAGCTACAACACCGAAATTTTAGGCGAAGGCAGTACTACTTTATCTGGATTGCTTCACTTACATTTTATACGTAACTTATAATGTTGATTGGTTGTTTGGGTTTTATGGTTTATCAACCTTTTAGGTTATTTAACGCCAAATCTATATTTATGCAAATAATTCTGTTCCAAACAATTCAGTTTAGGATAAGTACGCAGTTTAAATGTAAGTACAGTTTAACTGCCCCAAACATTTCTATTTCAAGATATTCAATTAAGTCAGACTGAGCAAATTCAGTTTAGTATAAGTACAGATTTTGTTTACACACAGTTAAATGTCAAAAATGTTCTATATCAAATCAGTTTATTGTAAGTACAGTTTCAATGTCAAAAAGCAGTTCCATTTCAAATAATTCAGTTTAGCATAAGTACGCACTTGAAATGTAAGTATGGTTTAATTGTCAAGAACATTTCTATTTTAAGCTATTCAGTTCATTCAAACAAATCAGTTTAGCATAAGTATGCAGTTAGTTCTTTTTAACCCATAGAAAGGGCCCTATCAGATGCTACCACGCCGGACCAGAGTCGACCTGGGAGCAATGGCAATAAAAGGATACTCTGCATTCCCCAAAGCTCCAGCATTGCTAGAACCTCAACATTAGATTGTTTAGTGTGATAATGTAGGACACTCGTTGGGGAGTTCTTACTCCTCTGCAGAAGTGCAAATCAGTGTATTCTACAGCCTCAGTCTAATGGGAAATTATAATGTTGAGTGTTAAGCAAGAAGGTATCGAATACCATATTGGGGATCTTTGGTATGCCTAGACCTGGGATTGAACCCCGGTCTCCCGGACCATTGCAGAAACAGTATGCCAGTTGTCTGCTTAAATAGTCAGGCGGTAATTAGTCTAACGAGATACTGTTGAGTAGGAATACCATCGTGATTTACAAAACCATTTGTCTATCAGTAAATTGGGTGAAAATGAGTAGAATAATCTTTTCTGCTTTATTGTAGCCCTTCCATTATTATTTCCGTAAATTTACGCACAAAGAATTCAGGTGTAACATAAGCTTACATACGTGGGAAGGAGCATTGTTGTGTAAACACACACATCACATTGCAACTGTAAGATTGAGACTTGTACCAGTAAAAAAATAAGTTCTTATATTCTTATTATTCATGAAAGTAAATATGGATAAAATCCAACAGTGTGAAGGTAGCAGAAAAACATATATATATATATATATATATTTTTTTTTTTTTTTTTCGAACTGACAAAGAAAAGAAGCAGAAGATACCCCGCAACAACAATTACCGACGCCGACTACGCCGATGACATAGCGATACTGGCAAATACACCTGACCAAGCCGAAACACTACTGCATAGTTTGGAACGAGCAGCAGCAAGCATAGGCCTCCATGTTAATGCACACAAAACGGAATATATGTGCTATAACCAAACGGGGGACATCTCCACTCTAGAAGGAACCCCTCTTAAACTAGTAGACAAATTCACGTACCTAGGAAGCAGCGTCGAATCAACCGAAAAGGACATCGAAACGAGGTTAACGAAAGCATGGACAGCTATCAATAGGCTATCGACTATATGGAAATCAGACCTAACCGATAAAATGAAACGCAGTTTCTTCCAGGCAGCGGTCACATCGATACTGCTATATGGATGCACTACATGGACGCTAACAAAACGGCTGGAGAAGAAACTAGATGGCAATTACACAAGAATGCTGCGTGCAATCCTGAACAAGTCCTAGCAGCAACACCCCACAAGACACCAACTGTACGGCCACCTGCCCCCTATCACGAAAACTATTCAAGTTAGGCGAACCAGACATGCAGGACATTGCTGGAGAAGCAGAGATGAACTCATAAGAGATGTACTCTTATGGATCCCCACACATGGCCGCGCAAAAGCAGGACGACCAGCACGAACGTACATTCAGCAGCTATGTGAGGATACAGGTTGTTGTCCTGAAGACCTGCCTAGGGCGATGAACGATAGGGAGGAGTGGCGAGAGAGGGTCAGGGATATCCGTGCTGCTAGCACGATATGATGATGATGATGATATATATATATGCAAGCCCTAATGATGGTTACTGAAACCGAAACGTTAACGTCGACTTTACATCATAATCTATTTACCTATTTGGATTATGCTTTTTTTGCTGACTTCATTCTTATTCGTAATTGTAAGTACAGTTCCATTCTACTCCTTAATCAACTTTGAATGGTCCAATGATCGTTTGGTCAACAATTCCAGCCGCTATCATCACTCTATTACCGCTTTCTTGTCGTATATTTCCACAGGTATGACATAAGTGAAGAAAATCTATCTTTTCGCCCACACATCAAGTCCATCAAACATCATTCGAGATTTTTCTGAGAAAATTTCTTTACGAAAAACAATTTTCATGAACTTCTTAGCTGAATTCTGTCGCTTTAAAATATTTTCTTTAAGGAGAGGAAGCTGCGAAAGATTTTTTTTTTTTTTTACAAATCCCAATTCACAAAGTATTCTACATATTTTGTCCTTGACTCCCTCAATTCCATCTTTTTCAAAGTTCAAATCATTGGTAAAAAGTTATCGTTTTGCTTTAGTTTACGTTCATTTCGTTGAAACATATTCTAAAAGCAATTTTTATCAAATTTGAAAACCTCGTCTTATATTTTCAACAGATTTCTTTTGCGTTTGATAATCTCTGCAAAGCTCTTTTGATATCTACAAAGTGGACAATCCATCACTCAATAACTTTACTATTTTTTTTTAATTAGCAAATGTTCAATCTTTTGTGTTACCCCATGTTTCAATATATATTATCAGCAAAAGGTTTTTTAGATTCAGCGGCTAATATTAGTTTAATCCACATTAAACTTCAGTCAGTCCATCTTCGTAACTTCTGACTATCTCAAAAACTAACAATTGAAAATTGCAGAAAAAATTACCAACACATTTTATAAAGTGTAGGGATGGGAAATTTTTAATTTGACAAATATTGGTTCAGAACTTCTTAAGTAATTGAAATTTATTTGATTTGCATAACTTCAGACCGGCTGTAATTTCATGTTTCTCTCACACACACACACACACATACATATATATATATATATATATTATTTAGACAAGTTTCCATTTTCACGATCGTAAGTTTTTTTCTCTAGCGATCTGACTAGTTTCTTGGTATCAGGGTTGAACACCCATATCCAGGATTCGAAACTGAATTATACTATTCAAATCCTATCATGATAACGGTTATAGCTTACTTTGGTTTGATCTGGTTCGTTTGCTTTGCTTTGATTTGGTTTGGTTTGGTTTAATATGATATCAACCATGGTAGGTTATTTAATGCCAAATCATTTTTATACATGTACATTAAATATATGATTAATATTTTTCACGCACTTAAATGGTTTCACTAATTTCTTGTCAATACGAATACACAGCTAAATATATAGCACCTGAGTTTGGTCCGGTTACCCGGACCAAAAAATATACTTAATATGTTTGCTCGGCACTAAATGTAGCGCCATGGTTTGGCCGTGGGTTTTTAGGGTCGAATCCTGCGAGGGCTGTGTTGTGGATTTTCAGGGTCGAATCCTGCCAAATATAACTGCGGGTCATTGACCTTGTGTCAAGTCCTGTCTGGTGGGAGGCAGCGACACACACACACACACACACACACACACACACACACACACACACACACACATATATATATATATATATATATATATGCGCGTGTGTGTGTGTTAGAATAGCGTAGGCGCACATTTAAAGTTGTATGGTAATTGTCAGTTACTTCTCTATGTAATCATCAGACTCCTAGAAAACTTTTCTCCCGTTATTTTTAACACACACACACGCACACACATATATATACATATATATATATATGTGTGTGTGTGTGTGTGTATGTGCATGTATATATATATGTGTAGCGTGGACACATAATCAAGGGTGTTTTGTGATTGTCAGTTTCATTTCTATATAATCATCAGACTCAAAGAAATCTTTTCTTTTGTTATTTTTAACGTATATATATATATATATATATATATATATATATATATATATATGTGTGTGTGTGTGTGTGTGTGTGTGTGTGTGTGTGTGTGTGCGTGCGTTTGAGCGTTTTGTGTGTTTGTTTGAGTGTTTGTGTGTGTGTGTAAGTACAGTGTAGACATAGACATAGACATAGAGTCAAAGGTGTTTTGTGACTGCCAGTTTCTTCTCTATTTAATCATCGGATTCACAAAGAACTTTACTTTCATTATATTCATAATATGAAATTAAAATTGCAATATTTTAACCAACAAATAAAATTGCAACATTTAAACCTATGGCTTAAAAATTAAATTGCAACATCTTAACCGAGAAATTAAATTGCAACATCTTAACCGAGAAATTAAATTGCAAAATCTTAATCAAAAAATTATACTGTAACATCTTAATCGAGAATCATATTGCAACATCTTAACCGAAAAATTAAATTGCATCATCTTAACTGAGAAATTAAATTGCAACATATTAACCGAGAAATTAAATGGCAACATCTTAACAGAGAAATTAAGTTACAACATCTTAACCAAGAAATTCAATTGCAACATCTTAATTGAGAAATTAAATTGCAACATATTAACCGAGAAATTAAATGGCAACATCTTAACAGAGAAATTAAGTTACAACATCTTAACCAAGAAATTCAATTGCAACATCTTAATTGAGAAATTAAATTGCAATATTTTAACCAACAAATAAAATTGCAACATCCAAACCGATGACTTAAATTGCAACGTTTTCACCGAAAACTTAAATTGCAACATTTTAATCGTGAAGTTAAATTGCAACATCTTATTCGAGAAAACAAATTACAATATATTGACCCAGAAATTAAATTTCAACATCTTAACCGAGAAATTAAACTGTAACATCTTAACCGAGAATCATATTGCAACATCTTAACCGAGAAATTAAATTTCTACATCTTAACTGAGAAATTAAATTGCAATATTTTAACCGACAAATAAAATTGCAACATCTAAACCTATGGCTTAAATTGCAACATTTTAACCGAAACTTAAATTGCAACATTTTAATCGAGAAATAAAATTGCAACATCTTATTCGAGAAAATAAATTACAATATATTGACCTAGAAATTAAATTTCAACATCTTAACCGAAAAATTAAATCGCAACATCATAATCAAGAAACTCAATTGCAACATCTTAACTGAGAAATTAAATTGCAACATTTTAATCGAGAAATTATATTGCAACGTCTTAACCGAGAACTTAAATTGCAACATTTTAATCGAGAAATTAAATTGTAACATCTTATTTAAGAAATTCCATTGCAATATCTTATAAATATACGTAAACATTTTAAGAATATATGTAAAAAGAGTACTTATTTTTGGAGTGTTTACTTATTCATATTTTTTCTTTGTTATAAAGAATAAGTTAGGACATTCATTTTTGAAGGTATGGTATTTCCAAAGAAATTCAAAAAATATATAATCTTTGTATTTTTTGCTTTATAAGTAAAATTAATTTTTTGTCAATTTTAAGCAAAGTTTAACATGTTCGAATCAAGTACTTTCCTTCTCCTAGACTGTTAGCCATACCATGGTTAAAAAGGAAATTCTACCCTACTATTTATTCATAGCTGAAGGAAAACTAGTTGGACCTTTCAATAAGGGTATTAGCGCCTATGGGAAATGTAAGCAGCCTCCCCCTGGATTTGAACCATGGTCATCGTGTCCAGTTCCTTCGACCGTAACCATTTCACTATGACCGCCACCATTGGTAAAATGATATATTTGTATATCACAGTAAGCCGTTGAAAACTGCACGTTAGAACGGACTTTTAAAAGAATCTTTAAAGCAATAAACTCACAGTTCTTTTCGAAGATAAATCAATTTCCTATTTAATTTGTAACTGAATGATAATTTTGTGAAATCTTTGTCACTTCGAAATACGTTTTTTGAATATAACCCTGTTGTTTACGACGGGAACCCAACCCACTTCATCCAAGAAAATCTCTAATTGGACTGAAGGTTGGTTTGGTTCGGATCTATGGAATATCAACCATTGTTGGTTATATAATATTAAATCCTTTTTTTACATATATTTTAAGTATATGATTTGTAAATACATTTTGTAGCGACACACAGTTAAATGATCTAACAATTCAATTTAGAATAAGTCAATAAACTTAAATGGTTCCAAGTACTGGTATGTATCATTAACTATTCAATTAAATATCTGTCATTTGTTTACACACATTTAAATAGTCTAGCAGTTCTAATTCTAGAAATTTAATTCAGCATGTCATTTGTTTGCTCTCAGCTTAAATGTCAAACAGTTCTATTTGCCTCATAGATACGACCCTATCTGGTGCTACCACTCTGGGCCAGAGTGGACATGGGTTAGGGTTAGGGTTAGTGATGGCAATGAACAGGTACTCCGTATTCTCCTAAGCTTCAGCATAACTGGAGCCTTACAATCAGATTGTTTAATGTCATATCCAGGACAATCGTAGGTGCAGTCGGTGTATTCTGTTGTCCCAGCCAATTGGGTTGTAACGAAGTGTAGTATCAGTTTGCTTTTTTTAAAACTATATTTTGGGTACTGCATTTTTCAAGATGTCAGAAAATGTCGATATTTTCAATGAAGAATCTTTGCATCACTTTGACTAATCACTTGGGATTTTTTTAACAAAAATTATTTAAGGACGAACTGAAAAAAATTAAGATAAAGAATAATGAAAAAGAAAATGCAACGATTTTTTTATAGTGCACCTAACCAAGTTATGAGTACCCTAGGCGATATTTACGGTTTTTGTGCAATTGAGAATAGTTTCCAGTTGTCGGTAATTTAATTTGCACATTTTTTGTATGAATCATCAACGACTGATGTTTGCGGTTGTGTTAAAGAAAAATTGTTGTTTCACGGAAAAAAAAGAGTGAAAAGAGTCAATGCAGAAGAGTTTTCAGTGAAGAGGATAGTGAAGGAAAAGATTATTAGAAAAGAAAGAAAGAAAGAAAGAAAGAAAGAAAGGAAGGAAGGAAGTGTGAATGAGAGTAAGACAGAGAAAGACAGAAAGGAAGAAAGAAGACAGAAAGTAAAATAAAAAAGGCAGAAAGAAAAATGACAAAAATAAAAGCAGATAAAAAAAGGAAATGAAGGTAAATAAGAAAAAAAAGAAAAATAAAATAATAAAAGCAAAAAAAAAAGGAATAGAATGAAAGCAGAAAAAAAATTGAAAAAAAAAAAAAAGAAAAGAAATAAGACAAAAGTAAAAGAAAAAAGAATAGAAGAAATAATGCAAAAAAAAAAGAAAGAAAGAAAGAAAAGAAAAACGAAAGCGAAATAAGAAAATAGAAAAAAGAAATCAATTAAAAAGAAGAAATAAACAAAAAAAGGAAAAATAGAAGAAATAAAGCAAAAAAGTCAATCAGATAAAAGAAGGAAAAGAAATTAAATAGAGGAAAGAAACCAAGTAAAGCAATGAATAAAAAAGAACCAAATAGAATTTTAAAAAAATTAAAATAAAGAGGAAAGAAAAAAGGAAAATTGAAGCGAAAGCAATGAAGGAAAAGAAGAACATTGAAAAAAAAAAACGGAAAAAATAAAAGAATAACGAAAGCAAAGAGATCAAGAGAAAAGACGCAAGAGAGAGAGAGAGAGAGGGGAGAAAGAGAGAGAGAGAGAAAGAAGAAAAATGGAAGAAGAAAGCAAAGGAAAAAGAGAATTATGTAAGAAAGAAAGAAAGAAAGAAAAAACAAAAAACAAAAAAGAAATCAAAGAAAGGCAAATAGGAGAAAGAAAATAAGGAAATAAAAATACGAAAAAAGAGAAAAAAAAGAGAAAAATGATGGCAAATAAAGGAAAAATTAAAAAGGAAAGAGGAAAAATTAATAAGATAGTGAAGGAAAAATCTGCTTGAAAAAAACACATGAAAAAGGATCCAAAAATGACAATAAAAAAACAAAAAAAGAAAACGAACAATGAAAGAAGGAGAAAAAAAACCTCACAAATTAAAAATAAGCGAATTGAAAAAATAGGTCGTAAAACTGAAAAAAAATTAAATTGTGAAAACCTATGTAAGTTAATTGTAACATTTTCTTTGTATAAAAGTTAATCTGATTATTTACGAAGTGCACTTGTCGACATACGGTATTCGCGGGAAAAACAATGACTTTTATTCTCAAACAGACGACTAAAAACTACAATAGCGGCCAAAACAGGTAGAAAATCGTTCATTTTATAATACGATTTAAATTTTCTTTAAAAAAAATACATAATTTGATTGCTTAAGCAGAAATACTATAATAAATGTACTGTGAACGAATTCGTCTGTCTACGGGGACATTGTCGTTAAATTATAATAATTGCAGGTATTGTATCCAGACGATATGATCTCACCGAAGCATTCTCGAAAAAGAAGAGCAACTAAGCATATTCAAGGACATTTTTAGATGGATTCTTGGCGCATTTCATTTTTATTTCTACTGACAATTCATCTGTGACCTTGCAAAGTAGCAACCTTTTTTGAAATATGTCAGCCATTCGATAAAATTTTAACCGATAAAAGTTATGAAAAACCCAAAATTCCGTAAAGAAAATAATAGATTGATTTTAATGGCATATCATCTCGTATGGGCTTATTTTATGCTTAGCGGTTATATATATATACGCATACACATAAAGTTTTCTCACATAGCATATTTCTTGTTTTTAATTGAATATTTTCCTCCATTTGGCTCTTTTGAACGAGGAACGAAATACTCCAGTTATCATCATCAATGTCGTGCCGTGAGCTCAGATTTCCCTGACTCTCTCTCTCCCTCTCTCTCTCCATTCTTCTTTATCGTCTATCGCATTCGGCAGCTCCTTTAGACGACATCCTGTGTCTTTAAAGAGTTGTTATTGGTAGGTTCTAGTCGGTCGTCTAAAACCTGCTCGTCTGTGTGAATGAGTCCATAGAACATCGCTTATGAGATTGCTCTTATTTATCCAGCCGTGTCCGGCATGTCTTGTTCGTCTGATTTGAATTGTTTTAGAGATGGGTGGTAGTTGGCCATACAGCAGCTGTTTTGTGGGATGTTGCTTCCAGGATTTGTTCAACATGGCTCGTTGCATTCTGGTGCAACTGCCGTCAAGCTTTTACTCTATACACTAAGTCAGCATGCATGTGGTGGATCCATATAGTAGTATGGACATGACTGCGGCTTGGAAAAAATTGCGCTTTAATTTATTGGATAGGTCTGACTTCTATAAGACCGATAGCCTATCAATAGCTGACCATGCCTTCGCTAGTTGCGTATTGATGTCATTTTTAGTAGATGGGGAAGCTGCTCTCGAGGTAGGTGAATTTGTCTACTAGTTTCAAGGAACTACCTGTTAGGGTGGAGATATCTCTTGTTTGATTTTCATTGAATCACATGGACTCTTTTTTGTCCACATTGACATGTTGGTCTATACCACTAGCTTCCTTCTCCAGGCTGTGTAGCTGGGATTAGGCCTGGATGGGTTTATTTTGCCAACAGCACTATGTCATCAGTGTAGTTCGCGTCCGTAATAGTTTGGGTGGGGTATCGTCTGCTTCTTGCCCTTTTTAGTGTAAAGTCATTTTCTTTCAATAAGTTTATTGACATTCAAAGTACGTAGTCTAGGCCGATTTTGAACAGGTATGGGGCTAATGTTACAATGTGACAATGTCAAAGAAGTCTGCGTCTTATATCTGGTAGTTTTACTTTCGTGTTTTGGCTGTGACGGTTTCTTTGGGGAGACCATAGGCTCGAAGTATTTTCTCCTTCTTCCTTCTGTGTATAGAGTCAAACGCCTTGGAGAAATCTATAAATAAGAGTGTCGCCTCAAGGTTTTTTTGCACAAACCTCTTCTAGAATTTATTGGATTGTCAGAATTTGAGATGTTGTGGATCGATTTTAGCGAAAACCATTTTTTGGGTTATGCACGTGTTGTCTTCAACACAAATTCGATTCTCACTTGGATCTGTAAAGACGATTTCACACATCGTAATAATTCTCTCATTTATTTATTTATTTAAATGTAGTTGCAGTTTGCACTACATAGGAAGAAACGATCAAAGTTTGGATGCAAGAACTTAACTGGATGTTCTTGTGAAAATACGGAATTTTAATTTGGGCTCGATTGATATTGATATATCGCGTCATCAATTGCAGAACTCTTAACATAATTGACGTCAGCATATAAGACGCACGGATACGTAAGACGCACCCCTATTTCAGCAAGGCAAATCAAGAAAAATTAGTAATTTGTAAAATTTGTGGAATAATTAGAATATAAAAATTCTGATTGTATTTATACCAATGTAACCGCAAGCAATCGCAAGAAAAATATTCATCATCATCATCATCATTATGTCGCGCTGGTAGCACGGATATCCCTGACCCTCTCTCGCCACTCATCCCTATCGTTCATCGCCCTAGGCAGGTCTTCAGGACAATATCCCGTATCCTCACATAGCTGCTGAATGTATGTTCGTGCTGGTCGTCCTGCTTTTGCACGGCCATGTGTGGGGGTCCATAAGAGTACATCTCTTATGAGTTCGTCCCTGCTTCTCCAGCAGAAATAATATTAAGAAATATATTAATGAAATAAATATTTTTTATAAATATATATTTTGAATATATTGCATATAATCTTAATGAAACAAAGTATCAATATTAAATGTGATAAAGTGATTATAATGAATATTATGAACGATAACAATTTTGATCTGTATTATAACCTTTTAAGTAATAACAATATGTATATGAAAGTTATTCTAAAGTCTAAGCTAATAGGAATTGCCAGGAAGGTAAGTTCGACCGACTTTCGCGAAGTTTAAAACTATATATGGTATATAAAACGCAGGAGAATTTTAAAAGATGTTTTTAGTAAAAAAAAAAAAAAAGAAGTGCGTCTTATATGTCGTTAAATACTGTAATAAGTAAACGTGGCTGTAGTAACAAATTTAGTGTTGACTTATTTTCTATATTGAGCAAGTCCCACTTCACATTTCACAAAAAGATATTGGAGGCGATTGATATTTTGTTTCGTTAGAATGTCTGCTTGGGCTCAATATCATTTCAATGTCGTCTCAAATATAGCATTTTCTCTCAAACAACATATTTATTGTTTTTTTATATTATCCTCGATTTAACTCTGTGGAGCGAGGAACGAAACCGGTTAGCTAGCCTTCCATCTTTTTTGCTTTAATTTTTATCATGAATATATAAGTATGTATATTTATATAGTAAGTAAAGTTGGCGACTGTAGTGGAGGGTGAACCGAAGGCTCCTTTTTCGATAGCTACTACACCAAGGTGTAGGGAAAGGAGCTATTCCTTTCCCTGGATTGCTCTACTTTACCCTTGATCCATACCTTATAATGCTGAGTGTTAAGCAAGGAGACATCAAGTACCATTTTTTGAGTCTTTGGTATGACTCGACCTGAGATTGAACCCAGTTCTCCCGGGTCATTAGCGAACACTTTGACCATTATACCAATGGTACGGGAGACCTGGGTTCAATCCCAGGTTGCGTCATACCAAAGACTTTAAAAATGGTACTTGAAGAGTCCTTGCATAACACTCACGATTATAAAGTAGGGATGAAGGATAAAGTGGAGGAATCCAGAGAAAGTAGTAGGGCTCTCCCCGACACCTTGGTAGACTAGCAATTGAAAAGGGAGCCTACGGTCTCGACTACGGTCTCTAACTTTACTTATATATATATATATATATATATATATATATATATATATATACTCAGTCCTTCTCTCTGGCTTTGTCTGACTGACTGTTCGAAATAACTCTATTGAATATATGGGCTTTAAAACTGATGTTAAAACTTCCGATAAAAGTCGGCATTTTTCTCTTTGATCTTTCCCGTTGTTATTGTCTTTTAAACTTTGCCCTTACTGGTACTGATGGTTTCAGTCTACGACTGTAAAGAAGAAAAAAAATCATTTCCTTTTGTCTAGTTAATATCAGGATGTCCTTTTCGTTTTTCTTTATCTACAATTTAAAAGCTTTATCTTAGAGCGGGGGGTGTCCTCGTGGTGTAATGGTTAAAGCGATGGACTGCGGAATCGTAGTACGCGAGTTCGTATTACAGTCTCGCTCTTACGTTCACTTTCGGGCAAATACCCTTGGGAAAGGTATGAACCCCCTTATCCTCCCAGCTATGGGTTAAATAGTACCAGTACTGTTCTTCTAGGAGAATGGCTTGGGCATTAATAACCTAAAAAGAGTTGATATGCCATTAAAAAACGAAACGAAACCAAACTTTATCTTTGAGGTGTGCTTAGTGGAAGGATTATCGTCAAGAAAATGGAAACGTTATTTTGGGTTCAAATACTCAGCAAGACTTTTTGCGCTTCACATTGCGCTAATGCCAGTAGGAAAAGCATGGAACTATTTGTTCTCTTTTTAACTATTGTAAATAGTCGGGCAAACGTGGTTATTTAACTTTAGATACGCAACCGACCTTGGAGAAAGAAAACTATACATTTTTTTATTCTACTTAGAAATGGACTTTGTGTTGCATTTTTCCGTAGCACAGGAGTTGATTGTTTAAATATTGTATAATATTTTAAAAGCTTTTTGGCCTGTTTAGCTACCATTTAATATTGATATAAAGATACAAATTAATACAACATAACCATGCACATCAGTGGGTAAAAACACGCTTCATGCAGCCTGCGTGTGGCTCATAAACTAATTTTCTTTGTGTTGTATAGCCGTGATACAACTATACGTACACATATACATGCGGAAACATAATCAACAATAATGACGAACGAACACACTTCTTTAGAAAAAAATATACCTCTCGCGAAGGGTTGCGAAAGGGTTGTGTGTGAGAGGTGAGTTGGAGACGGAACAGACTGCAACATATTGACCCCAAGTTCCTCTGACTTCTTTCTTATTCTGCTGGGCTGCTCAACTGCGTGTTACCGAGAGCCACAAGCTCTCTGTCTGGAGATGGTTCTCACTGCCTCGAACTGCAACTCCTACTCCAACTGCAACTGACTCCAACTAACTGATCCAACTAACTCAAACCGTTTGTGGCACCGGGTTATATAGTTGTTTGACACCCACCGGCTTCCTGTGGGCGTCGCAATTGCACCGAATTCAAACTGTCCACAAGTCAAGGTGATACCCCGATATCTTCGACTGGATGCACCTGTTTCTTGATTGACGGTTGGGTCGAGGGTCAATATGTTACATATGCCAAAGACAGAATGATATATATAAACTCAATGGATTGACTTTGAAAAAAAGTTGTTTTTTTTCAAAAGATGAAAGAAAAATTATCGTCAATTTCATGTTAAACTTCCATCTTGGTTTGGATTAAAAAATGCTTTTAAATTTTTTGATGAAGATATTTGTTGTTTTTAAATATTTTTTAAAAGATGTATTAAAACTTGAATTTTGATTTTGTTTCTTTTGTTTTACAATTTATTGCAATTTACTCTGAGAATAAACAGACCAACAACTGTGGCAGTAGAATAAGCCGGCCGTTTTTCTGCTGTTGGGTAAGACCCCTACCTCAAGAGTAGGTATGACACTAAACTGCATCTGATTGTTAGACTCTTGTCCTGGAGGTTTCGGGGAACGTAGAGTTCCCCTTTATTTCCAATAATCCCAGGTCTTCTCAGACCCGGAGAAATAATAGCAGTTAGGATCCCATCTATGGTTTTAGTAGAACTAAGGCCCTGGGTATGACACTAAAATGTTTCTGAGTGGAAAACACCAGTCCTGAAGCTTTGAGGAATGTGGAGTATCCTTTTATTGCAATTACTCCCTGGTCCACTCTGGCCCTGACTGATAGCATCTGTTAGGATCCCATGTTATATAACATATGCCATGGATTTTCGGTTCGTTGCTAGTGACCCCGTGTGCTTTGACAAGCTGTCACGTTGTGATTTGTAAACAGGGCAGCACGATCAGGGCAGTCGGGTACAACAGGTGTGTAACCGGAAGGAGATCACGTGATGAGAACCACGCGGTCAGATTTGGGAGAGTGCCGAGAATCGGAGTTGAGCGTAGGACACGCAGCCGATCAGAGGCGTCTCTGACGAGCTTGCAAGGGGGTGCAAGCGTTGGCACCCCCCGGCTCCCGGAAGAAGATATGGGAAGAAGAAGTCCTCTCTCTGAGTATATGTCTCTCCATCTATCTCTCAACTAACAACAAACTGTGGGCCCTTTTCAAGAATAAAATGAGAGATATATTTTTTATAAAGAAGTGTTTCGTTCGTTTGTTGAATTTCGTCATGATCTTTGATTATGTTTCCGCGTGTATTTATATTATGGCTAGACAAAACCCATCTATTAGCATCATCATCATCATCATCATGTCGTACCGCCAGCACAGATATCCCTGACCCTCTCTCGCCACTTCTCCCTTTCGTTCATCGCCTGTGGCAGGTCTTCAGGGCTACATCCCGTATCCTCACATAGCTGTTGTATGTATGTTCGAGCTGGTCGTCCTGCTTTTGCCCGGCCATAAGCGGTAGTCAACATGAGTACATCACTTATGAATTCGTCCCTGTTTCTCCAGCAGTGTCCTGCATGTCTGGTTCGTCTAACTTGGATAGTTTTCGTGATGAGAGGGAGGTGGTCGTATAGCTGGTGCCTTGTGGGGTGTTGCCGCCAGGACTTGTTCAATATTGCTCGCAGCATTCTTGTGTAATTGCCGTCTAACTTCTTCTTCAGCCGTTTAGTTGGAAGAAACTGCGTTTCATTTTTTCGGTCAGGTCCGATTTCCATATGATCGATGGCCTAAACCATTCAACTATGAGCAAGCATATGACTGTTAAATTAGATAATTTCTATTAAATATTAATACTTGAGAGCACTAAATTTTATACATATGAAACTATTATTAAAAAACTTGAAACAATTGAACTGTAAAGAAAGATATGAGCTCTGGCTCGTTTAAAAATTGTTACCAAAAAACTATTCGTTTACAAATCATAATAGTTGTCTCCCTTTTGTCGAGGGTGACAAGAAGGCATCCTTTTCAATAGCTACTATACTGAGGTGTCGAGGAGAGCGCAACTCCTTGCCCTGGTTTGCTTCACTTTACCTTTGATACGTACCTAATACTGCTGAGTGTTAAGCAAGGAGGCATCAAGCACCATTTTAAAGTCTACGGTATGAGGCTACCTGGGATTGAACCCAGGTCTCCCATACCGTTGGCGAACACCCAACCCATTAGGCCAATGTGCTGGTTTATGGATATAGGATCTGGTATTCAGTAATCAACAAGGGTTATGATGCCGTAAAACATTGACAACCAACGAACCATAAATTGGTATAAAATGAAAAAAAAAGAAGGAATTTACCAAAAGAAGAAAGGCCATGAAAGTTTTTTAAAACGGAAAATTTGTCCCTTGACATTTTATACTAATTCACATATTGGCCAAGTCGGCTGTTATTGTAGAATAAACTGACTGCATCTCTGCAGAGGAGCGAGACCACCCCTCCAGAACGAGTGTCCTGATAAAAGATGTGATGGAGAGTTTCCGGCAATGCTGGAGCTTTGGGGAATGCTGAGCACACTAAAATTGCCATTGCTCCCAGTTCGTCTCTGGCCCAAACTTAAAGCACCTGATAGGCTCCTATATATGGGTCAAATAGGACAGATTAATATTTAAACTGAGTGAAAAAATATCTATGATAAATTGAATTGTTTGATTTAGCCTAAAACCGTGCCCAAGCTATAGAGACAAATCTAGGAAGTAGCAATCAGGCGAGATCAGAATCTCACACTACAGTCTGGTTCGTCACCTTCACGATCTCTGCAAAATTTTCCGGAAATGCCATATAGTGTGTCTGGGAGAGTATCAGGCGAGCAGAGTATCTTACTGTCCAGTGTTATTCTCTACCCTCACGATCTTTGCTAAATTATCCGGAGCTTCCATATAGTGTGTCTGTGAGGGTATCAGGCGAGCTGAGTATCTCACAGTCCTATGTGGTTCGTCACCTTCTCGATCCAGGAAAAGCATCTGGATTTGTCAAATTCAACCTCACATTAACAAACCATAGTAAAACTTTGGCTGACTGTAGTAATATGTCTGTCTGTTGAACTCTGTGAATCAATGAGATTCGACAGAATTTTGTCTGTTAATTTGGAGCTACCTCAAGAGAGATCATATTGACTGGCCAATTCATTTTCAACTCAACGAGCGCAAAAACATTTTGACCTCAACTTATTATTAGCTAATCAAGCTGTTCTGTAAAGCGTTGCTATCAAGCCATATGACACTAGTGGCACCTAATTGGACGCTTCTGTTAAAACAATTTGGTGCCTTCGAATCAAATATCTTGGTTATTTCGTTAAGTGTCGTTTTTATCCGACAGAGAGTAAAGCACTTAACCGCACCAACGAGGTCAAGAATCGCACTTCATATAGGCGAATTCTTCAAGATGAGTTAAGCTTGTTCTATCTAACACATTGACGAAGTACGTAAATGTTGTTATGTCTCCCCATAAGAAAATACAATTTAACCTTGCTTTAGTTCCGAGGGATACTGAAATACTCTGATATGAAAATTAATTAGAAAAGGTGTTAAGAAAGTAATGTCTACAGTTTTTCCTCGAAAACTTTAACTGAAAATAGAAGGACCATACATATTATACATACATATTCCGAAAGTGTTTGTATAATTACTAAGTATTTGCTATGAATAAATGTCAGTGTGCATCTAACACCGAGGACGAACATTATATATATATATATATATATATATATATATATATATGTATATATATATCATCAACATCATCATGTCGTGCCGCCAGCACGGATATCCCTGATCCTCTTTCGCCACTTCTCCCTATCATTCATTGCCTCTGGTGGGTCTTCAGGGCTACATCACGTATCCTCACATAGCTGCTGTATGTATGTTCGAGCTGGTCGTCCAGCTTTTTCTCGGCCATATGTGGGGGTCCATAAGAGTTCATCACTTATGACCTCGTCCCTGCTTCTCTCAGCAGTGTCCTGCATGTCTGGTTTGTCTAACTTGGATAGATTTCGTGATATTGCTCGCAACATTCTTGTGCAGTTGCCGTGTAGCTTCTTCTCCTGCTGTTTAGTTAGCGTCCAAGTAGTGCATCCATATAGCAGTATCGACACGACCGCTGCCTGGAAGAAACTGCGTTTCATTTTATCGGTAAGGAATATATATATATATATATATATATATATATATATATATATATATATATATATATATAATTGGAAGCCTGATCTATCCGATGAAACAAAACGTGTTTTCTTTCAATCTTTAGCTGTGTTCACTTTACTACATGGGTGCACCCCATGGACGCGAACAAAAGGCATTGGGAAAAATCTAGATAGGAATAACAAAAGAAAGTTGCATGCTGTCTTAAACAAATCCTGGAAGCAACATCCCACAAAATTCTAACTGAATGTCCACTTGGTTCCTAATTTACAAGTGATTCAAGTAAGACGAACAAGACCTGCTGGGTACGGCTGGTGAATCAAAGAAAGACACAAAAGTGTCTTTCTCCTCTAGACTCCTGCATATAGACATCAGCTTTGTGCGGACACAAGAAGCAGCCAAGAATACCTGCCGGGTGTGATTCAACATAAATGGATGGATGTAGAGAGAGAAAGAGAGAGAGAGAGAGAAAGAGAGAGAGGGAGAGGGAGGAGGTCCTTTCTCTCATCGCAATTTGATGATGATGAAGATAATGAAGTGTCTATAAAACATGGGTCATTCAAAAAGATAAAGTAAATTTTGCCTATGGAGTTGACAATAGGAAGTAAAGTTTGCAGTTTCAGATTTTCAAGGAAGTCAATATTCATGGTCCTTTCTTTGCAAGGGAGTCAGCGTGCTTTCATAGGTTTGTAATGGCAAACCCATGTTTATCCCGTTTTTTTTTTTTGGGGGGGGAGGGTGATTTTATGGCATATCAACATTTGTAGGTTATTTAATGCCAAATCCTCTTTATATGTATATATTCAATATATGTGATTTGGTTTTTATTTTTATACAAATAATCAGTCCTATTTTAAACAATTCAGTTTAGCACAAGTAAACAGTTTTATTGTGAAAAAAATCTATTTCAATTCAGTTTGGTCAAACAGTTCTAATTCAAACAATTCAGTAAACTGAAGTTTAGATTTTGTTAACACACAGTTAAATCTCAAAACAATTCTATATCAAACAATTCAGTTTGGCGTAAGTAGTTTCAATGTCGAAAACAGTTCAATTCAAACAATTCAGTTTCGCTTAAGTACACAGTTTATTTCTATTTAACCTATAGATAGGATCCTATCAAGTGCTACTACTCTGCGGCAGAGTGGATCTGGGAGCAATAGCAATAGTGGGGGACTCTGCATTCCCCAAAGCTCCAGCATCACTAGAACCTCACCATCAGATTGTTTAGTGTTATACACAAGACACTCATTGGTGGGGAGGGTCTTACCCCTCTGCAAAGGTGCAGTCGGTGTATTCTACCTCTCCAGCTTACAGGACAACAATTCAATTTAGCTAAGTAGTTTTTTGTTTACACAGAGTGTAAACGATCAAACATTTCGATTTCAAACAATTCAGTTTAGCATCTAAACAAAGTGAAATAATTTCAAGTATTGCTATGTACCCCTAATAATTCAATTAAACATCAGTCATTTGTTTACACACAAATGATGAAAGAAGTCTATTTCAAATAATTCAGTCTAGTATAAGTACACACAATTACAGTTTAGTTTTTGACCCTTAGATAAGACCCGATCAGTCGCTACCACTCTGGGCCAGAGTGGACCTTGAAGCCATGGCAATAAAGAGGCACTCTGCATTCCTCTGAGCTTCAGCATTACTGGTGCCTCACCATCGGATTGTTTAGGGTCATACCTTGGACACTCGGTGCCGAGGCTTACCCCTCTGCAGAGGAGCAGTCGGAGTCCTCTACAGCTCCAGCAAACTTGGCAATACACAGTTAAATGTAAATACAGTCTAATTTCAGATAATTCAGTTTAGCATAAGCGCGGAGTTTAAATGTCAAAGCACTTCTATTTCGAGCAATTCATTTCGCATAAGTACGTAGTTTAAATAACAAAAGAGTTATTTTTTTAACAATTCAGTTTAGCATAAATACGCAGTTTAAATGCAAAAACAGTCCCCAGCTCAACCAATACAGTTTAGTTCTATTCAACCCATAGATAGCTCCCTATCAAGTGCTACCAGTCCGGGCTAGAGTGGACTTAGGAGAAATTTCAATAAATGGGTACTCTGCATTCCCCTAAGCTCCAGCATTGCTGTAGTCTCACCGTGGGAATGTTTTGTGTTATATCCTGGTGCCTCAGTCGATTGGGTCATAGATAGATAGATAGATAGATATGAACAGTTTAACGTACGAGGGGCATACTATAAGTTTCCAGACTTTTTTCATATGGGCACTTTTATTGAGAGTATACATATGAAACTCTAGTCCTCTTCCAAGTAATCTCCTCCGGCTGCAATGCACTTGTTGTACCGTTCCAACAACTTCTTCAATGACCCATGGAAGTCCTCTTGTGTGAACGTGTAAATCACCTTCGTCACAGCCTCTTTCATCTCCTCAGTTGTCTCATAACGACAGCCTCTGAGCTTTGGGAATAAGCAAAACTCACAGGGAGCAAGGTCTAGACTATAGGGAGGCTGAGGAACTGTCTTGATGCCCATCTTGGTCAAATAGTCTGTGACAAGGATAGAGTTGTGGACTGGTGCATTGTCCTGGTGGATATGCCACTGATCCGATTTGAAGAGTGCTGGCCTCTTCCTGAACTCCCTTAAAGCCTCAACATAGTAACCCTAACCCTTTGGCCAATCAACTCTGGTGTATTGACTTCCTAACTCCTCCCACACCTCTCATCATCCCTTACAGACTCCCTGCCTTCCTTGAATCTCGTATGCCACACAAAAACTGATGCTCAATTCATGCAAGGTGCTCCAAAATCAGTCTGAAGAATTCTCATACGTTTCTGTGGCATTTTTTCCGAGTTTAATACAGAATTTTATTGCATCTTGTTCTTCTAAAGCGTCAGATTGCATTTTTGAAATTCAACAGTTATGACAATCAGGCTTTAGTAGGGTGTATTCCAATTGCTGCTATAGCTGTTTATTTAAACTTGAAATCATTGAAATTAGTCAGTAATCTTATAAGATGTACAGTAATAACATACTGAATTTTCAAGAGTCTACGAGAATTTTAAATGTCCATATAAAAAAAGGGTAGAAAATGATCGTATGCACCTCGTATATTATTTAATGGCATATCAACCTTCACTGCTTATTTATGGCCAAAGTTATCCTTGAAGAACAACAACAATGATTATTTTTAACCAATAGCTGCAGGGATAAGGGGTTTCATGCCTTTCCTGTTCATATCTTTATCTGAAAGTGAATGTAACAGCGTGACTGGAGTTCGAACTCGCCTTCTTTTTGGCTGCAGTTTAGAAAACACGGAAAGAAAAACAATCCGTACAAAGATTGGTCTGGTGAGCATTGATGTTGTTGCACTTTCGTAATACTGTGTTTCCCGAAAAATATTTTTTTTTAAGTATTGAGACAGCTTTATATTTAATAAGACATTACAAAACTGTCACTGATTTATCGAGATGAATTCTATACATCTAGTCGTCATGTAGCAATCCCTTTATCAAAGAAGTTGCTCAGCTGATGGGGAAACAGGCATGAACTCATTAAGGAAGTGCCCGTGGTGTCATGGTTATCGTCGCAGGAATTGGACACGGCGACACGAGTTCAAATCCTGGACTGATTGCATTTCACATAGCACTAATACCCTTGGGAAAGGTATGAATCCAATTATTCTCCCTCCAGCTATGGGTAAATGGTAGGGCAGACTAGGTTCTTCAGCCTTGGTGAGGCAACTAGTCTAGGAGAAGGAAAACTCTGAATTCAAACCTGTTAAACTCCGCTTAAAAAATTGACCTTGTGTCATATCCTGCCCGAGCGGAGGGGTTGGGTAAATATGATGAACCCATTAAGTTTTCCGGTGAATTTCTACGTATTGACTTAACCTTGTTAGAAGACCAACAAAAATTGGATTTATCAGCTCTTTGCGGACACTGAGTGCCGTTTAGACAACCTGCAAGATTGATCATCCATAGGGTCAGATGACAATGGAATCTGTGCTATTTGTACTACTTCACACACACACACACACACACACACACAAATATATATATATATATATATATATATATATATATATTATTTGAAATCTAAAAAATATTTAGTGTCTGTACTTTCTGATCCCATGCTGTTTGGGAATTGGGTGGATTGTTTACCAAAGGCCCGAGAGACCGGGGTTCGATCCCAGGTCGAGTCATACCAAAAACTAAAAAAAATGTGCTTATAACTCGTTGCTTTACTCTCAGCATTATAAGGTACATATCTAGGTTTAAGTGGAGCAAACGAAGGAAAGGAGTTTTGCTCTTCCCTACATCTCCGTGTTGTAGCTATTGAAAATTGAGTCTTCAGGCTACCTTCGACTGCAATCGCTAAATTTACTTTTACTTAAATATATATATATATATATATATATGTGTGTGTGTGTGTGTGTGTGTGTGTGTGGTTAGGCAGCAGTCGTTCAGTTTAGCATGTTTCATTAAATATTAAAGACATTTTGTCTGTATAATGTAATTAAGATCCTTTCGAGTTTCCTGATAATGGTCTTGGTTTCAGATCGGAATTAGTGGATGAATTTACCAAAATTGTCTCCTTTACACGTGAAAGCAACATCTGATGATGGCTTATGAAGGGTTCGAAAGCGCTCGGGACAATTTTGGTAAATTCATCCACAAATTCCAACCTGAAACCAAGACATTTACCAGGAAACTCGAATGGATCTTAATTAAATTATACAGACAAAATGTGTCTTTACTATTTAATGAAATATATATATATATATATATATAAAGCACAGATTCCCTTGTCATCTGACCCTATGGATGATCAATCTTGCAGGTTGTCTAAACGGCACTCAGTGTCCGCACAGAGCTGATAAATGTAATTTTTGTTGGTCTTCTAACAAGGGTCAGTCAGTACGTAGAAATTCACTGGAAAACTTCATGAGTTCACGCCTGTTTCCCTATCAGTCCTCAGCATATTTTGCTGGCTCTACTTGGATTGCTTGCTAGATGGGAAGTAAATGACACAAAGGCCACTGTATTTTGTGGGGCGCTGCTTCCAGGATTTCTTTCATTACGACACGCGCTACCCTCGTCTTGCTTTTTGGTCAAGTGTTTTTTTTAAATTCACATTGATGCACTCACTAATGGTATTTGAATTAAGAAGAATTATCAGTTTAATTTCACGTTTGTGTCTTCTTTCCCAAAATTTTAATAATTAGACTATAATTAAAGGTGATATTTCTATTTAGTTTAGTTTTATACTCCTCTGCTGACCAGAATTTAACTACTTTTTCATTTATCCACCACTTTGTAAGCGATTATTTATTCTCATTAATCACACAACTCGTAGAATTGAACATTCTGGTATGCACTAAGGTAAAATGTAAACAAGCGAAAGCGACTACATAATTCCTTATAATTCCCGAGTTGATGTATGTCGACTGTTGGCTGAGCGGTATGATACTTAGTCTAATGTAAAGTTGGGCGGGTTTCGATCCCAGCGTGAAGTGTCCTGCGTTTCTAACCACAATAATGAGTTGTGATACAACGAAACAGTCTGTGGATGACAATATATATATATATATATATATATATATATATATATATATATATATATATAGGCTCAAAAGTCAATTGCCCAGGTGACTGAGCTATAAAATACTGAATCTCTGCAGAGGGGTAAGACCCTACCAACGAGTATCCTGATATGACACTAACCAATCTGATGGTGAGGTTCCTGGAGCTTTAAGGAATGCTGATTACCCCTTCATTGCTGTCGCTCCCAGATACACTCTGGCTCGAAGTGATAGCATATGATAGGGTCCTATCTATGAGTCAAATAGAACTAAACTGTGTACTTATGCTAAACTGCATACTTCTGCTAAACTGACATGTTTGAAATAGAACTGTTTTCGACATTGAAAGAGTGTACTTATGCTAAACCGAATTGTTTAAAATAGAACTATTTTGATATTTAAACTGCGTAACCCAGACTAAACTGAATTGCTTGAAATGTAACTGTTTTTCCATTGAAACTCTGTACATACGCTGAACTGAATTGTTTGAAATATAACTGTTTTGACATTTAAACTGCTTACCATCTGCTAAATTGAATTGCATGAAATAGAAATGTTTTAACTCTTAAACTGCGTAATTATGCGAAATTGAATTGTTTGAAATAGAACTGGTTTTACATTGAAACTGTGCTTCTACTAAACTGAATAGTTTGAAAGAGAATTGTCTTGAAATTTAACAGTTTGTAAACAAAAACCTGTACTTTTACTAAACTGAATTCTTTGAAACTTTTGTTAAAATACAAAACATCCAACCCAACCTCTCAAAAGTTCATACGAAGAAGTTATATCTACTGTTAAGGACGTTTCTGAACACTGGAATCCAAGCTTAGCAAGACTGATTGAACCAGTGTGTTAAAAAGAACTCAATTTGTGACATTCACTTTTAAGTTGGGCCGTCTGCCATTCGTGCCAGATGGGATATCAAGATCAATGAAAATTCGGGACAGCGATAAATAAGCATTGCATAACATTAGACTTTCTAGTTTAGTTTTAGCAATGAGCAGGCATAGGTGCCGGACTCTCGTTACATCGCGTGTGTCCAAGTCTAGTTGGTCATCTGGCCCATATTTCACTAATTAAGCCTATGACTAGCATAGTCAAGCAGAGCATGAGCCTCGACTCTTATCCGATCACCCCTATAAAAAAGCCTTGTGTCAATTCCTGTCTAGTGTGAGACAAAGATAAATAACCCATTTTGTAGTTGGTTGTTGGTTGTTTGGGTTTTATGGCATATCAACATTTGAAGGTTATTTAACGCCAAATCCATTTTTATGCAAATAGTCAGTTCTATTTCAAACAATTCAGGTTAGCATAAGCCCACAGTTTAATAGTAAAAAATATTTCGATTTCAAGCTATTCAATCTATTCAAACAGTTCTAATTCAAGCAATTCACTTTAGTATAAGTACATATTTTCTTTACACACAGTTAAATGTTAAAACAGTTCTATATTGAACAATTCAGTTTAGTGTAAGTACAGTTCCAATGAGAATTAATTTAAAAAAAATTATTTTATTTATTTTGGACTTTTTGTTCTCATCTTGGTAGTTTTTGTGTTGTTTCTTCTTCATTACGTTTCGGCCAAATTTCACGACAGGGCTTCTTCAGGTGATTAACTGTGTCCTCGGATAGGAATTCTGAGTCTTGTAACCGTATCCCCAGCATTCCTATCCGAGGTCCCGGTTAATCACCTGAAGAAGGCCTCCCCCCAGCTATGGGTAAATAGTAGGACAGACTAGGTTCTTCAGCCTTGGTTAGGCAACTAGTCTAGGAGAAGGAAAACTCTGAATTAAAACCTGGTAAACTCCGCTTAAAAATTGACCTTGTGTCATATGCTGCCCGAGCGGAGGGGTTGGTAAATAGGATCACCTGAAGAAGGCCTGAGGTGAAATTTGGCCGAAACGTAGTGAAGAAGAAACAACACAAAAATTACCAAGATGAGGACAAAAAGTCCGCAATCCATAAAAAAGAAATTAATTCTCAGATTAAGAAGCCTCATCTCAAATTGATTCCAATTAAAAGACAATTACAGTTTCAATGTAAAAAAAAAATTCCATTTGAAGCAATTCAGTTTAGCATAAGTATGCAGTTAGTTCTATTTAACCCATAGATAGGGCCTTGTCAGGTGCTACCATTCCGGGTCAGAGTGGACCTCGGAGCAATGGCAATGAAGGGATGCTCTGCATTCCCCAAAGCTCCAGCATCACTGGAACCTCACCATCAGATTGTTTAGTGTCATATCCTGGATACTCGTTGGTGGGGATCTTACCCTCTGCAGAGGTGCAGTCGGTGTATTCTACAGGTCCAGCCGACTGGGCAAACTCATTTTGTGACATTCCATTAGTGTATCTTGGTCAACATATGAACTTTTCAGTCGATCCTCGTATATACGAAATTTATTCATGTATAATATAGATTCGTATCAAATATTCAAATAGATAATTGTGATACGAAATTCTGGGGAAAAACATTTCTCATGTATAATCATCATCACGATCATCATGTCACGGTGATAGCATGCTTTCCTTTGACACTCTCTCTAACAACCCGTCCCTGCTGGCTATCGCCTTTTGCAGGTCCTCAACACGGCACCCAGTGTCCGCGCAGAGCTGATGATTGTAAGTCTTTCCTGCTCGGTCAACTCAGGTGTGTCCATGTGTAGTAGTCTAGAGGAGAAGGTCGCCTGTGAGTTCGTCTCTGCTTTTATTAGCAGTAATCAGTACGGTTATTGAGATTATAGATAATTTTTGTGATTTGGTGCTTCTAGGATTTGCTTAAAACATATGCAGCATCCTTATGTAGTTTCTGATTTTTCTTCAAAAACTTTGTCCAGAAGGAGGAGCCATACAATAGTACTGGCAGAGTTAAAGCTTGTAAGAAATTCTAGATTTCCATTGAGTCGATATACACATATATATATTTTCGGCAACAAAATTCTTGAAAAAATATCCTTTGTGTAACATACGCACTGAATTTTTAAAGAAATTGTAGCTGCTGAATTTAAACTAAATTTAACATTTTCTCAACTTTTATCCGATTCGGTTCGACTAAATATAAGAATTTTATTCAGTTTACATTATATTACAAAATATATACTGTATTTTGAGGAAATGCATGGACATGTTTGCTCAAAAATGTAACAAGCCTGCAGCAAAAATGAGCATCTCAATGGAAGAAACAACATTACTAATAAACACAAATTCGAATGGCTTGTGGCTATTTTTCTGTAGCTACGTTAAACCAAAGTTGATATTAGTATCATGACGTCAATCTCTGACACTGAGAGCAGTGAAACAAGCTAAAATCTGTTTAATATCTATAAGGATAATTAAAAAGATAAACAAAAACAAAACCAAAAAGAAAAAAAAAAAACGCCTCGTTGGCTGAGGCTGTGAAATACGCCAACTTCACCTCTGCAAAGGAGTAAGATCCCCACCCCCAACGAGTGTCCTGTTTATGATACTAAACTATTCGAAGGTTAGGTTCCAGTTCTAGAGCTTTGGAGAACGTGAAGTACCCCTTCATTACCCTTACTCCCTGGTTCACTCTGACCCGGATCGGTAGTTCCTGTTTGTCTCTCATATTTGGGTCAAATAGAACTGCTCAATCATTTATTAAGGATTATTATTATTGTTATTATTATTATTATTATTATTTAGACCTATGCAGCTGACTATTTGACAAATAAAACAACTAATGTTAAATAGCAATATTTTAAACAATCTAATTGTGAGCAAGGAAAACGTTTCAAAATAAAGTTATCAGCACACTAAATCGCTTAAAAAATCACCCATATATATATATATATATATAAACTTTTTTTCATGAATTGAGCGCTCCACAAGCCGAATGCATATACATAAAAAAGATGTATTTAAAAATTCCTTCGTTTTATTTGCAATTGACTATGGCGCTTTAGGTCAATGGGCCTTTGATCTTGGCATGAAGCATCTCTCGGGTCTAGTCAGCCACACTGAAGAGTTGTGATTCGAAGAAACAGTCAGCCTATGGATAGCAATATATATATATAGTCATCCACAGACAGATCTGTTTCGTTCTATCAGAACTCATCAGTGTGGCTAGACATACTAGCTTCCCGTCGCTGGGATCGAAACCCAGTTGACTCAAACACCAATCAAAGACTCTACCCCTCAGCTACGAGACTCTGTCGCAGCGAAGTAAATTTTAAACGGTTATGAATCACAATTACTATTTTTTACATACATCCGCTTAACGGCTACCGAGACCTCAATTCATATATGAAGAGCCTTGCATAAACGCTAATAGCAACACGATTACTTCATTCGCCAGAGAGCTCAACCCTACGGGGGTAGAGAAGCACACACACACATACACACACACACACACACACACATATATATATATATATATATATATTACAGCGTTTGGCATGAAATAACTAATAAGGTTTGATATGCTCTGAAACGCCAATCTTCTAAAAACGTCTCATTCTCGATTGGCTCATTCAAAAATCAAGTTTCTCTTTTACGGTTCATGCCTCCCGATTGAGAACCATTGCTATAAACAATTTGATTTTAAATCTCATCGTCACATTCGAAATGGGTATCTACTCGAAGAATAGAAAAAATATGGCAATGAATAGCGAATAATAAAAATGAGTTTACATCAAACCGACGAAAATGCAAGTGAAATATTTTATTCCCATTTACTAAATGTATTCCTATTAAATTATGTTATTCATATGACAAGGTAAATGTATTATAAGTGGGTCACAATTTTCTTTTTGAATGGCCATTGAGAAAATTACCTTTCATTTTCCGTTCACACACTAAATTCTGTTGGTCATTTTCTAAAAATATTGCTTTTTCTAAAATCCGTAAGTAGTTGGCGACCTTTGTCGAGGGTGACCCGAAGGCTCCCTTTTCGATATCTACTACACGAGGGTGTAGGGTAGGGCGCTACCTCTTTCTCTGGATTTTTTCACTACGCTTGATCCCTACCGGATATTGCTGAGTGTTGAGCATGGAGGCATCACGTACCATTTTTTGAGTCTTTGATATGACTCGACCTGGGATTGAACCCATATCTCACGGGCCATTGGCGAACACCCTTACCATCATGCCAAATCCATACAACAGAATAATTATAAAGTTTCTTTGTTTTTAATGGCATAGTAACCTTCCTGGGTTATTTAATGCCAAAGCCATCCTTTTAGAAAAAACAGCGTTGATGGTATTTAACCCCTAACTAAAGTGTATTTGTCCGAAAGTGGACGTAATCCTATTTACCAACCCCTCCGTTCGGGCAGGATATGACACAAGGTCAATTTTTAAGCGGAGTTTAACAGGTTTGAATTCAGAGTTTTCCTTCTCCTAGACTAGTTGCCTCACCAAGGCTGAAGAAACCAGTCTGCCCTACTATTTACCCATAGCTAAAGGGAGAATAATAGGATTCATACCTTTCCCAAGAGTATTAGTGCTAAGTGAAATGCAATCAGTCTCGTCCAGGATTTGAACTCGAGTCTTCGTGTCCATTTCATACGACGATAACCATTACACAACAGGCATCTCCAAAAGTGAACGTTATAGCGCGAGTGGAGTTCGAAATCACTTACTACGATTCTGCAATCCAGCGATTTAAGCATTAAACCACGTGGACACCTCCAATTATAAAGATGGCTTTGTCTGACTGTAACATAGCCATATATGAATATGTGAAATAGACATCTTCAAACCGGTACGCAGAACGTTCATAATGTCCATAACGCATATGTACATAACATCGGTATCCCGAAACACAAAAACAGTTACGACTTCTAAGTCCAGGTAAGAAACTTTTTATTACCTTTGAGTTAAAAGGTTTTTCGACATAAGGAGAGAGAGACACAATCCTTCTATGCTGACGGCTTTTACATCGTCAGCTCTCAACCCAACTAACGCGGCGCCCGTAGCGCACAAATTCGTCTGGCCACGACGAGCCCCGAAAGTCAACCTTCTTCTTCCCAGGCAGGAACTCAACAAACTGACTTTTCTCAAATATCAGCCCACGCTTCCGGTGCGTGACGTCATTCACATCCCACGGTCATATTTTCTATTTGGGGTTTCTATTTTGACATCTCTGAATGACACGTCCGCTCTGCACGCGCGTGAACACCTGCGCTCATGTTGCACCTAACTAACCCATGCGCTAAGCGAAAGGTTCTCAGCCTAACTAAACCGAAAGGCAAGATATATAAAATGAAATCCCTCGGCCATTATATTACATGACACACAAGTTTCAAACTTCTAATACTACCCGTAATTCATAAGTGGTCATCCACCCAAGCAATTGCCCAGTCGGCTGGAGCAGTAGAATACACCGAATGCATCTCTACAGAGGATTAAGACACCCCCACCAACGAATGTCCTAGATGTGAGATTAAATAATTGGATTGGGAAGTTCCAGTAATACAGGAGCCTTGGGGAATGCGGAGTACCCCTTCATTGTTATCACTCCTAGGTCCACTCTGGCCCGGAGTGGAAGCAACTGATAGGGTACTATCTATGGGTTGAATACTTGAAATATAACTGTTTTGATATTTAAACTGCGTAGTTATGCTAAATTGAATTGTTTGAAATAGAACAGTTTTGATATTTAACTGTGTGTGGACAAAGACTATACTTATACTAAACTGAATTCTTTAAATTAGAACTGTTTGACTAAACTGAATAGCTTGAAATAGAAATGTTTTAATAATTAAACTGTGTAATTATGCTAAATTGAATTGTTTGAAATAGAACTATGAATTTGTAAAAAAATGTATTTGACATTAAAATAACCTTCGAAAGTTGATATGCCATAAACCCAAACAAACTAACAAACCATCTAAGGAAAGATCCTACACATTGCTGTTTAACTTAGGTGATCCGGTGGGAATTGTTGAGTTCAGTAGGATCTGACCGTAAGTCTAAAGAACCGGTGTTTTCAGCGCCACTTAAAAAAATTCATAAGGCCTTGCTTAGTCGGGCACACCGGCTTCAGTTTCCGTACAGTACCTGTTGTATGTATACTTACTAAGCAGCCTAGCCCAGTCAGCAGCGACTGTAGGATATACCGAATGCATCTCTGCGGAGGGATAAGACTTCCCCAACGAGTGTCTTGGATATGGCCCTGAATCATCTGATGGAGAGGCTGGAGCTTTGGAGATTGCAGAGTGTATCTTTATTGCGATCGCTCCAAGTCGTAGCACTTGATAAGGTCCTATCTATGGGTCAAATAGAATTAAACTGTGTACTTATGCTAAATTGAATTCTTTGAAATAGAACTGTTTTACATTTAACTGAATGTAAATAAATGACTGATGTTTAATTGAATCGTTAGTGATACATAGCAATACTTGGAACCATTTAATTTTGTTGACTTAACTGAATAGTTTGAAATGCAACGGTTTTTAACATTTAAACTGCGTACTTATGCTAAACTGAATTGTCTGAAGTAGAACTGTTTTTGACATTTAAAATGTGTACTTATGCTGAACTGATTTATTTGAAATAGAACTGTATATATGTATAAAAATGTATTTGGCATTAAATAACCTAAAATTGTTGATATGCCATAAAACTAATCAAAACCCAAATCAATTACTAACAAGCCACCCATCTAAAAATTGGAAAGGCTCATTGTTGCTTAAATTTTAATACACTCGCTCGTGTTGTCGTGGGAAATTGATTCAAAGATCCAAATTCAAATCCTGTACGAAGTTTATTTCACTTAGTTAACAGCGAATGCCTGTTGGAAAAAATAAATATCGATCCTTCATTTACTCCGGATCTGATAAATAGTTGAGCTGACTGTGATACTTAGCTTTGGTACAGGCACCAGTCTAGGAGAAGGGAAACTCTGAATTCGAACCAGCTGTTTCCTACTTAAAAGTTGACCTTGACCGAAACGGAAAAGTTGGTTAAAAATATAAAAATCTTTGCTTTGTTGAACATTTGACTTCTGGATCTTTACTGTACGAGATGTTAATAAGTATAAATAAGTAGGTGATCATAGTCGAGGGTGACCCGAAGGCTCCCTTTCGATAGCTACTACACCAAGATGTAGGGGAGGGGGATACTCTCTTCCCTGGATTGTTCCACTTTACCCTTGATCCTTACCTTATAATGCTGAGTGTTAAGCAAGGAGGCATTTTTAAGTCTTTGGTATGACTCGACCTGGGATTGAACCCTGGTCTCCAGGGCCATTTGCGATTACTCTAATCATTATGCCAATGTCCGGTATTGTTAATAAGTAGACACCCATGTAAGAACTGAGAAGGCACTTTGCGGCTTAACTTCGGTCATCTAACGATATGTACCATAGCCATATACATGAATATGCGAAATGTACATGGAACGTTCATTACATATATACATAAAGAACATAGGAATCTCGAAATTCGAAAACACTTAACGACTTCTTTGTTCAGGTACGAAGCCTTTTTATTACATTTGAGTTAAAGGTTTCGACATAAGAAGAGAGACTCAATTTTTTTTATGCTGGCTTCTTCATCTGGCCCCTATCGCGTGCGGCACCCATGGCGCGCAAATTCGTCTCGCCTCAACGAGTCCCAAAAGTCGAACCTCCTCGTTCGGCGTCTAGTTTTCAACTGGCTATTGTGACATCTCAGAGTGACATGTCCGCTCTGTGCGCGCAGCGTTACCACCTGCATCAAGGTTGCACCTATCTAACACATGTGCTGAGCCGAAAGGTTTTTCAGCCTAACTAAACCCAAAGGCATGAACCGAAATGCCTCGGCTATTATATTACAGGTAGAAAACATAATAACCATTGCTTTATCAAGTACAACATACTGGCAGTTACTAAGTAGTCAGCCATCTAAATACTGATTTGGTTCATTGTGGCTTAACTTTAGTCAGATGGCTGGAACCATACATGTTTTTAGCGTGACTCAGAATTTACTAAAATTTGTTTCGTTGTGTAAACCGGCCTAATTTCTTCATTTAATGGCATATCAACCTTTGTAGATTATTTAATGCCAAAGCCATTCTCCTAGAAGAACAGTAGTGGTACTATTTAGCCAATAGCTGGGAGGATAAGGAGGTTCTTACCTTTCCCAAGGGTATTTGCCCGAAAATGAACGTAATAGCGCGATTGGAGTACGAACCCGCTTACTACGATTCCACAATCCATCGCTTTAACCATTACACCATGGGGACATCCCCCATTAATCTTCGTGGGTTAATTAATGTTTCAACTTGGTGAAGAACAGCAGTGATATTATTTAACCGATAGCTGAGGTTTTATGCCTTTCCAAAAGGTATCAGTGCGAAAATGAACTTAGCAGAATTCGAACCCACTTTATTCAAGGCTGCAGTCCAGCACTTGAGCTACGATGCTACGGAGACTGCCTTGTCTGTTTGTACAAACTTGTCACCCATCTAAGAACTGGTTAGACTCAATGACGATTAACTTCGGTGATCTAGTGAGAACCTAGGCTTTTTTTCATTGACTTGACCATAATTCAAGTAGTTGTCAACCTTACCTACACAAGTCCGATGATCTAACCATTGACTAGGCTCCCATCTTTTTTGGAAGACAAAATGAATGAATAAATGAGGTAAAAAAAGAAAAAGAAAAAAAAAAGAAAGTAAAATAAATGACAGTTTAATCGGAGACAGAGGATGGGAGGAGGAAAATTATCCTGAATATTTCTATTTCTGACGAAACTGGCTTTATTTTTGGTTTGTTTCTTCGCTTATCTTACATCTAAACGACGTTGTCAAAAACTTGCTAGCTGCCCGAGGAAGAGAAAAACGCGGTCGAGAATAGTAGCTGTTAATAACAATTATACTTTTGAATTTTATAGACTGATCGTTAAAAGACATGGGCAGGCAGATATAACCGGAGAATCGTTATTCCTTACATTAGAATGTAGTTATTTGTTCTTGGTTCGTTTTTTGTTTAATGGCATATCAACCTTCATGAGTAATTTAATACCAAATCTATTTCTGTATAAAAACAAGATGGTGATACTATTTAAACCAATAGCTGAGGAGGTGCCCGTGGTGTAATGTTTATCGTCGTAGGAAATGGACACGGCGACACGAGTTCAAATCCTGGACGAGACTGATTGCATTTCACATAGCACTAATACCCTTGGGAAAGGTATGAATCCAATTATTCTCCCTCCAGCTATGGGTAAATAGTAGCGCAGACAGGGTTCTTCAGCCTTGGTAAGGCAACTAGTCTAGGAGAAGGAAAACTGTGTATTCAAACCTGTTAGACTCCGCTTAAATATTGACCTTGTGTTATATCCTGTCCGAGCGAAGGGGTTGGGTAAATGTGGATAGTTGAGGATGATAAAGTAGTTCATAACCTCCTCAGGGGTATTATGTTTGGTTTGGTTCTTTTGTTTAATGTCATATCAACCTTCATGGGTTATTTAGTGCAAGGGCTATTTTTTGTAAAAGAACTGTAAATATATGGCAGGTAAAGAGGGAGTCTCCATGTATAGTGGCTAACATGCTGGACTGTTTAATCGTAATAAGTGAGTTCAAACTCCAGTTCGGACTAATACTATTGAGAAAGGCATGAAACAAAGGAAATAGGGGTCAATATGTTGCAGTCTGTTCAATCTCCAACTCACCTCTCACACATAACCAATATCATCCCTTTCGCAACCCTTTCGAGAATAAAGAGTTATATTTTTCTAAAGAAGTGTGTTCGTTCGTCATTATTGTTGATTATGTTTCCGCATATATATGTACATGCATAGTTGTATCACGGCTCAGCAAATGCTGATTGTATTCTCTCCTGCTTGGTATAACATCAGTAAGGCTTTATTTCCAAAGATCCGGGGAGTGCAAAGTATTTTTCCATTCTCTCAGGTCCATATACTCTTTGGGTAGATTTGTTTAAAATTCTTCTTCTAAGAGAGGACCGTGTACCCCACCCAATTATTTGAACAATTCTCTTTCAAAATGAACGCGATTCTTTAACCTCTAGACAATACATGACCCAAAATGAGTTGACATGCCGTTGATATCTATCAATTAATCAACCAGCTTCCTTACGTCACGTGATGTCTTTTAGAAAATATTTTTACTAAATTTACTAAATTTACTAAAAATGGTCTGTAATTAAAACGAGTAAAAATATCCTTTCTGCTGCACTCACTGCATTGGTTCGGCTTGGTTTGGTTTTTCATAGCATATCGACCATTGTTGGTTATCTAATGACAAATCCTCTTTACATACATATATTAAATATATAGGATTTGGTTTGGTTGGGTTTTAAGGCATATAAACTATTGTTGGTCAATTCATGACAAATCCTCTTTATAGATATATATTAAATAAATACGATTTGGTTTGGTTAGGTTTTATGGTATATCAATGACTGTAGGTTATTTAATGACAAATTCTCTTTACATACATATATAAAATATATAGGATTTGGTTTGGTTGGGTTTTATAGTATATAAACCATTGTTGGTTATTTAATGACAAATCCTCTTTATACATATATATTAAATATATATATGGTTGTATGGCAGGTAAACCATTATAGGTTATTTAATGCAAATTTATCTTTATACATATATCATCATCATCATATCGTGCTGGCAGCACGGATATCCCTGACCCTCTCTCGCCACTCCTCCCTATCGTTCATCGCCCTAGGTAGGTCTTCAGGACAACAACCTGTATCCTCACATAGCTGCTGAATGTACGTTCGTGCTGGTCGTCCTGCTTTTGCGCGGCCGTGTGTGGGGATCCATAAGAGTACATCTCTTATGAGTTCATCTCTGCTTCTCCAGCAATGTCCTGCATGTCTGGTTCGCCTAACTTGAATAGATTTCGTGATAGGGGGCAGGTGGCCGTACAGTTGGTGTCTTGTGGGGTGTTGCTGCCAGGACTTGTTGAGGATTGCACGCAGCATTCTTGTGTAATTGCCATCTAGTTTCTTCTCCAGCCGTTTTGTTAGCGTCCATGTAGTGCATCCATATAGCAGTATCGATGTGACCGCTGCCTGGAAGAAACTGCGTTTCATTTTATCGGTTAGGTCTGATTTCCATATAGTCGATAGCCTATTGATAGCTGTCCATGCTTTCGTTAACCTCGTTTCGATGTCCTTTTCGGTTGATTCGACGCTGCTTCCTAGGTACGTGAATTTGTCTACTAGTTTAAGAGGGGTTCCTTCTAGAGTGGAGATGTCCCCTGTTTGGTTATAGCACATATATTCCGTTTTGTATTATACATATATATCAAATATATATAATTTGGTTTGTTCTAGTTTTATGGCATATCAGCCATTGTTGGTTATTTAATGATAAACCTTCTTTATACATATATATTAAATATATCTGATTTGGTTTGGTTGGGTTTTATGGCATATCAACCTTTGTAGGTTATTTAAAAAAAAAAAAAAATTTCTCTTTATACATATATATCAAATATATATTATTTGTTTACACATTTTGTAGATAACATTTTTAAATGAGCCTAAAAACATGTTTTGCACACAGTTTATTCGTTCCAAGTACTGCTCTGTATCACGAACAATTCAATTGAATATCAGTAATTTGTTTGCACACAGTTAAATGATCAAACAGTTCTTTTTCTAACAATTCAATTTAGCATAAGTCATTTCTTTGCATTCGGTTTAAATGTCAAACAATTCTGTTTGAACTCTATCTGGTACTACCACTCTGGGTCAGAGAAGATCTGGGAGCAATTAGAATGAAAGGGTACTATTTACCAACCCCTCCGCTCGGGCAGGATATGACACAAGGTCAATTTTTAAGCAGAGTTTAACAGGTTTGAATTCAGAGTTTTCCTTCTCCTAGACTAGTTGCCTCACCAAGGCTGAAGAACCTAGTCCGTCCTACTATTTACCCATAGCTGGAGGGAGAATGAGGGGGTTCATACCTTTCCCAAGGGTATTTGCCCGAAAGTGAACGTAATAGCGCGACTGGAGTACGAACTCGCGTACTACGATTCCGCAGTTCATCGCTTTAACCATTACACCACGAGGACACCCTAACCATTACACCACGAGAATGAAAGGGTACTCCACATTTCCTAAAACTTATGCATTACCGGAGCCTTACTATCAGATTGTTTAGTGCCATACTCAGGGCACTCGTTGGGTGGGGGGAGTGTTACCTATCTGCAGAGACGCAGTCGGTGTATTCTACACACCCAGCCTTCTAGCGTTCAGGACACTAGTTGAGGGAGTCTTACCCCTATGCATAGATACAGTCGGTGTATTTTACACCCAAGTCGACTGGGGTACGGGACACTCGTTAGGAGAGCCTTACCCCTATGCAGAGATGCAGTCGGTGCATTCGCAACCCTTGTCGACTGGGGTACAGAACACTTGTTGGGGGAGTCTTACCCCTCTGCAGAAACGCAGTCGGTGTATTCTACAATCCCAGCCGACTAGGCTACATGACACTCGTTGGGGAAGTCTTACCCTTCTGCAGAGATGTAGTAGGTGTATTCTACAGCCCTAGCCGGTTGGGATCACTCATTGGATGTGAAGCTCACAGTGCAAGCTGATACAAAGTAGTCACTCATATAAGCACTGAGTGGCATCACTACTGCTTAAATCGCGAATTTAACAATAAACAAAACTATTCCATGATATGTCAACCAGACAATCTTCAGGTTGCTTATAGTACTTGCTGTTACTATGCTCTCTTTACAAAATATTTGTTACAATATGTAACAGCCCCATTTGAACAAGCAGTTACATAGGGTTCTAGAATACTTCCAATACAAACAAGCTAAAAATGTTCTCTTTTTGTTGCACGTATCGGAAAATCATTGTCAGTCCTTGAACTGCCCACTCTACGGATTAGATATTAAATTATATTATACGATCATAAAGACATACAAATTCATAAATGAAACAGATTGTTTTTATATATATACGATGTGTGATGAAAAAAATATATCAAGATTGAAGTCTTAATGCAATATAGTTAAGGAATGATTTTTATATTAATCATTTTTCGTTAATCATATTTCATTATTTAGTTTGGTAAGGCTTTGAACTACTCGGGTCTCTTAGTCCAGCTGCATAGTCAGATGGTGCAGTCTTATGCCCACGCGGAAGGGATACGACAATCATCATGAGTCATAACAAACGGCCAGACAGGAAATGGGGGTGGAGTGTGGATGGCGTTATGCCCAGAAGTGATGGTCCAGAGAATTTTAGGATTTTGAAAAGAAGCAGATGAGGCGTGCGGTTAAGTTTTTCGGATCTCGACCGACAGAGAATCATTCAGTTCTTAAACACAAGATGCGCTGCGTATGGTGGTGATGGGGGTCAGCATAGTATGGTTAGCAAAGGCTTTTAAGAATTGTGTCTCCCTCCTCGTGGCACCAGGGACCGAAGCCAGAAATTATTAACCCGATCGTATCTGAAACGACTGAGTTCACCTGTATTTGTATATGTATTTGTATAGGTATCTGTGTAATATAATGGCCGAGGGATTTCGTTTTATATATCTTGCCTTTCGGTTTAGTTAGGCTGAGAACCTTTTGCTTAGCGCATGGGTTAGTTAGGTACAACATGAACGCAGGTGTTCACGCGCACACGGAGAGGACGCGTCATTCTCAGGTGTCAAAATAAAACCCCAGATAGGAAATGTGGTCAGGAGATGTGAGTGACGTCACGCACCGGAAGTGTGGGCTGAGATTTGAGAAAAGTCAGTTAGATGAGTTTTAGCGTCGGAAGAAGACGGTTGACTTTCGGGCCTCGCCGAGACCAGACCAGTAGTTTGCGGCGGGGTGCGGAGCGTGGTGGGGGGCAGATGGAAAAGTCAGCATGGAAAGATTGTGTATCACTCTCCTTATGTCGATAAACCTTTAAACTCAAAGGTAATAAATTTTCGTACCTGAACTAAGAAGTCGTAAGTGTTTCATTTTTCGGGATTCCTATGTTATTTATATGTGCGTTATGGACATTATGAACGTTCTGCGTACCGGTATGAATATGTTTTTTTTACGTATTCATGTATGGGTATGTAACATCTATATTGCTATTATTGATATTATTATGAGTATATTATTATGAGTATACAACATTGAGACATTCCCTTGCCCAGTCTGCTGGGGCTGTTGAATACACCGATTACTTTGCAGAGGGGTAAGACGTCCCCTCCGTCGAGTATCCGGGATATAACACCAAACAATCTGATGGCAAGGTTCCAGTAATGTTGGAGCTTAGGGGAATGTGAAGTATCCCTTCATTGCCATCGCTCCCATGTCTACTCTGGCCGGGAGCGTTAGCACCTGATAGGGTCCTATCTATGCGTCAAATAGAACTAAACTGAGTACTTATGCGAAACTGAACTGTTTGAAATACAACTTTTTGACATTTAACTCTCTATGAACAAAAGTATACTTATACTAAACTGAATTGTTTGAAATTTAATTCGGCAATAAAAGGGTTTATACGCCGTAAAACTAAACACCCAAACCAAACCAAAGACGTTTTTACTCTATCGTGATATACGTATCCTAAGAAAGAGCCATATATTTCCGCCCCTTGGTCTAGAAAGCAATGAGATCATTTTTCATTTTTTTAAATTTTCAGGTCGGAAACCTTTATTCAAAATCCAGTTATACCCTAAATAAAGGTATTAGCTGACACTGATTATTTTCACGTGGTCGAGGGATTGTAAAATATTAATTTTATTGAAGTCTTTTCAGAGATTCAGGAAAATTTGACAAGAGGAATGTTATTTGGCAGTGAGAATGGTCGGTAAATCAGGGTTGCCAACCTGAAAATATAAAAATATCCGTCTCATTACTTTCCAGAGATAAAAAAATATCATTCCTTACTGTGTACACTCTCTGGGAACGAGATTTTGGCCGATGAGAATATTCATTTTAGAAACATTTAAATTTTTTCTTGTTTTTCAAAACAGAATAAGAAAGACAGACCGACAGACAGACTGACAGACATATCGATAGATCAATCAATCAATCAATCAATCAATAGATTGATTGTTTCTTAAGAGGCCCTTTTTTTGCGCACAGTCTTATTGAATACGAATATTGTTTAAAAGTATCTTTTTGACCAATAGATGAAACTCCTAGAAGCACTATTACGTTACTATGGTTACTACTTAGGCTTTAAAATGCATCGACTACACCTCTGCAGAGGGGTAAGACCCTTCCAAAGCATGTCCTGTAAATGACAATAAACAATCTGATGTAGAGGTTCCAGTAATGCCGGAACTTTGGGGAATGCAGAGTACTCCTTCATTGCCATCGCTCCCAGGTCCATTCTAACCCGGAGTGGTAGCATCTGATAGGTTTCTGTAACATATTGACCCCCGACCCAGCCGTCGATCAAAGAACAAGTGTATCTGGTCAAATATATCAGGGTATAACCTTGACTGTGGACAGGTTGAATTGGGTGCAGATGTGACGCCCACAAGAAGCAGGTGGATGTCAAACAATTATATAACCCGGGGCCACAGACAGGTTCAGTTAGTTGGAGTCAGTTAGAGATAAGATGTTGTAGAGAGAACCACCACCCAGCAGAGGACTATGGGCCCTCAGGACCCCCGATTGAGCTGCCCAGCAGAACGAGAAAGAAGTGCTGCTAAAGACAAAGGAAATAGAGGTCAATATGTTGCAGTTTGTTCAGTCTCCAACTCACCTCTCACACATAACCCTTCCGTAACCCTTTCGCGACCATTTCGAATAAAGTGTGAGAGGTATGTTTTTCTAAAGTAGTGTGTTCGTTCGGTCGTCATTATTGTTGATTTTGCTTCCGCATGTATATGTGTATAGTTGTATCTCCGCTATGCAACAGTGCTATCTTTGGGTTAAATAGAACTAAACTGTGTACTAATGAAAAACTGAAATTTTTGAAATAGAACGGTTTTTGACATGAAACTGCATACTTCATTTAAACTGCGTACTTGTGCTGAACTGAATTATTTAAAATAAAACTGTTTTGACATTTAAACAGCGTACTTATGCTAAACTGAGTTGTTTGAAATGGAACTATTATTTTATGCTAAAATGAACTGTTTGAATTAGAACTGTTTGGTTAAACTGAATAGATTGAAAAAGAAATGTTTTTATCAATTAAATTGTGTAATTATGCTTAACAGAATTGTTTGAAATGTAACTGTTTATTTGTATAAAAATGGATTTGGCATTAAGTAACCTACAAAGGTTGATATGCCGTAAAACCCAAACAAAATACTATGATTACTACAATATGAATTATTTTTTTTAACTAAGCTCGTATTATGACTTTTTTTTTTTTTTTAACATTAAATTTATAAATTCCCTAAATTCCCGCTGAACAGTCCAGCAGGTCACCCAGCGTTACGGTTATAGTCTTTGGTTCCTTCATCTTCTAAGAGACGATCTTCTGGAGGTTGCAGGTTCAATCCTGACAGCACTTTTACCTAGTTATGGTTAACAGAATCAGAACAAGCGACCCCCGTGGATTAAATAAAGGACAGGGTTCGAAGTTCCGTGTGGTCCCCCGAGCTTGACCAGAAACACCAAAAAAATCCCGGCAGACATAACGGCCGAATTGTTTTGAATATAACAATAAAGAAGATAATTGACCGTAAACCCTAAATGATAAAAAAATAATCTATCCTCGTCGAGGAAATTCAGACTACCATAAAACCCCGCCAATAATTTTATCTTGCAATGTGCTTCTCTTTTCATGAGACACTCCACCAAAATACACTTTCGATAACCCAAGATTACTTAGTTAAATTTGAATCCAGAGAGGTAAGCTTGAAGGTTAATATTAATTTGTTGATTTTTCACTCAGGGTTGCCAACCCGAAAAATAATAGAAAATAAATCGGTCTTATTACTTTTTCGACCGACTCCAACATTGCCGTTATTTTATACTAATATATTTGAGCGCAGTTACAGAGGAGAAAATCCATAATTTATTCCTGATGTTTTGTAAACTGACAATGAATTTATTCATCCTGGTTTTTATTGCGGCAATAAAGACAGAAATATCACGTAACTATGTGTTGTGAGCACTTACATGTTATTAAAAGTCGACGAGAGGTTAACGTTTATGCTGCCTCTGACCCACCCATTACTTGCTTGTACTAGGAATCTAAACACACCAGTTTTTCTAAATTCTTGAACATTCCAGTTCTTCGACCTTTTAGGTGTATTTATTGATTCTTTGGTTGATTTAAAAGGCATTCCAACGCGTCTACAGTTATTTTATGCCAATAGGCTAGGGAATTGCGATCATAGTACGTTCCTATTTTTATTTTTGTGTTGTTTTTTCACGCAGTTCCATCAAATATAAATGCTTTTTAAACAGATCTACCAGACCCATAGTTGTAGGAACTTATCTAAATGGTTTCATGTATTGCTATCTGACATGTATAGTTTTGGTTTGGTTTGGTTTGGTTGAGGTTTATGGTATATCAATTATTATACGTTATTTAATGCCAAACCCACTTAATTCATAAACATATGTGAAAATATATGATTTGTGAACGTTTCACCATCAGGCGGTTTAATTTCATATACAGGACACTCATTTGGAAAGTTCTCTCCCTCTGCAGGGATGCAGTCGCTGTATTCTGCAGCCTCAGTTATCTGGCCAGCTTACATAAATAGTTTTATTTGCACACAGGTAAACGGTTTTAAGCTACAATCTATAACATTAACTATTTAATTCAGGCACACAGCAAAAAGTTTCAAGTATTGTTAATCAACATGAATAATTCTATTCAACATTTCTGTTCAATAGAAAATACATACTACAGCAAATACAACAACGCTGGAACAATAATGAAAATAATAAATTATTAGAAATTAAACCCACACTGGGGGAATGGAAGCAAAGCTAAGAAAACCGAAAAGAGAAAATTACATTGTCGAGACTCCGGCTAGGCCATACAAGGATAACACACTCTTATTTACTCGAAGGAAAACAACAAACAATGTATTATGCATATCAGACCAAATACACAGTTAAACACATTCTCAAGGAGTGTATTGACCTAGCCCATATAAGAAACACCTTTTATAGTGCAAACAATTTGAAGGAACTGTTTCAAAACACTGAAATAAATAATGTGATATCATTTCTAAAAACTGTGGAGGTATACACAAAAATCTAAAGAAATTTACAATAAGACCAAATTACTTCTATAAACCCTTTCTTTACTAGACATATTCTTACAAACTGATCCCGTCCCCAACCTGTTTCACCAGGTTTTTTATGATCATGATTCCCTACAAATAAACTCCTAATAAAAAACAAATAACCAACGTTTATCATTAATTCCTGAGACCCCACTTTCGAATTTCGTTTCAGACTTGTTTTCTTTAACTTGATTCGGCATTAAATGATCGATGAGGTTGATCTGCCGTAGAACAAAACAAACATCAACGTTACTCATTCGTTTGCAGATAGTTTAATTGTTCCAAGTATTGTTACAAATCACTAGCAATTCAATCAAACATCGTTTAGTTTTTTTTACACACCGTCAAATGGTCAAAAAGTTATATTTTCAACAACTCGATTTAACATGTCATTTCTTTGCACACAGTTTAAATGTAGAACCGATCTATTTGACTCATGAATAGGACCCTATCAGGTGCTACCGCTCGGAGCCAGAGTGTACTTGGGAGCAATGGCAATGAAGGCGTACTCCATATTCCCCCAAGTTCCAGGAACTATTTAAAAAATAGCTCTCAAAACATAAATTCTTAAAAACAATTGGCCTTTGATTAAAGATATAGACTATATTACCAACACCTTCGACCATCAAGTGTATACAAACAAAAAGCCTTGATCTATTTTAAATACTAATTCCGGATTATTTATTTACAATTAATGCTCCTTATATATATATATATATATATATATATATATATATATATATATGTGTGTGTGTGTATATATATATATATATATATATTAGAAATTTGACACTCAATGACCCTTAAGAGGTTAATTTGCCATAAAACCAAACCATCACCGACCTAAAAATATGCGTTTACAAATCATATATATAATATATGTGTAAAAAGGCTCTGGCGTAAAATAACCTATAGAGGTTGATATGCCATTAAATCCAACCATCCAACCAACCAAACCCAAGTTCCAGGGTTCGAGCCTCGCCAACAGATTGTTTAATATCATCTTCAGGACACTCGTTGCTGTCGGAGCATTCTACAGCCGAAGCTGACTGGGCTGGGAGAATTGCTGGATAATTTTCTCAAGTACCAGTACTCTATGAAATACAAACAGCCTCATCAAGGTCATCGTGTCCATTTTCTACGAAGATTAGCGTTACATCACGAACGCCTCCAGTATACTGTTTTTTTTTTCATATCACTTGTACGCATATTGTTTATACAGAGTTGACTAAAAGAATGTCAACTGGTGATTTTAGAAGTTCATTTATGTAGAAAGAATCTAATTGTGGAAACAAGGGACACCGTACTGGAAATAAACGATAAATCCTTAATGATATACACCGAAGCGAGTGACAGAGTAGGAAAGCAATCATAATAAACAAAACGAGGGGGGGGAATATTATCTATTGCTCAGCGCACTTCAACCCTTGAGGAAAAATAATGTCAGGTCTTGTACGAACTAATCTGTCGGCATGGACGAATATGGAGGGACGTTTATCTGTTAAAAGACTGGTTGGTGGCTGTTCAGTTCCGAGAAAACTAATTTTGTCGCCTCTAGCAGCGGAGAGCTCAGTTCGGCACAAACGCAGATGCTGCGTTCCCTTTGGTTATTATAAAAAGGCAATTAGATAAAAAGAAAAAAGAAAAAAAGAAACAAGAAACAAAAACAAAAACGAATGAAAAAAAAATGAAGAAATCGATAGATTGGACGACGACTAAAAATACTGGGAAATGGAATTAGCTTTCTTAACAGCAAAGACAACTAATTAAATAAAACAGATAGAAACGCGTCAGAGATATACATATTCACATATACACTTACATAAGGACAGTATATATATATATATATATATATATGTGTGTGTGTGTGTGTGAGGAAAAATCTAAAACAAAAGAGGTATATATATATATATATATATATATATATATAAAGTTGCAAACTTAAGTTTTCATGTATATAGATTACCTCACGTTCATACATGTATATATAAGTGCGTATATATATATATATATAAGTATGAAAGGATATGCGTGTGCGTATATCTGGTTTAGCAGTGTGTGTGTCTTTGAGTGTTTGTGATGTGTATGTTCTTGAGTGGTTTGTGTGATGAATGTATTGCACTTTTATTCGTACATGCATATATGTATATATACTGTGTGTATGTTTATTGTTTTATATGGTTGTATGTATATGTTTGTGTATGACTGAGTTTCTATATGACTGCGTGTGTGCGTGTCCGATACGATTTCATTTCTTCATTGACGATATATATATATATATATATATATATATATATATGTGTGTGTGTGTGTGTGTGTGTGTGTGTGTGTGTGTATGTGTGTGGTGTGTATGTGTGCGAAAGAGAGAATGTGTTTTTGTAACTGTGTGTGTGTTTGTGTCCGATCACACTTTCGTATATTCAGGTAAATATACATATTGATTGATGGTTGTGTATATATATATATATATATATATATATATATATATATATATATATATATATATATATATATATATATATATACTGGAATGCCAAGTCAAAGGTATTATTGTCCAAATTTGCATATACTTCTACAGATCCCTATGTGGTTAGAGTACTAACAAGCATATATGAGTATGAGTCTTCAAAAAATAATACTCAACTCGCCAAGTTAATTTTCACAATTTTTTGATCGCCAGGTAAGTGTTGGTGATTCAGTTGTTTGCAATATCATTTTAGTTTATCGTTTTTAAACCAACTGTAACAGTAATAATTTGAAAGTAATATATATATATATATATATATATATATATATTGCGAGTGAAAGAAATAAAAATTCTTTCCTACTAACGTAACTTATAATAACTAAACAAATAACTCTACATATATTTACAGTTGCTAACGTGTGGGCCCATATTTTCAATGCAATCAGTAGAGTCATCATCATCAGCATCATCTCATGCTGCTCGCACGGATTTCTCTCACTCTATGGCGATCCGTCTCTATCATCCATTGCTTCCGGCAGGTTTTCCTGGCTACATCCAGTGTCTGCAAAGAGCGCTTGTAGATAAGTTCCTACACCTGCTCGTCCGCATGAAGGATGTACCTCACTTACGAGTTCGTCCTTGCTTCTCCAGCAAGTCTTGTTCGTTTAATTTGGATGGTCTTCGAGATGAGTTGTAAGTGGTCGAACAGCTGCTGTTTTACGGAATTTTTCTTCTAGGATTTGTTCAATGTAGCTCGCAGCACCCTCGTGCAATCCCCGTCAAGGTTTTTCTCTATACGCATAGTCAGCATCCAAGTGGTGCATCCATATAGTAATACGGACATAACCGTTGCTTGGAAAAATTGTGTTTTATTTTATCGGATAGTTCTGACTTCCATATGACCAATAGCCTATCGATAGTTGTCGATGTCTTCGCTATTTGTGTATTGATGTAATTTTCGGTTGATAAGACGCTGCTTATGAGGTTGGGGAATTTGTCAACAAGTTTCAGAAAACTACCAATAATTAGTAAAATTATTGAATATTTTGGAAGAGTTTAAAGGAAGCTGAAAAACTATCCTCTTCGACTTACTCTGCTGGGATTGTGGAATGGAAATGCCGTTTTAGGTTTCGAGTACTTCCCCTTCGTCTTCAGACCGATAACTTTTCTTCATTCGCAGTATATATACTTACCAACATACACATTGCTAAAAATAAAGATAGCATTACTTAGAACCAATACATACATAGCTATTCTTATAAACATGATAATATATTTACATATATATATATTATCCTCTCTATAAGTATATATAAGTTTTATCATATATATATATATATATACATATATATATTATACATATATATATATATATATGATAAAAATAAGAAGAAAAGTGAATAAATCAAACGCTTACAACGGGTTTAGTGGTAATATTTCGTTCTTTATTAACAAAAGAATTTCATCAATCTAAACATTTTTTGCCTTTTTCAATATGTTAGTAAAAAGGTATAAAGGTTGGTAGTGGTTTGGATTTATGGAATATCAATTTTTGTTGGTTATTCAATGCCAAATAATCTATTCTATTTCAAACAATTCAATGTAGCATGAATACAAATTTAAATTGTCAAAAACATTTCTATTTCAAGCTTTCCACATAAGTCAAGCAGTTCTAATTCAAACAATTCAGCTGAGCCTAAGTACAGTTTCAATGTCAAAAAACTGTTCTTGTAAGTACAGTTTCAATGTCAAAAAACTGTTCTTGTAAGTAGTTTCAATGTCAAGAAACTGTTCTTGTAAGTAGTTTCTATGTCAAAAAACTGTTCTTGTAAGTAGTTTCAATGTCAAAAAAGTGTTCTTGTCAGTACAGTTTCAATGTCAAGAAACTGTTATTGTAAGTAAAGTTTCAATGTCAAAAAACTGTTATTGTAAGTACAGTTTCAATGTCAAAAAACTGTTCTTGTAAGTACAGTTTCAATGTCAAGAAACTGTTCTTGTAATTACAGTTTCAATGTCAAAAAACTGTTCCTGTAAGTACAGTTTCAATGTCAAAAACAGTTCTTTTGTTGCATAGCCACATACAACTACACAATACATATGCAAATATAAGCAGAACATAATCAAACATAATGACGAACTTCAATGAACGAACGAACACACTTCTTTATAAAAATATATCTCTCACACTTTATTTTCAAAAGGGTTGATGTTTCTGTGCGTGAGAGGTGAGCTGGAGACAAGAACAGACTGCTATATTGACACCAAGTTCTTCTGACCATAGCAGCACTTCTTCCTCATCTTGGCTGGGTTGCTCAACCGTGTGTCCCTGAGGGCCCAAAGCCCTCTGTCTGCTGCTGGCTCTCAATTCAGCATCTTGTCTCCAACTGGCTCCAACTGGCTCGAACCACCTTGGGCACCTGGTTATATAATTGCCTCAAGACCACCTGCTTCCGCTGTTATTCTGCTTATTTACACAGGTGCATCTCTTGATTGACGGCTCGTCGAGGGTCAATATGTTACTCTATTTCAAACAAATGAGTTCAGCATAAGTACGCAGTTTAGATATCAAAAATGTTCTATTTCAAGTAAGAGTTAATTTAGTTAAGCATAAGTACACAGATTAGTTCTATTTAACCCATAGATGGGGCTTTATCACGTGTTACCACTCCAGGAACTAGTGGACCGGTGAGAGATGGCAATGGAGGCGTGCTCCACATTCCTCAATTCTCCAGCATCACTGGAATTTCACCATCAGATTGTTTATTGTCATAACTAGGACACTCGTTGGGAGGGAGTTTTCCCCTCTGCAGAGGTGCAGTCGGCGTTTTCTACAGGCTCAGCCGATTGGGCAAAAAAGGTATAAAGGGAGGGAAAAGGGCTAAATACGAGATAGATTAGACCTTTTTCCTCCTTTAAAACATTTTTACATTCTCAATTTGCTTATATTTTTCCTTCTTTGCTAAAAATCTAGAAAAACGCAAAAATATTTATTCTGTTAACGTTCTTCCGTTTATAAAGAACGAAATATTTCACCACTAAATCCGTTCTAAGTTTTTGGTTTGTCCACTTTTTCACAAATTTTTATCTTCTTGACAGACTCAGGAAAAGGTACGTTTTTTCTCTGTATATATATATATATATATATATACGAGGTCTGTCTGAAATGTAACGGGAGTGGTTGTGTTGTGTTAACTATGGGCGAAAGAGGGATGAGCAGATTGTTTTAATATCTCATATATCTTGGGAGTATAAACTGTAATCATAGCTCTCTGTAACAAGTGCATTAATTTTACATGCTTATACCCCCTCTTTTTCAGGTAATTCAGCTATAAACACTGAAGAATAATGAGCACTTAACAATAAATAAACTCGAAATGTTTACTCTGGATGGGGTTAACTCTGTCAAAACCATATGAAATAGTTCAGCAACTGTATGGATATTATACCGTGTCGCCCAGAAGTTTTTTGAGTGGTATACAAGGTTCATAGAGAGGTGCGAGGAGGTGAAAGATGATTCCAGGAGTGGGAGGCATTCAATAATGGTCGACGTCAAGTGGATAAAGCAGGTGGTGAGTGACGACTATCGGTTGACTGTACGAATGATCGTAAGTCAGTTGGACATGAAAAAAAGTGTTTTGAAGATTATCACAGAAGATTTGCACATTCAGAATATCTTCACGCAAAAATGATGCCAAGACTGCTGAATGATAATCCGAAAGGGCGCCACATAAAGGCGAGTGATGACGTCCTCGAGTATCTTTAAACTGAACCAAACTAGCTTTGTAGAGTCATTAATGGCGATGAGAAATGTGCTATTAAGTTGGACCCGGAACAGACTAGTCCGTGGTATTCTCTGAGGTTGCTGAGACCGAAGAAAATAAGGCTAAATCAGAAGTCAAAATCAAGTTAATCCCATTCTTCTGTGTGAAGGATATCATTCTCGGTGAGTTGTTACCACGCCAAACAATCACCCAGCATGTCATCCACCATTGCTCAAAAATAGACGAGACTTGTGGCAGGACAAATCATGGCTGCTTCACCGTGACAATTCACCTGCTCACAATCTGGCAGTTCCTGGACGAGAGGAAAATCTCTATGTTGGAACAACCACTTTGTTTTCCGAATTCTGCTCCAAGTAACTTTTTTTCTTTTCCCCAAGCACAAGGGGATCCTCAAGCGTACCAATTTCGAAGGAATGGAGCTAAAGACTATCCCAGAAAAACCCTTTCAACAGTGCATAGAGAAAGATGGGAAAGTGCAGTAGATACCAGAAGGATTACTTTATTGGGGCAACTACCTAGTTTGTAGTTTGGAATTGAATAAATTGGTGGTGGCACCAGACCCATCACTTTTCAGATACAGCTCGTATATATATATATATATATATATATATATATATGTGTACTATCCCGATGAAATTAGCTCAATCAGGGGATGTTCACCTTCTTTATTTTGTTAAGTAGTAAATTAACTAATAACAAACAAGACTCCAAATAATTCATTTAATAGGTGAACATTCTAGGATCATAATATGTACTCTCCCACACCATAAACACACACGGTAACCACACTTATGCACGTATCACAGCCACACACGCAATGCATGTACACCACACAACCAGACATATACACACATCACACACGAAAATACACTGGCACATATACACACAACACATATACATATACTTCGCAACTACACTCACAGTAAAGTATCCCTTAAACCGAATAATTTTCAAACAAATCTATTACAGCTATGTCACCATGTATTTTTATGTAATACAAATAATTTGCATACAGTTATATGAGTTCTTGTATTCCTATGTAATACTTGGAGACTATACACAATTATACGAGGATCATTAAATAAGTTTCCAGACTTTTTTCGTATGGGCACTTTTATTGATAGTACACGCATGAAACTCTACTCCCCTTCGAAGTAATCTCCCCTCGGCTGCAATGCACTTGTTGTACCGTTCCAACAACTACTGGAAGGTCCCATGGAAGTCCTCTTGTGTGAGCATGTCAAGGACCTTCGTCACAGCCTTTTTCATCTCCTCAATTGTCTCATAACGTCAGTCTCTGAGCTTAGAGAATAAGCAAAAGTTACCGGGAGCAAGGTATGGACTAGGGGGAGTGAGGAACTGTCTTGATGTCCATCTTGGTCAAATAGTCTGTGTCAAGGATGGAGTTGTGGACTTGTGAATTATCCTGGTGGAAATGCCACTGACCCGATTTGAAGAGTGTTGGCCTCTTTCGAGGGAATCTCTTCCTGAACTCCTTTAAAACCTCAACATAGTAACCCTAACCCTAACCCTTTGGCAAATCAACTTTGGTCTATTGACTTCCCTACTCCCCCCCAACCTCTCATCATCCCTCACAAACACCCTGCCTTCCTTGAATCTCTTATACCACTCAAAAACTGATGCTCGATTCATGCAAGATGGTCTAAAAGCAGTCTGAAGCATTCCATGCGTTTCTGTGGCATTTTTTCCGAGTTTAATACAGAATTTTATTGCATATTGCCCAGATTGCATTTTTGATGTGCACCAGCTGTGACAATCAGGCTTTAGTAGGGTGTATTCCAATTCCTTCTGTAGCTGTTTATTTGAACCTGAAATCATAAAAATTCCTCAGTTATCTCATAATATGTATAGCAATAAAATACTGAATTTTCAAGAGTCTACTACTTGTTGAAGGCACCACCAATCGTTTCGAGTATTGCTGATGATTTATATATAATTATATGGTTTTCTTTGACACCCTCACTCTGTCTGTCTGTCTGTCTCTTGCCATCCGTCTCAATCGACAATCTGGTGGCGTGCGTGCGTTGGGAGCATTCTGGTTTGCCAATACTGGTGTGTCCACAGATTAGCGTTTTTTATGTGTTCCTCCTTATTTCTGAAACAGTGTCCCTCATGTCTTGTTTTTCTTTCTTGGTTATTGAGATGGGAGGCAGGTGGCCATATAGCACCTGTTTTGTGAGGTTGCTGCTTCCAGGATTTATTCAAAATATCATGCAGCATTTTTGTATAGTTCCTATCTCGTTTTCTTCAAAGCATTTCCAGTGGTTTCAGCTTGGAAAGATTACCATTTCATCAGAGAGATCAGATTTCATTATGGTCGATACTCTCTAAATTGTAGTCTACGCTTTTACCAATGCGTATATAGATAGCCCTTTCAGTGGATGAGATATTGCTACCGAGATAGATGAGCTGGTATAATATTTTCTGTCATTTAAGAGATGTGTCCATCTTGATTAAAACACGTGATCTTAGAGACCAGCGCCTCTTGCTGCTAATCTTTGTCAATGATTCTCAACCGATTTTGGGCCCTTCCCCACCTTGCTATTTCTTTGAAACTTTGGGCAATGCGGTGCACACCTTCACTGACATCGCTCCCAGTTACACTCTGGCCCGGATTGGTAACCCCTGATAAGGTCCTATCTATGGGTCAAATAGAACTAAACTGTGTACTCATGATAAACTGAATTGCTTGAAATAAGTCAGTTTTGATATTTACACTACGTACTTATACTAAACTGAATTGTTTGAACTAGAACTGTTTGAAGAAACTGAATAGCTTGACATAGAAATGTTTTTGAATATTAAACAGTGTAATTATGCTAAACTGAATGCAGAGTATCCCTTCAGTGCCATAACCCCCAAGTTCACTCTACCTTTCAGCTATCGATAAGCTATAGATCATATGGAAATCAGACCTGACCGATAAAATGAAACGCAGTTTCTTCCAGGCAGCGGTCGTGTCGATACTGTTGTATGGATGCACCATTTAGACGCTAACACAGCGGCTGGAGAAGAAGCTAGACGGCAATTACACAAGAATGTTGCGAGCAATATTGAACAAGTCCTGATGGCAACACCCCACAAAGCACCAACCATACGGCAACCTGCCTCCCATCACGAAAACTATCCAAGTTAGTCGAACCAGACACGCAGGACTCTTTTGGAGAAGCAGAGACGAGCTCATAAGTGATGTACTCCTATGGACCCCCACATATGGCCGAGCAAAAGCTGGACGACCAGCTAGAACATACATACAGCAGCTATGTGAGGATACGATATGTAGCCCTGAAGACCTGCCAGAGGCGATGAACGATTGGGAAAAGTGGCGAAAGAGGGTCAGGGATATCCGTGCTAGCGGCACGACATGATGATGATGATGTAGTTGTATCACCTGATAACGTCTTTGACATTTAAACTGAGTACAAACAAATGACTTATTCTAAATTGAATTGTTTGAAATGGAATTGTTTGATCATTTAACTGTGTGTTAACAAATAACTGATGTTTAATTGAATTGTTAGTAATACATAGCAACAATTGGAACCTTCTAACTTTGCTGACTTTTTCTGGTTTGAATTCTTAGCAATAGATCCGTCAGACCATTTAGCTGAGGGTAAGCAAATGTTAGGAAATACTTAGCAATACTTGGAATCATTTGACTTTGAATTATGCTAAATTGAATTGTTTTAAATAGAACTGTTTTATCAGTTAACGCTGTACACAAAAAACCCCCAAAAAACAAACTGTTGTTTAATTGAATTGTTAGTGATACGGAGCAACGCTTGGAACAATTTAACTTTGATGACTTATCCTGAATTGAATTGTTAGATATAGAACTGTTGGATCATTTATCTGTGTATATCTACAACATGTGTTTATAAGTCATATATATTTAATATATAAGTATAAATATAATTTGGCATTAGATAACCAACAATGGTTGATATGCCATAAAACCAAACCAAACCAAACCAAACCAAACCAAACCAAAATCTACATGGTCGTGGAGGACTTGTGTCTCTGTAGAGTGATACAGTGAATGTCTTAGAAAAACTACCGACAGACATATTTTTAGCAGAAAGAATAACCATTGGAATTTCACTGTATTCATTGATCCATTTGTAAGTTATTCCATCATTTTTGACGGGATCTCTGCAAGTATATTCATAAATTAAAAGAAATCTAAAGTCTTCGAAATTCTCTTCTATCATTCCTTTTCTTTTTTTTCCTTGACAAAACTCAAAGCGTGACGCCTCCTGGTTTGATAATGCATGTTTTGACATTGCTACGTATAACGCAAGTGAGATCCGGGGGTAAAAAGGAGGAGATGTAGGAGACGATCATAGCATTATGTAAATATTGATGCGCACAGACGTTTGTACGGTTGGATAACTTCCGGGAACCGTACGTGGTTGGTAAAAAAAACAGTGAGAATAAGATTTGAAAGATAACATGAGTGCGTGTAAGTCGCTGGAAGACATAAAAGAATTGACTTTGCTTCAAGAGAAGGAAAAGTAGAAATGTGAAGGTAACAGAGAAAAGTCGAAAAAGTGATTAAGAAGAAGAAGAAGAAGAAGAAGAAGAAGAAGAAGAATGGATTCAAAAGAAAGAGAAGAAAAAGAGATAAAGCAAAAGAAGAAGACATAGAATAAGGGGACGAAGTGTAGAAATGAAGGGTGGAAAAGTAGTAGAAGTAGTAGTAGCAGCAGCAGTAGCAGCAGCAGAAGAAGAAGATGATGATGAAGAAGAAAAAGAAGAAGAAGAAGAATGGATTCAAAAGAAAGAGAAGAAAAAGAGATAAAGCAAAAGAAGAAGACATAGAACAAGGGGACGAAGTGTAGAAATGAAGGGTGGAAAAGTAGTAGTAGTAGTAGTAGCAGCAGTTGCAGCAGAAGAAGAAGATGATGATGATGAAGAAGAAGAAGAAGAAGAAGAAGAAGAAGAAGAAGAAGAAGAAGAAGAAGAAGAAGAAGAAGAATGGATTCAAAAGAAACAGAAGAAAAAGAGATACGGTAAAAAAGGAAGATGTAGAGCAAGAAGAAGTGTAGAAAGGAAGGGTACAAAGAAGAAGAAGAAGAAGAAGAAGAAGAAGAAGAAGAAGAAGAAGAAGAAGAATAAGAGACCAATGGGAGTGGAAAAGAGGGAAGGAATAAAAAAAACATAAAGAAGTAGAGGAATAGAACTATTACAGAATGGAGAAGGTTTAAGAAGAAGAATGAGAAAAAGAGAAAGGGGTGTATGAAGAAAAACAATTAAGATTAGAAGAGGAGTAGAATGAGAAGAAGAAATTATATGATGAAGAATGTAGAAGAATCTAAAGAAGAAGAAGAAGAAGAAACACTGATTAAGAATAAAATGAAAACGAATAAGAAGAAATGAAAGAGAAGAGGATTGGCAGAATAAGAGGAATGAAAAGATCGAAGAAAAAGAAAAAAAAACAGATATGAGAAGAGAGAAAGAAGATGAATGAGAAGAAGAAGAAGAAGAAGAAGAAGAGAACGAGGAAAAAATTCTTTGTTGGCTTTATTCTAACCTTTCCTTATATTACCTTCTTTTCCCACTATTCACTCGCTAATTTATTTTCTTTCTTTCTTTCTTTATTTCTTTCTTTCTTTCTTTCTTTCTTTCTAATATTCTATTGTAGGTTTGAAAGCTGTTAAGATAACCTTCGTTCCTATGTTCTCGGCTGGCCAACATGACTGACATCACCATCACAAACCAGGATATCTTGATTAACCCAAACGCTGACCCATACCAGTAAATCACGTCGTTCATTCCTAGTTTTAATTCAATTAGTAGCATTATCAGTTTCAGTGTTTAAGCGAGAATCATTGTTTTATTTCATGCATCTCATTTTCTAAGACAGGTTCTAGTTTTTTCTGATACCATTTTAGTCTTTGCATAATTCCCAGTGAATAACCTTTCCCACACTGTCATGTAATTTTTTTTTCGTTTATGGCTTATTATGATTAGTTTTATCACGCCACATAAACCTACAATTGATATTCAATATTTGCTTTGAAATTGTAAGTTCTTATGGCATTGTTTTCTGCTGCTATCAAAAGAGACGTAGTTTCTCTCAAGAGAGTTTCCCTTCTTAGACATGACCAGGTCATCTCGTGTGAACTTGCCTTACTTACATCTTTTTTTTTCTTCTCATTATTCTTTCCAGGGTTTTTTGTTTATTGCTTTCCTCTTTGTCCTTCGATGATTTCTTTTGATATTGCTGTTACTGGCTGTTTTTATTTTCACTCTATGACTTGCTGGAACATCAAAATCAATTAAGTGACAAGTTATTTTCTCCTTGTTATTTAAAACCTGGACTTGTTTTCTAGTCGCGATTGTGTGATCCATTTGTTTCCCAAAGTCCAAGAGAATCATAGAAATTTCATTTTCTTGTATAGATTCTGGTTTGTGTAATGACCGTTTGTTAATAAAGTGAGAATTCTGTCTCTTGCACAGTTCCCGGTAGATCACCTCTTGAGAGTCACGTCAAGTGTTGTATCATTCTTATACGTTTTTGCTGCATCTCCTTATCTGATAAACTATTTCATATTTGTCATCACATAATCGATACTTGCTATCGTGCGTTTTATCAATTTTTGCTTTGACATTATTACTTCTAATGGCTAGTCCAGTCGGCTGTGTCTGTAGGATACACACACTGAAATTCTGTAGAACGGTGACACTTCCATCCACCACCACCACCACCACGGAGTGTCCTGAAATGACATTAAACATCTGATGGTTAGACTCCAGCTTTGGAAATTTGGGGAATTCGGAATATCCCTTTATTGCCATCGCTCCCATGTACACTCTGGTCCGGAGTAGTGCCACATGATAAGGTCCCACCTGCGGGTCAAGTAGAACTGTTTGACATTTAAAATAAGTGCAAACAAATGGCTTATATTGAATTGAATTGTTAGAAATAGAACTGTTTGATCATATAACTGTGTATAACAAGTGACTGATGTTTAATTGTACTGTGAGTGATACATAGCTATACTTGGAAGCATTTAACTGTATACAAATGAATGAATAATGTTGACGAGGATTATTAGTTTGTTGGTTGTTTGGGTTTATGGCATATCAACCCTTGTTGGTCATTTAATGCCAAATCCATTTTTTATGCAAATAATCAGTTCTATTTCAAACAGATCAGTTTAGGATGAGTACACAGTTTAATTGTCAAAAACATTTCTATCCCAAGCTATTCAGTTTAGTCAAGTAGTTCTAATTCAGCTAATTCAGTTTAGGATAAGTATAGATTTTGTTTACCCACAGCTAAATGTCAAATTAGTTCTATATTAAACAATTCAGTTTAGCCTAAGTACAGTTTCAATGTCAAAAAGAGTTCCATTTCAAACAATTCAGTTTAACATATGTACGCAGTTTAAATAAAAGCACACAGGTTAATTGTCAAAAACCTTTCTATTTCAACCTATTCAGTTTAGTCAAACAGTTCTAGTTCAAACAATTCTGTTTAGTTCTATTTACCCTATAAATAGCGCACGATCAGGTGCTACCATTCTGTGTTAGAGTGGACCTGAGAGCAATAGCAATGATGTGGTGCTCCGCATTCCCTAAAGCCCCAGCATCACTGAAACCTCACCCTCAGATTGTTTAGTGTCATATCTAGGACAGTCATTGGGTGGGTCTTACCCCTCTGCAGAGATGCAGTCGGTGTATTCGACAACTCTAGCCGTCTGGGCAACGAGAATTATCAGTGTTAAACTTGAAACACTTTGACTATGCGCCTAAATTGAAATATTGGTATTTCTTAGCTGTACTAGGACTTTTTGCAAATGAATGAAGAGCGTTGATTTGAATAATTAATGTCAAATATCAATACTTGTAAGCACTTCACTGTCTGCAAACAAATGATTAATATTGATTAGACTTAGTAGTGTTAGATAGCAATAATTGAAACCATTTAACTGTCTAGAAGGAACCCCACTTAAACTAGTAGACAAATTCACGTACCTAGGAAGCAGCGTCGAATCAACCGAAAAGGACATCGAAACGAGGCTAACGAAAGCATGGACAGCTATCAATAGGCTATCGATTATATGGAAATCAGACCTAACCGATAAAATGAAACGCAGCTTCTTCCAGGCAGCGGTCACATCGATACTGCTATATGGATGCACTACATGGACGCTAACAAAACGACTGGAGAAGAAGCTAGATGGCAATTACACAAGAATGCTGCGTGCAATCCTGAACAAGTCCTGGCAGCAACACCCCACAAGACACCAACTGTACGGCCACCTGTCCCCTATCACGAAAACGATTCAAGTTAGACGAACCAGACATGCAGGACATTGCTGGAGAAGCAGAGATGAACTCATAAGAGATGTACTCTTATGGATCCCCACACATAGCCGCGCAAAAGCAGGACGACCAGCTCGAACGTACATTCAGCAGCTATGTGAGGATACAGGCTGTTGTCCTGAAGACCTACCTAGGGCGATGAACGATAGGGAGGAGTGGCGAGAGAGGGTCAGGGATATCCGTGCTACCAGCGCGATATGATGATGATGATGAACTGTCTAGAAACAACAGCAATACTAGTCTGCCAACTTATTGGTTCTAACTCATTTGAAAATGAAATTATGTACCAACTTAGTGCAAAGAAATCACTGATGTTAAATTGTGTTTGTTATATAGGAATACCTGAAACGATTTAACTGTGTGCAAAAAAAAATTGAATAAAAGAGCTCTGGGTGGTTTAAAGATTTTATTTAAAAATGTCACTACAAATAATAATTATTTGATATATATATATATATATATATTGTTGATATATATATATATATATATATATATATATATAGTTGATATATATATATATATATATATATATATACATGTATATATATATACATATATATATATAGTTGATATGCCATGAAATTTATCAACCAACCAAATGATAAAGCAAACTTCTAATAGCATTATATTTTGTTGCTATTAAAAGAGATTCAATTTCTCTTTTTAGGTGTTTTCTTCGAAGCCATATCCATTTAGTCTTGTGTGCAATTTCTTTAGTTGTTTGCTTGAAGTATCCGTACAGTGGTTTTTCTTTCTATTTTAGTTCTTTTGATTTTTCATTGTTTTGTTCAGGTTGTTCTAAAGATATTTCTTTTTATATTGCTGTAATTAGTTTTTCTTTGCTTTTCTTTGAAGATTAATAGAATCCTAGAATTTTTGTCTTTACATAATACTCAACGCTGTGAGCACACTGGTTTCTCCTCCTTTTCTTCACACATAGAGTTTAAGGCCTTGTGAGTTATTCTACCCCGTTGGCTAGGGCTGTAGGAAATGCCAACTGCATCGCCGCAGAGGGAGAAGAAGCCAAAGCATTTAATGCCCTGATATGACACTTAACAGTATCATTGGCATTCCTCTCAATTTCTATAAGGGTCTCATCTAGGTATCAAATATTTCTTAATAGTATAAAACACGTGTGTAGCGTTCTGTGTGTACATCTTTGTGTCTGTACACATAATATTTAAGAAAGAAAGAAAGAAAAATAAATAAATAAATAAAGAAAGAAAGAAAGAAAGAAAGAAAGAAAGAAATGAATGTGAGATTTCTGATTTTTTTGTTATAATCATTAAAGAGAGTGAAAATTAAAGTGAAAAAGAAAGAAAGAAAGAAAGAAAGAAAGAAAGAACGAATGGTATGATTTGTAGCTTGCAACATCGAAAGAGAACAGAAAAGAAAGTATCCCAAGTGTCAAGTCAGTAGTTGTCACATCAGAAAGTGAAAAAGAAAGAAGGAAAGAAAGAACAGAATGTAAGATCTCTGACTTTTTTTGTTGTTATCTTTAAAGAAGGAAAAATTAAAATAAAAAAGAAAGAAAGAAAGAAAGAAAGAAAGAATCATGTGATTTGTAGCTTGCTACATCGAAAGAAAAACGAAAAGAAAGCAGACCAAGTGTCAAGTCACCAGTTTTAACAGCAGGCTGACTTGAGAACTAAAGAAAGAAAGAAAGAAAGAACGCAATGTGAGATCTCTGATTTTTTTTCAGTATAATCATTAAAGAAACAAAAAAATTAAGTGGAAAAGAAGGAAAGAAAGAACGAATGATGTAATTTGTAGTTTGCTACAACGAAAGAGAAAAGAAAAGAAAACATACCAAATGTCTAATCAGCAATTGTCACTGCAGGCTGACTTCAGAAAAAGAAAAGAAAGGAAGGAAGAAAGAAAGAACAAATTATGTAATTTGTAGCTTGCCACATCAAAAGAGAAAAGTAATGAAAGCAGACCAACCATCAACTCAGCAGTCATAACAGTGGGCTGACTTGAGAACTGAAAAAAAAAACCTAAAGAAATAAAGAAATAAAGCAAGAAAGAAAGAACGGAAAGTGTGATTTGTGGCTTGCCACATCAAAAGTTTAATGAAAGCAGACCAACTCTCAACTCAGCAGTCATAACAGCGGGCTGACTCGAGAACTGAAAAAAAAAAAACAAAAAAAAAAACAATGAAAGAAAGAAAGAATGGAAGGTGAGATCTCTGATGATTTTTGTTGTAATCTTTAAAGAAAGAAAAATTAAAGTGAGAAAGAAAGAAAGAAAGAACGAAAATAAGAAATAAATAAGGAAAAGAATCAGGTAATTTTTTTCAAAGAGTACAGATGCTTTCCTGATTTGACAGCTCAGCTCCCTCTGTTGTACAGCCCGAAAGAATGAAGGAATTACACTTTCATATAAAACAATATATACGTCTTTTTATTCTTTCCAAAGAGGTCCAACCTTTGTAGGTGTGTGCGAGACAGAAATAGAGTGGCGAAGACAGAGTGAGGACTTGGACTCTGCTATATTGAACCATATCTTCTTCTTCTCCTGATCATAGCACGCTGTTATCTTCAAAGCCCAACTTAACTCTTCTTCTACTTCTAGGTCAAGGGGTACTCAACCGGAGGCCCACTGTGAACTGTTCTGTGGGACTCTACCCCTGCATGGCGCAGGAACTTACTGGCACCCTTTTGACAAACTCAAGACTGAAACATTACTCAAAACTGACACTGAGAGTCTGCCCGTATCTCATGTGGGCATCTGCATGTATCATTTCGTAACACCCACGCATTTCTATTCGACCACGTGACTGCTTCCGCTTTTTTTTCACACGCGAGTCCTGGGCAGAGAATCTCTAATTGATGGCTCGGTCAAGGGTCAAATTTTAATACCACTATTTCTTTTATACCCTTTCTTCTAAAGAAACCTTTGGTTTGATTTGGTTTGGTTTTATGGCATATGAACCAGTGTGGGTCATTTAATGCCAAATCCATTTTCATACATATAAACGTTCTATTTCAAACAATTCAGTTTAGGATAAGTACACCGTTTAAATGTCAAAATAGCCCTATTTTAAACAATTCAGTTTTGCATAGGTAGAGTTTAAATGTGAAATGCCGCTATTTGGCCCATAAATAGGACCCTATCAGGTGCTATTACTCCGAGTTAGAGTGGACTTGGGAACGATGGCAATGAAGGAGTACTCTGCATTCCCCAAATCTCCAAGATTACTCGAGCCTCACAATCAGATTGTTTAGTGTCATATCCAGAGCACACGTTGGGAGAGTCTTACTCCTCAGCAGAGATTCAGCCGGTGTATACTGCAGCCTCAGCCAACTGGGCCACATTTGAAGCATGGTACATTTTTCAAACTTAAATTCCATACCAATAACCGGGCCGAAAATTCTAACAGTTTGTAAAAGGGTTCCTAGTTCTTTTATTTTATGCAAGTGAGGTCGAAATCCAGCTCGTTCGTCACCAGGCCCTGAGGACTCCTCTCCACCAAATAGTGACCTACGAATAATTCGCTTACAAATTATATATATATATATATATATATATATATATATATATATATATATATATATTCAGTCAATCACTTATGACTTTTCAACGAAATTAATGATTACGAGACACAGCATTTAAGCGAGAATCAATGAAACTAGATAATTTGTATAACATCGCATTGTTCCGTCGGAATAGTTGCTGGTTGGTTGGTTGGTTGGGTTTCATGGCATATCAACCTTTGTGGGTGATTTAACACCAACTCCCTTTTTATACAAATTATCAGTTCTATTTCAAACTATTCAGTTTAGCAGGAGTACGCAGTTTAATTGTCAAAAACATTTCTATTTCAAGCTATTCAGTTCATTCAAACAGTTCTAATTTAGCTAATTTAGTTTAGTATAAGTACAGATTTTATTCACACCGTTAAATGTCAAATCAATTCTATATGAAACAATTCAGTTTATTGTAAGTACAGTTTCAATGTCAAAAACAGTTCCATTTCAAACAATTCAGTTTAACATGGGCAAGCAGTTTAAATGTAAGTACCGTTTAATTTTGAAAAACATTTCTATTTCAAGCTATTCCGTTTAGTCGAATATTTCTTATTTTAAACCATCCAGTATAGCATAAGTATTCAGTTAGTTCTATTTAACCCAATGGTAGCACCCTATTAGGTGCTACCATTCTGGACCAGAGTGGGCCAGGGAGAGTGGGCAATGAAGGAGTGCTCAGCATTCCCCAAAGCTTCAGCATTACGGGAACCTCACCATCAGATTGTTTAGTGTCATACCAGGACACTTATTGGGGAGTGGGGTTGCCACTCTGCAGAGGTGCAGTCGGTGTATTCTACAGCTCCAGCCAACTGGGCAAATAGGTGCTGGAACACAATAACAAATTCCGGCATACACACAGGTGCACCATTTTTATTTATCTATTGGTCGGCAGATTTCAGAAAAATACAAGCTTTCATACCTAATTCCCTCTTCGACCTTGCACTGTACCTAGTAACTATAAAGCCTCTGTCAAAGTTCTTTTGTAGCCGTATTATCGCACCAGAAATACTGTCGCGGTTATCGACATTTTAAATTCCTGTTTGCTTGGTTATTTTGAAGGTTAGAAATAAGTAAAAATTTCACTTATATTTCCATTTTTACTGTTCATACCTTGTCAAAAAAAAAAAAAAAAAAAAATGAAGCAGGCGTGATTATATATATATATATATATATATATATATATATATATATATATATAGGTACCTGCGGCTTTGGTTCTTTGATGTTCAAAGGGTGGTAGACATTTGAAAGAATTACAAAAGAGACGAGGAATTCCTCTGTATATTTCCTTTCTTTCTTTCTTTCTTTCTTTCTTTCTGCTTACCACCCTCTGCAAACTTTCATGACGATCTTTTCACCTCTCTGTTTCAATTCGTTGTTCGTATATTGTTTTTTATGCGCGCCAATTTATCTCAGTTGATTATCTATCTATCTATCTATCTATCTATCTATCTATCAATCTATCTAATGTAGTCTGTTCTTATCTTTCACTGTATCTCCCTTTCTCTTCTTCTCTATCTCATACATATCCATCTATCAATCCTCGTCTGTTCTTATCTATCTATCTATCTATCTAAAACTGTATTCATATATTTATAAACATTTTTTCTCGTTCCCACACAATTAACTATCTTAAATTAGCGTCCAGAGTGATACGTCTCCCAAAATCAGACTCCTAATCGATCAACTGATCAATTTTTCGGCTCACATGATTAGCATTTAAATTTCCGCGTCACCATTGTTGCCTGGCGCGACGGACTTAATTACCTCCAAATGATTCGAACAAAATTTTGAATTGTGTGTCTGGCAAAACCTCCAAGACGACAAAATAATTTTCTCCAAGTCCACAACGAAAACATGTTTGGTAATATGTTACTGGAGAGAGACAAACAGTAGAATTGAAATATAATTGCAACGTTCATTACGGCATTGGTCGATATTATAGCGTGAGAATTAAAAAAAAACAACAGAAAAGAAGTAAGATATACCAAAAGTATTTTCGTTATTTTACAGAATTTTATACCAAAGCTGATTCATATTCACGTCTCAAGATTTCGCTTTGTTAAAGAGACCAACTGTATAGCTATATATGCTTTTATTGAGGGAAGAGAAAAAGATTTTATATATTTCATTGGATGCTTAAATAACTGGGTTCAGTGCGAACAGCGACAACAGAAACGATTATTCCTGTGTATCATGAACCGACTGTGATAGATTGATATAAACAAATTGTAATAGGTAGATATCAATACACTCTGATATATATATATATATATATATATATATATATATATATATATATATATATATATATATATATGAACAGATTGAGATAATTGGAGAGATATGAGTATCCTGTGATGGACACACACACCCACGCGTACATATTTATATATACATAGATGGATAGATAGTTTGATAGATTTGAGCAAACTTTGATTTATATGGACACAATGTGATCTATCTATCTATCTATCTATCTATCTATCTATCTATCTATCTATCTATCTATCAACAGATCGTCAATTAGTTTGTTTGTTTGGGTTCATGGTATATCAATCTTTCAAGCTTATGTAATGCAAAATCCATTTTTATAAAATAAGCGCTTCTATTTCAAACAATTCAGTTTAACATAAGTAAACAGTTTAGTTGTCAAAAACATTTCTATCTCAAGCTATTAAGTTTAGTCAAACAGGTCTAATTCAAATAATTCAGTTTGGTAGAAGTATAGATTATGTTTACACATAGTTAAATGTAAAAACAGTTCTATTTCAAATAATTCAGTTTAGGATAAATACAGTTTAGTTCTATTTCAAGCAGTGATAGGATCCTGTCAAGTGCTACCACTCCGGACCAGCGTGAACCTTGGAGCGATGGCAATGAATGTGTACGCCGCATCACTGTAACCTCACCACCAGCTTGTTTATTGTTATATCCGGGACACTCGTTGTGGTGGGGGTTAGCCCTCTTCACAGATGCAGTGGGTGTATTATACAGCCCCAGCCGGCTTGGAAAAGTAGAGGAACGGAAAGATTTATTAAACATTGGAAGAAGTTTAAATTGCTTGAAAAGAAGATTTTTTTTTATCAAATCTTGGAAAAATGTATAATAGACAAGGAAGACAAAGAAGAAGAAGAAGAAGAAGAAGAAGAAGAAGAAGAAGAAGAAGAAGAAGAAGAAGAATGGGATAATTAAGAGAGTGAGAAGTAGAAAAGAAAAATTAGTTGATGTAACGGCACTGTTCGAAGAAGAAGGAAAAGAGGAAGACGAAAATAAGAAGTTGTAATTTAATTAGCTTTTTGCTGAGATGTAGCACGAGACTGTATAAATGGGGAACCCAATGAGAACCGAACTCGTTAAAATTTGCTAGTCTAGCTTGCAAACCCTTACACCATCCAAGGCGAATTAATGGAGGTGCCCGTGGTGTAGTCGTTATCGCCGTAGGAAATGAACACGGCGACACGAGTTCAAATCCTGGACGAGACTGATTGCATTTCACATAGCACTAATACCCTTGGGAAAGGTATGAATCCAATAATTCTCCCTCCAGCTATGGGTAAATAGTAGGACAGACTTGGTTCTTCAGCCATGGTTAGGCAACTAGTCTAGGAGAAGGAAAACTCTGAATTCAAACCTGTTAAACTCCGCTTAGAAATTGACCTTGTGTCATATCCTGCCCGAGCGGAGGGGTTGGTAAATAGTACCATCCAAGGCGAATTTAATAACCCGTCGAAGCTGAACAAGATGTAACACAAAGTAATTTTTTGACCGTGAAGAATGTCTCGTTTGGAATCGGAGTTTTTTTTTCTCTTGGGCCGATTGCAGACCCAAGGATATAGATTTTTCTCCATTGTTTTTGCTAAATTTCAAATTTTGTAATCATACAATAGAACTTGAACAATTAAAAGTCGGAAGAAATATTGTTTTCTTTTATCAGAGATCAGATATTGAAATTGTCGATAGCTTGTCTCTCTCTCTAGCAGTCGATGCTTTACTTCTGAGTGCACAGGTATCGATTTCTGCTGTTAAGATATTGCTACCTCCGTGTGTGAGCTGGTCTACGAATTTCTGAGTCCTACCATTTAATTGCAAAACAACTGGAACTAAAAATTGAAAGATGGTTAATACGAGGTGGATACCATAAGTTTCCAGATTTTTGTCGTATGGGCACTTTTATTGATAGTACACACATGAAACTCTACTCCCCTTCGAAGTAATCTCCTCCGGCTGCAATGCACTTGTTGTACTGTTCCAACAACTTCTGGAACGCCCCATGGAAGTCCTCTTGTGTGAGCGTATCAATGACCTTCGTCACAGCCTCTTTCATGTCCTCAATTGTCTCATTACGACAGCCTCTGAGCTTAGCGAATTACCAAAAGTTACAGGGAGCAAGGTATGGACTATAGGGAGGCTAAGGAACTGTCTTGATGTCCATCTTAGTCAAAAAGTTTGTGACAAGGATGGAGTTGTGGACTGGTGCATTGTCCTGGTGGAAATGCTACTGACCCGATTTGAAGAGTTCTGAGCTCTTCCGACGGAATTTTAAATACTCATACGAAAAAGGTCTTGAAACTTAACGTATGCACCTCGTTATTCATCGCAAGATGGTTATTGGGCTTTGTTGGTTTTAGCGGCAAACATTGGAGGTTATTTAATACCAAATCATCTTTATACATGTCCACAAATTGTTTTTATGAAGCAAATGTATAGCAAATACATATGATTTGTAAAAACCATTTGTTGATAATATTTTAAACGAATCTTAGATTATGTTTTGTACACTGTTAAATCGTTTCAAGCTAGAATTGATATAAAACACTAATTATTCTGTTCAACATTACTATTCACTTGCCCACTGCTTAATTATTCTAAGTATAGATATGTATCACTAAAAGGTGCCCGTGGTGTAATGGTTATCGTCGTAGGAAATGGACACGGCGGCATGAGTTCAAATCCTGGACGAGACTGATTGCATTTCACATTGCACAAATACCTTGGAAAAGGTATAGATCCAATTATTCTCCCTCCAGCTATGGGTAAAATAGTAGGGCAGGCTAGGTTCTTCAGCCTTGGTGAGGCAACTTGTCTAGGAGAAGGAAAACTCTGAATTCAAACCTGTTAAATTCCGCTTAAAAAACTGACCTTGTGTCATATCCTGCTCGAGCGGAGGGGTCGGTAAATATGGATATGTATCACTAAAAAATCAATTAAACATCAGTCATTTGTATACAAACAGTTAAATGAACAAACAGTTCTATTTCTAACGGTTCAATTTAGCATACGTCAACAATATTATATGGTTCCAAGTATTGCTATGTATCACTAACAATTCAATTAAACATCAGTCAGTTTTTTACACAGAGTTAAATTATCGAACAGTTCTATTTCTAACAATTCAATTTAGCATCAGTCATTTGTTTGCATCCAGTTTAAATGAGAAACAGTTCTATTTGACTCATAGATTGGACCCTATCTGGTATTACCACTCCGGACTCCAGTGTACCTGGGAACGATGGCATTGAAGGATTTCTCTGCATTCCCTAAATCTCTAGCAATACTGGATCCTTACCGTTAGATTGTTTAGTTTCATATCAGGACCCCTCTGCAGAGATACAGTCAGTGTATTTTTTCAGTTCCTGATGACTGAGCCGAAGAATACTTTCTTACAAAATGGTTAATGATTCATTCGAAGATGATAGATAATTCCATACAAGATACATAATTCATTACAAGATTATTGATACATATCAACATTTATGCAACAAATGATAATTATACTTAACCTAAAAAATAAAAATCAATCTACTAATTCCCTTTTTTTTAACCTCCACAAGACATTTGTGTCGCTTGTGGTGTAGCGGTTACAGTCGTAGGAAATGGACGGGTGACCCGTTTTCAAATTCAGTTCTAGGTTGTATGAATTTCATATAGTGCTTATGCCTTAGCGAAAACTATAATTTTAGTTTTTCTCCCCCCCCCAGCTAAGGGTCAACCGAAGGAACGACTCTATTCTTTAACTATGGTATAGAATTAGGAATGTTTTCCAGATAGATAGATCACATTGTATCGATATGAATCAAAGTTTGCTCAAATCTATCAATCTATCTATGTATATATAAACGTGTGTGTTGTGTGTTCATAACAGGGTACTCATATCTATCCTGCTATTTATTATCCATGGTTGGAGAATGAAAAGATGAATCCACACCATTCCCAAAAGTATACGACTTCGTATAGGATTTGAACTCGGATTACCAATTCGATATTTAAATACGTTAACCGTGAAACATCGAAAGGTTATTGCAGTTATGGCAGGGACACTTGAAACCATTCGTAAGAATCTAGAAATCCGTGAATGAATTGATACTATCAAAACCAGAGTATTGCTGAGATCGACTAGAATAATATGAAGAATCTTGAAAAGTTGAGAAGACTTGCTGTCAGTTAAATTTCAGTGAATACTACTGGTTACAACTTGTTTGAAAAAAAAAATTAAAGTGATAATAGTGACAATGATTCAAAGAAAAGAATTTAATAAAATCAGAAAAAAAATGAAAAAATAAAAATAACATATATAAAAAAAACGAATTGAGGAACAAAATAAAAAATACCCCAAAGAAACAACGAAAGGAAATAAGTTGTCAGACGAAAGTAAAAATAACGAAGAAAAAAAGCAAATAATAAAATGGAGACTCGTTTCAAATGTTAATGCCCCCGTCTATCAGTTTTAAGCATTCAATGTTTTAACGTCTTGAGAAATCTATGGATGTCAATAGGAAAACGGCATTGTGACTACGGGGTGCCTCAAAAAATGTTAGTACAGGTCTGTTTCATTCATATCTCTCTCAAGTGGATATTGGTAGCAAACACACACACCCACACACACACATATATATATATATATATATATATATATATATATATATATATATATATATATATATATATATATATATATATATATATATATATATATATATATATATATATATATATATATATATATATATATATATATATATATATATATATATATATATATATATATATATATATGACTTCTTAGCAGGAAAAATTGAAACTTATACATATATATATATATGAGGAACAATTTAGAATGCAAAAGATTCATATATATATATATATATATATATATATATATATATATATATATATTCATATATTTATATATATATATAAAATTATAGGTGTGTATATATATGGGTGTTTTTGAGTGTGTGCACATATATATATATATATATATATATATATATATATATATTGATAGAGAGAGAGAGAGAGAGAGAGAGAGAGAGATAGATAGATAGATAGATAGATAGATATTTTACATGTGTATACATCAATATGTGATTATATATATATGTGTCTGTGTATGCTTAAGCAAAATATTTATTGTTTACATTTTATATGCATACAAACAATTTTTTAAACACTTTCACATCGTTATACTCACGCAGACAGATCGAGAGTCACACACAAATTAATATATATATATATATATATATATATATATATATATATATATATATATATATGTGCCTTTACAGAAAATATTTACTCAACTACGGAGATGCACTCATTCCAGTACAAAAACAGACAGAATTTTACTCGAACTGTTATTTGAATGAATTTCAAGGAAATCTTGAACACACACACACACACACACACACACACACACACACACATATATATATATATATATATATGATTGTGAAATGGGGAACATGATTTAGATAAAGATTATCATCGATCAAAACGAATTTAAAACTTCAGCTCCTTTTGACAATCCTTCAAAAGTCAATTGGTCGATATTTACGAATGACGGAAAGGAAGTTCGTTTTCTTTTTTTTCTCGAAGACCGAAGTGGAGACGGGTTCTGTGCCAACACCGGTCAAGCACGGGACAGTCGGTCCTAAGACCTCAGCGAATGTCTTCCCGAAAGGCGCCGGATCCGTAACGAAAAGAAGACGGGGTACAGATTTTACAAGAAAAAAAAAACTTTAAAAGATGTGATAAAAAGAAATTGATTGCAATCTTGATCAAATCACTGACGCCGAAAATATTGTGAATTTGTATTTAAGCTCCTTATTTGTACATAGATTCGGATGTTGTTATTTTAATCACAACAACTTCCAAGATATTGAGGTGATACTTGGTCCGAACCCTGTGAAGAACAAAATAACTCAACTGAATATTCGACTTGACATACTTTTATATTCAAGCACTTCTCTCAAATGGCGGATATATACGTCGGTTAAGGCTCGGGTGATATTATTGGTGCAAATTTACAGATAGTACCCGAGACATATTTGGCAAATTTCATCCCTAAACATTGGATAGGTTTATTCACTTAGTAAGCGTTGCATTGGTACAGGGTGGAACGATAAAATTATCGTCCTAAAGAAAACAACACTACGGCTTTATTTTTGAACTTTTATTGAAAAAATCAATTCAAGTACCTTGATTATGTAGTAGAGTTGACATCTATTTAATGTAGCCGCCTTCAGCCTCAATCACCGCCTCGATACGAAACCGGAACTGTGAGCATGCTTTTTCCATAAGTGCCGGCGGGAGCTCGGCGAATACTCGGCGGATGGCGGCGATCAGGCTGGCTTTGGTGTTGTGGGAGGTCATGTTGGTGATGTTCTCAACGTATGACTAAATGAAGTAGTCCAGCGGGTTCAGGTCGGGGGAGGAGGGGGGCCAATGAGAGAAGGGTACAAAGTCGTAGCACTCCTTCTGAAGCCAGGGTCTACCACCGGCCACCTAATTGCACTAGGGGATCACCACTTTCTTCAGCACATCCAGGTACTCTTTGGTGCTGACTTTCAAGCCGACTTCGAAGATGTGAGGTGGCATGATGTGGCCCTCACTTGAAACCACACTAAAGAATATAACCGTAACCGGAAACTTTGTTTTCATCACCCTGTGCACGTCCCTGTTATTCGTGGCAATCCAGATTTGCATTTTGAGGGTGCTTGCAATGGTCCTGTTGTCATAACTTGGATCGGTAGAGAGCATGCGTTGTACAGCGGCGCATCTCCGATCTCGCTCGTTGAACGTTGTGTCACTTTCAGACATGATAGAAGGCTCCTGTCGCTCTTGGGAGTTGTACACAATGGCCAAATAGTAGATGGTCTGCAACGAAAAAAGAAAACCGGTTTTCATTAAACGGAAATGGAATCATGTCGTCTTTTCTAGGGCGACAATTTTATCGTTCCACCCTGTATTTAAAGCAAAAATAAGTTTGTTCTTCTTGTCTCTTCCTAATCTAATGTATGGTTTCATGTGTTCGCAGCTGTTTGTTAAATTTATCTTAGTTTGCCACAAGGCCAGGATTATGGAACACCGAGTGAGAATCGATTTTAATATCAATGGTCCCCTAGCCTAACTCCCCCAAAATCGCCTTTGCATGCGTTTGTGTATATAGATATCAATATATTATTCTGTTTTTCGTATATATTTATATGTAGCGTATTGTGAGCACGGTCCTACCTCGAAATAATCCTAAGAAAGACACACACACACACACACACACACACACAAATATGTATATTGGCCTAGTGGTAGAGTGTTCGCCAATGGGCAGGGAGACTGGGGTTCAATCCCAGGTCGATTCATACCAAAGACTCAAAAATTGGTACTTGATACCTCTTTGCTTAACACTCAGCATCATAAGGTACGTTTCAAGGGTAAAGTGAAGCAATCCAGGGATTCGAGTAGCGCCCTTCTCTACACCTCGGTGTTGTAGCTATTGAAAAGGGAGCTTTCAGGTAACCCTCAACTACGGTCGCCAACTTAATTTACTTATATATATATATATATATAAAAAACGTGGTGCCTTCAAAAAGTTTCAAGACTTTTTTGTAAAGGTATTTAAAATTTTCGTAGACTCTTGAAAATTCAGTATTTTATTGCTTGACATATTATGAGATGACTGACCAATTTTTATGATTTCAGGTTCAAATGAACAGCTACAGAAGCAATTGGAATACACCCTACTAAAGCCTGATGTCACAGTTGGTGAATTTCAAAAATGCAATCTGGACGCGAGGAAGAACGACAAGCAATAAAATTCGGTTTTAAACTTGGAAAACAGGCCACAGAAACGTATGGAATGCTTCAGACTGCTTTTCGACCGTCTTGCATGAATCGAGCATCAGTTTTTATGTTGCATAAGAGATTCAAGGAAGGCAGGGAGTCTGTGAGGGATGATGAGAGGTGTGGGAGGAGTAAGGAGGTCAGAAAGCCAGAGTTAATTGGTCAAAGGGTTAGGGTTAGGGTTACTATGTTGAGGTTTAAAGAGAGAGCAGGAGGCGATTCCGTCGGAAGAGGCCAGCACTCTTCAAATCGGGTCAGTGGTTTTCCACCAGGACAATGCACCAGTTCACAACTCCATCCTTGTCACAGACTGTTTGACCAAGATGGGTATCAAGACAGTTCATCAGCCTTCTTATAGTCCATACCTTGCTCCCTGTGACTTTTGGTTATTGCATAAGCTCAGAGGCTATGGTTATGAGACAGTTGAGGATATAAAAGAGGCTGTGACGAAGGTCATTGACACGCTTACACAAGAGGACTTCCATGGGGCGTTCCAGAAGTTGTTGGAACGGTACAACAAATGCATTGCAGCCGGAGGAGATTACTTCGAAGGGTAACTAGAGTTTCATGTGTGTTCTGTCAATAAAAGTGCCCATACGAAAAAAGTCTGGAAACTTATCTAATGATCCTTGTGTATATATATATATATATGTGTGTGTGTGTGTGTGTGTGTGTTAGCACAAAACTGCATCAATCGTATACACACTCACATATAGATGCACAATTATATATATATATATATATATGTTTACCTATATATGATTACTTATTGTGCATTATTAAATATCTATCTATCTATCTATCTCCCTTGGCCACAGTTATGTATTGACACAAGTAGAATATGTTCACCTTAGCTTTTATTTAGCAGTAAGTATACTAATAAGAAATAAGACACAAGACATTTTTTAATTTGCTGGTTTCTTAAAATTCATCTAAAGCCATATGAATAAAATTATTTAGATTAATGGTATAATTTATTTTCTAAGTTATGCCAAAAGAAAACCAAAACAAAAAAACAAAAAACAAAAACGGAGTAACCTAATATTGCTGACAAAATAATTGAAATTGTTGAAAAAGGATTTCATTTAATACTTCTCGAATTTAAAGCAATATACAATATCAAAGAGGTTGTAACTTTCCCAAACAGTAGTAAGTAGATCTTCTTTCATGGAAAGAACTATCTCATTGGATATCGTTTTATAATTTATCTTATTGTATTTAGATCGGGACTGTTTGCTGGTCTTGTCATTATTTCAATTTGCGTTTCATGACGAAAGGTTCAATTCCCTCTTATATATATATATATATATATTTGTGTGTGCTTGAAAGAGAGAGAGAGAGAGAGAGAGAGAGAGAGAGAGAGAAGGAGAGTAAGAGAAAGATATATGAATATCAAATATTTTCAATAATTAAAGCATCTATTTAAAATAAGTATTAAATATAATAAGATAAATATTCAAGGATCTCATTTATTTTTAATAGGATTCTTTCCATGCGTCTGTTTGCATTTTTTTAGAATACTGACAATACTACTGTCCCTCAGTCCGTTATCGATAATTCTAGCACACACACACAGAAAGAGAGAGAGAGAGAGAGAGAGAGAGAGAGAGAGAGAGAGAGAGAGAGAGAGAGAGAGATTCAAAAGTACTTAAGGTCTTCTTAAAGAAACACTTGTGCCAGTATAAATCATCTTACCGATATTCGTTCTGTCCGAATTTTGAGCAAAATAAAAACATGTATTCAAAATTTCTCTCAATCCATGATACAAATACAATTCCTGTCATTCATTTTCTTTTCTTTATCTTTTCTCTTCATGCAACTGAAATTTTATCAAAATATTAACTTCAAATTTTCTCATTCTTTGAATTTCTACTAAGTCCTGCCAATCAGGCAATCTCATAATCTGACCTTTTTTTATTTTCTTTTTTAATCCGAATGATTTAAAATAAAAGAATCCTACAACAAAATGCTTCGTCGACCGAATTTCTTTTCGAGCGGCTAATATTTGATCAAAACGTTTTATTCGCATTCCCACTTCCTTTGTCTTTCCCTCGATGTATTTAGGTACAATTCTTGTAGTCAGACCTTCCTTTAAACCGAACAAAATCTCATCATCCCTAATATACGAAATGTAGTGAACATTGAATAGGGATGATTGACAGATGGTAGGTCAAAGCTCAGTTTCTCTTGCATTGGGAAAATTGTGAATGTGCTTATAGATGTTAGAAAAATTGTGGCCTAAATATATGAGCCTCCGATTTTCGAAAAAAAAAAAGTCTATTTTGCGTAGACATCCCAACAAAAAGTTGTATTCTTGTCTACTGCTCCCTGTTTATTTGAAGCGTAAAAAAACAAAAAAAAAAAAACAAAAAAAAAACTTCATCTTAACTTCCTACGGAGAAATCCTTCTCTTCCAATTTTATGATTGCAAAATCTACCGACATCATTGACATGTTCAGCTATTCTCTGATAATACTATACGCACACATACCTTTAGATGAGCTGCGGGGTAACCATAATAATCAGAGGAAATGGACACGGTGACACGAGATCAAATCCTGGACGAAGTGTTGTATATTGACCTCCGACCCCGCCAAACATGCCATTCCAAAGACGGCGGAAGGGCATATTCCATTGGCGTGGGCGAGCTTGGCTGACGGTGTGGGAAAGGGTTAAAAACCCACGGTACACTCACAGACTGATGCACCGGAAGAGAGTGACCTGTGAACTGTATGACAGTTATTTCCGCTTGATGACGATCAAACATGCCATTCCAAAGACAGCGGAAGTGACACATTCCGATGGCCAGTTATGGGGAGATATTGAGTGGGCGATTGAACTATTATATAACTCTGTGAAGACAGGAAGTCAATTAGTCTGGAGACCAGATAGTTGGAGACAAGTGGTAGTAGAGAAAGCCAGCAGCCGGCAGAAGGGGCCCTCGGGACCCCCGATTGAGTTTTGGAGACCAGACCAGTTGGTGACAAGATGCGGGAGAGAAAGCCATCACCCAGCAGAGAGCTGCCCCCAACCCCAGGCCTCCGATTGAGCAACGCTGGAGAACGAGAAAGACAAAACGCTGATGGCCATAAGAGTGGGGGTCAATATGTTGCAGTTGTGTTCAGTCTCCAACTCCCTCTAACACACAAACCTTTCAAATAAAGTGAGAGGTATATTTTTCTAAAAGACGGTGTCGCGTGTCGTTTTTATTGTGTGTCGTTAGGATTTCGTCTGCATATGGGTATACAACAGAATGTGATTGCATTTAACACAGCATTAATACTCTTGGGAAAGGTATGAATCACCCTCCAGTTATGTTTAAATAGCAGGACAGACTCAGTTCTTTAGCTGTAGTTTGGCAACTGGTCTAGGAAAAGAAAAACTCTGATTTACAACCTGTTAAATTTTGCTTAAAAAAACTGACCTTGTGTCATATCCTGCCCGTGTGGCGGGGTAGATAAATACATAACCCCACATACATATATGCGTGAATTAGAATAGAGCTTTTAAAAACATAATGTGCTGAGATCTAGACGCCCAGGGAAACAGACGTAAAGTTTAAAACCTATTTGTTTCGATATAGCAGCACTATCACTGATGCGGTGTGGCTACGGTCCTATACTCAACTAGGACGAGGGACATTTAGATTACTGAATGTATTTACCCAACTCCTTTGTCACGTGAGGCATGTGACACAAGGTCAATTTTTAAGCGGAGTACAGTTGGTTTAAAATTAGTTTTCCTTCTCTTAGACTGGTTGGCTACTAAGCCTGAAGAATTCAGTCTGTCCAATTATTTATCAATATCTGGGGAAGAACGTATGAATTCTTGTCTTTCCAAAGCATATTAGCACAAACAGCCTTTTCCGGGTTTGGCCTCGGGTCGCTGGTTCCATTTTCTACGACGATAACTCTTATGCTCGGCTCGGGTTACATTATTCTAGTAAGCAAATTAGTTTTGTGACTTATTACTTGTGAGTACGAGGTACTTTGCTTTGTGTAATGGCTCGTTGGGTGAGTAGGCCACCACGTTTTTATGAAATATAGTTTGGTTTGGTTTCTTTGTTTAATGGCATATCAACCTTTGTAGGTTATTTAATACCAAAGCCATTCTCCTAGAAGAACAGTTGTGGTACTATTTAACCCATAGCTGGGAGGATAAGGGGGTTCATACCTTTCCCAAGGGTATGTGTCCGAAAGTGAACGTTATAGCGCGACTGGAGTACGAACTCGCTTACTACGATTCCGTTGTCCATCGTCTTAACCATTACACCACGAGGACACCCTCCTTTTATGAAAGAGTAAATCTTTCTTCCATCAACTGATGTAATGTCACCTCATACCTTCTTGCTTATAGGGGGGAGGGGGCTCTACGTGGTGTAGTAATTAACATGCAAGACTGTGAGATTGTAGTAAGTGAGTTCGAACTCGAATCGAACAATTTCATTCATTGTAAATAATCTGTTCTAATTCAAACAATTCAGTTTAGCATAAGTACACAGTTTAATTGTCAAAAACATTTCCATTTTAAACTATTCAAGCAGTTATATGAAACAATTCAGTTAAGTGTAAATACAGTTTGAATGTCAAAAAACAGTTTTATTTCAAATAATTCAGTTAAGCATAAGCACGCAGTTTAAATGTAAGTACGGTTTAATTGACAAAAACATTTCTATTTCAAGCTATTCAGTTTACTCAAACAATTCATTTTAGCATAAATATGCAGTTAGTTCTATTAGATAGATAGGGCCCTATCAGGTGCTACCACTCCGAACCTGAGTGGATCTGGGAGCGATGGTAATGAAGGGGTACTCCGCATTCCCCAAAGCTCCAGCACTGCTGGAACCTCAACATCAAATTTTTTTAGTGTCATATCGTGGACACTCGTTAGGGGGGGGTCTTACCCCTCTGCAGAGAAGCAGTCAGTGTATTCTACAGCTCCAGCCGACTGGGCAAATATAATTTTTGTTATCAAGAAATTATAATTCAATGCTGACTTTAATTTACAATTATTAAAAATATCGTAAAAATTCATGCTATTTACATTAGAAAAAATTAATATATCGAATGTTAAGTTCATTATAATCAGCAAATAATTAGTATGTAATAGATATTTTATTAATGTAACTATTAATTCTTAACTTATAATATAAACAAATTAAATATTGTAGCATAGCCACCAAAATAGGACCAAGATACGAATACGTAAAACGTACATATGCAGAGAATGTTCATACGTGTAGGAATCCGAAAAACACGAAACACTGACGACTTTCTTGGTTCAGGTACGAAACTTTTATTACCTTCTTTAGTTTAGGTTTTCGACACGAAGGGAGAGAGAGAGAGAGAGAGAGACACACACACACACACACACACACACACACACACACACACACACACAATTTTTCTATGCTGACTGTTCATGCATCGTCAGCTCTCAACTCACTGACTCAACCAACGCGCGCTGGCGCACCCCGCTGTCCATACTGCACTGGCCTCGCCCAGGTCCAAAAAATCAACTCGCTTCGTCTAAGTCCCAATCTCAACTCACTGCTTTTACTAGAAATCACTAAGAATCCCATCCCTTTGCTTCCGAGCATGACGTCATTCACATCCCCAGTCCATTTTCTATCAGGGGTTTTTATTGTGACATCTGTGATTGTCACATTCTCCCTGCGCGCGCGTGAACACCAACGTTAATGTCTGCACCTACCCATGCACTAAGTCGAATGGTTCTAAGCCTAACTAAACCGAAAGATAAAATATATAAAACGAAAAATGATAATATAAAAAAAATCCTTCCGCAATTATATAACAATATTAGTGTCCTATATTTTTGTTTACAAACAGAAAAACGATGTAATAGAAATGATGTAGTACAGGGATGGTTCCTTCTTGTTATGAGGTTTTATTAATCTTAATTTTTTATTATTTTATTTTATTCTATTCTATTATCTTATTATAGACACATATTTTTATACTTTATCCGTTAAATTTGATTGTATTCTTTATTAGAAAAATCTATTTTAAATTATTCACTATTTAATCTATTTTTTCAAAATTATGGATCAATATTCTAGTATAAACAAATAAGAATATATTAGTAAAAAGTTGGAGACCGTAGGCAGGAGTTTTAGATTAATTTAGTCGTTGTAGTTTTGCCTTTTTCTTTATATTTTTCGCTACTCGTTTTTATGACGAAATCAATTGGGTCTCCATATCGACAGGAGAGCATCTCAAAGATATATATATATATATATATATATATATATATATATATATATATATAATAAAGTTGGCGACCTTAGTCGAGTGTAACCCGAAGGCTCTCTTTTCAATAGCTACTACACCAATGTGTAGGATAGGATGCTACTCCTTTCCCAGGATTGCTTCACTTTACCCTTGATCCTAACCTTATAATGCTGAGTGCTAAGCGGTATCAAGTACTATTTTTTGAGTCTTTGGTATGACTCGACCTGGGATTGAACCATGGTCTCCTGGACCATTGGCGAACACTTTACTCATTAGACCAGTGACCCGGTTATATATATATATATATATATATGATCTTGTGGTACGTACAGAATTTAAATATTGCTTCAAAAAGCAAGTGTATGGTGTTAAGAACATTTTAAAATCATAAAAATGAATTAAAATCCTTAAAACGTTCACCCTTTCTTTTGGTCACTTCTCTTCAGAAAATTGTCAGTGACAATCGATTTTGTACTAGAGGAAGTAATCTTGGGATGGAAACCAAAGAAAAATTCAGGACGGCTGAAGAAAAAGACATTAAAAATTGTTGTAAGTCAACAGAGCTGGTATTGGTAATGGTGTTTTCTTCTGATGGTCCAATAAGTTTATTAAAAAGCAATGGAGTATAGAATTGCTATTGGATACTTAATTCCGATTTGTACATTTTTTTCTAAATAATGCTTTTAAAATGGAGAGTTGCTTTTCATTTGTTGATGTCCCCAGGATGGTAAACATACAGACTGTATAAACATGGGCAGGTCTGATTGGCCAATTTATTTCTGATTCGAAAAGTCTTATTTTTAATGAAACATGTGAAGCACCACAATAGTTTTATTTATCATTGATGTGGATTTAAGTTTGGGACCACGGAAGGAAAACACGGAACACGGATTAGAGGTAAGATAGATATATTAACAAAAGGTTACAAAGGATAGTGTAAAGGTAAGCAGAGTTTACTATCAGGTGGTGTCCAATATTGGTAGTCGTACACGGCCGTGTACTATAAGTACTCCTGCTAATACTACGGTATTACGATACTGCTCCCTGAGAGTGTTATCTCACATAGTAAAATAGTGCTGGAACCGTCCATAATGCAGGTAAGTTTCGGTCTCAAAACAATCATATAAATACAAGTTTTCTTGAGCCATATTGAATATAAAGTAAATAAACAAAAAGAAACACATAAAAAACTTCGTAAACTTTTGATTCATCTCAGTCACCTTCTTTTAGCGCAATCACGGTTTCACAGATTCACGGGATTCTTTCCAATAAAGACTACAGGTAGACTGAAGATAGTTCTACCCAGATTTCCTTCAAGAGTTCCCTGAGGAGAGCCACACTTTGGGTTGTTTAGCTGTGATTTTTCGCTCAAGTTCATTCCACATCAGTTCAATGGGACTTAAGTCGACTGATTGTCTAATGTCTTCAGCACCCATTTTTACCAAGTTCGACATTCCAACCACCTGAAGAAGGCCGGAGCATACAACGGCCGAAACGTTGTGATAAACATGGCAACAAAAAATGAGGACAATAGTCCTAAAAATGTAAATAATGTACATAATACCTCATCTCAGAAACATAGACCGATTTATACCAATTAAGTTTAGCGTAATTACGGTTCAGTTCTATTTCACCTATAGGACCCTTTCAGATGCAACCACTCCAGGCCAGAGTGGACCTGGGAGTAACAGCAATGAAGAGGCATACCACATTTCCCAAAGCTCAAGCGTAACTGAAGACTCAACATCAGATTGTTTAGTGTCATATCTAGGACACTCGTTGGGGGAGTCTTACCCCTCACCTAGCTAACTGGGCCATTTTCATGCAAATCTCTAAGCTCCTCTATATCAGATGGTTTAATGTCATATCCGGGACACTCGTTGGGCGGTGGGGTCTTACCCCTCTGCAGTGATGCAGTCGGTGAATTCTACAGCCCCAGCTGACTGGGTTGAAATATTTTGAATTTAAGGCTTTTTTCAGTATTCCCTGGCGGCAACACATCACAAAGCACCAACTATACGGCCACCTGCCTCCCATCACGAAAACTATCCAAGTTAGACGAACCAGACACGCAGGACTCTGCTGAAGAAGCAGAGACGAGCTCATAAGTGATGTACTCCTATGGACCCCCACATATGGCCAAGCAAAAGCAGGACGACCAGCTCGAACATACATACAGCAGCAATGTGAGGATACGGGATATAGCCTTGAAGACATGCCGAAGTCGCGAGAGAGAGTCAAGGATTTCTGTGCTAGTGGCATGATATGATTATATATATATATATATATATATATATATATATATATATATATATATGAAGAGTAAATAAAGGATTGTAATCTGACAATATGTTGAAAAACTGATAACAACGATCCTTACTTGAGCAAACACATTTTAAATAGCTACAATATATTCCATCCTTAGTTAATATTTTCCGTATATCTCATATTTTCCATGCTTTTTATTCTTCTTTTGTTCTTTCTTTCTTTTCTTCCTTCTGACTCGAAATCTTTCTCGTTAAACAACGTACATAAATTCTATACAATATTCTTAATAAGTCAAATGACATAATTTAAACATCAAACGCTGATCTACCAGTTAAACAGCCAACTTTTTCTTACTATACATATTTTTCCCTAGGTTTTTGCATTTCACATTTCTAAACATCCATCGTTAACTTAAAATTATTAATATCACCCCTCATGGTCCTGATGATGGTTCAGTAGAACCGAAACGCTATTGCGTCGACCCGTTAATAAATCATTCCTTCCACTGGGATCGTTGTTATCAGTTTTTCTACACACACACACACACACACACACACACACACACACACACACACACACACACACACACACATATATATATATATATGTGTGTGTGTGTGTGTGTATTGAATGAAACGCTATGTTCACTTTTCGTCCGAATCACCATGCTTATACCCATTCCTTTTCTGATGATCAAGATGCAACACAAAGTCACCATTCAAGCAGAGTATATCCGATCACGGTGATAAAATTGCCCGGCTATTTACATTATCCGTACACGCCTTTTCTCGGGGCCTTATCCTTAGAGTAAAACGCAAAGAGTGTCGTCGTGGATTTTAACTCGCCTCAGTTACTTAAGAGCGTCTTACATCTCTGTGTAGTTTTTGTCAAAATACTTTCTGGAGAGTGGGTGATAATTTTTTCGTCCTCGACCCACGTTTGACATATACTTGCTAGAAAAAAAACGTAAACATTCCATAAGTCATGCTGTTTCTAAAAATTGTTGTATAGCCATGAACAACTATACATTCACATATGCATGCAAAATCATAACGACGACACAATAAAGACGGGCGACACAGTTCTTTAGAAAAATATACCTCTCACTTTATTTGAAAGGGTTACTAAAGGTTTTACTGTGTGTGAGTTGAATTGGAGGCTGAACAGAACTGCAACATATTGAACCCCTACTTTTATGGCCATAACAGCGTTTCTTTCCAGTTCTCCTGGGCTGCTCAACCGGGGCCCTAGGGGCTCAGCCTCTCTGAGACATGGTCCTCATTCCAGCATCTTCTCTCCAACTGACTCGATCTTCCTGTCACCGGGGTTATATAATAATTTGGCGCCCTCTCTTCTTCCAGCAAGCGTCAAAATTTCGCACTCAATCCAGCCCTCCGATAGTCAAGGTTATATCCTGATATTCCTCGACCGGATGCACCAGTTATTTACACATGTGCATTTCCTATTTTGACAGCTTGGCCGGGTCGGAGGTCAATATACAACAAAAGCGACTCTGTAATCTTCTTGTCTTTAAAAGTTTGGTTCTATCACACCTCACTATTGGTCTCGTGACAGTCAATCACTATTTTTGAAGATAGTATAACAGTACATGTACATATTCATCATCTTAAAGTTTAGGTCAAACCATGGCATTTAAAATTGTGTTTTTATAAAAAATTTTGTTTAAACCTACGGTATGTGGAGTTGACAAATTTATCTTCGCATTCACGAATTTATCTATCTATCTATCTATCCTTTTCTTACCCTTCTTCATCTATCTATCTATCTCTTTCTTTTCCTTTTTAACCTATCTATCTGTCTATCTATCTATCTTTTTCTTTCCCTTCTTCACCAATCATATGCTACTATACCCCAAAGATGGACTCGTCCAACCTAAACATATTCACCGAGCTTAGCTCGCTCGGGGGAGACAACTTCTCGTTCCTTACAAGACATTTGACAGACGGACTGCAAGCCGAGCACGGCTAGTACTTCCTTTGTATGACTTCCTTTTTCTGCTAATACAATAACGTTTACCTATCAACCGTTGTTTGAATTGTTCTTCCACTGGTCTTATCTGAAGACCACAACACTATCTTATTAAAGCCAAGTACGCTTACCGTTATACCGTTGAAGGAGCCCATCTAAAACTAAATAATCAATTTATCGTCAATCAATCTATTTTCAATCAATCTCAAACCTCTATCTCTCCCACCGACATTCCCAAGTAAGAAACTAAGAAAGATTGTAAAATCAAACTCGTAATATGGTATATATTTCATTGTTAAAGATCTAGTCACAGCAAGGGGGCGAGAAGCCAATAGAAAAGGTCCCACTCTGTGAAAATCGTACAGAGGTTTATGAATATTGTAACAAAAGTAGAAAAAAGTTAAAAAAAAACAAAACAAAAAGCACTGGTTAGAAAAAACTCAAACGATTTTCACCGAAACTTATGAATAATAATAATTATTTCCTAACGATCGAAAGGAATGAACAATAAAAGACTATATAAAAATAAAATGATTTTCAGACAAATGACCATCTTGTAATTTTCTTTTAATAAAAATGATTGGTTTAGTGGCATATCATTCATTGGAGGTTATCTAATGCCAAATCCAGTTTTTATATATATATATATATATATATATATATATATACATATATATATATATACATATATATATATATATATATATATATATATATATATATATATATTATAAGAGTGTTGGTTGTCACTTTATGGGTAAGTGTCGAACTAAGTTTAATATAATATTGAGAGTGTTCAATATCTAGGATTGAGCTATCATATAATGATAAATAAATAAATAAATATATTAGGTATAAATATATTTAATTCATGGGATATTGTCAGCAACCCTGGGTTTCATGGAGTTTTTTGCAAAACAACAATCATCAGGCAGTTAAGAAGATGGAATGAATCGAAAATTGAAAATACGAAAAAATACAGACAAAAACCGTTGGGATTTCGTTCATGTGTGGTTGTAAATGTGTGAGTGTATGTGGGTGTGTGCGTATGCGTGTATGTGTTATAATTATGTATGGATGCGTGTTTTAATGAGGTTAAGCCAGGCTACGAACGTAGCGCGTTGGTTAAGCAGAAATGAATTCGTTACATTATTCTATTTCTGTGTGTGTAGGTAACTATAGCTACGGAACAAAACATCATCACTGCCTGTTGGGGAGAATGAATAAGGATTTAATTTGTAAGCGTATTTGAACTGTTGTGTAATGGTAGGCTAGAATCACAATGGGTATAAGGTTTGGTTTCTTTGTTTAATGGCATATCAACTCTTTTTAGGTTATTTAATGCCAAAGCCATTCTCCTCGAAAAACAGTAGTGGTGCTATTTAACCCATAGCTGGGTGGATAAGGGGTTTCATACCTTTCCCAAGGGTATTTGCCTGAAAGTGAACGTAATAGCGCGACTGGAGTACGAACTCGCGTACTAGGATTCCGTAGTTCACCACTTTAACCATTACACCACGAGGACACCCCCACAATGGGTATAAGTAAGGTTATATTGTATTGTGATGTAATATGTTGGTGTAATATTTAGGGGAGGGAATTGTATCATTATAATATCTATCTATATATATATATATATAAATAAAATATATATTTACTAATCTAATATCTACCAGCATTCACGCTACCAGAAAAAAAAACGAAAAACCCCCCGCCAGGAACAAGAGATAAAAGTATCTCGAATAACCTCCCGGGGGAAAAAAATTATAGGTCAAAAAGAAAGAAAAGGCCAACCTCGTCTGACCCCTTGAAAAAAATCAAGGGATACAAAGTCAGTTGGCCAAAAGAAAACTAAAACCTTCCGCGAATCCTGCAATGCTACAATTACAAAAGTGCTCAACACAAATGGAGCCAATTATAAAATTAACTTAAATCGCGAGTCGGAAATCTTCACCTTATCGGATCATCAGGAAGTTAGGCTTCCTGATGATCCGATAAGGTGAAATATATATATATATATATATATATATATATATATATATTAGATTTATATATTTAATGACATGGACGTTTGTTTGCGACCTTAGGTTTCATGAAGTTTTACAAAAGACAATCATCAGGCAGATAACGAAAGAAAATGAAAAACTCGAAAAACGAAAAATACAGTCAAAAACCGTTGGAATTGTGTACAAACTTTTATGTGTGCTTATGAGTGTGTGCGTATGTGTGTGTGCGTTTGTATTTTTGTGTGGGTTATAGTTGCGTATGATCGAGTGTGGACGTATAAGTGGTGTTTAGTATTAGTGTGTGTGAAGATATATACGCAGCGCGATAAACTTGAGGTTGTTTTCTGGATAGAAGAACGCCGTTATGTAGCAAAGTTTACAACAGGACGACAGAGAAAAGACATTCTTTGATTTGTTTCTTTATGTCTTTGTGTGCAAAATTGTGGAGGTGATTTTGATTAAGTGATAAAGCATCATTATTGCATTTCGAAGAAAATCAAGTAAGCGTATATAGGCAAGTGTAGTAATCATATTGTTACGTTCCGCTCTCTGGTCAAACAAACGACAACACGGAATTTATATATAACAATATATATTTATTTTCTCGACGGACGCTTGTGTGGAGTAGGAGCAGTCAGGAGAGGAATTAGGATCATTCGTCGATGAGGCTTGAACTCTTCGATGTAAGGAGACGATGGCCGAGACAACGCACAAAGCGTGACGACGAGAGAGGTTTCGTGAGCAGCGGGATCCTTTTTTTACTGCCTTCTGTTCAATTCGTCGGCCTTATATTACCTTCAAACTCCCACGCGGATATATGGACACGCCTCCACGCCTCCGCAATTTCTTCCGATATCTGGTGATCGGGATGTGTCACTTCCGCTAGCTTGGAATGGCCTGTGTGATCGTCATCGAGCGGAAATAACTGTCATGCAGTTCACGGGTCACTCTCTTCCGGTGCATCACTCTGAAGTGGGACCTTCACCTCGTCCCATATTATCCGCCGAGCACAGCTGCGCGATTTCTTTCGATTATTGACCATTGTGATGTGTCACCTCCGCTATCTTTGGAATGGCAGGTGTGATCGTCATCAAGCGGAAATAACTATCATGCAGTTCATAGGTCGCTCTCTTGCGTTGCATCACTTTTTTTTTTTTATGGCACAGTGAGAATTTTTATCTTGTCTCATATTGTGAGCCAAGCTGTATTTTACAATATGTTATATAATTACGGAATTATTTTTTTTCGTTAATCATTTTCGTTAATTACATCTTATCATTCGGTTTGTTCGGGCTTAGAACTGTTCGGCTATTAGTGCAGGTTTTCACGCTCGTGCGCGGAAGATGTGACGATTACAAATGTCATAAAAACCCCAGATTGGAAATGACGACATGCCAGGAAGCGATGGGCTGAGAATTTTGGTGATTTTTGAAAAAAGCAGTTTGTTGAGCTGGGCGAGGCGAGTTGAGATATTTTGGATCTGGGCTGGGCAACTAGCTGGGGGTTGACTGAAGGACGTTGTAGGAATAGTCAGCGTAGTAAAAAATATGTCTCTCTCTCCTCGTGTCGAAAAACTAAAAGCCAAAAAAATTAATTAACGTTTTGTACCTGAACTAAAGAAAGTCGTCAGTGTTTCGGTATTTTCATGCATCTTGCTGTACGTTACACACAACACACACACACACATATATATATATATATATATATAAGATTTTTAAACATATGTTAACAAAGTTAAATAGTTCTTAGTAGTGCTATGTATCACTAACAATTCAATTGAATATTTATATTTACCAACCCCTCCGCTCGGGCAGGATATGACACAAGGTCGAGTTTTTAAGCGGAGTTTAACAGGTTTGAATTCAGAGTTTTTCCTTCTCCTAGACTAGTTGCCTCAACAAGGCTGAAGAACCTAGTCCGTCCTACTATTTACCCATAGCTGGAGGGAGAATAAGGGGGTTCATACCTTTCCCAAGGGTATTTGCCCGAAAGTGAACATAATAGAGCGACTGGAGTACGAACTCGCGTACTACGATTCCGCAGCTCATCGCTTTAACCATTACACCACGAGGACACCCCCAAAAATTCAATTGAATATTAGTCATTTGTATACACACAGTTTAGTTATCAAACAGTTCTATTTCTAAGAAATGAATTTAGCATAAGCCATTTGTTTGCCCTCAGTTTAAATTACAAACAGTACTATTTGACCAAAGATAGGATCCTATCAGGTGCTATCACTCTGGGCTAGAGTGGTCCTGGGAGTAATGGCAATGAAGTAGTTCTTCACATTCCACAAAGCTTCAGCATTACTGGAGGTCATTATCAGATTGCTTAGTGTCATATCCAGGAAAATCGTTGGGTGGGTCTTACCACTCTTCAGAGATGATGTCCGTGTAGTCAAAATCTTCAGCCGATAGGGTTATCGAGTGTATTCAATGCCAAATCTTGTATATATATATATATATATATATATATATATATATATATATATAATTTGTAAGCGAATAGCTTGAAGGTAACTTTTTGAAACGTTCTTTCAGAGCTCATTCATTTGCCCACAGTTAAATGGTTTCAAGTATTCCAATCTAACGCTAATAATTCCATTTCGTTTTAATCATCTGTTTGCCCACATTTGAATGGTTTCAAGTATTGCTATCAAGCAATAATAATTCTATTTGATATCAATCACTTGCTCCCTCTCAGTTAAATGGCTTTAATTATTGCTATTAACATGAGTAATTCTATTTATCATGTATTTCTATCTAATATAAATATTATGCACTCAGCTGTTTGATTTCAAATATCTAATTATCCTGGAAAGCCAAGAAACCTTAAAGGAAGATTGAACAGTTTTCTTTGTTTTTATCAACGTTCGAAAAACGGCTTTGCTCTGACAAAAAGGGAAAAAACAGACGATATCCCGCTGAAATAATAACGGTCGCCGAGAATGTAAAGGGTGTAACGCTTCTTTTAATGCACCTACTCAAACCGAATCTCTTGAGGCTAGCTTAGAACAAGCAGCGGGAGACGTTGCTCATTTTTAATATCTATAATCGTTTGTTCTCTCAGTTATATGATATCAAATATTCATGTTTAAAACTAATAATTTGTAAACAGTTTTATTGTTTCAAGTATTTCTGTCTAATATAAATATTATGCACTCAGCTGTTTAATTTCAAATATCTAATTATCCTGGAAAGCCAAGAACGGTTATATGGTTTCAAGTATTTCTGTCTAATATAAATATTGCCCAGCCGGCTGGGACTCTAAAATAAACTGACTGCATATCTGCAGAGGGGTAAGACCCCCACAACGAGATTCCTGGATATGACACTAAATAATCTAATGGTGAGATTCCAGTAATGCTGGACTTTGGGAAATTTGCAGTACTCCTTCATTGCCATTATTCCCAGGTCCAATTTGGCCTGGAGTGTTTGCACCAGATAGAATCCTACCTATAGGGCCAATAGAACTAAACTGTAATTACATTAAACCGAAATGTTTGAAAGTAACTGTTTTACGTTTAGTTGTACGTTGAAACTGCATACTTATGGTAAAATGAATTGCTTGAAATAGAAATGTTTTATTAAAACTTTTCGACTAAACTGAATAGCTTGAAATAGAAATGTTTTTACAATTAAACTGTGTACCTATACTAAAGTAATTAGTTAGAAATAGAATTGTTTACTTGTATGAAAATGGATTCAGCATAAAATAACCTACAAGGTCAAGGGGAGTGTCAGTGTCAGTCATCCAATAAGAACTCAATGCTTTTTCAACCTTTCCTAGTATGAATGTCAGGCGGTTTTTACCGACGTGTCGATAAGCTAAATAGAAAGATTTTCAAGTTCTAAAATTTTGAAAACAATTATTCTAGCAAATATCCTACACCATAGTCTGAGTATAACAAATGGGCGTAATGATTTTGAAAGGCAGGTTTTAATAAATAACTGTCCTTTGTTATTAGATTGTAATTTTAATGTTTCATTCTTAACTAATTTAAGCGGGTTGTTTTAGTGCATACCATATAAGAAAGCCAAAAAAGTTATTTTTAATTATAATAAGTTTTAATTAACTGGTGTAATTTTCATTGTATATTGATGTTGGGTTTCTTTTTTTTTTTTCATGGCCTTTGAGAAAAAGACGCAGTTCAAAGAGAAGCGCACGCAATTAACACACAACCATTCACCTGCAATTACATGGTAATGCCATTTATTCATATACAGAATCACACAGGTTCTGTTATTTTGAATGGAGGCGGGTATTTGTATACAAGAGTCTCAAAACAAAATTAGTGAAGGACTTTTCTTATGATTACAAATTAAAACCCTACCAATCACCAAAAAAAAAAAAAAATCAGTTTTAGCAAAACCTGAATGACACGTCTAGTATATAAATATGAGACATGCGGCGTTGTAATATATGTTACTCGTATATATATATATATATATATATATATATATATATATATATATATATATATGGTCGCTAACTTCACTTATATATATATATAAGCTAGTGTGTACGTCTGTGTTTCTGTGTGTATCTTTCTGCGCGTACATTGCCAAAAACAGACCCAAAGTCATAGTCATGGTATATATATATATATATATATATATATATATATATATATATATATATATATGGATAGGTACGCGGTATATTTGTATGCATTTAAATGTTTATGCACTTTTATGCAAATCAATATCAATATATATATATATATATATATATATATACATATATATATATATATATATATGTGTGTGTGTGTGTGTGTGTGTGTGTGTGTGTGTGTGTGTGTGTGTGTTTATGCCAATGTGTGCGTGCCTATATGGATTTTATTAGTGCACATTCATACACCCCCACACACGTACAAACACCCCCCCACGCACAGGTATATATATTCAGGATGATTAAAAAACATCCTATTTTATAAGCGTTATTTTTCTGTCAATATATAAGTATATATATAAATATATATACATATATATATCTGTGTGTGTATGTGTGTGTGTGTGTATGTGTGTTTGTGTATATGTGTGGATATCATATTTGTATACATTCATTTCAGCGTATATGGGCTTGCTTTTATAGTAATATTTGTATGTATATATGCGTGGGTGTATGTGCTTGTTTTACTTGATGTCTGTATGTTTGTGTTTTTGCAAAGAATATTCACAAACGCACTCGTATATATATTACTTCATGCACACACACACACAGTGACGACCATCTACTCATAAATACTAACAAATTCAGACACATCTATATATAAAATAATGCACGATCCCCTTACACACGAAGACACACACGCACTCTTACACACACACACACACACACTCACGCACACAGTAATATATATATATATATATATATATATATATATATATATATACATATATATATATATATATATATATATATATATATATATATATATATATATATATATAGATAGATAGATTAATGCACACAGAGCATACCACATGTAGATCTACATAATTGTATGAATGTGTTAATACATTGCCGAAAAGATGATGATTTAATATTGTATTTTGTTGTCTTACATTTAAGTATCAATTAATCTGAATAGCGAATTTTGCTTCAAGACATTATACGAACTGTTAAAGCCACTGATTGTTGCAATTAGTGTGAGTGCAATTAAGAATATAATGTTAAGAGAATACACACTTATAGTTTGGCTAGACAAAAGCGTTTTTACTCATTGTGTTACCATATGTATGACTGGTGGATCATATGTATGTCATTAAAAATTTCTTTGTCGTTTTGTCTGTTTTCTGCTGTATAATTAAAAGTGGCACTATTATTATGTGAACTTCGTCAAAATTACACCTGCATAAATAATTTCCTGTATTTTCACGAAGCATTGCCTTCAACGTTATTTGAAATCGGGTCCTCAGTCTTAGAATATACAGATATTTATTAAGCTTTGGTTAATCTGGCACCTGACGTCAATGTTGAGAAACTTTCTCAGAAGAGAATAAGTGGTATCTTTGCATAGTGCATGAGTCCCTCGTGGTATAGCGGTTACTGTTGTAGGTTAATGGAAACGAGGGACATGAGTTCGAATCCTTGATGAGGCGGTATGCTTTTCACATAGAGCTAATATTCTTTGGAAAGGTATGAATCCAGCTATGAGTAAATAGTAGTGGACACTAGTTTTCTTTAACCTTGGTTAGACTAAGAAAAAGAAAATCTCTGAATTCAAACGTGTTAAACTCTTCTTTAAAATTGACCTTGTGTGGCATCTTGCTCGTGCAGTGAGGTTGGTAGGAGGTGTATACGATTAGGTTCCAGACTTTTTTCGTATGGGCACCTTTATTGACAGTCCCCTTCCAAGTAATCTCCTCCGGCTGCAATGCACTTGTTGTAGCGTTCCAACAACTTTTAGAAGGCCCCATGGAAGTCATCGTGTGTGAGCGTGTCAATCACCTTCGTCACAGCCTATTTCATTTAATCAATTGTCTCATAAAGACAGCCTCTGAGCTTAGGGAATAGCCAAAAGTCACAGGGAGCAAGGTCGGGACTATTGGGCTGGTGAGGAACTATCTTGATGCCCATCTTGGTCAAATAGTCTTTGACAAGGATCGAGTTGTGGACTGGTGCATTGACCTGGTGGAAGTGCCACTGTCCCGCTTTGAAGAGTGCTGTGATCTTCCCAAGGAATCTCTTCCTGAACTTCCTTAAAACCTTAGCATAGTAACCCTAACCCTAACCCTTTGGCCAATCAACTCTGGTCTATTGACTTTCTTACTCCTCCTACACCTCTCATCGTTCCTCATAGACTCCCTGCTTTCCTTGAATCTTTTATGCCACTGAAAAACTGACGCTCGATTCATGCAAGATGGTCGAAAAGCATACTGAAGCATTCCATACGTTTTTGTGGCAATTTTTCCAAGTTTAAAACAGAATTTTATTGCATATCATTCTTCTAAAATGCCAGATTGCACTTTTGAAATATCACCAGCTGTGACAACAAGGCTTTAGTAGGGTTTATTCAAATTCCTGCTGTAGCTGTTCATTTGAACATGAAATCATAAAAATTGATCTGTCATCTCATAAGATGTATAGCAATAACATACTGAATTTTCAAGAGTCTACAACAATTTTTAATGCCCATACGAAAAAAGTCTGGAAACTTATCGTATGCACCTCGTAAATATATACTCCTTGTGTTGTATTAGTTTTTGTAAGTTAGACTACCAGTTCATCGTTTGTGAGTTCGATTCTCAATGGGGGTTTAGTAATTCTGGCTTTGTACCAAAATGAATCTAACGTAACAATATGGCTACTATATTTTGCCGTTCTGAATGTGCCATGCGTTGTCAAATGAGAGCTAAAAAAGCCTATTTGTCATATTTGGGATTTCTGTTGCATGATACTCAGAGATGATTTGGGCATCCGTTTTTGCAACAACGTTCTACAAGACCTTGTTATAATCTTGGAGTATAGGCTGAAACATTTCATTTGCTGAAATTTTAATATGATAACACTATATCTGCTGCTGTTGACTTTTTTAACCAGTGGGATCCAAGTACTCCAACACCGATGAAAGAAGTGTGTGGACTATGTTGAAAAATAAACCTCATTTGGTCACATTCTATGAGAACAACTTTATAAGCCTATATAAGTATATATATTATATAATAACGATGATCTCACTAACAACAGTAATAATAAAAATACCGGCGGTAAGAACGAGTTTATTTCTTTCTAACTTCAGTCCTTGGTGACACAAGGGGAGAGACAAAAAACCATATAAGCCTACTCTAACCATACTATGCTACCCCTCACGCGCGGTGCAAATTGTGGCGTTTAAGATCTTTTCAGATCGAAAAAACCTAGCCGCACTGTTCAACGATCGAAAGTCCTACCCTGGTCTTTTCAAAATCCTCAAAATAAAATGCTTGAAACCATTTAGAATAAATAGCAATGAGTAGGCGACATTAATCGATGGTGATCCGAAGGCTCCCTTTTCAATAGCTACTACACCGAGATGTAGGGAACGGCGCAACTCCATTCGGTGGATTGATCCACTTTATCCTTGATCCTTGCCTTATAATACTGAGTGTTATGCAAGGCGGCATCAAATACCATTTTTTGAGTCTTTGATATAACTTCCCCGGGGATTGAACCCCAGGTCTTCCAGACCATTGGCGAATTCTACTCATTAGGCCAATGGCCCAGTAAATAGGAAAACTTGTAGACAAAAAAGTTCGTTCGAAGTGCTATAAGAATAAAATACTTATAAATTTGTGCAAACAAATGACTTATGATAAGTTTATTTTTTAATGTTACATAGCAATACTTGAAACCATTTCATTTGTAATATAATGACCAAGGAATTTCGTTTTATATATCTTGCGTTTGGGTTTAGTTAGGCTGAGAACCTTTCGGATCATCACATGGGTTAGTCAGGTGAAAACTTGAGCACAGGTGTTAACGCGCGCGCGGGGAGGATGTGTCGTTCACAGATGTCAAAATAAAAATCCCAGATCGGAAATTGTGACTTGGGGATGTGAATGACGTCATGTACCGGAAGCGTGCGCTAAGGATTTTTGGGATTTGGAAGAAAGTCTTTTAGTTGAGTCTTGCGGTCCGAAAAAGAAGGGTGACTTTCGCTAGCTCGCAGTGGCCTGGTGGCGGGTGCCACACGTATTGGGCAGGGAGCAGATGGGAAAGCCAGCATAGAAAGATTGTGCCTCTGTCTCCTTCTGTCGAAAAACCTTTAAACTCAAAGGTAATAAAAAGTTTCGTACCTGAACTATGAGGTCGTAAGGGGTTTTCGTGTTTCGGGATTCCTATGTTTTATTTATATATGTTACGAACATTCTATGTACGTTTCGTATATCCGTATCATGGATACGTTACACATTGTGTGCCAAAAAAATGAGTTCAGGTTCGTTTAAAGATGGTATTAATAAAATGTGTTTACAAGTCAGATATATTTGACATATATATATATATATATATATATATATAAAATCGATTTGGCATTAAATAAATTTTGGTTTTAAATAAACCCCAAGGAAACCAAATCATATATATTGGATATTTATGTATGAAGAGGATTTGGCATTAAATAACCTACAATGGTTGATATGCCATAAAACCCATCTAAACAAATCAGAGATATATAGTATATATGTATAAAGTTGATTTAGCATAAAATATCCTATAATGTTTGATATGCCATAAAACCTAACCCAACCAAATCATATATATTCAATATATATGTATAAAGTGGATTTGGCTTTAAATAACCTAGAATGATTGATAAAAACCAACCAAACCAAATCATATACATTTTGTATATGTGTATGAAGAGGATTTGGCATAAGATATCCGATAATGGTTGATATGCCATAAAAGCCAAACCAAATTATAGATATTTGATATATATATATGCATAAACAGGATTTGGCATTAGATAACCTATAATACTTGATATGCCATAAAACCCAAACATACCAAATCATTTAGATTAAGGCTAAGAAAAATTGATACATTTTTTGCATGAATCTTGACCTTCTCTCTTAAAATATTTACGGTGTAATATTTCCATACCAGAAAATTCTTTGTAAATTCTGTTTTTTAACAAACTTTTTACTCTATTTACTGATATAAAATGTATCCGTTTGTAGATCGGCCTTTTATTAAATCAGTAACGCTTTTGTCCGTTATATATATATATATAATTTCATTCCTAAAGGGTTTATTTCACAAGTTTTAACAGATGGTTTTTCACTGTTCTAAGGGTGATAGTAAGTCCCTTAGGTCTCTAGTTCTCTTGTAAGTAGCCAATCAGATTTTAGTCGTCATGTGGCTTAGAGGGTTTCAATCCTTCGCCAGTTCATCGAGTCTCTTTTTAAGGTTCTTGGGACTGTCTGAAATATCCTTACTACTTTTGATTTCACTGTTACTTTTAGATTCTACAGCGTATCCAGCTCTCAGGCAAGGTTCAGGTATTTATCTAACTTTTCACCCTTTTTTTACTTTCACTCTGCGGAAGGCCAATACAGTAAAATTCATAATAGGAAAATATCTTTTCTTTTGGTTAATTTTAAGCAGGTCTGGTTTACTGGAATAAATTTGGAGATCCGTTTGTACCACTGGCAATTTTATCATTTCATTATCAAGGAAAGCTTCTGATTGCTGCATATTATCTGTGCTGACACTGTACGCAGCCTAGAGAACCAAGCAGGAGCAATGAGTGATAGGAACAGATGACGTGTGTGTGTGATAGAGAGAGAGAGAGAGACAGAGAGAGAGAGAGAGAGACAGAGAGAGAGATCAATAATATCAGAGCCACTTGATGTCTGTCCACTCTATATCAAGCGATCACCATTAAGTTCGTTTCTTTTGGAGTCAGTGGTTTTAGGCGTTTTATCTATTCATCTTCAAATGTTCCTTGAAATTCTCCGTGGTGTAGTGGCTAACGTCCAGGACTGTGGCATTGTAGTACTTACTTGTATTTGTACTTGTTTCGGCTTTCACCCTGGTCGGATTGAACCGGCTTCCTCCCGAGCAAGTACAGCATCTCGAACAATCACAGCCCACGTTCGCCGATCCTGAGCCTGGTCACACGAAATGGCGAACCAATCGCGATTCCATCGCCGAAGACCAACTACTTGGGGACTTGATAGTGCTGCTAGTTCATCCTTGATTGTGCTGGTCCACGTCTTCAGCTGCCCACCGACACGTTTTCGGCAGTTAGGAAGAGAAGGAAGAAGTACATTGCGGATGAGCTCTTCCTCAGGGTGTTGAGCTGCATGCTCGAACTATCGGAGACGATGCTGGAGCAGGACGAGCGGAAGAAGACGAAGGTTTAGGCGACGAAGTAGAGTAGTGGCATTGAAGTAAGTGAGTTCGAATTTTACGTTCAATTTCAGACTAAAAGCCTTGGGAAAAGTAAGAACACCCCCTTTATTTCCCCAGCTATGGGTTAAAGAATACAACAGCTGGTCTTGGCATTAGATAACCCACAAAGTGACAAGCTTCTAAAAATAGTGGACTAGTTCACATACATTCGAAGCAATATCTCCTCTACTGAAAGTGATCTCAACATACTCCTAGCGAATTGAACAAAGAAACCAAACCAAACCAAATCAATAATCTTTTATGGTTTTCCTGTGACCGATATTTAATTGAGGTTTTATCAACATGTCTAGAATTCGTTACACACACAACACACACACACACACACACACACACACACACACATATATATATATATATATGTATATATATATATATATATATATATATATATATATTTAAGAGTGTATATTTAGGCAGCAAGTTATTATTCAGGCAATTTTTTTAAAGACGATGGAACACAGTTAATTATTTTTCATTGCAATCATTTTGTCGGGCTTTTAGCATGAATCTCCCTGACCCTCTCTTGCCTCGCTCCCGGCAGGTCTTCAAAGCTACATCATGTATTGGCACAGGGCTGATGTATATAGGTTCTAGCTGGTCGTTCAAACTTTGCTCATACATGTAAGGGGGTCGACAGGAGCACATCACTAATGAGCTCGTCCTTATTTCTCCAGAAGTATCCCACGTGTCTTGTTTGTTTAATTTAGATGGTTTTCGTGATGGGTGGCAAGTGGCCATAGAGCTTTTGTTTTGTAGGAAGTTGCCACCACGTCTTGTTCAGTACAGGTTGCAGTATTCTTATAATTGCCGTCAAGCTTTTTCTCCATACGTTTTGTTAGCGTCCATGTAATGCATCCATATAGCAGTATCGACACGGCCGCTGCTTGGAAAAAATGTATTTTATTTAGTGTACGAATGGAATGACTTGGTAATTTCGTGGTAGGGGGTGAAATAGACGCAGGAAAGGGGGGTGAATTTAAACTGAATTAACTCCCCCCAAAAAACGCTGGAAAACACGTGTATATCTCATTAAAAGAGGAAAGATTTAGAGCTTCCATGGTCCACAATGGAATTGACTCGCATTACTGTAAGAAACCGAAAAAGAAAAACAAAATCTGTCGCTGCCTCTTGAACTGGTCAACTAATGGGACAGTTATCCAATCTTTTTACTATATTGTCATTTTAAATGGATGAAAGATTTCATGTGTAAAATCATGGCTGAATATTATCAGTGCTTTGAATCTAAAAGACAATTAATATAAATCCTAGTTAGAGTTGAACCATGAAAAACGAGGTAAAAGATTTTTGTTTGTAATAAATTTTGATTTACCACCTGGATCCCGACACAAGGAAAATAACTAGAAATCTTGAAAAATTACAATTAAAAATAATAAGCAGCTTTCCATGGTCTTTAATAAAAATTCCCTGAATATATAGATTTATATGTATACACATGTGCGTTAATCCAAGAGGTGACATCTACACTCTTAAGAGTGGTCCTCTGAAACGAGTGGACAAGTTCACCAACTTCGGAAGCAACTGAGAATGACATCAACACGCAACTAGCAAAGGTAGGGGCAGCTACCGATAGTCTATCTGTCACATGGAAGTCAGACCTAACTGATAAAATCAAAAGCAGTTTTTTTCCAAGCAGTGGTCGTATCACAACTGCTATATGGATGCAGCACATGGACGTCAACTATCCAAGTTAGACGAACCAGACATGCTGGAAACTGCTGGAGAAGTAAGGACGAATTCATAAGCGATGTACTTCTGTGGATACCTTCTTGTATAGTTGCCGTCAAGCTTTTTCTCCATCCGTTTAATAGCAGTATCGATACGATTGCTGCTTGGAATATAGTGCGTTTCATTCTATCGATCAGGTCTGACTTCCATTTGACCCATAGCCAAAGAGAGCTGCCCATGCCTTTGCTAGTCGCGTGTTTATTTCTGTCTCGGTTGATGAGACACTGCTTCCTAGGTAGTTGAACTTGTCCACTAATTTCAGGGGGCTAAACCGAAGTTTACTTTTAAGTAACAAAATTCTACGAATAAAATCAGAAAATGAAAATATGTTATTTTTTTTTATTGATTGACACTCGTATATCATATTATTTCAAAATAAAAAGGAGATGAATGAAAATATTCTTCGGAATGAAACAAACATAGAGAAAAAAGTTCTGAGAAGAAAAACTGAAAGTTCCATAAAATATTGTGCTAGTAATTCAGATAGAAAGAAAAAAATATGCAAAATTTATTTCGAAACGATAAGGATTTTGTTTAAGAAAATGAAATGTTAGGGAGTATGGGGCGGTTGACTAACTGATTGATAAATTCACAACCTGCTCCAGGGCCAACTCAATATAGACAAAGGAAAATTTTAAAAATTCACAATTCTAATAGACAGTTAATGAAAGCACTTAATGAATCGAAAGCGACAAAGAGAAGGCGGAAAAAATTAGAATCGGCCATTTTGTCTTTTATTCGTTTTGTCTTGATAAGAAGTCGGACCAGACTTTCCAAAGATAGACCGGAATTCGAGTGACTTTCTTTGTCTTTATTTACGCTGGTGGTCGTAGAATGCTGACCTGAATAAAGCAAAACGGGAGCTAAAAATATTGAAAAAAATATTCAATTTACAGCATAATTTCTTCCTTCTGCAATTTCTCCTGGAATTATCAAATTGTCGGGTGGACTACGCTGACACTATCACCTGGGGAATGCAAAACGCGTATGATTCTCAACTGGATCAGATGGTGAGTCTCAATTTCTGTAGATCTGGAGAGTGTGAAATAAACCCCATTGCCATTACACCAAGTTGGACTCTGGCCTGTTGTTGTATGATGTTATAAGTTCCCAACTGTGGCTCAAATAGATGAGTTGAAAATTATTGCTATTTGATTGGAATGATTAAATATAGGATTGCATACATGGGTTTGGTTGGTTTGGTTTTATGGCATATCAACCATTTTAGGTTATTTCATGCCAAATCCTTTTTATAAATAGAAATTAAATAAATATGATTTGGTTTAGTTGGGTTTTATTGCTCATCAACCATTGTAGGTTATTTAATGCCAAACCCTCTTTATACACATATATTAAATATATATGATTTGGTTTGGTTGTGTTTTATGGCATATCAACCATTGTAGGCTATTTAATGCCAAATCCTTTATATATATATATATATATATATATATATATATGATTTCGTTTGGTTTGGTTTTATTCCACATCAACCATTGTAGGTTAATACCAAATCCTCTTTATACATATATATTAAATATATATGATTTGGTTTGGTTTTATGGCATATCAATCATTGTAGGTCATTTTATGCCAAATCGTCTTTATAAATATAAATTTAATAAATTTGGTTTGGTTTGGTTTTAGGGCATCTCAACAATCGTAGGTTATTTAATGCCAAATTCTCTTTATAGGTATATATTAATTATATGTAATTTGGTTTGGTAGAGTTTTTTGGCATTACAACCATTTTTGGTTATTTTATGACAAATTCTCTCTCTCTCTTTCTCTCTCTCTCTCTCTCTCCCTATATATATATATATATAATTTTGTTTGGTTTACTTTTATGACATATCAACCACTTTTGGCCATTTAATGCCAAATTCTTTTTGTACATATATATCAAATGTATATGATTTGCTTTAGTTGGTTTTATGGCATATCAAACATTGTAGGTTATTTAATGCCAATTCCTTTTTTACGTATATATCAAATATAAATGATTTGGGTTGATTTGGTTTCATGACAGATCAACAATTGTTGGTCATTTAATTTCATTCCTTTTTCTATACATATATATTAAATATATATGATTTGTTTTGGTTGTGTTGGATGGTATGTTATATATTGAAGATATTTAATATCAAATCCTTTTTATACATATTAAAAATATGATTTCTCATCTGGTGCCATATTCACAATTAACGCTATGTGCGAAATGGACATATAATGTTCATAACGATAGAACATAGGAATCTCGAAATTCGAAAAAACGTAACGACTTCTTGTTCAGGTCCGAAGCATTTTTATTAACTTTGAGTTAAAGGTTTCGATATTAGGAGGAGAGACACAATCTTCTATGCTGTCTTATTCATTTGGCCCCCGTCTCGAACGCCCCCCATAGAACGCACGTTCGCCTCGCGTCTACGAGCTCCAAAAGCCGACCGTCTTCGTCCAGTGTCTAATACTCGACTCGCCAACTTTCTTCAAATCTCCACAAACCTCTGCGCGACCTCACCCGCACCCCGTCACTCCACCACGTCTCGGACCACTATGACACTCGAGTGACATCTCAATCCGCCCGCGCGCGCCCGCGCCAACACCCGCCTCAATTCTGCACCCAGCCATCCCATGCGTCGAGCCAAAAGGCTCCCAGCACAACCAAACTCAAAGTCATGAACCGAAATCCCTCGGCTATTATAAAACAAACTCATTTAGTAGGTAACGTTTTTAATCTGAGCTCATTTTTTTTCGTACAGTTAAATAGTTTCACTTTTTTCTGGATCATTCAAATTATTCTATTTACTATTAATCATTTCTTTGCGCACAGTTTAATGCTTTCAAGTATTGTTATTGATCACAAATAATTCAATTAAATATCAGTCATTTGTTTACACACAGTTAAAGGTCAAACAGTTCATTTTCAAACAATTCAGTTTAGCAAGAATAAACAGCTGCTTGTTCACACACCGTTAAATGTAAAAACAATTCTCTTTCAAAAAATTTAGTTTAGCTTGAGTACTATTTGCCCCATAGATAGGACCCTAGCAGGTGCTTCCACTCCGGGCCAGAGTAGACCTGGCGGCGAAGATAATGAATGAGTACTCTACATTTCCCAAATCTTCAGAATTTCTGGAGCCCCACCATCAGATTATTATGTAACATATCTAAGACATTCGTTGGGGAAGAGCCTAACCCCTCTGCAAAGATGCGGTCGGGGTATACTACAGCTGTAGTTGACTGGGCCATGTATACTAGGGATTATCTATCGTTACTTGAAACCATATATCTTTGCTCAGTCGGCTGTTGGGGTGCTGCAGAATACACTGACTGCACCGGTGCAGAAGGGTAAGACCCCCCCCGATGTGTGTCCTAGATATGACACTAAACAATCTGATTATGAGTCTCCAGTATTGCTGGGGCTTTGGGTAATGCTGAGCGCCCTTTCATTGCCATTGCTTCCGGGTTCACCCTGGCCCGGAGTGGTAGCACCTGATAGGGCTCTATCTATGGCTTAAATAGAACTAACGACTTACTTATGCTAAACTAAATAGTTTGACTGAGCTGAATAGCTTGAAATAGAAATGTTTTTGACAATTAAACCATACTTCCATTTAAACAGCATGCTTATGCTAAAATGAATTATTTGAAATAGAATTGTTTTTCACATTGAAACTGTATTAACACTAAACTGAATTGTTTAACGTAGAATTGTTTTAACATTTAACTGTGTGTAAACAAAATCTATCCTTATACTAAACTGAATTAGCTAAATTAGAGCTGCTTGTCTAAACTGAATTGTTTGAAATAGGAATGTTTTTGACAATTAAACTGTATACTCATACTAGACTGAATTATTTGAAATACAACTGACTATTTGTATTAAAATGGATTTGGCGTTAAATAACCTGCAAAGGGTGATATGCCATAAAACCCAACCTACCAACTAACCAACCATATATATCTGTGTACAAATTATTTGTATTTGAGAGAAATACTAGGTTTAATTGGTATTCCGATTGGGGATTAGATAATGTACCGGACGACGATCTCGAAGTAAGCGAGTTCGAACTCCAGTTGCGCTGTTACGTTCGCTTTCGAACTAATACAATAGGGAAAGGCACGAGACCTTTTATCCCCCCTCAAGCCTTGACTTGAGTAGTGATCCCCGAATTTCTGCAGGGGTAGCTTTGGCATTAAATAACCTACGAGGCTTGATATGCCATTAAACAAAGAAACCACACTTTTATATCATATAATTGTAAGTTATTTCTATAATGAAATGTTACAAGAAGACATAATTTTTTTTGCTTAGGATGATTATTAGTCACTTGGAACTATAAAACTCTGTACAAGCAAATGTCTATCATAGTATAAAAATAATTACTTAAAAACGTACCATTATTTGTATTTATAGGAATACTCAAAATTATATTACTGTTTAAAAATTGTTTTATTAGATAGAAAATCTTTATAATTATAAACAATTTTTACTCAAAGACGTAATTTTTTTACTTAGGCTTATTATTAGTGATTTGAAACCATATGACAGTGTGCAAACAAATGACAATTATTATATGTAGATAATTACTTAAAACCGTATAATTATTAGGATTTTATAGGGTTTGGTTTCTTCGTTTAATGGCATATCAACCTTTATAGGTTATTTAATTCCAAACCATCCTTTGAGAAGAGCAGTACCGGTACTATTTAACCCATAGCTGGGAGGATAAGGGGGTTTATTCCTTTCCCAAGGGATTATGTCCGAAAGTGAATGTAATAGCACGACTGGAGTTTGAACTCGCTTATAACGATTCCACTGTCCATCGCTTTAACCATTCCATCTCAAAGACACCCCCGAGGATTTTATAGGAATACTTGAAATCATGCGAGTGTGTGCAAAAAAAAACTCTTATGAAACAACTTCACAACTGTAAATATACATGTACAATGAAGGTGATTCCTAAATTGTTGGTATAAAATAGCCCTAGACGAGTTGAAGTACCATTGAAATCAATCATATAATTATCTTTCTCTTTGGCTGAGATGATTTTGACTCAGAATAATGAACGCGATTCCCGAACCTCGAGGCATAAAAAATTGTTTGAATTCTAGTCACAGTAGTGAGTGCACTTTCGGACTAATACCCTTGGGAAAAATACGAATCCCTTTATGGTGTAAATAATGCCCCCGTAGTTCTTCTACTTGGATGACTTCGGCATTAGATAACACACGAAAGTTGAAATGCCATTAAAAAAACTAGTCTTTTAGTTTGGTTTGGTTTTATGGCATATCAACTATTGTAGGTTATCAATGCCAAATCTATTTTCATGGATATAAACCTTTCTATTTCAAACAATCCAGTTTACAATAATTGTTTTTGATTAAACTAATAGTTTGGTTTCTTTGTTTAATGGCATATCAACTCTTTTTAGGTTATTTAATGCCAAAGCCATTCTCCTAGAAGAACAATAGTGGTACTATTTAACCCATAGCTGGGAGGATAAGGGGCTTCATACATTTCCCAAGGGTATTTGCCCGAAAGTGAACGTAATAGCGCGACTGGAGTACGAACTCGCGTACTACGATTCCGCAGTCCAAGGCTTTAATCATTACACCACGAGGACACCCCCTGATTAAACTGAGTTAAATGTGAAAGCAGTTCTATTTCAAACAACTTAGTTTAGCATAAGTACACAATTTCAATGTCAAAAATCAGTTCTATTTCAAGCAATTCTGTTTAACATAAGTTCACTGTTCAAATATGAAAATCAGTTCTATTTCAAAGAATTTAGTTTAGCATAAGCACGCAATTGAAATGTTAAACAATTCTATTTCAAGCAATTCAGTTTAGCATAAGTACACTATTTGGTTCTATTTGACCCATAGATAGAACCCTATTAGGTGCTACCACCTACGCAGTTTAATGTCAAACAATTCTATTTCAAACAATTCAGTTTAGCTTAAGTATACAGTTTAGTTCTATTTGACCCATAGATAGGACCCTATTAGATGCTATCAATCCGGGCCGGAGTTGACCCGGAAGTAATGGTAATAAAGGGGTACTCTGCATTCCCCAACCATCCAGCATTACTGGAACATCACCAAATGATTGTTTAGTGTCATATCCAGGACACTCGTTGTGGGGTCTTTACCCCTCTGCAGAGGTGCAGTCGGTGTATTCTACAACCCCAGTCGACTGAGTTTTATTTTTTTCCTTTTTTTTTTCTTAATTCTGTCTGCACTAGTCGAGCTGAATTTTGCAATTAACAGAAAGAGAAACAAACTTTACAATTTTTATTTTCTTCGTTTTTGTTTTTATTTATTTATTTATTTATTTTTAAATGTCAAATTTTAATGATCAAAGGCGGGAATCTCTCTGATGTTGTGGCTAAAATGCTAAACTGAAACATCCAGTCACGCTATTAAGTTTAAGTTTCGGAAAGGTATAAACTCCTTATCCTCCGAGCTATGGGTTAAACTGCATAGCTGTTGTTCTGCAAGCACAATGATGGCATTGACATTAAATAACCCACGTATGTTGATATGCCATTAATCGCATACATCTAGAAGTAAATAAGTCCATCTATTAATACACCAATTCTTATCTGCTTAACAATATACCAATACACCTACGTACATACCTACATATATTCGCTGAGAAAGATAGGTTGGTTGGTTACCTGATAGATGAATTTAAAGAAAGCAAACCTCAAACTGCCCTAGGCCTATCATTAAATAGACTCAAGTGATTTGAATTTTTAAAATACTCAATTGTAATAGTCAGTTAATGAAATCACGTAATGAAGCGGACACGACAAAGAGAAGGCGGGAAATGTCGAATCGGCCATTTTGAGATGAGGCGTTTGTCGTTCACTAGATTCGTCTGTTGATTGAGCCAGTGCAATAATTTTTAGCTGTCACTAATTAAGGCTTTACTCAAGTGAACAGATAATTACAGTACGCTTTTTGCTCCAGTATTTTAGCTTGTTCATATCTATCTATCTATCTATCTATCTATCTATCTATCTATCTATCACATTTTAATAAGTACGTATTGAGATATTGTGTGTATATATATATATATATATATATATATATACCGTCTTCCAGTCCGTATCTATCTATCTATCTATCTGAATCATCTAATAGATATTAATTAGGTTATATGTGTACATCAGCCTAATATTGGATTCGGCTGCCTAGTATATCTATCTATTTTATAGAGGTAAATTAGGTTATATACACACACACACACACACACATATATATATATATATATATATATATATATATATATATATATATATATATATATAACCTAATTTAGATTTGGTCTGTTATTTATCTGTCTGTGAGGTTCATGTAAACTCTCTACTTTTCAAATTGTTTTATCGCAAAAAGTATTTCAATCTCACGAATATATTTGATTTGAGGCTATTCAAAATGTCAGTAAATTAACCTTTTTCAGGTTTGAACTGAGGTCTGACAAAAAATCTTTGATGGCTTAGAAATGCAAACAATGTTATACCCACATAGAAAATCACACACACACACACGCACACACACACACACACACACACACACATATATATATATATATATATATATATATATATATATGCAAAGGTGTGAGGAGCTTTTTATGTCTTAGAAGACTGTCAGCATGACCTTCTTTACTGACTGCTTTTTCCGGAACATTTTCTTTGAAAGAGAGTCAGTGTAGGTTCTGCCTTTTTTAACCGATGCTCGTTGTGGTAAACTCATATTTAGCCCTTGCTTCCCCGAACAAATCCCTGGTTCTTTTATAAATGCCATATATATAGTTTATTGAAAGAACTCTGTTTAAACCTGGGGTTCCCCAAAAGTTGCCTGGGACATGAAAGGACCCATTATTATTGATTTTCTTAGAAAATGCGGGCAATTGTAAACAGGTATGGCAATTGATAACTCTTTTGGAAAAATTACACTTGTTCATGAAATTAAATATATATATATATTTCCTTGTTTGGTCGTGCAAATACATGTAACAATTACTCAGTATATTGATTTTTTTGCGTTTTGTATTTCAGTCATTAGGTCACTATATAATAACTCTAATCTATCTACCTACCTATCTATCTATCTATCTATCTTTTTCTTTTCCTTCTTTATCTATCTATCTATCTATCTATCTATCTATCTATCTATCTTCTTCTTTTCCTTCTTTATCTATCTATCTATCTATCTATCTATCTATCTATCTTTTTCTTTTCTTTCTTTATCTATCTATCTATCTATCTATCTTTTTCTTTTCCTTCTTTATCTATCTATCTATCTATCTATCTATCTATCTATCTATCTATCTATCTATCTTTTTCTTTTCCTTCTTTATCTATCTATCTATCTATCTATCTTTTTATTTTCCTTCTTTATCTATCTATCTATCTATCTATCTATCTATCTATCTTTTTCTTTTCCTTCTTTATCTATCTATCTATCTATCTATCTATCTATCTATCTATCTATCTTTTTATTTTCCTTCTTTATCTATCTATCTATCTATCTATTTCTTTTCCTTCTTTATCTATCTATCTATCTATCTATCTTTTTCTTTTCCTTCCTTATCTATCTATCTATCTATCTATCTATCTATCTATCTATCTATCTATCAATCTTTTTCTTTTCCTTCTTTATCTATCTATCTATCTATCTATCTATCTATCTATCTATCTATCTTTTTCTTTTCCTTCTTTATCTATCTATCTATCTATCTATCTTCTTCTTTCTGGCCCTATCTATCTACCAATCTATCTCATTTTCTTCCATATCAATCTCAGGCAATTCTTTGGTATGTGTACGTAAATACTTTTTCTTATTTAACACCACGATATACGTTTCTTCGTGCCGGTCAGTAAAGTTAACACTTGCAAAAGACCCAGCAGAGACGTTGATTTATATCAAATATCCTCTTTCCAGTAGGAAAATAAAAGATGGATAAAAGCTTATCTGAGCACAGTTTGATTTCAATCATTTTTGAAAAACACCTTTGCGTTTTAAATTTGAAATTTAAATTTACAAAACTTATTCGTTACTTTTTTTTTCACCTTTTAGATGTATCTACGAATTTATATCATTTCCATGATCAAAAGACATTTAGAATCCTCGACAATATATATATATATTGTCCTCATACAACGTGTGAAAGCACGTGCGATACCCTAGCCTCATCAGCCGCCAACCAGGGTGATAACACAGTTTCGGTAGCTCAAGGCGGATAATTATATATATATATATATATATATATATATATATATATATGATTTAAGGAGGAAATCCTAGGGGTAGGAATATCTAATATGATTTTTTATGTAAAGGATATATATACGATGGGACGAAATTAATATTCGTACATATGAAATTTTTTTAATCTTTCAAACATAGCCTGAACAAAACCTTTATATACATTTACTGTATAAGGATATATTCAACTAATATGTGTAATAAACCTAAGTTAAAATTAATTTTACAGAAATGAGGGCCATTTATTCATTTTCATGAGTGACAAAAGTAAGTGTACTGATTAAAAAATAACGCATCATCTCAATTTAATACTTTGTAGAATACCCTCTATTCATTTCAACAGCCACTGATCACTTCCTGTAGTTAGCAATTAATTTCTTGCAATAATTAGTCGGTATTTTGTACCGTTCTTCCTGGCATATTGTTTTCAGTGTATTGATGATCGCTGGTGTTCTTTTTCGAATTTGAATTTTCAAAAATCGCCACAAGTTCTTAATTGGATTCAAATCTGGGGACTGAAATGGCGATTGCAAAACATTAAAATTATTTTCAGACAACCTCTTCTTCATAGATTTTGCTGGATGCTTGTGATCATTATCCTGCTTTAATCAGAAGGTAGCTCAAAACTCTCAACCGAAGACATCAAATTTTCTTGCAAGATCTGGTTATACTTTTGGGCATTCATTTTACCGTTTATTACCGATATTTTGCCCACATCTTTCACCAAAAACATTCACAAATCATTATACTAACACCGCCAAATTTGACAGTTGGTACCGTGTTATTTGGTGAGTAGCCTTCGCCATCTTTCCTCCACACATAATTTCGATAATTATAACCAAACAACACAATTTTAGTTTCATCTGTCCATAATACTCTTTCCCAAAACGAATTTTCCTTTTCCTTACGTTTTCTTACGAATTTCAACCTTGAATTGCTATGTTGTTTCAATAGGAGAGGAGTTTTCTTGAGTCTCAGTGACTATAGACCATTCCTCAGTATTTCTTTACTTATTGTTCGTTTGGTTACACTACATCGTGATGAATGCAAATCTTCCTGAAGCTCTTCACGTGTAACCATTGGATTTTGGTTAACCAGACGTCCTAATTCTCTTGATAATCTCAGAGAAATCTTCCTTGGAGCACCTGTTCTTTTTTTTCTTTTCAACTGTGTTATGTCTTTAAAACCTTGCAATGAATGAACTTATCATAGTAAAAGGAATATTCAGGTTGCTTGAGATATTTCCATTACTTTCTTCATCTTTCAAAAGCTTAACAATCAGGGCCTTTTCTGTATAACCCAGTTTTTTACCTTTTTCCATGATCAAAACCTTCTCGTACGACAAGCGATTGCAGAAAGTTCCAGAGAGAATTTTAAGACTAACTATCATCATCATCACTATCATGTCGTGCCGCTAGTACGGATATCCCAGACCCTCTCTCGCCACTTTTCCCTATCGTTCATCGCCACTGGCTGGTCTTCAGGGCTACATCCCGTATCCTCACATAGCTGCTGAATGTATGTTCGAGCTGGTTGTCCTGCTTTTTCCCGGCCATATGTGGGGGTCCATAGGAGTACATCACTTATGAGCTCGTCCCTGCTTCTCCAGCAGTGACCTGCATGTCTGGTTCGTCTAACTTGGATATTTTTCGTGATGGGAGGCAGGTGCCCGTATATTTGGTGCCTTGTGGGGTGTTCCCGCCTGGACTTGTTCAATATTTCTCGCAGCATTCTTGTGTAGTTGCAGTCTAATTTCTTCTCCTGCCGTTTAGTTAACGTCCAAGTAGTGCATCCATATAGCAGTATAGATACGACTGCTGCCTGGAAGAAACTGCGTTTCATTTTATCGGTCAGGTCTGATTACTGGATAAATCTAGAAAAATATTGCAACAATGTGTAGTATACGATTATTTTTTTCACTCATGAAAATGAATAGATGGCATTAATTTCTGTAACATTAATTGTAACTTAAGTATATATATAGATATTAATAGAGTATATCCTTATCAAGTAAATGTATATGAAAATTTTGTTCAGGCAGTGTATGAAAGATAAAAAATGAAAATGTTTACTTACCTAGGAAGCAGCGTTTCATCAACCGAAAAAGACATCAACACGAAGTTAACGAAGGCAAGGACAGCTATCAATAGGCTAACGATTATATAGATATCAGACCTGACCGATAAAATGAAACGCAGTTTCTTCCAGGCAGCGGTCATATCGATACTGCTATATGGATGCACTACATGGACTCTTACAAAACAGCTGGAGAAGAAGCTAGAGGGCAATTACACAAGAATGCTGCGAGCAATCTTGAACAAGTCCAGGCGGCAACACCCCACAAGACACCAACTGTACGGCCACCTGCCTCCCATCACGAAAACTATTCAAGTTAGACGAACCAGACATGCAGGATACTGCTGGAGAAGCAGGGACGAGCTCATAAGTGATGTACTCCTATGGACCCCCACATATGGCCGAGCAAAAGCAGGACGACCAGCACGAACATACATTCAGCAACTATGTGAGGATACTGGATGTAGTCCAGAATACCTGCCAGAGGCGATGAACGAAAGGGAAAAGTGGCGAGAGAGGGTCAGGGATATTCGTGCTAGCGGCATGACATGATGTTGATGATATATATATATATATATATAATAAAAAAATATATGATAGAAATAAGTGGAAAAGTGGATAAATTCATCGAACTTCTTCCCACTCTATGAATAAATAACATCATATTACCTCTAAACCTGTTGTAACTGTCTGGTTTATTCATTTTCCGCTTATTTTTATCATCTAGTCAGATTCCCCAAAATCTACCTTTTCTCCATATATATATATATATATATATATATATATATATATATATATATATGACGCATTTATATTTCTTTGTGTCTGTTTCTAGTTGGGATAAGTTCGTATTGGAACCAGTGGCGTGATTGTTACCGTCTTTGGAAATGGAGACGGTGACTTGAGTTTAAATGGTGAACCAATTTGTTTTCCTTTTGTACAGCGCTCATACGCTTTGGAAAGATATGAATTCAACTATTCTCCCTCCAGTTATTTCAGCTTGCTCTGGCCACCAGTGTAGGAGAAAACATCTGAATTCAAACAAGGTCAATATTTAAGCGGAGTTTAACACTCCACTTAAATATTGACCTTGAGTCACAACCTGCTTATGTAGAGAGGTTGGTAAATACTAAGAAGATAAAAGTTGTAAAGAAGAAGAAAAAAGAAGAAAATAAAGAAGGAGAAGTAGAAGAAGAAGAAGTAACGAAGAAGTAACGAAGAAGAAGAAGAAGAAGAAGTAACGAAGAAGAAGAACAATAAGAAGAAGAAGAAAAAGGAGAAGAAGACAATAAAGAAGATAAAGAAGTTAAGAAGAAGAAGAAGAGGAAGTAACGAAGAAGAAGAAGAAGAAGAAGAAGAAGAGCAACAACAACAACAACAGGAACAAGAAGAAGAAGAAGAAGAAGAAGAAGAAGAAGAAGAAGAAGATGAAGAAGAAGAAGCAGTAAAAAAGAAGAAAATTAAGAATAATAAGAAGAATAAGAAGAAGAAGAAGAAAAAGGAGAAGAAGACAATAAAGAAGATAAAGAAGTTAAGAAGAAGAAGAAGAGGAAGTAACGAAGAAGAAGAAGAAGAAGAAGAAGAGCAATAACAACAACAACAGGAACAAGAAGAAGAAGAAGAAGAAGAAGATAAAAAAGATGAAGAAGAAGAAGCAGTAAAAAAGAAGAAAATTAAGAATAATAAGAAGAATAAGAAGAAGAAGAAGAAACGCGTATCATTTTCAAAATATTATTAAAATGAAACTATGTCCTTTTTAAAATTATGACTCTCGTACTAGCTCAGAAATGGCTACAATTTGGAAAAAATCTTCTTTTCTTTTATCAAAAATATAAGATTTTTATATCGATAAACTGTCAATAACAGTTCGGGCTTTCCTTATGCGAAAGTGGTCATCATTTTCTATAGATGAGCTATTGCTGCCGAGGGATGTGAACGAGCTTGCTAATTTCAGAAGCTTGCAATTTAATCTAGACATGGCTCAATCTTGTTTAAAAACTTTTTTTCCCGGAGTTTGTCACAGGAGTCTTTCAATGGAATTCCTTAGCACTATATATATTTTTAATCTGTCGAGATTACGTAATACGAATGTTGATAGATCTTATAAAAGAAAATGGTCTCAGTAAAAAAATGCAAGAAGCAGACGATAACCCATTGGAACTATTGCAGATGAATACTACGCAGATAATAGAAATTTTTTTGTAAATACACCGGTGCAAGCTGAATCGCTACTGGATACCTTGAAGCAGGCATGACGCCACGTAATCAACTGAATAAACCGTAATTACAAACAAACAAACAAACAAGCAAAAGCAAAAACAAATTAAATGCATATTAAATCCAAATGGCTATCGTAAACTTTCTCAAAAACGACTGTACGTTTTTTTATTTTAAATAATGACAATTGTACAACCCATCTGTCATGGAAGTAAGTAGGGAGAACCGTTCGAAAAATGCTTAAAGGGATATAAAATTTTTTCGCCCGGGGTTGGATACTTTGCTGATTATTTCTGCCAAACCAAGAAATATTATAGATAAATTGGTATTATTAGCGTTATCATTAAAAAGAGAAAAGAATTTCAAGAGATAAAAGCCTGCACATTTTTACCTCAGCCATTTCTTTAAAAGTAGTTCAATATCTCTCTTTAACGTGTTCATTATCTATCTATCTATCTATCCTATCATAGATAGATAGATAGATACAAAGAAACAAATAGGCAGGCATTGATATATAGATAAACTATTATAGACAAGTGTGAATAGGCCCAGAAAGAAAGAAGAAAGGAGAAAAAAAAAGGGACGATATTTTATGGGCTAAAAAAGAAAGAAAAAAAGGAAAAATAGAAAGAACAAATGTTAAAATACATTTAAAAAGGATTTACAAAACAAAAGAAAGAAAGAAAGAAAGAAAGAATTCCAACTATGAATAGGCAAGGAAAAAAAAGAAAGAAAGAAAGAAAGAGAGAAGAAAACAAATTACTTGGAACAGGCTATTAGAGAAAGAAAAAATGAAAAAAAGAAAGGAAGTTTAGTTGACTATGAATAGCCAAAGAAAGAAAGAAAGAAAGAAAGAAAGAACTACAACGATGAGTAGGCAAGGAAAGAAAGAAAGAAAGAAAGAAAGAAGGAAACAAATTACTTTGAACAGGCTATTAGAGAAAGAAAAAAGAAAAAAAGGAAGTTTAGTCAGCTATGAATAGGCAAAGAAAGAAAGAAAGAAAGAAAGAATTACAACGATGAGTAGGCAAGGAAAGAAAGAAAGAAAGAAAGAAAGAAGGAAACAAATTACTTGGAACAGGCTATTAAAGAAAGAAAAAATGAAAAAAAGAAAGGAAGTTTAGTCAGCTATGAATAGGCAAAGAAAGAAAGAAAGAAAGAAAGAAAGAAAGAAAGAAAGAAAGAAAGAAAGAATTCCAACTATGAGTAGGCAAGGAAAAAAAAGAAAGAAAGAAAGAGAGAAGAAAACAAATTACTTGGAACAGGCTATTAGAGAAAGAAAAAAGAAAAAAAGGAAGTTTAGTTGACTATGAATAGGCAAAGAAAGAAAGAAAGAAAGAAAGAACTACAACGATGAGTAGGGAAAGAAAGAAAGAAAGAAAGAAAGAAGGAAACAAATTACTTGGAACAGGCTATTAGAGAAATAAAAAAGAGAAAAGAAAGGAAGCTTAATCAACTATGAAGAGGCAAAGAAAGAAAGAGAGAAAGAAAGAAAGAAAAAATTCCAACTATGAATAGGCAAGGGAAAAAAGAAAGAAAGATAGAGAGAAGGAAACAAATGACTCGGAACAGGCTATTAGAGAAAGAAAAAAGAAAAAAAGAAAGGAAGCTTAGTCAACTATGAATAGGCAAAGAAAGAAAGAAAGAAAGAAAGAAAGAAAGAAAGAAAGAAAGAAAGAAAGAAAGAAAGAAAGAAAGAAAGAAAGAATTCCAACTATGAATAGGCAAGAAACAGAAAGAAAGAAAGAAAGAAAGAAAGACAGAAGGAAACTAATTACTTGGAACTGGCTATGAGAGAAAGAAAAAGAAAAAAGAAAGGAAGCTGAGTCAACAATGAAGAGGCAAAGAAAGAAAGAAAGAAAGAAAGAAAGAAAGAAAGAAAGAACGGAATAACTTTGAACAAGCGATGAAAGAAAGAAAAAACAAAGATAAAAAGCAGGCCATGGAGAGATAAACGAAATGCTGGAACAAGTTTCATTCTCCAATCTGATTGAAAATCCTTTAAAAGCAACGAATGGACCGTGATGCAATACGAACTGCAAACTGCACAATCACATGACGAGTCTGTCTTTTCATCACATTAACGATACACCGACTCACAGACAGACATCCTCGTACGAACAAAAAATGAAGAATATATATTTTTTAAAGTAAACGAAAAGATCAAAGAAATGAGACGAAACAATACTTAGAAAAAAAAAAAATTTAAAACTCTAAGCTTAAAGAATAAGAAAATCGAGAAACAAAAACAATTTAAATTTCTTTAAAAAGAATAAGCCAGTAACACAATATATATATATATATATATATATATATATATATATATATATATATATATATATATATATATATATATATATATAAGCCAGTAACACAATATATATATATATATATATATATATATATATATTGTGTTACTGGCTTATATATATATATATATATATATATAATTACATTTTTTTAAATGGCGCTATCAGAGGTAGATGCTTGAAGAAAAACATTTACAAGTAGTAATGTACTTAAAATGATACAAGTGAAGTGTTGAGGCTAACGTGTTGAACTGCGACATCGTAGTAAGCGAGTTCGAACTCCATTGGTGCCATTACGTTCAATTTTGGACTAACACCTAAGTGAAACGTATAAGCCTCCTTATTCTTAGTTGTCTAAATTTCGGAGACGAAGTTTGATGATTTTTATCATTAAGGGTGTTCGGACTATTGACTTTATTGTTATTTCCACAACCTTTCGGCCGATATGTCCTTCTTCAGGTGTTTGTCGAACTCGGGAATCTTCAAGGAACTTCGAACTACGCCCTTATTGAATCCACGTTAGCCATAACTGGGTACAAGTGTTAAGTATTCCTGTATTGTTACTCGCCTGCAGTCAGGAATGAACCTGCAGATGATTATTTCCTTAGAGAAGCAACCCCTATAATGGTTACGCTATGTGTCCTGCTGGACAATTCAGAGTGAATTTTGGGGACTTATAAACTTAATGTTCTTACTTGACTAGGATTACTACTATTATGCATGATTTTTACCTGTGCTCATATTCAGGTTTTTTCCCCTTATTCTTCCTCCAGCTATGGAGTAAATATTACCACTAATGTTCTTCGACAAGGATATATTTAGCATTAAATAACTCTGGAGAGTTGATGTGTTATTGAACAATTAAACCGTAATTGAATGCGGAAAAAAGAGAGAGGTCCTTAAAATCGGAAACATACGTAATAAAGCCGATCACTACCGAGAAATCTCATTCACTACTACACAAAAACCTTTAAAACGTTTCATACTCAAACCAGTGATACAGTTGTCATTGACCAAGCTTCCTGCTGGAATGACGGGATTATTTCAATACGGATCGGCTCTTCCCCCAACGAAGAAGAAGAAGAAGAAGAAGAAGAAGAAGAAGAAGAAAAAGAAGAAGAAGAAGAAGAAGAAGAGAGTCCAAGAAGAAGGAGAAGAAGAAATCAAAGAGTCCAAGAAGAAGATGAAAAAGAAAAAGGAGAAGAACAGAGTCCAAGAAGAAGAAGAAGAAGAAGAAAAAGAAATCAAAGCATCCGAGAAGAAGATGAAGAAGAAAAAGAAATCAAAGAGTCCAGACGAAGATGAAAAAGAAAAAGAATGAGAAGAACAGAGTCCTAGAAGAAGAAGAAAAAGAAAAAAGCAAAGAATCCAAGAAGAAGAAGAAGAAGAAATCAAAGAGTCCAAGAAGAAGATGAAAAAGAAGAAGAATAAGAAGAACAGAGTCCAAGAAGAAGAAGAAGAAGAAGAAGAAATCAAAGCCTCCAAGAAGAAGATGAAGAAGAAGAAGAAACCTAAGAGTCCAAGAAGGAGATGAAAAAGAAAAAGGAGATGAATAGAGTCCAAGAAGAAGAAGAAGAAAAAAAAAGAAAGCAAAGAATCCAAGAAGAAGAGGAAGAAGAAGAAGAAATCAAAGAGTCAAGGAAGAATGTGTTGCTACAGAAAGTTTAAAAAGGCTAGACTGCCCTACTACTTATCCTTAGCTGGCGAGAGAATAGCTGAATGCAAATTGTTACCGAATATATTAACGCAAATAGCTTCGTCTTTAATTGGAATCATTTTGAGATGAGGCTTTTTTTAATCTGAGAATTAATTTTTTATTTATTGCGGACTTTTCCCCCTCATCTTGGTAGTTTTTTGTGTTGTTTCTTCTTTCACTACGTTTCGGCCAAATTTTACCTCTGGCCTTCTTCAGGTGATTTTTACCGCGACCTCGGATAGGAATGCTGAGTCTTGTAACCGTATCTCCAGTAATTACTGCCTTCCATAGTTGTTGTCTATCGCACCACGTTTTTGACCAAGTAAACCTCTGGTCGGCTTGGGTAAAAAATTAATTCTCATATTAGCAAATAGCTTCGCCCAGGATTTGAACTCGGGTCGCCAAAGCGAGTATAGAAAAAAGAAAAAGACGGTTGAAAAAAAGGTAGAAAGAAAGAAATAGAAGAAAAGAAAACCGGAAATGTAAATGCAAGGGAGAAAAAAAAACGGGAAAAATGCTGTCATGTAAATGCTTTTCATTTGTTTCTTTTATTTATTTATTTATATTTTGTCTTTTAACTTGTGTAAAATAACTTCACATGGTTTTTTAAGCGTTTCCATAAATCTTACCGATAATTCATCTCACCACAAGACATCGAACGGCACTGATATTTTATTTATTTTTCTTTTATTTCGTTTTGGTTTTCAACACACGTTCCCCGACGCCATCTTTTTTCAAATCAACTCACCATCGTCTCTCTGAAGCTCTTCTAGAAAAGTCTTTACGTGGAGAAACTTATTTCAGATCATTTTGATGGGTTGAAAATTTTTCCTTTTCAAAAATTGTAGCCTGTCTGCATCTATCTATCTATCTATCTATATATCTATCTATCTATCTATCAATTACATTTTGTACACTTTTTTGTCTCTATCTATCTATCTATCTATCTATCTATCTATCACATTTTGTACATTTTTCTTTCTTTCTTTCTTTCTTTCTATCTATCTATCTATCTATCTATCTATCTATCTATCTATCTATCACAGTCTGTATACTCGTCTGTCTGTCTGTCTTTATCACTGTATCTATCCATCTATCACAGTTTGTACACTTGTTAGCCTGCCTGTCATTGTCTGTCTTTATCTATCTATCTATCTATCTATCTATCACAGTCTTTACTCACGTCTGTCTATCTGTCTCTATCTTTATCTACCTCCTTCAAACAGTCTATCTATCTCAGTATGTACACATTCTTTTGTCTGTCTCAATCTATTTAACTATCTTTCTTTCTTTCTTTCTACTTATATATATATAAATATATATATATATATATATATATATATATATATGTATTCTTTGTTGGTTTATTGGTTGTTTTTTTTACTTCCTTTCCCAGTTTCAATACGTGTTTGTCTGAAGTGACTGCGGTGTAATGGTCACCGACTTTGGTAATGGACACGACGGACTGAGTTCAAATCTTGGTCGAGACTGTTTCCATTTTAAATAACATTCATACTCTTGGACAAAGGCATGAATCAGACCATCTTTTAGCACTGTGAGAAAGACTGGTCTCTATAGTGTGGGCTTGCCAACTGGTATTAGAGAAGGAAAACACCGGATCCAAACCTTCGCATAAAAAATTAACCTTATCTCGCCTACAGCTCGTGTTGAGGGGTTGGGTATATACAAACATGTTTATTGTGTCTGCCTATCTATCTATCTATCTCTGTTTAAATCAGCTTTGGTTGACACATGGTAATAAGTGAGAATGAAAACAAGGTTACTCCAGGTAGAAGGTGTGCTGAGAGGGATTTAAGATATATGGATATGAATATATATGTATATGTCTTTCTCTGTCTCTCTCTCTGATTCTGCCTCTGTCTGTCTCTCTCTCTCTCTCTATATATATATATATATATATATATATATTCACACTACCTGTTTAAACATTTTCAATAAGCCATTATATGTCATTTTTCCTTTTAACTCATCATTTTCTAAGTCTCTCTATCGCTTTATATATCTGTCTGTCTCTATCTATTCTCAGTTTGTCTGTTCATCTATCTATCTATCTATCTATCTATCTATCTATCTATCTTCGTGATTTATAAATTATTTTTCACCACAAGATACCTGTGGTTTAATTGATTACCTCCTACAATGTAACGTCTTCAGTTAATTCCTTTCCTTACATAATCATTGCTTTTTGTTTTTTGACGCACGTATTTCTTCAATAGTTTGCCGTTCGATTATTTCTTATTACATTAACTTTTCATTGTTTCTTTGCCGTTGCTTAGTACAAATAACGATCGTATTTCACTAGTTGACACCAGAAAACGCCTCGATTCTCTATTATTAGTTACTAGGGAAGTATCATAAATTATCTATCTATCTATCTTTACCCAGTCGCCTGGACTGTTGAATACACCGACTGCACCTCTGTAGAGGAGTAAGATCCCCTCGACGAGTGTCCATGATATAACACTAAGCAATATGATGGTGAGGTTCACTTAATGCAGGAACTTTGGGGAACGTGGAGTACCCCTTCATTGCGAGCACTCTCAGGTTCACTCTTAACTGGAGTGGTAGCACCTGATAGGGTTCTATCTCTTGGTCAAATAGAACTAAACTGTATACTTATTGTAAACTGAATTGTTTGAAATAGAAATATTTTTGACATTGAAACTGCGTACGTATGCTTAACGGAATGCTTTAAATTTTGACATGTAAACTGCGTACTTGCACTAAACTTATTTGTTTAAAATAGAACTGTTTCGACATTTAACTGTGAGTAAACAAAAACTATTCTTATAGTAAACTGCATTGTTTGAAATAGAACTCTTTATTTGTATAAAAATGGATTTGGCAATAGTAACCTACAATGGTTGATGTGTCATAAAACCACACCCAACAATATCTATCTATCTATTTATCCATCTATCTATCAGAAAATAAGCTTTGGTATACATATCTATCATAGCTGTTCATATCTATCTATCTATCTATCTATCTATCTATCTATCTATCTATCTATCATAAAAAAACGCTTTAGCATATCTATATATCATAGTCTGCTCATATCTATCTATCTATCTATCTATCTATCATAAAATAAGCTTTGGTATATCTATATATCATAGTCCGTTCATATCTATCTATCTATCTATCTATGTAGTTACGCAACAATATGTCCGTATGCTGAAGTTTCCTTTATTCTTTCAATAATAAAATGATGCTTGCAAATTAAAATTATGTTTTAATTCAGTCTACCCTGGTATTTACCTATAGCAAAGGGATTTATTTATGGCTCTCCCGAGGACATTATTAAAACTATTATCATTCATTAATAAAATCTAAATTTTAATCAAAAATATGTTGAAATAATTGTTTTAATTCTTCATCTTCATTTCATTTCATTAACATTTCTTGCAGTAATTCTAAAATTATCGATATTTGTTCTTTCTTTCTTTCTTTCTTTCTTTCTTTATGTATCACTAGTGACCCCTTTTTCCATCTTTCTTTCTCCTTTCTTTCTAGTTGCCTCTTTTCTTTCTTTCTTTCTTTCTTTCTTTCTTTCTTTCTTTCTTTCTTGTTGCCTCTTTTCTTTCTTTCTTTCTCTCTTTCTTTCTTTCTTTCTAGTTGCCTCTTTTCTTTCTTTCTTTCTTTCTTTCTTTCTTTCTTTCTTTCTTTCTTTCTATGTGTATCCCTAGTTGCCCCTTTTCTTTCTTTCTTTCTTTTTTTCTTTTATATTCCTAGTTGCCCCCTTTCTTTCTTTCCTTCTTTCTTTCTTTCTTTCTTTCTTTCTTTCTTTCTCTTGTATTCCTAGTTGCCTCTTTTTCTTTCTTTCTTTCTTTCTTTCTTTCTTTCTTTCTTTTGTATTCCTAGTTGCCCCTTTTCTTTCTTTCTTTCTCTCTTTCTTTCTTTCTCTCTTTCTTTCTTTTGGGTGTCCTCGTGGTGTAATGGTTAAAGCGATGGACTACAGAATCGTAGTGAGCGAGTTCGTATTCCAGTCGCGCTATTACGTTCACTTTCGGGCAAATACCCTTGGGAAAGGTATGAAAGCCCTTATCCTCCCAGCTATAGGTTAAATAGTACCACTACTGTTCTTCTAGGAGAATGGCTTTGGCATTAAATAACCTACAAAGGTTGATATGCCATTAAACAAAGAAACCACACCAAACCAAACCTTTCTTTCTTTCTAGTTGCCCCTTTTCTTTCTTTCTTTGTGTATCCCTAGTTGTCCCTTTTACTTTCCTTCTGTCTTTCCTTCTTTCTTTTGTATTCCTAGTTGCCCCTTTTCTTTCTTTCTTTCTTTCTAGATGCTCTGTTATATATCACTTTCTTTTCATATCTTTCTATCTATCGATGAAGATAGATAGATAGATAGATAGAGAGAGAGAGATGAAAATATTGAAGCGATACATACAAAAGTTATATGTTGTGTTTAAATTCTCGACATCTTTTTACAGATCATTTAATTACATTAGTTCCAATTTTTCGAATGCTAGTAATATCACTTTATTTCTAATTTTCCCCTAGTTTGGCTGAAATAATTAACCAAGAATCAACTTCTGGGCAAATATGTTTTATATCCCTTCATGCATTTTTTTAAAAGCTTCTTCGTACTTATTTCCATGACACATAGTTTGTACAATTGTCATTATTTAAAAAAAAGAACGTACAGTCGTTTTTACGTAAGTTTAGGATAAATTTATAGATTTAATATTCCTTTCATTTGTTTTTGTCTTTTATTACCATTTATTTACTTCTTTACGTAGACTCGTTCCTGCTTTAGGTTATCCAAGAGTGATTCGGCTTGCACAGGGCTATCGTCTGCTTGTTGCATCTTTTTTGTGTGAGATCAATTTCTTGTATTAGATCTATTAACATTCGTTGTATGTAATCTACGCAGATTATAAATAAATATTATCATCGTCATCATGTCACACTGCCAGCAGAGCTCTTCCTCACCCTTTCCCGAACACCCGTCTCTATGGTCCATCGCTCCCAGGTGGTGTTCAAGGCTACTTCCTGTATCGGCAGTGAGCTGTTGTATATTTGTTCTCGCTGGTCGCCCTGCCTTTGTTCGTCCATGTGAAGGGGTCCACATGAGCTTATCGCTTATGAGCACGTCCCTACTTCTCCAGCAGTATCCCGTATGTCTAGTTAGTCTAACTTGGATAGTTTTCGTGATGGGTATCAGGTCGCTGTACAGCTGCTGTTTTGTGAACTGTTGCCTACAGGACTTGTTCAATATTCCTTGCAGCATTCTTGATCCCCTTGAAAGACTCCTGTGACTAAATCCGATACGATAGAGTTCATATGTTTTAAATATGATGGGGCAATCTCCATATTAATTGGCAAGGCTATGAAATAAGCTGACTTGTTCAAATACATCTACAGTAATATCTCGTCTACAGAAGGCAATGTTGATATACGCATAGGAAAGGTGCACTCTGTTATTGACAGGTTATCGATATGGAAATCTAATCTCTCTGATAAAAGAAAGCGGGAATTTACCAAACAGTAACCGTGTCAGAACTGCTGTATGGTTATACCACTTGAATGCTAACGAAACGCTTTGAAAAAAAGATTGGAAACACACAAGAACGTTACAGGCTATTTTGAACAAATCGTGGAAGGAGCAACCCCCTAAAAAGATGTTATACGTCCACTTACCTCCCATCACACAAGCTATCCAAGTAAAACAAACAAAATATTTTTGTCATTACTCCCAGGTCGACTCTGACCCGGGGCAGTAGTATTTGATATTTGAAAGAGAACTGTTTTTGACTTTGAAATTGTACTTACACTAAACTGAATTGTTTAATATAGAACTGTTTTGACATTTAACTGTGTGTGAACAAAATCAGTACTTATACTAAACAGAATTAGCTGAATTAAAACTGCTAGAAAAAACTGAATAGCTTGAAATTGAAGTGTTTTTCAATTAAACTATACTTACATTTAAACTGCGTTTTTCTGAATTGTTTGAAATAGAACTATTTGTATGTTAATAGATTTGGCTTTAGATAATCAACAAAGGTTGATATGCCATAAAACCCAAACAACCAAAAAATCAACGTCGATATACCAGTGTTTGCTGTGCAGCAAAGACCTACATTCATCATTTTTGTTCGGATACTAGATGCAGTCTAATGGATCAGCCAAGAGGGATTACCGATAGGGATAAAGGTCAAGAGAGAGTCGAGAGAATTCGTGCTATCTGTTCGACTTGATGATAAAGATGATATGGAGAGTTCCTTCAGAGATCTCAGGTACCTTCGAAAACCCTTAAAAATTGTAAGTATTCCAAACAAATATTTAGTTTTGATTACTTTTCAGATTTGAAGAGATCGAATTGACTTGAAGCTAATTTTCTGCAATTTTGTTTCAAGCCAGGTGACTGTTGCTATGGAGTTAAACTTTTTTCCTAGTCGATTGAACCCAAGTCGTATTAGAGAGGGTCTCAATGCCAATGGAAGAAGAGAAAGACAGGTATATCCGTCACTTGTAAGGTTTGCCAGCCACCCCACACACAAACACACATCTAAGCGCACAGACAAACACACATCTAAGCTCACATACACAAACCAAAATGCACAAAGAAACACAAAGAAACACACAGACACAGGCATACGCATACGCACACACAAACACCCGTAAATATGAACATACTCATACATAAGTATATAAACGGTCAACCACACCCGCACACTTGCACAAACACTCGCACTCATTTCCCTGACTCTCTCTCGCCATCCATCCCTATCGAACATCTCTCTTGACATGTCCTCTTGAAGGCATCCAGTATCCGTGCAAAGCTGATAAATGTAAGTGTCAGTACAACAACAGCCTGTAGGGTACTGCTGCCATGCTTTGTTTGAAACAGTACGCAACATTTTTGCGTTGTTCTGTTTCGTTAGTTCCGTTTATGAGTCTAAGTGTTGTATATTGACGTCCGACCCGGCCGGGCTGTCAAAATAGGAAATGCACCTGTGTAAATAACAGGTGCATCCGGTCGAGGAATATCAGGATAACCTGAACCGTGGACGGGTTGAATGTGTGCGATTTGTGACGCTCACAGGAAGAAGAGTGGGTGTTGAACTATTATATTACTCGGTGCACAGGAAGTTCAACCAGTTGGTGACCCGACCAGTTGGAGAGGAGATGCGGTAGACAAAGCCAGCACCTAGCAGAGTGGGCCCTCGGGCCCCCGATTGAGCAGTTGCAGTTGGAGAGATGTGGTAGAGAAAGCCAGCACCCAGCACCCAGCAGAGTGGGCCCTCAGGCCCTCGATTGAGCCGTTGCCGTTGGTGAGAAGATGCTGGAATGAGGAACATGTCCCAGAGATGCTGGGCCTCTAGGCCCCCGGGTGAGCAGCCTAGGAGAACGGGAAAGAAACGCTGTTATGGCCAATAGAGTGGGGGTCAATATGTTGCAGTTTTGTTCGGTCTTCAACTCCCTCTCACACACAACCCTTTCACATAAAGTGAGAGGTATATTTTTCTAAAGAACTGTGTCGCTCGTCTTTATTGTGTCGTCATTATGTTATTGCACGCATATATGTTTGTATAGTTGGTCATGGCTATTCAACATAAGTAGTCCAACCATCAATAGTTCTGATACGGCTACACTTTGTAAGAATTTCGGTTTTATATTATCAGTGACCAGATATCCATATGGTTGTCAACCATATAGATTTAACATATTTAACAGTCCATACTTTTTCTATCAGTGATTCAGATTAAGCATGTGTATTTGCAAGAAGTGCTATATGATTGAAAAATGTTACGAGCCATATTGAAAAAAAAATTGAAAAAAAATCCCCAACAGCTACAGGGACACTTACCTCCCCTCTCAAAAACGATCTGAATAAGACGAAAAAGACACGCAGAACACTGATGGAGGATCAAGGATGAACTCATAAGCAACGTTCTGCTATGGACCCCTTCACACGGACGTGCAAGTGTTGGACGACCAACTAGAACTTATCTACAACAGCTCTGTACGGACACAGGATGTAGTCTAGAAGTCCTGCCGGAAGTGATGGGTGATAGAGACGAAAGGTGAGGAAGAGTCATAAAAATCCGTGTTAGTAGCGTGACATGATAATGGTCATATATATATATATATATATCATCATCATCATCATATCATGCAGGTAGCACGGATATCCCTGACCCTTTCTCGCCACTCCTCCCTATCGTTCATCGCCCTAGGTAGGTCTTCAGGACAACAGCCTGTATCCTCACATAGCTGCTGAATGTACGTTCGAGCTGGTCGTCCTGCTTTTGCGCGGCCATGTGCGGGGATCCATAAGAGTAGATCTCTTATGAGTTCATCTCTGCTTCTCCAGCAGTGTCCTGCATGTCTGGTTCGTCTAACTTGAATAGTTTTCGTGATAGGGGGCAGGTGGCCGTACAGTTGGTGTCTTGTGGGGTGTTGCTGCCAGGACTTGTTCAGGATTGCACGCAGCATTCTTGTGTAATTGCCATCTAGTTTCTTCTCCAGCCGTTTTGTTAGCGTCCATGTAGTGCATCCATATAGCAGTATCGATGTGACCGCTGCCTGGAAGAAACTGCGTTTCATTTTATCGGTTAGGTCTGATTTCCATATAATCGATAGCCTATTGATAGTTGTCCATGCTTTCGTTAACCTCGTTTCGATGTCCTTTTCGGTTGAATCGACGCTGCTTCCTAGGTACGTGAATTTGTCTACTAATTAAGTGGGGTTCCGTCTAGAGTGGAGATGTCCCCCGTTTGGTTATAGCACATATATTCCGTTTTGTGCGCATTAACATAGAGGCCTATGCCGGCAGCTGCTCGTTCCAAACTATGCAGAAGTGTTTCGGCTTGGTCAGGTGTATTTGCCAGTATCGCTATGTCATCGGCGTAGTCGGCCTCGGTAATTGTTGTTGCGGGGTATCTTCTGCTTCTTTTCTTCGTCAGTTCGAAGCCATTCTCTTTGATTTTGTCAATCGATGTTCTAAGTACGTAGTCTAGACAAATGATAAAGAGGTACGGGGCCAGCGTGTCCCCTTGTAGTACTCCTGCTACAATGTCAAAGTATTCTGTGTCTCCATCCGGTGATCGTACTTTTACTTTAGTGTTTCTATAGAGAATCGTTATTGCCTCTACGGTTTCTTTAGGTATGCCGTACGCTAGTAGGATTTGTTCCATCTTTCCTCTGTGAATGGAGTCGAAAGCCTTGGTAAAGTCGACAAATATTAATGTCGCTTGTAGGTTCTTTGCCCGTACACCTTCAAGGATTCTGCGGATGGTTAATTGTGAGGTCGTGGATCTATTTCTTCGGAAGCCATTTTGGTTTTTTCTAAGTATGTTGTCGATTTTGGGTTCTATTCGGTTTCGTAGTAGGGCATTGTAGATTTTGGCAGCTATGGATGTAAGTGTTATGCCTCGGTAGTTTTTGGCTAATCCGAGGTCCCCCTTTTTAGGGAAGGGGAGTATGCATCCCTTCATCCATCTATCTATCGGATTTTGATTGTATACTGCATTGCAGTGTCGGAGCAGTATGTCGTCGAATTGTCTGCTCTTCCATACTTCCAGGGGAATTTCGTCCAGCCCTGCAGCTTTCCTATTTTTAATTTTTCTGAGAACCGAGTCGAGTTCTTCTCGTGTGAACGGTCCTAGTTTAATGTCTAATTGTTTGCTAATTATTCTGGTGATTGGTTCATGCGTTTTTTTTGGTGGGTTTCCAAGTAAGTTTTCGAAGTGCTGTTTCCACAGTTTTATTCTTTCTTGTTGGTTTGCTGCTTTCAGTTTTGCTTTGGCTGTGTTCTTTCTTCTGCTCACTTCGTTTATTGTTTGCCAGGCTATTCTAGATTGTCTATCTTCCACCGAGTCTCTAATCTTATCTATCTGATTTTGAATGTATTCTGTCTGTTCCTTTATATATATGCCTGCTAAATGATATTGTGCCGTTTTTAGTTTTCAGGCATTTGTGTTTGTTGGGTTTTTTCGATAGTTTTTGGAGGCTGTTTTCACTCGTGCACGTTTTTCTCTCACCGCTAAAGTTTCCCATGGGACTCTATATTTAGTTTTAATTTTTGTTGGAATGTATTTTGCTGCTGCCTCGAGGTATGCATTGACGAAATTTTCGTATTCGTCGTTTGGTGTACTTTTTTCCGTCTTTTCTTGTAGTGTTTCGAATCTGTTTTTTAATTCTAATACGTATTTATCTCTTATATCTTTGTTGTTTAATAGGGCCCAGTCATAGTGTTTGGTGGTCGCTGTTCGTTTGGCGTTTTTTCGTAGGCTTAACCGTATTTTCGCCGTGACTATTCGGTGATCGGTGGACACACCCTCAAAAGAGGAGTATGCCTCGCAATTCAATGCACTATTCTTCCATTTCTTGTTTATAAGGACGTAGTCTATCTGAGCTTTAGTATTGTTTGCGTACGTGTATGTCCATAGTTTGCCCTCTCTTTTTTGGTAGTTTGTATTGAGGTATGCTAATCTATTTTCTATCATGAAATCTGTTAGATGTTGCCCATTCCTATTTGACGTGTTGTGGAGGCTGTATTTGTTGTTTCCGTTTTTCCCGATTTGGGCATTCATGTCTCCGCCAATGACTAACAAGTTGTGTTTCGGGATGCTACGCACTAATGTGTGTGTATGTGTGTGTGTGTGTGTGTGTGTGTGTGTGTGTGTGTGTGTGTGTGTGTTTGTTTTATATAATCTGAAGAGGAAATCCAAGGGGTAGGATCATCCAATTTGAATGCACAATGATGCATAATTAATTTAGGTTTAAAAATACATCAACACTGAACGTGCAAAGCTAAAAAAATCTTTTTATATAAAAACAAAAAGAAAAAAAATCACTTCCTTGGTGTCATAAATTTATTTCCGGTTATGAAACCATCATCAGATGAGGAAAGAAAATTTTTATTTGGATGTTCTTATATTGCTTCCGATATATAATATATTTCTTTCTACATCTGGTGATGATTTTAATAACCAGAAATGAATTTATAATGACACAAAGGAAGTTATTTTTTTCTTTTTGCCCTTTATATATATATTGCTCGGGTTTCGATCCCAGCTTAAAACGTCCAACGTGTTTAGCCACACTGAAGAGTTGTGATATAACGGAACAGTCTCTCTGTGGATGACAATATATATATATATATATATATATATATTAGAGAAGCAAGTATGAACTCATGAGTGACGTTCTTCTATGGAGCCTTAAATATGGATGTGTCAGTGCTGGCCGACCAGTAATCAGTTATCTTCATCAGCTCTGAGCGGACACAGTTTTTAGTTTTGAAAATCTGCCGGGAGTGATGGGTGATTCGGATGGATAGAGGTAGAGTCAGGAAAATGCATGCTAACAGCGTGCCTTGATGATGATATATATATATATATATATATATATATATATATATATAAGTATTATTTGGTCCAGTTAAACCGGAGTTGGGAGTAATTCCATGAGGACAAAAAAACGATTGAACAGTGAACCTTTAAATTTTCCAGGTAAAGACCTCAATGTAACTGATAATACAAAGCTATAATTTCTTTAAGAAAAAACAAAAACCGGTCACATTAGGATTATAAATTTATTTTTATCCTGTTATGAGTTTTGATATAAATCAAAAACACAGAAAATAACAGGACTTCGTCAGATCTTATGGATAATATATATATTGCTTTTTTTATATGCATAGTGTGCTCTTTATCTGTGATAGGGCTTGTATATTTAAGTTAAGATATTGTTCACATAGTCAACAGTTTTTGAAGACTGTTTCATGCCTATGTGATAATCAGACACCGTAGTTATCATCTATAAAGTGACCCTCAGTTTCATGCCTATGTGATTATCAGCCGTAGGCATTTTTTTTTTATAAAAGGGGCGCTCAACAAGCGCCTTGACACAATGCTTACTTATATATATGTATATATATATTTACTTATATATATATATATATATATATATATATGTGTGTGTGTGTGTGTGTGTGTGTGTGTGTGTGTGTGTGTGTAAACTATAAATGTTCTAAAGGAGGAAAAGGTTATTTTTGTATGCAGAAATCCATTTTTTACGACAGTGACATTAAATCTACCTAGAGGCCGTAAAGTCAATTCATCTATCTTGTTGAAATATTTTCCCGCGAAATATCAATTTTTTTTCCAGAAAAATAGTGTCATTTACATTTGTTTTTTGTGAAAACAATTGCCCGCAGAGATCGACAGATTAGGTTTATGCAAATATTTTCCTTAATATGCTCAAAGTAAATCTTTTATTTATATCTCTTCATTGCATAATAATTCAGCATTAAAAGTAAATGCCTCAATTTGAATCATCTTATAAAGAACTTTGCAATCAGTATTTTTGGTATGGATGACTTTGAATGTCACAAACATCCTGTTTTTTAGCGAAAAAATCATTTCGACAAGAAATTGTTGGCGTATCATTCTATGTCAGCGAGCCACAAAGCAACAGGTCTACAGCCACTTACCAAGCATCACGAAAACTATCCAAGTTAGACAAACTAGACATGCAGGACACTGCTTGAGAAGCATGGACGAATTCATGAATGACGCACTCCTGTGGACCCATTAACATGGACGAGCAAAGGCAGTACGACCAACTAGAACCAACATACAGCAGCTCTGTGCTGATACGGGATGTAGCTCTGAGGACCTGCCGGAAACAATGGACGATAGAGAAGGGTGGCGAGAAAGGGTCAGGGATATCCGTGCTTATGACGTCACATGATGATGATGATGTTTCTTTGTACCAATCTTCAGGCTTTTCTTTCTTTCTTTCTTTCTTTCTTTCTAGCGAAAAATATTTTCCGTTTTTATTATGATTCAGAAGATATACTGTTTAGGGGGTTGAATACCCCAACATAAGTCTGAAAAATCATCATCATCATCATCATCATCATCAATTCGTACTTGATAGTATTGGTTCTCTTCACTTCTTTCTTTCTTTCTTTCTTTCTTTTTCCATCGCTCTATCTCACTATACGTCCTCAGTGGTTATCATTCTTACTTAACAGTCAGCATTATAAGGTACGTATAAAGGGTCAAGTAAAGCAATCCAAGGAAAGGAGTAGTGCCTCTCCCTACACCTTGGTGTAGTAGCTATCGAAAAGGGAGCCTTCGGGTCACTCTCGACTACGGTCGCCAACTTTACTAACTCTGTCTGTCTGTCTCTCTTTCTCTATCTATCTATCTATATATATATTTGGAGGTGCCCGTGGTGTAGTCGTTATCGCCGTAGGAAATGAACACGGCGATACGAGTTCAAATCCTGGACGATACTGATTGCATTTCACATAGCACTAATACCCTTGGGAAAGGTATGAATCCAATTATTCTCCCTCCAGCTATGGGTAAATAGTAGGACAGACTAGGTTCTTCAGCCTTGGTTAGGCAACTAGTCTAGGAGAAGGAATACTCTGAATTGAAACCTGTTAAACTCCGCTTAAAAATTGACCTTGTGTCATATCCTGCCCGAGCGGAGGGGTTGGTAAATAGTATCTATCTATCTATATATATATATTCATAATGAAAATTAAAGCATAAAAGATGGAAAGCTAGCTAACCGGTTCATTTCTATCGAACAAATCATTTCAAACGAATTTTTCTATAACTCCTGACGAAAGTTAAGGAATTAGCACCCTTAGATGATGTACACCTTGATATTTATTTAGCAATAAATAATCTAAAAAAGATAAAAGGCAAAATATGTTTATTTTATTGCCGAAAATTCTCTGTAAAAATCAACGTTAAACAATCCACATTAAATTCTTTAAATTAATGTTTTAATAATTTATCAGCCATAAAGAATAAATTTTATAGTAAAAAAAAAACTATTTTCGAGAATAAATTCTGGAGTTCACTGACAAAGAATTAGAATCAATACTTTTAAGTTTCAAGTTTGGTTTTATGGCATATCAACCATTGTAGGTTATTTGATGCCATATATATATTTTATACTTACAAGCAGTTCTCTTTCAAACAGTTCAGTTTAGCATTGTGCAAGATTTCTATTTGACCCATAGATAGGGCCAATCAGGTGCAACCACTCAGGTTCAGGGTGCATTCAGTGTATTATGCAGTTCCACCTAACGAGGTTATCACGTATATTTAAATGTAAACACACTTCTATTTCAAACAATTCACTTTAGCATTACTACACAGTTTAGTTCTATTTATGCATTGATTATAAAAAATTAGGTTCTACCACTCCGGGCCAGAGTGGACCTGGGAGTGATGGTAATAAAAGGTTGTCCACATTCCCCAAAGCACCAGCATTACTGAAACCTCGCCATCAGATAATTTAGTGTCATATCCTAGTCACTTATTGGGGGATTCTTACCCATCGGCAGAGATGCTGTCGGTGTATAATACAGCCCCAGACAATTGGGTCAAAGATCCTATCAGGTGCTTCCGATCCAGCCCCGAATGGACCTGAGAGTGATGCCAATGAAGAGGTACTCTGCATTCCCCAAAGCTTCAGAATTGCTGAAGCCTCACCATTAGATTGTTAAGTGTCATATACAGGGCACTCGTTGATGGAGTCTTACCCCTCTGCAGAGATGCAGTCGGTGTATTCTACAGCCCCAGCCCTCTGGATCGTGTACCTGGCATTCGTGCCGGGTAGGTATCAGGGAAAAACAAAAATTCACATTGTATTCATCTTTTGTCCTCGTGAAACCTTGACAAGCATAGATTCAGGTTGGACTTAATCAATCAATGAAAGGTAAAAAACTATCTTTCACCTTCCCTTCGGGCCTGGTCATGGCCACCAAGTAAATACGGCCTGGCATGTTACATTAATCATATTTACCAACCCCTCCGCTCGAGCAGGATATGACACAAGGTCAATTTTTAAGCGGAGTTTAACAGGTTTGAATTCAGAGTTTTCCTTCTCCTAGACTAGTTGCCTCACCAAGGCTGAAGAACCTAGTTTGCCCTACTATTTATCCATAGCTGGAGGGAGAAAATTTTGGATTCATACCTTTCCCAAGGGTATTAGTGCTATGTGAAATGCAATCAGTCAGGTCCAGGATTTGAATTCGTGTCGCCGTGTCCATATCCTGCGACGCTAACCATTACACCACGGGCACCTCCTAATGTTACATTAATAGGCTGATTTCCAACAGACCGATGTAATGTAAATAAAAAAACAAACACATTTTCTTTTGTTTGTTTACCATCTTTTATTATTACATTTCTGAAGAAAAAGAAAAAATCACCAGTTTGTGTGGATAGACAATAAAAAGCCATATTGGCGATTGAACATCATTAATACAAGGTAACTTACAGCCGTTTATAATTAGTGGATTAGTAAAAGACAAAATGTAAATATACATTTTAATGTTGAAAGGAATTAAAATAACGTCGGATAAATTCTACCAACAGGATTATATAATTTTCTCAGTTCAATTTTTAATATTAAATCTCTCTTTAGGTTAATTTCATATGCGGCCTTAAATGGATTTTTTTTTTGTTTATATTACATCGGCCTGTTAGAAATTAGCCTGTTAATGTAACATACGGGGCAGTGTTTATTAGTTGGCCGTAGTCTGGTTAACCTGTGACCAGCAGCGTGCGGGTAGTGGCTCGTGCGTGACATCAATTTCCCCAATTCCCACGTAAAAAACAGAACTTGTGTCAAATCCGACCTGGTGGGAGGTAGAGATAAATATCACTTGTATGGGCTTTTCTCTCTCACACACACACACACACACTCACTCTCTCTCTCTCTCTTTCTCTTCTCTCTCGCCATCCATTCCAATTGTCTATCGCTCCAGAAAGCTCCTCTAAACCACATCATAGGTCCGCACTGAGCTGATTGGTTGATTTTTTTGTTTTACGGCGTATTAACAGTTTTCGGGTCATTTAACGCCGAATTAAATTTTAAACAATTAACTTTAGTATGAGTATAGTTTTTGTTCATAAATAGTTAAATGTTAAAACCATTCAAGTTCAAAGAATTCAGTTTTGCATAAGTACACAGTTTAAATGCAAAGCAGTTCTATTTCAAGTAATTCAGTTTAGCACAAGTACGCAATTTTGTTCAACTTAACCCATAGATAGGACCCTATCAGTTGCAACCACTCCGCGCCAGAGTGGACCTCGGAGCGATGGCAATGAAGGGGTGCTCCACATTCCCCAAAGCTTTAGCCTCACTGGAACCTCACCATCAAATTGTTTAGTGTTATATCCAGGACACTCGTTGGGTAGGGAGTCTTACCCCTCTGCAGAGAAGCAGTCGGTGTATTCTGAAGCCAAAGCCGACTGGGCAAGTCAGCTGATGTAATTCTTTACTTATCGGCCAAATCTGGTGTGTACATGTGTGGAAGTCCATAAGAAAACGTCGTTGAAGTTTTCATCTTTACTTTCTCATCAGTGCCCATCATGTCTTGCTTGTCTTTCATGGATATTTTGGAAGATAGGATGTGGCCGAACAGTAGCTGTTTTTTGGATGCCCTGCAGTGTATGAAAACTTAAAATATATTTCCCCCGGCGAACTGCTTGCTACACTTTTATTTCTTTTTCAACTGCGCCGTTTTGAAGAAAGACAAAAAATGCCTTGAATTGGCCTGAAATTAAAAAAAAACCCAACTCACTTATAGTAACATACTTTAGTGAAATGGTTCCATTTATACAAGCCTCACGACCTAACATATATCCTCTGATGAAGAGGTTAAATGAACTACATATTGTCTTGTCATAAAGGTCAGTTACGATAGCACTCTGAAGATACAATATATTTTGGAAGAGAAGAGAACTGCCAAGAATCTTTCATAGCTCTGAGTGATCCAAAGAAGGGTGAATACTCGATATGACATTCGAATAAACTAAAACAGCTAAGGGAAAGAATATGGGCGTTATCAGGTAACCTATATTGACCTGATAGATGTGATCAAAGGAATTACTCTGCAAGGCTGCCTGATGGCCCAATAGTCATGCGAGATGAGAGGAGAGCTCCCTGTTAGCATTCTGATTACGTATTTGGTTATGGGAGGGCAGAAATGAACCTTCATTCCTTTGAAGGATACTATAGAGAAGAATTAATCGGCCTAACATCCTGATGGTCTAAAAGTTTATCCAAGGGGAAATGGGCATTGTTAAGTAACTCCTATTTCTCTGAGAGATATGATAAAGGGTAATTATTCGACATAGCAGAGGTTATTGGGGAGAAATGAACTACTAAGACGGTAGCTCTCTGAAACTAGTTGACAAGTTGATCTACCTAGGAAGTAGTGTCTCATCAATCGAAAAAGACATCGACACGCGACTAGCAAAAGCATGGACAGCTAACGATAGTTTATCGGTCATATGGAAGTCAGACCTGACTGATAAAATGAAACGCCGTTTCTTCCAAACAGTAGTCGTGTCGATACTGCTATATGGATGCACTACATGGACGCTGACTAAACGGATGGAGAAAAAGCCTGACGGCAACCACACAAGAATGCTGCGAGCAATATTGAACTGGTCCTGGAGGCAACACCCCACAAAGTACCAGCTGTACGGCTACCTACCTCCCATCTCGAAAACTAACATAGACGAACCAAACATGCAAAACACTGCTGGAGAAGCGGAAATGAGCTCATAAGTGATGTTCTCCTATGGACCCCCTCCCATGGCCAAGCAAAAGCAGGGAGACCAGCTCGAACCTACATACAGCAGCTCTGTGAGGATACGGGATGTAGCCTTGAGGACCTTCCACAAGCGATGAACAATAGGGAGGAGTGGTGAGAGAGGGTCAATATTAACATCAATTGCGCAGATTATGCATATAAAGTTTGTGAACGCTCATGCTGTCTAATAAACAATTTTACACATTCATTTTGAAATAATATTTTATATGATGATCAGGAATAGAGTATAAGGGCACCTCTGGTCTTTAAATTAATGCTAGGAGAAAAAAAAGTTCTATAGGAATTACACAAGATTGCTACGTATTGTTTTGAAAAAATCTTGAAAGTATCAACTAACAAAACAGCAGGTTTACAGCCACTTACATCCCATCTCACAAATCACAAGTAAAACGAACAAGTTATGTTGGGCACGGATGGAGAAATAATTCTGGACCCGTAAGGAACGTTCTCATAGGGACTCCTACGCATGAACACACCATTGTTTGCCTAGCATCAAAAAAATTCACCAGCTCTGTGTGGACACTGGATGCCGTGTAAAGGACCTGTTAAGAGAGATGGAAAATGGGGACAGATGATGCGTGAGAGAGTGAGGATGTGTGTATTTGTGTATTTGTATGTGTGTGTGAATGTGTGTTTGTGTGCGTGCGTGAGAGAGAGAGAGAGAGAGAGAGAGAGAGTAATTCTTAGCTTTGTTTGGTTTTATGGCATGTCAACTATTGCAGGTTATTTAACGCCAAATATTGTTTATACATACATATTGAATATATGATTTTTTAAATACATTTTGAAGATAGCATTTTTAAATGATCCTGAATTAATTTTATTTGCATACAATTAAAGGGTTTCAATTTTATCTAACACAAAAAATTATATTTTTCTTATATTCATTTATTTACGCACCTTTAGATAGATATACATACATAATTTTTAAGAGATTAATTTGCCGGTAATTTCATTTTTAAATAAGCTAGAACTAAATTGTTTGCACTCTAGTATTGCTATGGTGTTATATATTGACCTTTGACCGAGCCGTCAATCAGAGATGCACCCGTGTAAATAAGCAGAAGAAGAAACGCAAGCAAGAGGGCGTTATGAAAGAATATAGACAGGTGCCGGTGGCAGTTGAGTTAGTTGGTGACAGGAAGGCTAGAGTGTGGGCCACCTTTCAGACTGAGGGCTGTGTCCATCAGCGACACTCGGTTGAGCAACCCCACACCAAGATGCAGAAGAAGTGCTTAGTGTGTTCTTGAAGATAACACAGCGTGCTATGGTCAAGAGTAGAAGTTGGGTTAATATAGCAGTCTGTCCCTGTCTCCACTCATCTCTTACACACCACAGAAACATCAACCCTTTCAAGAATAAAATGTGAGATATATATATTTTTATAAAGAAGTGTGTTCGTTCGTTTATTGAAGATCGTCATTTATATTCGATTATGTTTCCGCTTGTATATGTATGTGGGTTTACAACAATGTCTTCTATTTAGTTAAATGGTTTCAATTATTGCTATTTGAAACTAATAATTCTATTTGATATTAATCCTTGTTTGCCCACAGTAAAGTGGTTGCAAGTATTGCTACATAAAACTGCACGCTTCAGCTATGGGTAAATAGTAGGACAGACTAAGCCCTTCAGCCTTGGTGAGTCAACTAGTCTAGGCGAAGGAAAACTCTGAATTCAAACCTGTTGAACTCCGCTTAAAAATTGACCTTGTGTCATATCCTGCCTCAGTGGAGGGGTTGGTAAATATATATTGCTATTTAAAACTGATTAAACTATTCAACATTATTCATTGATTTGCACACAGTAAAATGATTCCATGTCCTGCTATTTCAAACCAATATTTAAATTAATACACTCAGTGAAAAAGTTGAAAGCATTGCTATTTAACACTATTCCATTTAACATTAGTCATTCGTTTGCACACAGTTAAATGTTTCCAAGTATTGCTATCTATCGCTAACAATTTAAAAAAATCAGTCATTGGTTTACACCGTGTTAAATAATCAAACGGTTCTATTTCTAACAATTCAATTTAGCATAAATCATTTGTTAGCACACAGTTTAAATGTCAAAGTGTTCTATTTGACCCATAGATAGGACCCAATTAGGTGTTACCACTGTGGGCTTGAGTGGATCTGGGAGCAGTGGCAACTTAGGGGTTCTCCACATGCCTCAAAGCTCCTGGAAATTCATTGGGAATGTTTATTTGACCCATAGATAGGACCCAATTAAGGGGTACTCCACATTCCTCAAAGCTCCTGGAAATTCATTGGGAAGATCAATTTGACCCACAGATAAGACCCAATTTAGGGGTACTCCTTATTCCTCAAAGCTCCTGGAAATCCATTGGGAAGGTTTATTTGACCCATAGATAAGACCCAATTAAGGGGTACTCCATATTCGTCAAAGCTCCTGGAAATTCATTGGGAAGGTCTATTTAACCCATAGATAAGACCCAATTTAGGGGTATTCCACATTCCTCAAAGCTCCTGGAAATTCATTGGGAAAGTCTATTTGACCCATAGATAAAACCCAATTTAGAGGTACTCCACATTCCTCAAAGCTCCTGGAAATTCATTGGGAAGGTCCATTTGACCCACAGATAAGACCTAATTAAGGGGTACTCCACATTCCTCAAAGTTTCTCGAAATTCATTGGGAGGTATTACTCTTCTACAGAGATGCAGTCAGTGTATTCTAAAGCCATAGCCGACAAGGCTGGGTAAACTTTACAATCGGCATACTTTGATAATAATGATGATGATAGTGGAAGTTGTTTGCATAAAAACTTGTGATTTTTGGACAGCTCTGCAAAATGGATCCACAAATGTTTGCTTCCATTTGAATGCTGTCACTTTCAGGTCAGAATTCGCCATGTTTATACCTAAGCTGGTCTCTTTAACGGCAGAGTCACTGCACGTTTGGCAGCGAGACATTAAAAATTAGATGGCAACTTGCCTAGGCGATTAACAAAATGTTTAAATCAATGATACGACTGGATAATAGGATCCGAAGGACAAAAATCATTCGAGGACATGACTGAGGAGACAGCGTCGGAAATTGCACATCGATGTGGTGGGAAAAAGTCTTTCCAAACCGAGAAAAGGAAAGTGACGTTCACATTAAAAAGGACGTGAGAGGGAATATGGCGTTTGTAGTGAGACGTGAGACTGCATGGCTTATTTTTTTTCTTTAGTTTTGTTCTTTACTCGGTGAATTATACAAGATAAATCTCCATCATGCATTGGACTGGAACGAGATCCCTACTGCGTATGACTTATGTGAAAAACATTTTCATATAAGGCTGCGTCAAAATTTTTATTATTATTTTACATATCTTTAATCTATTGCTTACGACTTTACACAATTCAAGACTGTCTTGGACAATATTATTTATTGCCTTGTTGTTATTTATACATCACTACAGTACCCGTGGAATTTCCAAAATTACATGAATGAAAAATATAAATGATAATTCAAGGTAAATCTTTTTTTGATTTCTGGTTCGTTCGAGAACAACATATACATATTTAAAATAATCATGAAAAAAACTTTTTGAAAATGAATTTTAAATAATTAGGAAATATTTGTGAAAAAAATCTTGAAAAAAATTACGAAAAAAAATTACAAAAAACCTAATGTAAAATTTGTGAAATCTTTGTCAAAAATATAATTAAAGATACGTGGAAAAAATTCATGAAAATAAGAATGAAAACTTATTGAAAAAATATCCTGTATAAAATTTATAGAAAGTTTTCAGAAAATATTTAGGAAAATTCATGAAAACTTTGAAAAAATATCATGAAAATACTTGGAATTATTAATGAAAAATTTGTGAACAAAACGTAAAAACATTTACTAAAACATTCAGGAAAAATAGAATGAAAAATTCATGGAAAAATTGGGGAAAAATGACAAAATTTATAAAAATGATGAGAAAATTTCAGAAAATATTTGCGAAAAAAATTATGAGTATTCATCGAAAAATTATAGAAACAAATTTATGAACAACTTGTGAAAAAATTAACGAAAATATGTCGAAAACATTATAAAGTTATTTGAGTAAAATCAATGATAGATTTGTGAATAAAAATCAGGGGGAAATATACAAATGTTAATGAACAATCTTTGAATAATTTGCGAAATTAGAATTAGGGAAAAAATTATAGAAAATATTTTCACGGAAAAAATAATAAAAAAAAGAAATATTTTCATGGAAAAAGTATGGGAAAAAGGAATGTTATTACGGAAAAATTATGGAAAGGAAGTAATATTTTCACGAAAAAATTATGAAAAAAAAAAAAAGAATATTTTCACGAAAACATACGGAAAAAAAGGAATATTTTCATGAAAAAATTAGAGAAAAAATATTTTCATAGAAAAATTATGTAAAAAAAAGGAATATTTATGAAAAATTGCAGACAGAATAAAAAGTAATGAAAAATTATGAAGATGTGTATGAACATTTAAATAAAAAAATATGAAAATATTCATGAAAGATTTATGGATAAATTATGGAAAACAATTATGAATATATTGATGAAAAATCTATGGAATATTTCTGAAAAAAATTAAGGAAAAATTAATGAAATTTTTTGAAAAATGTGTGAAAAAAATTTATAAAAATTTTTTTAGGCGAAGCTTGAGCGTTTTTATCATTTAGGGTTTTCGGAATATTCTTTTCCTCTTTTTTGTTATAGTCAGAAAGTTTCGGCCAACGTGTCCTTTGGCCTTCTTCATGTGTTTCATGTCGAACTTGGAAGCTTACATGGAACTTCGAACCCCGTCTTTCAGTTAAATGATCACATAGTTCTGTTTCTAACAATTTCATCTAGTTAAATGGTTCTAAGAATTACTATCAATCACAAAGAAGTTATGGAGGTGCCCGTGGTGTAATTGTTATCGTCGTAGGAAATGGTCACGGCGACACGACTTCAAATCCTGGACGAGACTGATTGCATTTCACATAGCACTAATACCCTTGGGAAAGGTATGAATCCAATTATTCTCCCTCCAGCTATAGGTAAATAGTAGGACAGACTGGGTTCTTCAGCCTTGGTGAGACAACTAGTCTAGGAGAAGGAAAACTCTGAATTCAAACCTGTTAAACTCCGCTTAAAAATTGACCTTGTGTCATATCCTGCCCGAGCGGAGGGGTTGGGTAAATAGGATCAATCCCAAAAAATTCAATTAAACATCGGTTATTTCTTTACAAACAGTTAAATTATGAAATCGTTCAATTTCTAACAATTCAATTTAGCATAATTCAACAAATTTCATCATCATCATCATATCGCGCTGGTAGCACGGATATCCCCAACCCTCTCTTGCCACTCCTCCCTATCGTTCATCGCCCTAGGTAGGTCTTCATGACAACATCCCGTATTCTCACATAGCTGCTGAATGTATGTTCGTGCTGGTCGTCCTGCTTTTGCGCGGCCATGTGTGGGGATCCATAAGAGTACATCTCTTATGAGTTCATCTCTGCTTCTCCAGCAGTGTCCTGCATGTCTGGTTCGTCTAACTTGAATAGTTTTCGTGATAGGGGGCAGGTGGCCGTACAGTTGGTGTCTTGTGGGGTGTTGCTGCCAGGACTTGTTCAGGATTGCACGTAGCATTCTTGTGTAATTGCCATCTAGCTTCTTCTCCAGCCGTTTTGTTAGCGTCCATGTAGTGCATCCATATAGCAGTATCGATGTGACCGCTGCCTGGAAGAAACTGCGTTTCATTTTATCGGTTAGGTCTGATTTCCATATAATCGATAGCCTATTGATAGCTGTCCATGCTTTCGTTAACCTCGTTTCGATGTCCTTTTCGGTTGATTCGACGCTGCTTCCTAGGTACGTGAATTTGTCTACTAGTTTAAGAGGGGTTCCGTCTAGAGTGGAGATGTCCCCCGTTTGGTTATAGCACATATATTCCGTTTTGTGTGCATTAACATAGAGGCCTATGCTTGCTGCTGCTCGTTCCAAACTATGCAGAAGTGTTTCGGCTTGGTCAGGTGTATTTGCCAGTATCGCTATGTCATCGGCGTAGTCGGCGTCGGTAATGGTTGTTGCGGGGTACCTTCTGCTTCTTTTCTTCGTCAGTTTGAAGCCATTAAAGTAAAAGTACGATCAACAAATTTAAATGGTTCCAAGTATTGTTATCTATCATTAACAATTCGATTAAACATCAGCCAATTGTTTACATACAATCAAATGATCCAAAAGTTCAATTTCTATCAATCCAATTAAACGTGACTCATTTCCTTGCACGCAGTTTAAATATCAAGCAATTTTATTTGACCCCATGACAGGAACCTATCAGGTGCTTCCTTTAAAGATCAGAGTGCACCTTGGCGCAATGACAATGAAGGGGTACTCCGTATTACACAGAGCTCCAATATAAACTTACTGGTTTGTAGGAATATTAAAAAAAGTGCTTTGCAAAGAAAAATTTCATGATACTATTTAATACTATTTACCAACCCCTCCGCTCGCGCAGGATATGACACAAGGTCAATTTTAAGCGGAGTCTAACAGGTTTGAATTCAGAGTTTTCCTTCTCTTAGACTAGTTGCCTAACCAAGGCTGAAGAACCTAGTCTGTCCTACTATTTACCCATAGCTGGAGGGAGAATAATTGGATTCATACCTTTCCCAAGGGTATTAGTGCTATGTGAAATGCAATCAGTCTCGTCCAGGATTTGAAGTCGTGTCGCTGTGTCCATTTCCTACGACGATAACGACTACACCACGGGCACCTCCAAATAAAAATTCCATGATGATAAATTTTCTTTTTCAATACTGGAAACAAAAATTTATTTTTAAAAATTGTTCTAATAAACAATGAAAAATTATAAGATTTTAAAACTAAAAAAATATCTCTTAGGAAACAAGTATCGTTGCATACTGACCCTTAACCGAACCGCCCATCAGAGATTTCTCTAAAGAAGACGCACCTGTGAAAAAAGCGGAAATACTTACGTGATCTATCGGAAGTTGTGGGCGTTATGAAATGATATATACAAATGCCTGTTTGTCAGTTGAGTAAGTGAGGGCCCAAGTCACAGCCAGCTTGCAGTCACTTAGAGCGCCCAGCTGGGGGCTGTGTCTCTCACGACCTCAGTTTAGATACTCTCGCCTGAGAAGTACAAGGGCTAACTGGGGTTTTGATATCCCATACCACGCTGTTTTCAGCTCGGTATGGTCAAGAAAAGAAGATGTTATGGGTCAATATAGCAATATCTCTTTGTCTCCCTGTCTCTGTATGTCTCTCTAACACACCACAGAAGCTTTGACTCCAAGAAAAATAAATATAAATATATATATATATTATTGTTGTACTTCATGCTTCATTATGGGTATGCAACAGTACATGATTGAGAAAAAAAGTTTTTTTTTCAATTCAGTGGCTAAATGAACGTAAAATTAATCGAAAAAAATCTTTGAGTTTATTTAATATTTTAGACTTGGCTGGAAACTTAGATCATTTATTTGACTCGTAATGATGAGGTTGAACATGCCAAACGTGTTTCTGTAACATATGACTTTATAAACCAAGTACCGATTTTCAAGGGAGGCATTAAACTGAGGACAATGTTTTCCAAGTTGTAAAATTGTGTAACATATTTACCTTCTACCCAGCCGTCAATCAAGAAACAGGTGCATCCGGTCGAAGATATCAGGGTATCACCTTGACGGGTTGAATTCGGTGCAATTGCGGCGCCTACAAGAAACAGGTGGTTGTCAAACAATTATATAACTCGGTGCCACAGACAGTTAGAGTTAGTTGGTGTCAGTAAGTTGGGGTTCGAGTTGTAGTTCGAGGCAGTGAGAACCAGTTCCCAGCAGAGGGCTTGGGCCCTCAGGACTTCCGGTTGAGCAACCCAGCAGAATGAGAAAGAAGTGCTGCTAAAGACAGAGGAACTTGGGGTCAATATGTTGCAGTCTATTCAGTCTCCCTCACACACAATCCTGTCGCAACCCTTTCGAATAAAGTGTGAGAGGTATATTTTTCTAAAGAAGTGTTTTCGTTCGTCATTATTGTTGATTATGTTTCCGCATATATATGTATACGTATAGTTGTATCACGGCTATACAACAATTGTTTTGCTAATTGTGACACGATTACTTTGTAAAATATACAATATTAAGCAGAAATAAACATCCGCTCTTATTAAAGTACTTTGTAAGTTGAAGTGTTATTATAAACCTCAACCTGAATTTGACGTATTGAATGATTTTAAGTAGCAGAAATCGCACGCAGTTAAAATCACGATTAAGTATGCCTCACTCTCTAAAATAAATAATAAAAAAAACTCTTTTATTTTTCGTCTCTTGTTGACTTTGTGTAAGATAGCGACTCTAGATGAAGGAACAGTTCGTGATTTTTACTCAAGGTTCAATAATAAATGAACAAATAAAGCCAGCCACTCCGCCACAAAAGAACAAATACAGACTATCTTCTGACATTCACACACACGGAGTTAAGATCATCAGCAATGTCATTATAGTCATACGTTTTAGTGCGTCACCTTCTGCGTTTAGATTTGCAAAAAAATCAACACTAACGTCACGGCCTTCTTTTTGCTGGAACTGACAGTCTTGAAAGAGTCATCGTTAACTCTCCTGAACGACGAAAAGAGAAAGAATGAGGGTTATTGATCTAATTTAGGAAATTAGATGGTGACTGAGGCAACATTCTAAGCAGGCACGTTTACTTTTGCCTAAGTTGATCATCAAACCAAGAAATCTCTGCGTTTGTTTCGCCCGAAAAGCAAAGATTAGTGTGATCATTACAATGACTGTTTGCCACAACCATTTCTCAAATAATTATCCTAACTGGTAGCGTTTAGAAAACGGTTAATTCTATTCCATTTGGCGGGGTAAAACTCCCTCCCCGATTCAAAAAGAGGAGCTGTTCTGGGTAGAACTCTAAACAGTATTTGGTAGTTAGGCTTCAATAGTAGGGATCTGGGGAGTATATGTTCACACTGTCAGAAGAGCAAAGAACACCAAGAGGCTAAGTTCCCCTTCAAAATGGTGCTCTGAGTATAACTCAAAACTTGATATAACAAATTATACATTTCTTTTAAAATAATAAAGTCTAATTTATTTAATGTATAAATCATGAAGCCAGTGCGTTTGAAATGTACGCGTCTGTGTATGTTATATAATAGGTCCGCTGAGAAAGGGGTTCAGAGTGGGGGTTAATGTGCCAAACTTAGAAGAGAGGTGCCTGAATCACTGCATCTGGGAAACAGTCGAACTTGAGCACGATTGAAACTGGCATGCAAACTTCAAGGACGTTGATAAATTAGACGCCGGCGTGCAAATTCGAAGCAAATAGATAGAAGGGTCCTGATATGCAAATTCAAAGTACGTAGACAGAAGGGTCAATCGTGGGGATTTCGATGCAAGTTGGCTGAATGGTCACCGGCGTGCAAATTCGAAGCAGCTATACGGAGGATTCACTGGAGTACTAATTCAAAGCACATAGAGAGAACGTTCATTGACGTGTAAAGTTGAAATGAGTGGACAAAACTGTCACTGGTGCGCAAATTTGAAGCACGTGATCAAAAACGATTGTATACAATGATATACGCTGGCATTGCCATTTGGGGAAAGCCCACTTGTACTACAGCCACAATTAACGCCATGTGCGAAATAGACATATAATGTTCATAACGATAGAACATATAAAGAAGATAGGAATCTCGAAATTCGAAAACACGTACCGACTTCTTGTTCAGGTACGAAACCTTTTTGTTAACTTTGAGTTAAAGGGTTCGACATAAGGAGGAGAGACACAGTCTCGCTATGCCGTCTTATTCATTTGGCCCCTATCTCGTACGGCATCCACGGCGCGCAAATTCGTCTCGCCACAGCGAGCCCCAAAAGTCGAACTTCCTCGTTCGGCGTCTAGTTTTCAACTCCCTAACTTTCTTCAGATTCTCACCAACCTCCGCGCGCTTCCGGTGCGTGAAGTCACCCGCACCCTGTCACCCACTTTCGTCTCGGACTATTGTGACATATCTGAGTGACACTTCCATCCGCCCGCGCGCGCCCGCGTTAACCCCTGCCTCAATGTTGTACCTAACTAACCCATGTGCTGAGCCGAAAGGTTCTCAGCCAAACTAAATTCAAAGGCATGAACCGAAATCCCTCAGTCATTACGTTACACACTATGAATGACGCTGTTATTACGAATTATTGTCTTATATTCGATTCATTTTGGTCAAAGAAGGAAAATCAACGCTGTTTTATTTTATGCAGGGTGTACAAACACACACACACACACATATATATATATATATTGAATACAGAATTATACATAAAAGTTGTTAGCTCATCTCTTTTTTAAGGGGTGTCTTCGTGGTGTAATGGTTAAAGCGATGGACTGCGGAATCGTAGTACGCGAGTTCGGACTCCAGTCGCTCTATTACATTCACTCTCGGGCAAATACCCTTGGAAAACGTATGAACCCCCTTATCCTCCCAGTATGGGTTAAATAGTACCACTACTGTTCTTCTAGGAGAATGGCTTTGGCATTAAATAACCTAAAAAGAGTTGATATGTCATTAAACAAAGAAACCGATCTCTTTTTTAAAGAAGAACGACATATACGAATGTGAATGTGCGTGGATATATATATATATATATATATATATATATATATATATATATATATATATATATATATATATATATATATATATATATATATATATATATATATATATATATATATATATATATATATATATATATATATCCACACACACACCTATATATATCTATATACACACGTGGTATAATGGTTATAGTTGTAGGAAATGGACACGGTGACACGAGTTCAAATCATGGACGATACTGATTGCATTTCACATAGCACTAATACCCTTGGGAAAGATATGAATCCAATTATTCTTCCTCCAGCTATGGGTAAATAGTAGAACAGACTGGGTCCTTCAGCCTTGGTAAGGCAACAAGTCTAGGAGAAGAAAAACTCTGAATTCAAACCTGTTAAACTCTGCTTAATAATTGACTTAGTATCATATCCTGCCCGAGCGGAGGGGTTGGTAAATAGGATATCTATATACACACGAATATGTATATATATATTGTTAAAATAATTCCTACATAGCCAAGAGCGAGTCTACCTAGGTTTCACCTAAACAGCTTTTCAGGATCGCATTGGTCAATGCGAACCTGAAGATCTGCTTAGGTGAGACCTAGGTAGAGTTACCCTTGGTCATATAGATATTATTTTCTTAATATTAGCTCTATCTAGTGTATTGAGCACTTTATTGCATTTTAGCTTTGGTACTTCTGTTGGTGTTTTTTTTTCTTTTGACTCGACATACGTGCCACGTGATTATTTTCAAGTAACATGTGTGCGTTTCGTCTTTTTTTTTTTTTACTGAATTTTTCCCCATATATCAGTTGGTAAATTTGCAAATTGTACAATCTGTTTTTTTTTTCTTACAGTAACAGAATTACAGATCAGATATAAAGATTAATATATATATATATATATATATATATACATATATATGTATTAGATGACAAATGTTCGGTTCAGCAACAGTCTGTTCATCTCCTTTGCTATCCAGTGTTTTTAACGTCACAAGGTGATTTTTGAAGTTAAGGAGAGGAGAGGTTAAAAAGGATCCACGTCATGGAAAAATTGTCAGACAACTTGACAGGCTCTCAGGTTTTCACTGGAGACACCAGCGTTCTTATTATCAAGCGGACTCACACATAAAAAAACAATATTCTTTGATCATCTGAATCAAAATTCACTGTTTTTTTTTAAGTTGCTGTACTATAATGAGAGCCATTTAATATTTTCATTTCGTAGGATTTTAGATCGTTCTAAATGCGGTGTCTGCGCCGAACTCTTGGAACATACTGGAAAGATCGAGTGACAAACACAAATGTCTAAAAAAAACCAGCAAACGAAGCGTGTACGCTCACTCCAGGAGCAACGACTGGGCTGAGTCAAGCTGGGGCTGTAGACTACACCGATTGCATCTCTGCAGGTAAGACCTCCCCATCGAGTGACCTAGATATGACATTAAACAATTTGATGGCGAGATCCAACTCTTGGAGATTTTGGGAATCTGGAGTGCCCTTTCATTGCCATAGTTCTTAGTTTCAATCTGACCTGGAGTGGTAGCACCTGGTTGGGTCCTATCTTTCGGTCAAATAGATCAAACTATGTGCAAACAAATGACTGATGTTAAATTGTGACTATCATATCGAAATACTTGAAACAATTTAACTGTGAGCAAAAAAAGTGCTCCGCCTCGTTTACTAATGTTACATTAAAAACGTGTTTGCAAATCAAATATTAAATTAATATGTAAGTATGATAATTTTTATACATATTTACCTACCCCTCCGCTCGGAAAGAATATGACACAAAGCCAATTTTTAAGCGAAGTTTGAATATAGAGTTTTCCTTCTCCTAGACTAGTTTCCTCACCAAGACTGAAGAACATAGTCTGCCCTACTATTTACCCATAGCTGGTTAGAGAATAATATGATTCATACATTTCCCAAGGGTATTAATGCTATGTGAAATGCAATCAGTCTCGTCCAGGATTTGAACTCGTGTCGCCGTGTCCATTTCCTACGACGATAACCATTACACCACGGGCACCTCCGTAATAGTAATTTTTATACAGATCTATTCCACCCAAAGAATGCTAATAGGTACCTCCGATTCTGATCAGAGTAGACATGGAGGAAATATCAATGAAAAAATACTCCATGCTATACTTTTTGTGATTAGATCGGATCAAATGAAACCATATAAAGGTAAATATATGATTGTTATAATTAAGTCGGATAAGTTACTTGGAACCTGATTGCTATTATATATTTATTAAATAAGACAGGGGGAATTATTGTCTGAAAGTTTTATTCATCTAACCAACCTATACATATGTGATACACTAAGAAAATGAAAGAGACCGCGTTATATTGGAATCAAGCTACTTAGAGTTGCGTCACATAAGCTTTTATTTATTGCTGGCGAAATCGCATAGCCACTGGTGGTAACTATTTAAAAGAAATCTTATTTTCTGGTCAAATGTTTTCTCTTTCTAATTAGATACCGTTATTACATGTAGATGTTGTAGTTTTTATGGCCATAGTCAAAAGTTATCAAAGAAACGCAGAGGTTGTCGGCTGAATTCTGGAGACAAAAGCACAGGTAAACACGTTGTTACAATGTGGAGCTTACACTCACACATGTCCTAATGATTTAGACAGGTCATCTCAGTGAGCGTCCAAACGGACCCTCATGCTTAGGAAGAAGCTCTCTGCATCTTGTAAAGAAAATATCGAAGCCTCGTAGTGCACCAGGAATATTACCCCTTAAATTCAAAACCTGATCATTCTCATCGTTTATTTTAATCTAAGTCAGCTTTGACCCCATACATAAAGAAATCTTTCACACTTCCGGATGTGACGGAAGGGCTCTATTCAAAATTTGCATGACTGGAAATGTAGTAGCTTTGGTGGAAATAAATAGAAGGCGTTTCTTTCTGATCAATCCTCTTCGATGGAACCTTAATTATCAGAGACGCGAGTACTGAGTGTGTGAAAAAATAATGTTTTTTTCTCTGAAAACATGCAAGATGAGGTTATTGTATTCTTTGTTTCTGTTGTGGTTTATATGGATGTACGAGGTGGGGGTGTAAACATTAACTTTAGAGTATTCATTCTATTTACATAAATGAGCACTTGGGAATATTTCGGCGCTATCCTAAGTTAATTCTATCCAGTATTCATACCACATATAAAAATACTTGAACAGATCAACGAAAAAATAGGCAGAAAGAAGTCTCAGTCCTATTTAATCAAATGTGTTCAAAAGCGAAATGCAACCCACATACACACACACACACACACACACGCACCAACACTTATATATATATATATATATGTGCGTGTGTGTGTGTGTGAGAAGATTGTTGTTCGTCCTACGAGAGAAAAGTAAATATTTTAATGGGTCAGAATTTTTTCGAATTTGGTGTTTAAGATTTTCGTATTTAATATACTTGTGCTCTACACGTGTTTCAAACTTTAGGTTTTCTTCCAGAGATTTTAAATGGCTAATTTTTTGGTTGTTGCTTTTGTCGTAAAGATTGATTGGATTTAATTCCAGGTTTTTTGTCAGTAAATGTTTTAGTAAAGTTAATTATCCGTGAAGACCCCTTATCTATGTAAATGTTTATATATATATATATATATAAAAGTAAACAAAAAGCATATATCATGTATATAAATAAATGTATGTATATATAAACGTATATATATATATATATATATACTCTTTTTTTAGGATTAACTGGTTAACCTCTACGTTTTTCCCAATTTTTTATATTCCCAGATGCAATTGGATAGTCTACTGCTGTTTGTCTTTAGAAAAATATACCTCTCACTTTATTTGAAAGGGTTCGAAAGGGTTACTAAAGGTTTTACTGTGTGAGAGGTGAGTTGGAGGTTGAACAGAACTCCAACATATTGACCCCTCCTCTTATGGCCATAACAGCGTTTCTTTCCCGTTCTTCTGGGCTGCTTAACGGGGGGCCTCGGGGCCCAGCTTCTCTGGGACATTGTCCTCATTCCAGCATCTTCTCTCCAACCGACCTGAACTTCAACTTCTCAATCGGGGCCTGAAGGCCCCCACTGATGGGTGCAGGTTTTCTCTACCGCATCTTTTCTCCAACTGCCTGACTTCCTGTCTTCACCTGGGTTATATAATTGTTCCACACCCACAAAAAGGTGAACGTCACAAATCGCACTCAATTCAACCCGTCCACGGTCAAGGTTATATCCTGATATTCCTCGACCGGATGCACCTTTTATTTACACAGGTGCATTTCCTAGTTTGACAGCTTGGCCAGGGTCAATATGTTACATACTGCATAGTCAGCTGGAGCTGTAGAATACACCGACAGCACCACTGCAGAGGGGTAAGATCCACCAACGAGTGTCCTGGATATGACACTAAACAATCTGATGGTGAGGTTCGAGTGATGCTGGAGCTTTGGGGAATACACAGCACCCCTTTATTGCCATTGCTCCCTGGTCCACTCTGGCCCGAAATGGTAGCACCTGACAGGGCTTTATATATGGGTTAAATAGGACTAAATTGCAGACTTATGCTAAACTTAATTGTTTAAATTTGAACTGCTTGGCAAAACTGAATAGCTTGAAATAGAAATGTTTTTGACAATTAAATTGCGTACTTACATTTATACTGCATGCTTATGCTAAACTGAATTGTTTGAAATGGAACTGTATTTATGCTAAACAAATTGTTCAATATAGAACTGTTTTGAAATTAAACTGTGTGTAAACAAAATCTGTACTTATAGTAAACTGAATTAGCTGAATTAGAACTGTTTGCCAGCACCCTCAAAATGCAAATCTGGATTGCCACGAATAACAGGTACGTGCTCAAGGTGATGAAAAGAAAGTTTCCGGCTACGGTTATGGTCTTTGGTGTGGTTTCAAGTGTGGCCACATCATGAAACCTCACATCTTAGAAGTCGGCTTGAAAGTCAACACCAAAGTGTACCTTGATGTGCTGAAGAGTGTGGTGATCCCCTGGTGCAATCAGGTGGCCGGTGGAAGACCCTGGGTGTGGCAGTAGGACTCTGCGCCGGCCCACATATCCAAAGAGACCCAGGTTTGGCTTCAGAAGGAGTGCTACAACTTTGTATCCTTCTCTTACTGGTCCTCCTCCTCCCCCGACCTGAACCTGCTGAACTACTTCGTTTGGTCATACGTCGAGAACATCACCAACATGACCCTCCACAACCCCAAAGCCAGCCTGATCGCCACCATCCGCCGAGTATTCGCTGAGCTCCCGCTGGCGCTTGTGGAAAAGGCATTCTCCCAGTTCCGGATCCGTATCGAGGCGGTGATTGAGGCTGAAGGCGGCTACATTGAATAGATGTCAGCTCTACTGCATAATCAAGTTACCTGAATTGATTTTTTCCATAAAAGTTTTAAAATAAAGCTGCAGTGTTGTTTTCTTTAAGACAAAACCTTTATTGTTCCACCCTGTACATATAAACAGTTCTCTTAAAAAAATCCGTTTAGAATTAGAACATTTTTTTTACTCACAGCTAAATATAAAAACAGGTCTATTTTGAACAATTCAGTTTAACATAAGTACGCAGTTTAAATGTTCTTTTTAAAACTATTCAGTTTAGTCAACAAAGTTAAATGGGTCCAAGTATTGTTATGTATCACTAACAATTCAATTAAACACCAGTCATTTACAGTTAAATGTCAAAACAGTTCTATTTCAAACAATTCAGTTAAGCATAATCACACAGTTTATTTCTATTTAACCCATTGATAGGAACCTATTAGGTGCTACCACTCGGAGCTAGAGTAAACCTGGGATCGATGGTGATGAAATGGTACCCTGCATTCCCCAACGCTCCAGGATTACTGAAGCCTCACCATCAGATTGTTAAGTGTCATATCTTGGACATTTATCAGGGGAAGTCCTACCCCTCTGTAGAGATTCAGTCGGTGTATTCTACAGCCCCAGCCGACTGGGTCATCCTTTTTCTGGACAGAATGGCGCACCAAAAACGTATGCAGAGGTGGTGGAGTAGAATAAACGTATTCATATCTTTTCCTATACGCATTAGTACTAAGATTAACGCCTTTCGGGCAAATACCCTTGGGAAGAGTATGGACCCCCTTATCCTTCCAGCTATGGGTTAAATAGTACCACTACTGTTCTTCTTTGAGAATGGCTTTGGCATTAAATAACCTACAAAGGTTGATATGCCATTAAACAAAGAAACCAAACAAAACCAAACTAAGATTAACGCAAACAACTTTGTCCTGAATTTGAGATCGGTAGGTTTCATGCATTTTCTCTGATGATGACCGTTACGCCACGCTGTGTAGAAGCACCAAAGGTTAAAGATATAGATAGAGAGAGATAAAGAGAGAGAGGTAAAGAGAAAGAGAGAGAGAGAGAGAGAGAGAGAGAGAGAGCAAAAACGCCGAAAAGACCGATTAACACGTGTATATAAATCGAAACTACTAAACAATAATAAAAAAAAAACACAACACAAGACATCAACAAAAAACAAAAGCAAAATAACAAGGGTCAAATACAGGCTTACACAAAGACACATTTAATTACACAAGTGCAAACATTAATTTGGCGGGAAAATGACTCTTATACAACTTTCACTTTCACTTTCACTTTTCTGTTGTAAAGAATTATTTTTTTTATTTTTCCTTCCGACTTGAATGAAAGATATCCATCTGTCTAATTATGTCGTGACTCACTAACATCATTTCTCGCTGTACAAATTACCATCTTACAAACAAAGAGGAAATATGAGAAGTTAATCAAGTACTGACACCTGAGGTTCCTAGGGTCGGAAATTTTAATAGGACAAGTTTGTAATGTAGTCAATTGTCCGCCATTACGAGTTTAATGTTTCTCAATAATTGCTAAACTTTTCAGTTAAAGCAGCACTTTGGATATACATTTTTGATACAGGCAGGCTACTCCTCTAACCTTACATTGAGGTAATTAGACCTATATAATCTTGCCACCCGATTTACTAGGGTGAGTCAAAAGTTTTGCAATATTTGCGTATGTGCTTGTTTCTGGAGTAAACTATAGGAACTTGCTAGAATCGAACTGATGCCACAACATGGTTTAGTTTGTTTGTTGAATGGTATATCAGCCTTCATGGGTTATTTAATGCCAAATACAACGTGTTTTTGAAAACACGTTTTGTGGATAACATTTAAAAAATTGCCCAGTCGACTGGAGCTGAGGAATCCACCGACTGTTTCTCTGACGAGGCTTCTGAATATATGACGCTAAATAATCTGATGCTAATGCTACAGTTCTGCCCAAGCTTTGGGGAATGTGCAGTACCTCGTCGTTACTATCGCTCCCAGGTCCACTCTGTCCCGGAGTGGTAGAACCTGATAGGGTCCTATCTATGTGTCAAATAGAACTAATATGTGTGCTTGTGCTTTTCTGAATTGCATGAAATAAACTTTTTTTGACATTTAAGCTGATTTCTTATGCTAAACTGAAATGTTTGAAATAGAACTGTTTTTGTAAGCTTAACTGAATTGTTTGAAATAGAACTTTATATGTATAAAGATGGATTTAGCATTAAATAACCTACAATGGTTGATGTACCATAAAGCCAAAAGAAACAATTTTAAAACGAGTCTGAGTTAATCTTTTGCACAAATTTTAATAGCAATGAAAACACCTACAACCTATGTGTGCAAACAAATGATTGATGTTGAATTCTGAATGTTTTATCGCAATAGTTGAAAATATTTAACTGTATCCAAATAAAATAAGATCGGGCTCATCCAAAAAGAATATCAACAAAATGTGTTTATAAATCATATGTTTTTAATATATATGTATAAACAGCATTTATTATTAAATAATCTACATAAATTGATGGAACTTACATGCTATAATGGGGCCTCATGTCAGTGAGGGGGTGCCGATGTGTTCATAAAACTGTAGAGAGAAAGGCTTCGAAACTGTGCACATTCTCTCCTAATGAGCCCAAAACAAGCATGGAGTTAAACTGCTCGGTGGAAATTCGAATGGCTAAAGGAGCATTTTCAATCCGCTCACTTTTTGGTGACTTTTTGTGACCTGGTACGTAAATTTCTTCTTCTAAAACCAAATCAAACGAAACCAATTCAATTAAACGCCAGTTATTTATTTACCCACAGTTAGTTGATCAAACAGTTCTATTTCAAACAATTCAATATAGCATAATAGTTTATTTGGGTTGAATGAAAAATAAATTTTGGTTACAAGGAGTGCATCTAGGCAAGACCGTACTCTATATCACTTGCCTTTTATATAAAATGTAAAAAAAAGTAAAGTTAGAACCCTAGTCGAGGGTGACCCGAAGGCGCCTTTTGTAATATAATTACAGAGGGATTTCATTTTGTATATCTTGCCTTTTCGGTTTAGTTAGGCTGAGAACCTTTCGCTTAGCGCATGTGTTAGTTAGGTGCAACATTAACGCAGGTGTTCACGCGCGCGCAGAGAGCATGTGTCATTCAGAGATGTCAAAAAAAAAAAAATTTTCAAAGCACTGACCTTTAACATAATTTTAACTGTTTCTTTTTCTTTTTCCGACTCATAATTTAAATCAGATTCATTTTTTCCTTACTTTTGATTTAAGTGGAGTGGTGTCCCTGAGGAGTAATGGTTAACGTGATGGACAGCGGAATCTTAGTAAGCGAGTTCAAACTCCAGACGTGCTATTATGTTCACTTTCGAACAAATACCCTTTGTGGAGGTGCCCGTGGTGTAATGGTTATCGTCGTAGGGAATGGACACGGCGACACGAGTTCAAATCCTGGACGAGACCGATTGCATTTCACATAGCGCTAATACCCTTGGGAACGGCATGAATCCAATTATTCTCCCTCCAGCAATGGGTAAATAGTAGGGCAGACTAGGTTCTTCAGCCTTGGTGAGGTCTAGGAGAAGGAAAAACTGAGTTCAAACCTGTCAAACTCCGCTTAAAAATTGACCTTGTGTCATATCCAGCCCGAGAGGAGGGGTTGGTAAATAGGGTAAAGCTATGAGACGATTTATCCGCCATGCTATGGGTTTAATAGTACCACAACTGTTCTTCTCAAAGGATGGCTTTGGCATTAAATAACCTACAAAGGTTCATGTACCATGAAACAAAGAAACAAAACGTAACTTAAATGAGTTGTGTAATAGTTAACAAGCAAAGGTTTCAGACGATTATTTTTTACGAATTCGAATCTCACGGATTATCTCATGCTTTTCAGTTTGCGTCATACTAAGCTAAGTATAGCTACGAGGATCATTAAATAAGTTTTAAATAAAGAAATAAGTTTCCAGACTTTTTTCGTATGGGCACTTTTATTGATAGTACACGCATGAAACACTAGTCCCCTTCAAAGTAATCTCCTCCGCCTGCAATGCACTTGTTGCACCGTTCCAACAACTTCTGGAAGGCCCCATGGAAGTCCTCTTGTGTGAGCGTGTCAATGACCTTCGTCACAGCCTTTTTCATCTCCTCAATTGTCTCATAACGACAGCCTCTGAGCTTAGGGTATAACCAAAAGTCACAGGGAGCAAGGTCTGAACTATAGGGAGGCTGAGGAACTGACTTGATGCCCATCTTGGTCAAATAGTCTGTGACAAGAATGGAGTTATGGACTGGTGCATTGTCCTGGTGGAAATGCCACTGAGCCGATTTGAAGAGTGCTGGCCTCTTCCCTTAGAATCGCTTCCTAAACTCTCTTAAAACATAGTAACCCTAACCTTAACCCTTTGACCAATCAACTCTGTTCTGACTACCTTACTCCTCCCACACTCTCATCATCCCTCACTGACTCCTGCCTTCCTTGAATCTCTTATGCCACTCAAAAGCTGATGGTCGAAAAGTAGTCTGATACATTTCCTACGTTTCTGTGGTATTTTTCCCTAGTTTAAAACATAATTTTATTGCATATCGTTCTTCTAAAGTGTCCTCACATCCAGATCGCATTTTTGAAATTCACCAGCTGTGACAATCAGGCTTTAGTGGGGTGTATTCCAATTCTGCTGTAGCTGTTTATTTGAACCTGAAATCACAAAAATCGGTCAGTCATCTTATAAGATGTATAGCAATAACGTACTGAATTTTTAGGAGTCTACGACAATTTTAAATGCCTGTACAAAAAAATCTGGAAACTTATTGAAGGCATCACGTTTCAACAAGGTCGCCAATTATTATTATGAAGCCTATAATCTAATATTCGTTTGGTTTGAGAAACCCTGTTCTAAATACTATCTATAGTTGAATGTTATAATTCTCCCCTTATTAAGTCCATTTTGTATTGGTAACTTGTTAGAAGTAACGAGTTGGGCCTGGTATCCAGTATTTATGCTATTCCCGTAATACCGGTGTCACTCCAAAGGTCATACCCTGTCAACGATCGTCCTTCCTAGAATATTTGATGATAGTAATCTAAATGCATACCGTAATTTGTCATATGATAAGTTAATCCTTTGAATTTATTTTAATTGCTTATAAAACATAATTCTGAGATTCTTAGCTTTATAATTTCTTTCAGTAACAGTGCGACCAATCAATGCCTTACCAGACTGTCTTGAAACAATCTCGACAAATTTACTTTTACTTAATTTTCATCGATCATTTTCAAAATAATTTAAATCCCCTTCAGATAAGTATTGATCTCCAAAATAAAATCGTTGGCGTTTTCCCATTAACAATTTTGACCAACCAAGTAATGATAGATAACACGAAATTGATAAAAACCGAAACAATAACTACTTATATTCCTCATTTTTAAAAGCGTCCAAAACGTGTTATTTCATGATTCCCACATTCTTAACCCCTTTTCTGCATTTATCAAACCCTGTCCCTGTTGGGCAATGAAAGTCATGTTGATATAAAATCCACCATGTCTTGCCTCTAGCAGAAAAGTTGTACAAAGGAGTTAAAGGCATTTTCTATAGGGACACATTTATGATATGATTTCAAACAGTCTCCCAGCCAAGTCGAATAAACCGGTACTTCTCTGCAGAGGGGTACGACCATCTCTCAGCAAGTGTCCTGGATAGATATCACTAAACAATCTAATGAGGGGGCTTTAGTCATGCTAGAGCTTTGGGGAATGTTGAGTACGCCTTCATTGCCATCGCTCACAGGTTCACTCTTGCCCTGAGTGGTCACACCTGATAGGGTCTTATCTATGGGTCAAATAGAACTATTTGAGAATTAAACAAGTGCAAACTATTGACCCGTTATGGTAACCCTTAAAAAAGATCACTAAAACAAGAAAACTCCAAACAATTTATTATGGGTAAAATAAACATCAGGGACTATTTGCTAAAAACCTACCTTTGATGTTTATTTAAAAGCACTCTGTTTTATAATCACCCCTCCCCCGTTTAGGTTGGGTTTAGAGCACGTCGGATGTATTTCATGCTGAGAAGAAAGATCCTACTTAAAAAGGGGCTGCCCTGTGGGCTTCAGCTATAGAATACACCGGCTGCATCTCTGCAAAAGCGTAACACCCCACTGAATGAATTTTCAAGATATTACACTAAATCATCTGATGGTTGAGGTTCTACCCTGAAGCCTTAGAGTATATCGAAAACCACTTCATTTCCATTACTCCCAGGTCAACTCTAATCCACATTGGAAGTACCTGTGAGAGTTCCATTTTTGTGTCAAATAGAACTATGTAATCATTTACTACAGTTAAAATTAGTTAACAGTGTGCAAATGAATGAATAATGTTAAATAGAATTATTAGTGTAAGATAGCAATACTTGAAACCATTTAGGTTCCTGGGTATAGCATTAAACTACGTCTTATTGGAGCGGCCCCAGCTCTGAAGTTTTGAAGAAAGTGGAGTACTCCTACGTTGTAATTATTCCCAGGTGCAATATCATCCAGAAAGGTTGTACTTGATAGCGTTCCATTTATGGTTTAAATAGAACTGTTCCATTATTCTACAGCTTGTAAAGAAATGTTTAAGTTTAAATGGAATTATACTGTTTCATAGGAATACTTGAAACCATCAAAGCGTGGGAAAGCAAATCTACTCTAATTTGTTTAAAACGTTACCTACAAACAATTCGCTTACAAGTCATACATACGTAATATATATATATATATATATATATATATATATATAGAGAGAGAGAGAGAAAGATAGATAGATAGATAGATAGAGAGAGAGATAGATAGATAGATAGATAGATAGATAGATAGATAGGATTTGGCATTAAATAACCTAAAATGGTTGATATTCAATAAATGCCCAACCCAACCAAATCATATATTTGAAATATATATGTATAAGCAAGATTTGGCATTAATAACCATTGTTTGAAATAGAACTGTTTTTGTATACTTAACTGAATTGTTTGAAATAGAACAATGGTTGATATGACATAAAACCCAACCAAACCAAATCATAAATAATATATATATATATATATATATATATATATATATATATATATGATTTGGCATTAAATAACCTATACTGGTTGATATGCCATAATAGACAACCAGATCAAATCATGTATATTTTATATATATATATATATATATATATATATATATATATATAAAGAGGATTTGGCATTGAATAACCTACAATAGTTGATATGCCATAAAACCCAACCAAGTCAAATCATATATATCTAATATATATGTATAAAGAGGATTTGGCATTAAATAACCTACAATGGTTGATATGCCATAAAACCAACCAAACCAAATCATATATATTTAATATATATGTATAAAGATTTGGTTTGGTTTGTTGGGTTTTGTGGCATATCAACCTTCGTAGGTTATTTAACGCCAAATTCATTTTTATGTAAATAATCTGTTCTATTTAAAACAATTCAGTTTAGCATAAGTACACAGTTTAATTGTTAAAAACATTTCAATTTCAAACTATTCAAGCAGTTATATGTAACAATTCAGTTAAGTGTAAATGTCGAAAAACTGTTCTATTTGAAATAATTCAGTTAAGCATAAGCACGCAGTTTAAATGTAAGTAGGGTTTGATTGTCAAAAACATTTCTATTTCAAGATATTCAGTTTACTCAAACAATTCATTTAAGCATAAATATGCTGTTAGTTCTATTTAAGTATTCACTAAACTGAATTGTTTAATATAGAATTATTTTGACATTTAACTGAGTGTAAACAAAATCTGTATTTATACTAAACTGAATTATCTGAATTAGAACTGCTTGACTAAAATGAATAGCTTGAAATAGAAATGTTTTTCACGTTTAAACTGCGTACTTATGCTAAACTGAATTGTTTGAAATAGAACTATTTTCATAAAAATGGATTTTGCGTTAGATAACCTACAAAGGTTGATATGCCATAAACCCCAACAACCAACCAACCAACCATCAAGTAAATTGTTTTGATAAACTAGTGATGTTTTTGCAATTTGATATTAAATTAGTGTTGAATGGAAATTGAATTTTGTTTACAAGATTTGTATCAAGTTGGAGGAGCCCTAAACTAATCTCTAAAGTAATCCCTGTCAGAAGTACAGGAACCAATGTTTCGATTTTGGGACCCAAAGTAAAAATAAGTAACACAGTTTCTATCCACTGATCCGAAGGGAACTTGCCGTTATATAATATACAATAATTTACAATGATTAATATATTTTTTACAGGTATTAGGCAACTAGATAAGTATGATTTGAAATTTGCTTAATTATGAAAACTTGATTGAGAACAAAAAAGAGGCTGTAGTTTTTTTGGGTTTTTTTTGTCTACAAACCGATCAATATCCTTTTCAATTTCCTGAAATCTGTCAAAAAAAACCAAACAAATAAAAAAAAAAGACAAAAAATAAAAACAAAAAAAAGTAAAAAAAACAAAACAAGAATTGGAAGCGAAAAAGAAAAGAAATAACATCAAAAGTATCTTTTTATATAAGTATGTTGGTATATATAATTGAATATCTATTTGAAGTTATCTACCTTTCTAGTTTTCCTTTAATCATTTTGACTTCGGTGGTCATTGAAATCCTTTTTGGCACCACACACACACACACACACACACAAATATGTATATAGATAGATAGATAGATAGATAGATAGATAGAAGGACACATGCGCAAATTGTGAGAAATTACCATACACAGTGATTTTCTCATAACCAAACTGAAATATATATATATATATATATATACACATATATATATATATATATATATATATATATATATATATATATATCAGTTTGGTCCTGAGAAAACCAATGTGTATGATAATTTCTTACAATTTACGCACATGTCATTCTATCTATCAATCAATCTATCTATCTATCTATCTATCTATCATTGTTGCTTGCTGTCTCTCTCTATATTTTTAGAGAGAGATATATAGAAAGAGAGAGAGAGGGAGAGAGAGAAAGAGAAAGAGCGAGAAAGAGAGAGATAGAGAGAGTGAGAAAGAGAGGGAAGGAGGGAGAGAGAGAGAGAGAGAAAGAGAGGGAAAGAGAGAGATTGGTAGAGAGAGAGGAAGAGGCGCTTGTAGTGTGATGGTTACTGTCGTAGGAAATGGACCAGTCAAACCGAGTTTAAAATCTTAACGAGGCTGTTGACATTTCACATCCAGCTAATACCTTCCGGAATCTATGGGTAAATAGTAGGACAGACTAGGTTCTTCAGCCTTGGTGAGGCAACTAGTCTAGGAGAAGGAAACCTCTGAATTCAAACCTGTTAAACTCCGCTTAAAAATTGACCTTGTGTCATATCCTACCCGAGCGGAGGGGTTGGGTAAATAGGAGTTAATACCTTCCGGAAAGGTATGAGTCCAAAGGTATGCGTGCACGGATTTCACGGACTCTCACTCACCATTCGTCTCAAGCATCCATCACTTCCGGCCGGTCTTCTAGACCTCAGGGGTGTCCTCGTGGTGTAATGGTTAAAGCGATGGACTGCGGAATCGTAGTAAGCGAGTTCATAATCCAGTCGCGCTATTACGTTCACTTTCGGGCAAATACCCTTGGGAAAGGCATGAACCCCCTTATCCTCCCAGCTATGGGTTAAATAGTACCACTACTGTTCTTCTATGAGGAATTGATTTGGCATTAAATAACCTGCAAAAGTTGATATGCCATTAAACAAAGAAACGAAACCATCTAGACTACATCCTGTGTCCGCACAGAACTGTTGTTGATCATTTCTAGTTGGTCATCTAATACTTGCACGTCTGTTTCAAGGAGTCCAAAAGAAAACGGTGCTTATGAATCCGTCTCTACTTTTCCAGCAGTGTCCTGCATGTCTTGTTTGTCTGATATGAATTGTTTTTGATATGGAAGGTAGGTTGCTGTACAGCTGCAGTTTTATGGAATTTTGTTTCCAGGATTTATTTAATATAGCTTGTAGCATTCTTGTGCAGTTTGCGTCAAACTTTTTCTCCATACATTTAATAATGTCTATGTGCTGTATTCATATTGTGGGATTGACACAAGCGTAGTTTGGAAAAAATGCGTTTTATTTTATCGGATAAGTCTGACTTCCATAAACGATCGATATCAATCAATGCCTTCTGGCAAATGCACAAACCCAAGCCGAGTCCCGGCTGCATTGTCTGGAGCAGGCACCACGTGGTATTGTCCTCCATTTGATTGCTAACAAAACGGAGTACATGTGCTTTAAATTAAAAAGAGACATCACACTAAATGGTGATTCTCTGAAACTAGTGGACAAGTTCACGTACCTCGGAACCAACGTCTCATCTACTGAAAATTATATATATATATATATATATGATTCCAGCAGGAAACATAGCGTTACGGTTTTAGACGTTCGTGCCAAAAGATTCAAATGGAAACAATCATCTGGAGGTTGCGGGTTCAATCCTAACTGCAGGCGAATAACAATAAAGGAATTCTTAACACTGGTACCTGATCATGCTTAACGGAATCAGAACAGGATTCAATAAAGGACGTAGTTCAAAGTTCTATGTAGGTTCCCGAGTTTTTACAACCACCTGAAGAAGGCCGGAGGACATATCGGCCGAAACATTGTCGAAATAACAATGAATATGAAGACAATAGTTCGAAAACCGTTAATGATAAAAATAATCAAGTTTCGAAAATTTTATCTCTCTGTAATACTTTAAATTTTTCCAACCTCAGTAGAAAGAAAGATATGAACAGCTATATATATATATATATATATATATATATATATATATATATATATATATTCTTTCTTCCTTTCTTTTTTTCTTTAATGCAATTGACTGTGTATTCAATCTATCTTTCCTCCTCAATGGTTCCGATATACCACTCTTATTTTTTTGTCTGGAATAATATCATATTCACCCATCCAAAACCGTGAATGTTCAAGTCTAGATAAACTCTAGAGAGTAGTCTCTTAACTTTCAAACTAGATCGACTTTTTTTCAGACGAACGTCACACAATTATCACAGTTGTTAGTACATTAGCCCTCTTGTAAAATCTGCATCGGTTCGTGAAGGATCCTTGCTGTTATTGAATAACATATTAGAGGGTTACGGGTTCCTGATGTCTACAGTTTCACCGAAGCGTTTGATAAAACTACTCGCCTAAAAAAGACACATCGTAGAAAACTTGACTTTTGCATAAAAATATAATTATGACCCACAATGGAAATCTAGATTTGTGCATTATTGTACACGGAGAATCTGTTTTCACCAACCTTTTTCCATGGGATGTGGATTTCCATTAAGCATTGTTTTACAATTGTCTCTTTCTAACCTGTTTGTCGCGTCGGTATTGACAGTCCGTATTGGCATTTTGATATTTTGCTTTGTGATCGTACATCTTCTGTGTAACTGAAAAATGTCGAAAGGTGAGACAGACGACATACAACGATAAGGTTTGTCTCAAGTGTTCAGACGTAGCATGGCCCAATATGGCTTTTACAATGTTTTATAAAAGTCTTTGGTTTTTTTACGTTCTTTATTTTTTTTTGTCTAATATTTTTTAAAAAACTTTCTTTCCCTTTTTCCGTTCAAGCTGTTTTTTTCTTTTTCTTTTTATCTCATTTTTTTTCTTCATAATAGTTGTTTATTTTTGTTTAACTTTACACTTCATTGGATTTGTCGTTATTTTTTTGTTTTTGTTTTTGTTTTTGTTATCTTGAATTTTTTAGTTTTTTTTTTTTTTATTTCTTCGTTTATTTATTCTTTCTTTCATTCACTGCTATTTTCTAAGTTCTTTTTTCTTACTTTTTTTACTTTCTTTCTTTCATTGATTTTTTCTCTCTATCTTGAAACTTCTTTTTTTCTTGTTGCGCCAAATTTCTTTCTTTCTTTCTTTCTTTCTTTCTTTTTTTTTCTTTCTTTTCGCATTAAAATTCTTTCTTTCTTTCTTTCTTTTCGCATCAAAATTCTTTCTTTCTTTTTTTCTTTCTTTCTTTCTTTCTTTCTTTCTTTCTTTCTTTCTATTGTGGAATACTATTATTTGATAATAACTTCTTTTCAAGCTTTCTTTTCCTTTCTGTATGAATATATTTCTGACTTCTTTTACAATTCACGGAAGGAAAAAAATAAGTCGTGACCTTTCCTACATTGCTCAACCACACATAGTCGACAATCTCATTATAATCAGCTTTCAAAATAACAATGAAACATTAACAAATAACATCTCTGTATTCTTCTCTTCACTCTCTTTAATGTCGCTCACATTCGACAGAGTTTGCCTTTAGACAACAATAATAATATTCAGAGGGTCGATTATTATTGACATCGTACGATGTACTTGATTTCATTTATTTTGAAAAATAAAGACGGGCGTGTTGGGGAGAAAATGAAAAACAACATTGTTCCCTACAATGTACTTGACTTTCTACCGCGCTATATATATATATATATATATATATGTGTGTGTGTGTGTGTAGCGAAGTTGAAAGTCAAGGGGGTACTGGCACTCCTCTTGGTAGCGCCAGTAGTGGCAGTACCACTTTGACCTACTGAAACTGTGTTATCACCCTGGTTGGCGGCTGATGAGGACAGAGTATCGCACGTGCTTTCACACGTTGTATGATGAAAAAAAAGAAAGAATATATATATATATATATATATATATATATATTGGTTGAAGTAATGGTCTACGTAAGGTAAAGAAAGAAGTGGTCAAGATTTGGATCACAGGTAGTTATTTCAACTCAGAGAGAAAATTCTACTTAAAATAATCTATTTACCAAAGGAACATATCGCAATAATATGCATGTAGCATAGTGTATTTGTGATAAATACTTTGCATTGTATTGCAATCCTATATCCCATTACCCAGTCGGCCGGGGCCGTAGAATACACCGATTGCATCTCTGCAATAGGCTAAAACTCCTCCAACGAGTGTCCTAGACATGACACTAGATAATCTGATTGTGAGGTTCCAGTAATACTGCAGTTTCAGGGAATGCGGAGTACCCTTTCACTGCCATCGCTCCCAGGTTCACTCTGGCACCTGATAGGCTCCTATCTATAGGTCAAATAGGACTAAACTGCGTACTTATGCCTAACTGACTTATTTGAAATAGAACTGTTTTGATATTTAAACTGCGTACTTATGCGAAACTGAACTGCTTGAAATAGAACTGTTTTGACATGTAAACTGCGTACTAATGCTAAATTGAATTGTTTGATATTGAATTGTTTTGACATTCAACTGTGTGTGCACAAAAACTATACTTATACTAAACTGTACTGTTTGAATTAGAACTGTTTGTCTAAAGTGAATAACTTGAAATAAAACTGTTTTTGGCAATTCAACTGTGTATTTATAATGGAATTATTTAAAATAGAACTGATTATTTAAAATGGATTTGTCATTAAGTAACCTGTAACGGTTGATATACCATAAAACCCAAACAAACAACCAACCAACCTACCATTATCCCAGATACAGAGGTATTAGAGAAAGCTTGGCTACCAAGCATTGAATCCATGGTAGCGAAGAGTTGTCTTCGTTGGGCTGGTCATTTCGTTTGAATGGATGACAGTCATTTTTTACAGACTATTAAATGATCAAACAGTTCTATTTCTAAGAATTCAATTTAGCATAAGTGATTTGTTTGCGCTCAGTTCAAACGTCAAATAGTTCTATTTGACCAACAGATAGGACACTTTCAAGTGCTAACATTCCGGGACTCTGTTAACCCGGGAGCAATGGCAATGATGAGGTACTATGCATTTCCCAAAGCTCCCGCTTTAGTGGAGCCTCACCATTAGATGGTTTTGTACCATATTTAGGACACACGTTGGGAGGGGGTCTTACCCCTTTGCAGTACTGTAGTACTGGGCTGGTATGTGTGTGTGTATGTGTGTGTGTTTGCCCACTCGGGAAATGAACGAGATTCAAAGGCCAATTTTTCATAAAAAAATACAAGTGGTGGTTCATTAGCCGTGATACGTTTTTCCAATTTACTTGGCCTAAATTGGCTGGAACTTCGTTCCAAAGTGTCCCCCGAATAGCCAATACCTAAACAAAAATTGTCTTTTCAGAAAATAAGGGGGGGGGCTCGTGGTGTAATGGTTAAAGCGGTGGACTGTGGAATCGCAGTAAGCGAGTTCGAAATCCAATAGCGCTATTACGTTCACTTTCGGACAAATACCCTTGGGAAAGATATGAACCCCCTTATCCTAGCTATGGGTTAAATAGTACTACCATTGTTCTTCTAGAATAATGGCTTTGGCATTAAATAACCCACGAAGGTGGATATGCCATTAAATAAAGAAACCAACCCAAACCTCAGAAAATAAAGTTTTTACTTAACACTATTTCCTATTTACAATATTTGTGCATATAATATGTTCAGATTCTATGAGTACTAAACGAACTTCATTATCTAAACCGAAAATCTTTGTTTAGTCATTAGCTGGGTAAGACGTACGGGATATTCGATCAAGTATTGGATACAATAGCGTTTTTTTTTAAAATATTAACCTATAATTATGAAAATTAATCTATATGCGTGAATATCATATTCCTGTACAATAAAAACTTAATTCATTAAGTAATAATTAATTGAAAACCAAATAGACAAATGTATGCATGTTATATAATTAAGGAATGATTTTTTTATATTAATCATTTTTCGTTAATTATATATATTATATAGTTTGGTAGGGTTTTGAACTTTTCGGCTCTTTGTTCAGGTACACAGTCATTGGGTGCAGTTTTACGCACGAGCGCAAAGGATTTGGCAATCACCATTGTCATAATAAACCCCCGAATAGGAAATGGGCTGGAGTGTGGATGACGTCATGCCCGGAAGAGATAGTCCTGAGAATTTGAGGATTTTGAAAAAGAGGCAGTTGAGAGTTGAGATGGAGGCAGAGATTTGAGTTGAGAGTTGGATTTGGGCCGTTGAAGATGTACTTGTGTTTTTCGGCACTCTACAGACAGAGATCTTAAACATTACAAAATCCGCCGCGCGTTTATGGGGTCAGCATAGGTTTTTTGAGAATTGTGTCTCTCTTCTCGTGTCGATGAACTGAATTCAAGAAATTAATAAACCGTTCGTATCTGAAATAATAGAGTCTACCTGCATTTGTACTCGCCTGTAACCTGCATTTGCATATGGATTTATATTTGCCTGTTTTCGCCTGTATATGCATCACAGTATACAACCCGCCGACAATGTAAACGGTATCTTTATGTTTACTATATGTGAAATAGACATAGAATATTCATAACTCATATATAGATAACATAGGAATCCCAAAACACAAAAAAACACTTACGACTTCTTTGTTCAGGTACGAAACTTTTTATTACCTTTGAGTTTAAAGGTTATTCGACACGAGGAGAGAGAGAGAGAGAGAGACACAATCTTTCTATGCTGACTTTTCCATTTGCCCCCACCCCACTACACGCAGCACCCCACCGCAAACTACTGGTCTGATCTCAGCGAGCCCCGAAAGTCAACCGTCTTCTTCGAACGCTAAAACTCAACTCACTGACTTTTCTCAAATCCCCCAAATCCTCCGCGCATGCTTCCGGTGCGTGACGTCATTCCCATCCCCCGGTCATATTCCTTCTGGGATTTTTATTTTGACATCTCTGAATGACACATCCTCCCCGCGCGTGCGTGAACTCATGTAGCACCTAACTAACCCATGCGCTAAGCGAAATGTTCTCAGCCTAACTAAACCGAATGGCAAGATATATAAAACGAAATCCCTCGGTCATTATATTACAATGTTGCTGTCTCATCTTTAGTCAAAGTAAATATTGGCTAATTGTATAATGAAGCATTCACAGAACTTCGTTAAACATTAAAAACAGGTTAACATATTCAAGTCAATCGAGCAGAAACACAACCCTTTTTTACCTACTCGGTTGGGCTTTAGAATACACCGTCTGCACCTCTGCAGAGGGGTAACACTCCCCCCCCCCAAAAAAACCAATGAGTGTCCTGGATAAGACACTAAACAATCTGATGGTGAGGTTCCAGTAATGCTGGAGCTTTTGGTGAATGCGGAGTACCCCTTCATTGCCATTGCTCCCAGGTCCACTCTGCCCCAGTGTGGTAGCAACTGATAAGGTCCCTATCAATGGGTTAAGTTGAACTAAACCGCTCTTTTTTTACTTTACTGCTTTTTGCATTTAAACTGGGTATTTATATAGTTTTACTTGATGTTAATCAGATAATTGTCCGATATGCGAGTCTTTTGAAAAATATATTCACGTATATTAAACATTTAGTGTTCGTCAATGGTCCTGGAGACTGGGTTTCAATATCTGGTCTAATCTAACCAAAGACTCAAAAATTGGTTCTTGATGTCGCCTTGCTTAACACTCAGCATAATAAGGTAAGGCTCGAGGGTAAAGTGGAGCAATCCAGGAATGGAGTAGCACCCTCTCCTACACCTCGATGTAGTAGTTATTGAAAAGGGAGCCTTCGGGTCACCTCAACTAAGGTCGCCAAGATTACTTTATATATTGTGTGTGGGTTGTTCCTCTGAAGTCTAATCGTAGACGTAATATATATATATATATATATATATATATATATATATATATATGTTGCGAGCAACCAGAAAGAAAATTTGTCAGGAGGACAATTTTTAGCGCAGTTTAACCGGTTCAAATTCTGAGTTTTTCTTCTAGACTGGTTTCTGTACTAAGATTAAAGCGTACAGTCTGCCCTGTTATTTGATGATAGTTGGAGGTAGATAGTTCGATTCTTTTTAATGTTATATGAAAACAAAAGGCCTTGTCCAGGATTTGAACTCTGGTCACTTTTTTCCATGAGCACAATATATATATATATATATATATATATATATATGTGTGTGTGTATAATTTACTCTATATGATTATATATATTTAGGTGATCGACCTGAAAACTCCTCTTTAAATATCTACTAAACTGAGGTGTAGGAGAGGGCACTCGTCCTTTAGCTGTATTGCTCCATTTACACTTGATATGTGACTTATAATGATGGATGTTAAGTAAGGAGGTGTCAACTACCATTTTTTGAGTCTTTGATATGACTCGACCTGAGATTTAACCCTGGTTTCCGAGACATTAGGCGAACACTCAAAAATTTACAATATATATATATATATATGCACACTAAAATGTTCAGAAAAATATTAATAATTCTGGCTGTTGTATATGTTTTAATTTATTCTTCTGAAGTTTGACCGTCCGTCATCAAGAGAAATATTTTTGGGAAGACATTTGGAAAAATTGATATTTAAAGGGTTGATATGCCACAAAACAGGTGACGAAAATTAATTGGTTACGTAACATATCTATTCACTGAACGCAAATTATTTTGTAGTATCGAAATAACTTGAACAGACCATTTTATGATCCTTTCTATTGTAGAAACTTGGCGCTGAGCACGCAATTTGAGAAATATGTGTTGTGATGCTGGCAAAAGAAAGACACGGAGAAGACAAAAAGGTTGATAGAAAAACATATATATTCAAGTAACAGAAACAAGATACAAGTGAACCTGGTTGAACAGTAGTTAGTGAATAGGAAGCTGAGAGTCCAGTGGGGTAGTGACTATCTGTCCACTACGCAAGTGGTATCACATGTTATTGTGTCATGTGGGTCAAGGAATATGTCACGCGCCACACTGAAGAAGCAAGTATGGAACAAGGCCATTTTAAGGTGAGTCCGGTCACAGGGCCACAGCCCACACGCGTCCGGCATTTGCCAAAAAATACCTTTGGCCCCGTCGGCATTACCCCTATTTGGGGTGCCTTAGGTCCCAGGCAATAAACCCAACCCTTCATAAGAGGGTAAAAGCCTGGGGGGACGGCACTCTGAGGCAACACCCGACCGAGCGGCGTTGACCAAAACACGGCCGACCGAAGTGCGCCTCAAACAACTGGAGAGGTAGAAAAAACACGGGGGTTTGATCAAATCCCTCTGACGCTCCATTGCCGTAAAATTTATGGAGGAGGGTGAGTCTATTACGTAAGGAGTACAATAATAAGTTAAACATGAGTGGGGCGTGTTTCAAATTAGCCCTTTGGTCTGGTATTTAACACTGACATTTTCACATTTGGATTAGTTTCAATTGGTTTGGTTTTATGTCATATCAACCACTGTTTTTACACATATTTTAAATATATATGATTTGTAAACACATTTTGTAGATACACGCAGTGAAATTATGAAACAGTTCTATTTCTAATAATTCACTATAGCATGAGTCAAAAAAGTTAAATGATTGCAGTTCTGGCTATCAATCTCTAACAATTCAATTAAACATCAGTCATTTGTTTACAAACAATTAAGTGATCAAACAGTTCTATTTAAAACAATTCAATTTAGTATAAGTTATTTGTTTACACAGAGTTTAAATGTCAAACAGTTCTATTTTACCCATTGGTAGTTGCTACTACTCCGTGACAGTAGACCTGGGAGTGATGGCAATAAAGGGGTACTCCGCATTCACCAAAGCTCCAGCATAACTGGAGCGACATCATCAGGTTGTTTGGAGTCATTTACCGGACACTCGTTGGGTTGGTTGGTTGGTTTGTTGGTTTGTTGGTTGGTTGTGTTTTATGTTTTTTTTAATACAAATAATCACTTCTATTTCAAACAATTCAGTTTAGCATGAGTACACAGTTTAATTCTCAACAAAACATTCCTATTTCAGTTTAGTCAAACAATTCTATTTCCAACAATTCAGTTTAGTATTTGAATATTTTTTGTTCACACACATGTAAATGTCAAAACAGTTCTGTTTCAAACAATTCAGTTTAGCATAAGTATGCAGTTTAGTTCTATTTGATCCATAGATAGGACCCTAGCAGGTACTACCACTCCGGGCCAGAGTGGACCAGGAACGATGACAATAAAGCAGTACTCCATTCTGCCAAAGCTTAAACATTACTGGAACCTCACTATCAGATTGCTTAGTGTCATATCCAGGACACTCATTGGTGGGGTCTTACCCCTCTGCAGAGATGCAGTGTGTGTGAGAATGTGTGGCGATGGATGTAGGAAGAGCGATAAACACACCCACATAGATATTTGTAAAGAATCCTAAATATTTAATTCATATTATTTTTTAAGTATATATATATATATATATATACTCATATTTATGTATATATTGTTGAAAGTATTATCAATTCTCAAGTTTATATATATACATATATATCCGATCCCTTCATGCGAGTAGGGTGTGACACAAGGTCATATTAAGAGTAGTTGAATAGGTCTGAATTCAGGGTTTTCCTTCTCTTAGAACAGTTGCCCTACCACGGTTAAAGAGCCCAAACTACCCTACTCTTTACCCACAGCTGCAGAAAGAATCATTTGATTTATACCTGTTCTACTTCTACCAAGTGTATTACGGCTGTGCAAAATGCAACAACTTCCTCTAAGATTTGAACGCGGATTTAATACACACACACACGCGCGCGCACACACACACACACACACACATATATATATATATATATATATATATATATTTCCAAGATAAAATTGCTAAGTTTGGTAATAATTCCTAAGTCATTTATAAGGTGTGATCTGTCGTAAAAGTCACCAATGATCAAACTGATCATTAGTTACCTCTAGAAATTAATCAATCACGTGCGGCTTTTGTTTTTTTTTTTTGGTCTCATTACACTGAGTGTTGTTAGAATACCAGCCAACTCGGAAATAAATCGTAAACATAGTGATCTTCAAGCCCCGTTCTTTAACCATATCCCTACTTTTTACGCCTATTACGAAAGGTGCTATCAGAAATTTCATATTCTATCTGGAAGAAAATAATTCTAAATGGGTCAAACTTTCGATTGTTAAAAAAATCGCCTGAATACTGACACAGACATATTTTTTCTGTCCGTTAAGCACAACAAACTAGAGCTGATTCAATTTACCTCCCCGTCTTCTGATACGCGGACATTTTAGACAGCACTACCACAACCCCAAATCCCATTCATTTTAATGAATCAGAACAATAAATACAAAACAAAATGATTTATTAACGTTATCATCAAGGGAGATAATTAATCAATCCACTAGACCAAAAGAAATAAATAGAAAAAAACAAACAGGACAAAAAAAAAAAAACCAAAAAAAAAAAAAAACAACAAACATAATTAAAAAAAAATAAACGAGGAGTGGTGTTACATTTTCAGATCGAGATTTATTTATTTTATTTCGTTGTAAAATTTACAACGTAGGCACAAGGCCTTCAGGTTTTGGGGGAGGGGGAAGGGAGCGGTCTTGCTTTAACTATAAATTCTAAGGGGACCTGAGCTAGCCACATTCGTCGACCCATTCAACAGTACAATATATAACCATTCATCCTTCATCATGCGCGCAGCAGTTACCAAAATACCACATTTGCTCTATGAAGAAGACCTACTTAAAACCCGAATGTGGTGTATCGAGATTTATTTATCATTCATATCATTTTCGTCTTCTGTCTTTCCTTCTTTCTTTCTGTCTGTCATTCTTTCCGTCTGTCCATCTTTCAGCTCTCTCTTTATCTCAGTCTGTTCACATGATATATGTATAAATCCATCTGAGCCTCAATACCTTGAACACACATACTCGTACACAAATACACACACGTCAACTGATGGCTGAGTGGTATGATACTAAGTCTAACGTTATTTTGGGCGGCTTTCAATCCCAGCAAGATTGAAGACATGGGATACAACGAAACAGTTTGTCTGTGGATGACAATATATATATATATATATATATATATATATATATATATATATTACACAGTAGTAATTTGCTAAAACAAAAGTTACATCACTTTTGTAATAGATTCTCCCCTGATGATGGCCCAAAGTCTGGCAGAAAGTACTAGGGATACATACAACTATGGACAATACCTAAATCAATATCCCCCCGAATACGATAAAAGTAATACGGGAATTCAAACGGATCCAGAAGAAAATATGTAGGCATAAAATGTCTATTATCTTTAATGAAATTTGCATTAACGAAGAAATGCTGCCTAAATATATATATATATATATATATAATATATATATATATATATATATATATATATATATATAATCATCTATTTCTAGATTTCTTCATCATTCATATCTCTCTCTTTCATTGCTCATTTACTTGGGTCGGTCTTTTTATTGACTATCTATCTACATGTCTATTTTTCACCGATCCATATAACTCTCTCACCGTATCTCTCTCCTCCACACACGCACACACACATTCTCTCTCTCTCTCTCTCTCTCTCTCTCTCTCTCTCTCTTCCTCTCTCTCTATCCCTGTCTCTGTCTCTGTCTGTCTTTCTGTCTCTCTCTCTCTATATATATATATATATATGATCCTCTCTTAAAGTTTGAAGGACTTTTGTACGTCCATTAGCTCTATCCGGAAACTGGATGTGAGAGGTCCTGCCAGAATGATAGGGACGGCTGGTGAGAGACAGTCTGGGAGTTCTGTGCTAAACGCATGACTTGAGGATACTGATGTTCCATGCGCTCTCTCTAATTATGTGTTTATACATTTTTCTCTGTCTCTGCCTGTTTGTCAATGTGTCTTTCTCTCTCTCCCTTTATACATATATATATATATGTTTGATTAAATGATAAAGACACACTTTTTCTATATAATTTCATTATGATCCTTTTGAATAATATAGACAAAACGTGTCTTCATTATCTAATCCCACATGCTTAAATGAAAGACGGCTGCCCAACAACAACAACACACACACGCACGCGCGTACACAAACACACACACACACACTCAAATATATATATATATATATATATATATATATATATATATATATATATATATATATATATTCTTTTTCTCTATCTATCTATCTATCTATCTATCTATCTATCTATCTATTTTGGCATACTTATTTAAAACTCTTCAATTGCGAAGAATGGATTATAATAATTTCTTTTATTTTCTCGATTTTTTACGATTTCTATGAATCGATTCATTATTCATTTGTTTAATGTTTTCTCTCTGAAAATCAGTCTCAAAATTTCATTTTGTAAACAAGCTACTACTGCAATTATCAATTAAGATCCAATTGCAATTTAAACTGGACATTATTCTGGCCTAGTCAACTTACAAATCAAAACCAAATCAAGGACATTAATCTGTAAATTGGTTGCGATTAATATTCTTTTACATATATATATATATATATATATTATATTGTAAGAGTGTTGGTTGTCACTAAATCACTTTGTGGGTAAATGTCGAACCAAGTGCAATATAATATGGAGGGTGCTCAATATCTAGGATAGAGGTATTATATAATAATAACAAATAAATATATGTTATATATATATATATATATATATATATATATATATATATATATATATATATAAGATCAATTCCTCTATTTAAAGTTATAAAATTATGTATATACGTATATATATTTAATTCATAGAATATTGTCTGCAACCCTTGGCTTTCTATCTTCTTAACTACCTGATGATTGGTGTTTTGCAAAAAAATCTATGAAATCCATGGTTGCAGTCAATATTCCATGAATTAAATATTTATATATCTAACATATCACATATATATATATATATATATATATATATATATATATATATGCATAATCATTATCAGCAGCATCATGTCACGGATCTCCCTGACCCTCTCTCGCCGTCTGTCTCAATGGTCCATCGCTTCCAGTTGGTCTTCAAGGCTACATCCTGTATTGGCTCAGACCTGTTGTATATAGGTTCTAGCTGTTCGTCCTGCCCTTGCTCGTCCATATAAGGGTGTCCAGAAAAGTACGTCTCTTATGAGTTCGCCAATACTTCTCCTGCAGTGTCCCGCATGTTTGGTTCGTCTAATTTAGATAGTTTTAACGATGGATGATAGGTGGCCGTAGAGCTACTGCTTCATGGGGTGCTGCCTCCAGGACTTGTTCAATATTGCACGCAGCATTCTTTTGTAGTTAACGTCAAGTTTTTTCTCTATTAGTTTTGTTAGTGTCCATGTAGTGCATCCATACAGCAGTCTGTCGTGTCGATACGGCTATATATATATATATATATATACTTGTCACATTCGTAGGAAATGAACACAGCGAATGAAGTTCAAAATCCTTGCTGAGGCTGTTGGCATTTGAAATACATTTGGGAAAGATATCAAATCAACTATTCTCTGTCAATTTATTGGTAAATAGTCGGGCAGACTTTGTTCTTTAAGTCTGGTATGGCGGTCAGTCTAAGCTTAAAAATTTACCTTATGTAACATCCTAATTGTGTGCAGAATTTTAATATTTATATATATATATATATATATACGACGATCATTAAATAAGTTTCCAGACTGTTTTCGTATGGGAACTTTTATTGATAGTACACACATGAAACTCTAGTCCCCTTCGAGATAATCTCCTCCGGCTGCAATGCACTTGTTGTACCGCTCCAAAACCCTCTTGAAGGCCCCATGAAAGTCCTCTATGGTCTCATAACGACATTCTCTGAACGTAGATAATAACCAAAAGTCACGGGGAGCAAGTTATGGACTATAGGGAGGGTGAGGAACTGTCTTAATGCCCATCTTGGTCAAATAGTCTATGACAAGAATGGAGTTGTAGACTGGTGCATTATCCTGGTAGAAATGCCACTGAGCCGATTTTAAGAGTGCTGGCCTCTTCCCTAGGAATCTCTTCCTGAACTCCCTTAAAACCGCAACATAGTAAACCTAATCCTAACCCTTTTGGCCAATCAACTTAGGTGTATTGACTTCCTTACTCCTCCCACACCTCTCATCCTCTCACAGATTCCCTGCCTTCCTTGAATCTCTTATGCCACTCAAAAACTGATGTTCGATTCATGCAAGATGCAGTCTGAAGCCTTCCATATTTTTTGTGACATTTTTTCTAAGTTTAAAACATAATTATATTGCATATCGTTCTTCTAAAGTGTCCTGACGTCCAGATTTCATTTTTGAAACTCACCAGCTGTGACAATCAGGTTTTCGTAGGGTGTATACCAATTGCTGCTGTAGCTGTTCATTTGAACCGGAAAACCTGAAAATTTGTCAGTCATCTCATAAGATGTATAGCAATAACATACTGAATTTTCAAGTGTCCAATACCATTCTAAATGCCCTAATGAAATAAGTCTGGAACCTTATCGGATGCACCGTATATATATATATATTATATATATATATATATATATATATATATATATAAGTCTGGAAACTTATTGAATTCACTAAGTATATATATATATATATATATGTGTGTGTGTGTGTGTGTGTGTGTGTGTGATTCACGAATACGACACTTCCACCCATCAGCTATTTATGAGTAAGTAGTAGACCAGACAGGACTCTTTAGGTTTGCTAAGGCCAACCTGTTAAGTGGAAGGAAAACCCTAAATTCCTATAACTGTACTACGCTTAAAAATTGATCTCGTTTTGTACCTTCTATTTGGAATATACCTACCGGCGTAATTGTATGAATAACATTTTTTTCTTTCGCTTACCGTTTGACTTTCAAAAAATGTCTCTACTTTGACCACTGAAAGGTGAGCAGGTCAGACAAAAACTGATTTCTTTGGTTAAACGAATTTATAGCCAGAAAATATTGTCGTCTGTGCTAATAAATGTGACAAAAATGGAAGTCGAAATGCCACAAAAATCATGTTTGTAGTACCGATTGAATCAAGTATTTATACTATTAGTTTCAAGACTTTAAGAAAACTCTGTATTAAAAAAACATGATCAGAAATGAGTTTTGAGACATAAAAAAAACATAAACAAGGCAGTTTGAATCGACTCGAGTTATCACTCCCGACTTTTATTCTGTGTTCAATTCCTATTCCAAATACGGCACTCAAAAACTGTATTTTGAAGCACCACAATCTTCCTCTTTAATATTCATGAATATTTTCTAATTACGTAATCAAACAAATATCATCATCATCATCATCATCGTGTCGTGCCGCTTGCACGGAAATCCCTGACCCTCTCTCGCCACTTCTCCCTATCGTTCATCGCCTCTGGCTGGTCCTCAGGGCTACATCCCGTATCCTCACATAGCTGCTGTATGTATGTTCGAGCTGGTCGTCCTGCCCCTGCTCGGCCATATGTGGGGGACCCCCACATACAGATATTGTAGTTGTTCAAATATTTATGATCTTTAAGTCCGAAAATACTTAGAAAAGCAACGGTAATCTAGATACTACAAATATCCTTTCTGGAAAGAGGCCGTTTTGGTTTGGCTTTATGGCACATCAACCACTGAATGTTATTTAATACCTTGTCCTCTTGGCGTAATGGTTGAAGCAACGGACTGCGAAATCGTAGTAAGCGAGTTCGAACTCCAATCGAGGTATTACGCTAACCTTTTAAAAAATACCCTCAGGAAATGTTTGAACCCCCTTATCGTCCCAGCTGTGAGTTAAATAGTACCACTACTGTTCTTCTAGGAGGATAGATTTGGCATTAAATAACCTACAAAGGTTGATATGCCATCAAACAAAGAAACTGAACCCAAATCCTCTTAATACATATAAATGATTTGTAAGCTCATTTTGCTTAGGTAAATAGTTCAAAGTATTCCTATGTATCGCTAACAATACATGGGGGTGTCATCGTGGTGTAATGATTAAAGCGATAGGCTGCGGAATCGTAGTAAGCGAGTTCGTACTCCAGTCGCGCTATTTAGCTCACTTTCGGACAAATACCCTTGGGAAAGGTGTGAACCCTCTTGTCCCCCCTGCTATGGGTTAAATAGTACCACTACTGTTCTTCGAGTAGAATGGCTTTGGCATTAAATAGCCTACAAAGGTTGATATGCCATTAAACCAAACAAACAGCTAACAATACAAATCAACATTGGTTATTTGTTTACTCGCCGTGAAATTATCATTCGGTTCTATTTCTAACAATTCCATTAAGTAAAAGTTATTTGTTTGCAAACAGTTTAAATGTTATACAGTTCCATTTGAGCCATAGACAGGATCCCAGCAGGTTTTACCACTACGGGCCTGAGTAGATCTGGGATTAACAATGAAAAGGTACCAAATTCTCCCAACCTTGAAGACTTGATCCCCACCATCAGATTGTTTAGTGTAATATCTAGGACACACGTTAGTGGAGTTTTATCCCTCTGCAAAGATGCAGTCAGTGTATTCTAAAGCAAAGGCTGTTTTAAAGGCATTAGATTTTTAATAAGAAAACCTACGATCCATTCTTCGAAAGTCTTATTTTAAATCAATCAAAGCAAATGAAGATATTTTTATGTGAAAAAGTTCTCAAAGAAGCAAATTCATATGGATTCCTAAAAATCCTTATGGTTCCTTTGAATCTTTACCAACAAAAAAGTAGATTTGCAATTTGTTCAAATAATTATGACCAGTAAAGTCTGTAGTATTGTGTTGCGGGGTCTCGACAAAAGTAAGGTTTGGTTTGGTTTGGTTTGGTTTGGTTTTATGGCATATCAACCTTTGTAGGTTATTTAACGCCAAATCCATGTTCATGTAAATAATTAAAACAATTCGGTTTAGCATGAGTACACAGTTTAATTGTCAAAAACATTTCTATTTCAAACTATTCAGTTATATATATGACAATTCAGTTTATGTTAAGTTTCAGTGTCAAAAATAGTTCAATTTATAACAATTCAGTTTAGCAAAAGCACGCAGTTTTAAATGTAAGTACAGTTTAATTGTAAAAAAAAAAAAATTTTATTTCGAGCTATTCAGTTTAGTCAAGTAATTCTACTTCAGCTAATTCAGTTTTGTAAAAGTACAGATTTTGTTTACACACAGTTATATGTCAGAACAGTTCTATGTTAAACAACTTAGTTTAGTGTAAATACAGTTTCAATGTCAAAAAACAGTTGCAGTTATATGTAACAATTCAGTTAAGTGTAAATACAGTTTTAATGTCGAAAAACAGTTCTATTTCAAACAATTCAGTTAAGCACAAGCACGCAGTTCAAATATAAGTACGGTTTAATTGTGAAAAAACATTTCTATTTCAAGCTATTCAGTTAACTCAAACAATTCAGTTTAGCATAAGTATTCCGTTAGTTCTATTTAACCCATAGATAGGGCCCTATCAGGTGCTACTACTCCGGGTCTGAGTGGACCTGGGAGCAATGGCAATGAAGGTGTACTCCGCATTCCCCAAAGCTTCAGCACTGCTGGAACCTCACCATCAGTTTGTTTAGTGTCATATCTAGGACACTCGTTAGGTTCAGTCAGTGTATTCTACAGCCCCAGCCGACTGGGTAAGACAAAAGTAAGTATAGATTTGTCTATGCTTACTCAGCTAACAATGAATATGGAATTTTATATACTTATATATTACTTATTAAAATACGTTTTAGTTTATTTGAGCGAAGATCTATATTCTATTCATTTAATTTCGACCCCGTTTATCTATCGTATACGTTAGTTTTAACATAAAACTTTTTTCTGAGAATTAATTTTTAGTTATTGCGGACTTTTTGTCCTAATCTTGGTAGTTTTTGTGTTGTTTCTTCTTTCACTACGTTTCGGCCAAATTTCACCTCCGGCCTTCTTCAGCTTATTTTACCGCGAAAAAGTCCTCAATAAATAAAAATTAATTCTCAGATTAAGAAGCCTCATCTCAAAATGATTCCAATTAAAGACAATTACCAAAATTCGGTACGGACCCGACTATGGAAGAGAACAAATAATTGGATTTATAAGATCAAAAAAATCCATCTTTATCGCCCTTCGGGGCCCTTTGGCGCAGCGGATAGGGGCGTTGAGTCTCTCTGGTTCCAGGTGAGCATTGTCAGAAGATAGCGGTTTCAAATCCTACCCAAGCCGGCCAGAGGTTTACTTGGTCAAAAACGTGGTGTGATAAGACAACAACTATGGAAGGCAGTAATTACTGGGGAGACGGTTACAAGACTCAGCATTCCTATCCGAGATCGCTGTAAAATCACCTGAAGAAAGCCAGAGGTGGAATTTGGCCGAAACCTAGTGAAAGAAGAAACAACACAAAAACTACCAAGATGAGGACAAAAAGTCCGCAATAAATAAAATTTAATTAATTCTCAGATTAAGAAGCCTCATCTCAAAATGATTCCAATTAAAGACAATTATAAAACTTTTTCTACTTCTACAAAAAATATCTCGTTTCATGCATGATTCATTTAGCATACAGACTCACATTATCTAATCAGCATCCTTCCGCTCATAATATGTCCCTTTATTTTAAGCAAATAATTACTGCTTTGCTTCATGCAAAAAATCTTAACTATATGAATTATAAATATCTGTTACAGGGCCGATAAATAACTCGATATTTTATTTATAACACAAACGAGGCTTGGATGATAAAGATAAGAGAGTATATTTGAAATGCCTACTTTTTTGTTTAACGAATCGTACAAACGAACAGAACTTATTGGTCTGCTCGTCAACCAAGATTGTTGCATGAAAGGCAACGTTATATGGGAATGTCTTCGAAGGGAATTTTCTGATTCTTTCCGACGGAATCTTTCACCGCATCTACATTGTCAGGACATCTTACAGTCAACTTCCAGCCAGGATTTTCACCCTTCTAGTAAAAGTTGTATACTGACCATATGGCTTGAAATTCGAGTATCGCACGATAAATTTGGCTTTTCTATGGATAATTGTTAAAGTTAAACTTCCTGTAAAATCTTGCTAGCACACTTTTGAGTGATTTTGTCTCCAAATAAGAATTGACACAAAATATTTTTCCTCTTTTGCCTAAGGCATTGTGATGGAGGATTAAGGTATTCTATTTTAAATTGGAAACAAAAAAGAACGCTGTATTATTAGTAGAGTTGTTAGCAGTCACATGGGTCCATGTATATTGAAACTCCATGTATGTGAAAAATAATATTTCAGAAAATTTCAAGTCTGAAATCCTTTCAGGACCTATTCATTATATATATATATATATATATATATATATATATATATATATATATATATATATACGAGGATAATTAAATAGGTTTCCAGACATTTTTCGTATTGGCACTTTTATTGGTAGTACACACATGAAAATCTAGTCCCCTTCGAAGTAATATCCTCCGGCTGCAATGCACTTACTTTACCGTTCCAACAACTTCTGGGAGGCCCTATGGAAGTCCTCTTGTGTGAGCGTATCAATGACCTTCGTCACAGCCTCTAGGCTTTAGTAGGGTGTATTCCAATTCCAGCTGTAGCTGTTCATTTGAACGTGAAATCATAAAAATTAGTCAGTCATATTATATGATGTATAGCAATAACATACTTTATTTTCAAGTGTCTACAACATTATTAAATGCCTGTACCAAAAATGTCTGGAAACTTATTGAATTCACCGCGTATATGTGTGTGTGTACGTGTGTGTGTGTACCATTACATATAGATTCAATATATATACGATAGGTATATATTGAGAGAAAGAGAGAAAGAAGGAAAGAGAGAGAGAGAGAGTGTGTGTGTGTATGTGTGTGTGTGTGTTTTTTTATGTGAGTGTTTAGTTTAGGCCACATTATTTCATGAGAGCTGACGACAAGGATTTTGTGTTGATCTTTTTCACTTTTTTTTTAATTTGCCATTTCATGTTTGTGAGCAAAGCGTTGCAACTGTGGATGTTAGCAGTTTAGAAATTGTCCGAAATATCTAATATTGTAACTGTATATATATTTGAAATCGTCTCACCGACTCCAATCTTTCTGCCGTTAACGATTAGGCTACAAAAAACTTCATTTTATTATATATATTCAGGATTTACACAGCAATCAGAATATTTACTAAAATTTAATTTCTGAGAAATTCCAAAGGATTTTGATCGATCTGAAAATAAAAACCCACAAGCGTTCTATTCCCTTATTTGATTTTTACGAAATGTTTTGAGGTAAAACATGGCGGATTTACAAATCGGCGTGTATACGAGAAAACGGATAATACACGAATGTTCTAATACATTCATAATTATTTGAATGATATTTTTCTTTCTTCGTTTTCTCTCCCCTCTCCTCAGGACTAAAGCCTGTTGCTTGCTGTTCAAAGCGACTTTGACTTCACGTCTGTCGCTGGCTTTCTTCCACATCCCGAAGCCAAGACTGATGCAATACATAGTTGCTAATATCTGCCGGCGGGTGATTAAAAAAAGTGAATTATTGCACACTCTATAGTTCAAAGAAAGAAAATAAAATTCCTGGAGACTTTGGCGTATTTCTTAATGCATGAAAAATAGCAACGACATGAAGAAAAATGCCAAAGAGGGAATGAGATTGTGAAAAAAAAAATTAGGACAGAAGACGAAAGGCTATATATTATCATCATCATGTCGTGCCGCTAGCACGGATATCCCTGACCCTCTCTCGCCACTTCTCCCTATCATTCATCGTTTCTGGCAGGTTTTCAGGGCTACATCCCGTATCCTCACATAGCTGCTGTATGTATGTTCGAGCTGGTCGTCCTGCTTTTGCTTGGCCATATGCGGGGGTCCAAAGACTACATAGAAAGAAGAAACGACTCAAGAAAAGTGACCTTCGTCGTAGTCGTCTACGAGATTTTGATTTATTATATATAAAGATAAAGGATATTTAATGTATTGGTCAGTGACTATCGCAATACATTACTTTTAAACCGACAGAAAAAAAATTTAATTCTGTTGCATATTGGACAGTATTTATTGACATATTTTGTATGGAATTCAAGGACGATCTTAAGACAATGTGTTTGGGTTTGGTTTTCTTTAGTTTTATGGCATATAAACCATTTTGGGTTATTTAATGCAAGATTCTGTTTATACATATATTGAAACACGTTTTCTTGACGTTTTAATGAGCCTAAGTTCATTTTAATACACACAGTGAAATGGTTTCAAGTATTTCTATGTAACAGTAACAATTATATTTACATGAGTCATTTGTTTGCACTCATTTAAATAGGGTTTGTAATTTTCTTTTTAAAAGACGTTAAAACAACGATGACATTGGCATAATGGTTTGAGTGTTCGCCTGTGGCCCGGGAGACCTGGGTTCAACCCCAGTTCGAGTCATACCAAAGACTCAAAAAATGGTACTTGATACCACCTTGCTTAACACTCAGCATTACAAAGTACGGATCAAGAGTAAAGTAGAACAATCCAGGGAAAGGAGTAGCGCCCTCTCCTACACCTCGGCGTAGCAGCTATCGAAAAGGAAGCCTTCGGGTTACCCTCAACTACAGTCGCCAATTTACTATAGCTACCATATTTGCACACAAGTATTGCTATTCTTTCTGCTCAGTTACATGGTTTTAATAACTGCTAGCATTCATCATTACATGTAATGATAATCATTTGTTCGCTCAAGCTGAAGTGGTTACAAGTATTGCTATTTAAGACTAATTGTTGTATTCAAAATTATGTTGTATACACACGATTTACGCAAATCAATGAACGAACGAAACACTTCTTTATAAAATATATATCTCACATTTTATTCTCAAAAAGGGGCCCACTGTTTGTTGTTAGTTTGAGAGATAGATGGAGACATATACTTAGATAGGGGACTTCTTCTTGTTCCATATGTTCCGGGAGCCGTATCGTCAGAGACGTCTCTGCTTGGCTGCGTGTCCCTGACTCGACTCCCGATTCTCTGCACTCTGTCTAAATCAGCCTGCGTGGTTCTCATCACGTGGTTTTCGTTCCGGTTCACACCTGTTGGACCCAACTGCCCTGACACGCTGCCCTGTTTACTAATTACAACGTGACAGCTTCTCAAAGCACACGTGGTCACTACGAACGAACCTAAAATCCATGTCATATGTTATATAACAATTACCCATTCGTTTGCGCACGGTTAAATGATTCCAAGTATTGCTATGTATCACTAACAATTCAATTAAACATCTGTCATTTGTTTACCTAGAGGTAAATGATCAAACAGTTCTATTTCTAACAATTCAATTTAGCATAAGGGATTTGTTTGCAAACAGCTTATTTGACGCATTGATATGACCCTTTCAGGTACTTCCCCTCTGATTAAGAATAAAAACAATGGGGTTATCACCAAAACAATCGACATCACCGATTTTTTAATTCTCTCTCTCTCACTTTTTCTTTTTTACGGTCGGTCCCTAGATGGTAGAGTGTTAGCCAATGATCCGGGAGACCTGGGTTCAATCCCAAGTTTCGTCATACTAAAGACTTTAAAAATGGTACTTGATAACCCCTTTCTTAACACTTAGCAATATAAGGTACGTATCAAGGGTAAAGAGGAGCAATCCAGGGAAAGGGGTAGCGCCCTCCCCTACACCTCGGTGTAGTAGCTATTGAAAAGGGAGCCCTCTGGTCACCCTTGACTACGGTCGACAACTTTACTTACTTACTCTATCGGCCACTATTCTTCGTAAGTCTTCTAGACGTCCCCCATCCATATTTTGATGCATACCTTTCCTATGGGAATAAACGCTATGTGAAACGCAATCCACCTAATCCAGGATTTGAACTTGGATCTCTGTATTCATTTTATATGGTGACTACAACTACACAACAAGTTGATATATATAAGTGTTTGATGATCAGTCAATATTGCTGTGTCAATGGGTATGATTCCACGGGATAACCTTGCTTATGAGTTCGTCCCAATTTCTCTAGCCATGCCAAGCGTTTCCCATTCATCTCACTTATATAGTTTGTGAGATGGAAGGTATGTGGCCGTAAAATTGCTGTTTTGTAAGGTACTGTTTGTAGAATTTGTTCAAAGCTTCATATAGCATTCTTGTGTCGTTCTTATTTAGCTTTATCTCTAAGCATTTCATTTGAGTCCAAATGGTGCAGCCATACAATGGTATTGTCACTGCTAGAGCTCGGTAGAAATCCTGTTTTATTTCTTGAGATATCTTATATCTACTTTATCAATGGCACTCCATGCTTAACCAATATTTTAATTTTTGCACAGAGTAAAATGGTTTCAAGTATTGCTATCAAACACAAATAATTCTATTTAGAATTAATCATTCGTTTGATACACTTAAATGACTGCAAGTATTGCTGTCAAACACTAATAATATTATGAGCTCCCACGTTAATAGCTTCCTACATCACTAATTCAATTTAACATCAGTCATTTGCTTGCACTATATATTAAATATATGATTTGTCACGACATTTTGTAGATACACTTAGTTAAATGATCCAACAGTTCTATTTCTAACCATTCAATTTAGCCTGAGTCAACTAAGTAAAATGGTTTCTAATATTGCTATATATCACAAATAATTAAAGTAAACATCAGTAATTTGTTTACACACAGTTTAATGGTCAAACTCTTCTATTCCAAGCAATTCAATTTATTGCCCAGTCAGCTGGGGCTGTAGAATACACTGACTGCACCTCTGCAGAGGGGTAAGAGCCCCCCTAACAAGTGTCCTGGATATGACACTAAACAATCTGATGGTGAGGTTCCAGCAATGCTGGAGCTTTGGGGAATGCGGAGTACCCCTTCATTGCCATTGCTCCCAGGTCCACTCTGGCCCGGAGTGGTAGCACCTGATAAGGGTCGTATCTATGGGTTAAATAGAATTAACAGCATACTTATGCTAAAATGAATTGTTTGAGTAAAACTGAATAGTTTGAAATAGAAATGACTTTTACAATTAAACCGTACTTACATTTAAACTGCGTACTTATGTTTAACTGAATTATTTGAAATAGAACTGTTTTTTCTAAATTAAAACTGTATATTGTTACATACAACAGCTAGAAATGGAAATGTTTTTGACCATTAAACTGTGTACTTATGCTAAACTGAATTGTTTTCAATAGAACAGATTATTCATATAAAAATGGATTTGGCGTTAAATAACCTACAAAGGTTGATATGCCATAAAACCCAACAAATCCAACCCATTTAATTTATCCTAAGTCAGAGCAGATCAGGGATCGAAAGCAATGAAGGGGTGTTCCGCATTCTCCTAAGCTACAGCAGTACTGGAACCTTACCATAAGTTGTTCAATGTCATATCCAGGACACTCGTTGGTAGGGGGTCTTACCACTTTGCAGAGATGCTGGAGCCTTACCATAAGTTGTTCAATGTCATATCCAGGACACTCGTTGGTAGGGGGTCTTACCACTTTGCAGAGATGCTGGAATCTTACCATAAGGGTGTCCTCGTGGTGTAACGGTTAAAGCGATGAACTGCGGAATCGTAGTACGCGAGTTCGTACTCCAGTCGCTCTATTACGTTCACTTTCGGGCAAATACCCTTGGGAAAGGTATGAACCCCCTTATTCTCCCTCCAGCTATGGGTAAATAGTAGGACGGACTAGGTTCTTCAGCCTTGGTGAGGCAACTAGTCTAGGAGAAGGAAAACTCGGAATTCAAAACCTGTTAAACTCCGCTTAAAAATTGACCTTGTGTCATATCCTGCCCGAGCGGAGGGGTTGGTAAATAGTACCATAAGTTGTTCAATATCATATCCAGGACAGTCGTTGGTAGGGGGTCTTACCACTTTGCAGAGATGCTGGAGCCTTACCATAAGTTGTTCAATGTCATATCCAGGACAGTCGTTGGTAGGGGGTCTTACCACTTTGCAGAGATGCAGTCGGTGTATTCTACAGCCCCAGGTGTCCGGGCTTTTACAAAGAAGTGTGACAAAAATTAAAATATGCAGAAGATTATAGCCTCATGGTGCAGAAATTAAGATTAACTGCTTTACTTGAAAGAAGAAAGAAAGGTGATTTAATTGAAACCTATAAAATAATGGAATTTCTATTCATGGTAGACACTTTTTTTAGATATTTCTACCCGAACTGGAAATTTACTATCGAGACAGATTTCAAGAACTAATACCACTTAATAGTTGGACATTTTGCTAATAGAGTAATTTTTAGAACAAATTGCCTAATTAGATGAAAAACATAAATAGTGCAGAAAAATTTTAAGATTAAACTGGATGATTTCAGAAAAAAGGTAAGAAAAAAAAATTCAAGTGGACATTTTCGGGAACTATCGGATAGATGACTTTACAGAATTTGATCTTAAAATAGAGATTGAATTACAAGTGTATATGGTCCGCGCAAAGAATTTTTAGGTTGATGACAAGATAGTTGTAAGGGGGGATGCTCAAGGAAACATGCAAACGCATAAATAAATAAATCAATAAATTAAGGCTGGTGATGTTAAGAAATAAACATGATAAAAGATTCGCTCATTATGAGAGAGCTGGATGGGATGAGGCATGAAAAATGAAGTCATGACTTATTCGAGGGTATAAACGTAAACTCGGCTTACCTTGTTCAACGTCTACGCAAATAATCATCACAGCACACGTGACTCTGTTGTTCAACTAGAAAGAAAGAAAGAAAGAAAGAAAGAAAGAAGAAAAAAGAAATAAAGAAAGAAAAAAGAAAAGAAAGAAAGAAAGATTGACAAAAAGAAAGACAGAAAGCTAAACTGAACAAGAAAGAAAGAAAGAAAGAAAACTTAACGCAAAAAAATAAATAAAGAAAGAAGGAAAATTAAATAAAGAAAGAAAGAAATAAAGAAAGAAAGCTTGATTCAAAGAAAAAAAGAAAAGAAAAGAAAAGAAAAGAACACTGGACAGTAAGAGAAAGAAAGAAATTGTAAATGAATGAAAATTTGATGCAAAAAACAAAGAAAGAAAGTTAAATGGAACAAGAAAGAAAGAAAGAAAGAAAGAAAGAAAGAAAGCATGACCCCCCCCAAAAAAAACAAGAAAGAAAAGAAAGAAAGCTCGACAGAAAAAACAATCAATAAATGAATAAATAAATTATGAATAAATGAAAACCTGATGCAAAAAATAAAGTAAGAAAGTTAAATTGAACAAGAAAGAAAGAAAGAAAGAAAGAAAGAAAAGAAAGAAAGCTTGATTCCAAAAAAAAGGAAAAGAAAAAGCTGGACTGAGAAAAAAAGAAAGAAACAAAGAAACCTTGATTTAAAAAAAGAAAGAAAGAAAGAAAGAAAGCTTGATTAAAAAAAAGAAAAGAAAGAAAGCTCGACAAAGAAAGAAAGAAAGAAAGAAAGAAAGAAAGGAAGAAATTATGAATAAATGAAAACTTGATGCAAAAAATATAGAAAGAAAACTAGACTGTAAAAGGAAGAAAGAAAGAAAGAAAGAAAGAAAGAAAGCTTGATTATAAAAAAGAAAAGAAAGAAAGCTTGACAAAGAAAGAAAGAAAGAAAGAAAGAAAGAAAGAAAGAAAGAAAGAAAGAAATTATGAATGAATGAAAAACTTGATGCAAAAAATAGAAAGACAGCTAGACGGAACAAGAAAGAAAGAAAACAGAAAGGAAGAAACGATTAAAAAGAATTGACAATCATGGGAAATGTAATGAAGAGTAGTCAGTCTATTTACACATAACTAAAATCTTTGGTTCCATTTTTAACTGTTGTCAAATAACGAAGCCGAATATAATGTACTTTGATACAATCTGTCAATCGGCATTAAAAATGGGAACATCGCCGGGAGATGACAGTTTTACAAAGAGTTCTTCCAAAAGAAAAAGGTTGCTTGTAATTCACTTACAGATATGATAAAGTAAGTGTTTCTTTCTTTCTTTCTTTCTTTCTTTCTTTCTTTCTTTCCTTCTTTTCACCTACGTCTGTCTCTCTATCTATCTATACATGTGTGTGTGTGTGTGTGTGTATGTGCGTGTGTGTGTGTGTGTCTGTTTATATATATATAAACATTTATGGCCAAGTAGTGTGGGGCAGTGCTGAAGACTGCTCCATATGGACGTATCAGTGTTGGCCGACCATCAAAGACTTACAAACATTATCTCTTCGGACGCTAGATGCTACCTAGAAAACCTGTCAGGATGATAGGGATGTATGGCGAGAGTTTGTCTGGGAAATCTGTGCGTTCAATGCGACTAGATGGTAATGATGATTGTGATGATGTATTTGTAATGGACGAATCAGTAAATCACTAAATAACACATCGATCGATTAATCAAAAGATATTCATTTCTTTAAATCGAATGAAAATTGTGCCGGAAAAAAGATTAGTAACGAAGTCTTTTCTTTTTAGCAAAGTTAAAATCAATCAGAGTATATATACTTTTGATATAGTTAAGATTCTTAAATGAAATATAGCAGTTCTTGTTATCATAACCTATGGGAAGTATTTTGCGAGTTTTGTGTAAGAGTGTCTCTATTTGAGAGAGAAAATGTTTATATGCGTCAAAGGTATATGTGGCTGCTGCTGCTGGTACTGTAATATCAATATTAATAAATCTATGAACACATTAAACATTTTAAAATAAATAAATGCATTCTTGGAAGAAACGAATGATAAATCTTCCCTCCCCCCAACAAAAATAGACGGAGCATTTGGGTAGATATGAAATAAATTCCATACCTACTGACGAAATATTCATTTCTTCGCTATGTAAAATATTGAGGTAGGCTCAATATTAGATAAAAATTTGATGATTTAGTTAACATTCTAATTGATTAAAAAAATACATTTTCGACGATTTAAGAAATAGAAAATTTCTGAAGATATTTTGGGTTTTGATCTTATAAATTTTTCGCGGCGAGTTATCGTATGCAAAGTATCTAAAGAAAATTAAAAATTTTTCGCTGTGAGTATGCAAAGTATCTAAAGAAAATTAAAAATTTTTCGCGGCAAGTATGCAAAGTATCTAAAGAAAATTAAAAATTTTTCGCGGCAAGTATGCAAAGTATCTAAAGAAAATTAAAAATTTTTCGCGGCGAGTATGCAAAGTATCTAAAGAAAATTAAAAATTTTTCGCGGCGAGTATGCAAAGTATCTAAAGAAAATTAAAAATTTTTCGCGGCGAGTATGCAAAGTATCTAAAGAAAATTAAAAATTTTTCGCGGCGAGTGGGGGACATCTCCACTCTAGAAGGAACCCCACTTAAACTAGTTGACAAATTCACGTACCTAGGAAGCAGCGTCGAATCAACCGAAAAGGACATCGAAACGAGGTTAACGAAAGCATGGACAGCTATCAATAGGCTATCGATTATATGGAAATCAGACCTAACCGATAAAATGAAACGCAGTTTCTTCCAGGCAGCGGTCACGTCGATACTGCTATATGGCTGCACTACTTGGACGCTAACAAAACGACTGGAGAAGCTAGACGGCAATTACACAAGAATGCTGCGTGCAATCCTGAATAAGTCCCGGCAGCAACACCCCACAAGACACCACCTGTACGGCCACCTACCCCCTATCACGAAAACTATCCAAGTTAGACGAACCAGACATGCAGGACACTGCTGGAGAAGCAGAGATGAACTCATAAGAGATGTACTCTTATGGATCCCCACACATGGCCACGCAAAAGCAGGACGACCAGCTCGAACGTACATTCAGCAGCTATGTGAGGAGACATGATGTTGTCCTGAAGACCTACCTAGGGTGAAGAACGATAGGGAGGAGTGGCGAGAGAGGGTCAGGGATATCCGTGCTACCAGCGTGATATGATGATGATGATGCAAAGTATCTAAAGAAAATTAAAAATTTTTCGCGGCGAGTTATCGTATGCAAAGTATCTAAAGAAAATTTAAAACCAGCAGGTAAGCGTTGATTGGACGATTAATCCAAAATTAAGGATACAAATATTATAGCTTTTATAGCCAATTTTTTTGCACAAAATCAATTCTTTTTTGTATAGAAATCAGTTGATTTCCAATATACGAGGCTCATTAAATAGGTTTCCAGACTTTTTTCGTATGGGCACTTCTATTGATAGTACACACATGAAACTCAAGTTCCCTTCGAGGTAATCTCCTCCGGCTGCAATGCACTTGTTGTACCGTTCCAACAACTTCTGGAAGGCACAATGGAAGTTCTCTTGTGTGAGCGTGTCAATCACCTTCATCACAGCCTCTTTTTTTCCTCAATTGTCTTAAAACGACAGCCTGTGAGCTTATGGGATAAACAAAATACACAGGGAGCAAGGTCTGGACTATAGGGAGGGTGAGAATGTGTCTTGATGCCATTCTTGGTCAAATATAGCGTGCCAAGGATAGAGTTGTGGACTGGTGCATTGTCCTGGTGGAAATGCCACTGACCTGATTTGAAGAGTTCTGGCTTCTTCCCTAGGGATCAATTCCTGAACTCCCATAAAACCTCAACATAGTAACCCTAACCCTAACGCTTTGGCCAATCAACTCTGGTGTATTGACTTTTTTACTCCTCCTACACCTCTCATCATCCCTCACAAAAAATGATGCTCGATTCATGCAAGATGGTCGAAAAGCAGTCTGAAGCATTCCATAGGTTTCTGTGACATTTTTTCCAAGTTTAAAACACAATTTTATTGCATATTGTTCTTCTAAAGTGTACTGACGTCCAGATTGCATTTTTTAAGTTCACCAGCTGTGACAATCAGGTTTTCGTAGGGTGTATTCCAATTGCTGCTGTAGCTGTTCATTTGAAGCTGAAATCATAAAAATTGGTCAGTCATCTCATAAGACGTCTAGCAATAACATACTGAATTCTCAAGAGTCTACGACAATTTAAAATGCCTGAACAAAAAAGTCTGGAAACTTATTGAAGGCACCACGTATATATGTAATTTCAATGTAAGTTGTTTTTAGTAGAAAATTTTCTCTCCCTAAATCAATTCATTTCTTTATTTTATATATTTTACTTATCTCCTTCATTGGGTTTAAAAGTTTGTTTGCCATTACATAAAAAATAAGCGGAAAGGAAAGACAATTCAAAAATTGATACATCTAGATGCAGGAATTGAATGTCATTTGTCAACCAGACAGGAAAAACAAATGGTCTGGTCTTTACTTAATAAAAAAATTTAAAAAATAAAATAAAAAAACAAATGAAATTTGGGTTAGGGAGATAGGGTGGCCGGAATTTTATGTTTTTTCTAAATCTTCATTAGAAATTTCTTATTATTTCTTTGTCTGAAGATGCAGATCTAACATTTTAAAAAATATAGGTTCTGCTGAAAGAAATATTCTTACCAAAAAATATGAGAATTTTTAAAAGGTTTTCTTTTATATGGAATCATTTGCTCTGTAAATTAATTCTTAATTATTTTACATACGTTTGGTTCTTTAATGGCATATCAACCGGTGAAAGTTATTTAATGCCAAAGTCATCATACTAGAAGAACAGTATTGATACTATATAACATATAGCTTGAAGAATAAGGGGTTTTATACCTTTCCAAGGGTATTTGACAGAAAGTGAACATAATAGCGCCACTGGAATTCGAACTCGCTTATAACGATTTTGTAGTCCAGCGACGTAACCATTACACCACGAGGACAATCCTCTTCGGAATTTTAATTACATGGATATTGTTGATAGAACATCCTAAAATATAATCGTTCACATCATCGGCTGACTTGGCGTTGGATAATATGTATATAAATATATATAATGGTTAGAGTGTTCGTGAGTAGTTCGGGTAACTGGAGTTCAATCCCAGGTCGAGTAATACCAAAAGCTCAAAAATGGTATTTGAGGCTTTCTTGTTTAAGACAGCATTATAAGGTACAGAACAAGGATAAGTGGAGCAATATAGAGAAAGGAGTTGCGCCCTCCCTTACATCTTGCTATTGAAAAGGGAGCATTTGGTTTGCCCTCCACTACGGTCGGCCAACTAACTTCAATATATATATATATATATATATATATATATATATATATATATATATACCCATTCTGTCTTCTGGGGATACGCCAACTGCACCTATGCAGAAGGGTAGAACCCCGGAACAACTGTATCCAATGGTCAACTTCCATTCCTGAATGTGAAGCAGCCCTCCATTGAACTTGCTCTCCTGTCCACTCTGACACGTAGAAGTAATTCCTTGTCGGGTCCAATATTTGAATTAAACAAAAATCTCCAATCATTTGCTAAGGATTATGATCATTGGTTACTTGAAATGATATAAGTAAAGTTGGCGACCATAGTCGAGGGTAACCCGAAGGCTCCCTTTTCGATAGCTACTACACCAATGTGTAGGGGAGGGCGCTACTCCTTTCCTGGATTGCTCTACTTTACCCTTGATCCGTACCTTATAATGCTGAGTGCTAAGCAAGGAAGCATCAAGTACCATTTTTTGAGTCTTTGGTATGACTCGACCTGGGATTGAACCCAGGTCTCCCGGGCCATTGGCGAACACTCTAACCCCTAGGCCAATGTCCGAGGAATACTTGATAAATAGGATTATTAATGTGAAATAACAATAATTGCAATCATATAACTGTGAACAAATAGAATTATTAGCATTATAAATACTTGTAATTATTTAAATATATATAAAAACAATGAAATAACAAAAAAAAATCATTTGAAAATTCACCATATTAATTGAATGGCCTTTGCCAGCATCCTCTTCCCCACCACATGGGCAACCCCTGATGATGGCCTATGAAATGTCCAAAAGCACTCGGGAAAATTTTGGCAAATTCATACACCAATTCCAACTTTTAACCAAGACACTTATCAGGAAACTTGAAAGGATCTTAATAAAATTATATAGACAAAATGTGTCTTTATTATTTATTCAAACATGCTTAAATGAAAGACTGCAGCCGACACACAAACACACACACACACACACACACACATATATATATATATATATAGAGAGAGAGAGAGAGAGACAGACAGAGACAGAGAGTGAAAAAAAGAAAACCACATTTCCAAATTAGCTGAACATAAAGAAACAAATATGTTGAAAACGTGCTTCGAAACTGCTTTTGGTTGAAACCCTTGATTTCTTTCTATATAAATATATACATATAAGTCGATGGGTTAAGTCATTATTTTGCCCAGTCAGCTGGAACTGTACACTACACCGACTGCATCTCTACAGAGGGGTATATCTCTCTCTACGAGTTTCCTGGTTATGACACTAAACAATGTGATGGTGAGGTTCCGGTAATAATGGAGCTTTGGGGAATGCGGAGTACCCTTTCATGACCATTGCTCCCAGGCTCATTCTGGCCCGTAGTGGCAGCATCCGTGTCTTATCTATGGGTCAAATAGAACTAAACTGTCTCCTTCTGCTTAACTGAATAGTTTGAGATAGGACTATTTTGACATTTAAATTGCGTACTTGTGCTAAATTGAATTTTTTGAAAGAACTGTTTATACGTACAAAGACAGATTTGGCATTGAATAACCTACAATGGTTGATATGCCATTAAACTGAACTAACGTTATAATAAAGTGTAACAGTACTACGAATTTAGAATATTTTAAGGTTTTATGGATTGATTTTCAGAAAGTTACCGAAATACGTGGTGCATTCAATAGGTTTCCAAAAACTTTTGTACGGGCATTTAAAATTGTCGTAGACTCTTGAAAATTCAGTATGTTATTGCTATACATCTTATGAGATGACGGACTAATTTTTATGATTTCAGATTCATATGAACAGCTACAACAGTAATTGGGATACACCCTACTATAGCCTGATTGTTACAGCTGGTGAATTTCAAAAATGCAATCTGCGATGAAAGCTAGATCTACTGCTATGACCCAGAGACCAAGAGACAGAGTTTTCAGTGGAAGTATGCTTGCTCTCCCAGACCCAAGAAGGCCAGACAGAGTAAATCTACCCATAAAAGTTTGGAAACTTATTGAATCATTACAGTGTTCGCCAATGGCCCGGGTGACACGGGATCGGTCAGAGGTCGAGTCATACCAAAGACTCAAAAGATGGTACTTGATGGTACTCGCTATGTGAACTATTCAGATATCCAAGTCCTGATGACGGTTTCTGAAATCGAAACGTTAACGTCGATTTTACATCAAAATCTATCTATCTATCTATCTATCTATCTATCTAGTTGCTGCTACCGAGACATTTACTCATCGTTGTTTGTTCATTTGCATCTATCACTTTGCCTCAGTCTTTTCCCTATCTATCTATCTATCTATCTATCTATTTGTATGTGGCAATCTAAGCATTTCCTAGTTATCCCAGTACGTTTCGATCTATCTATCAATCTATCTATGTAATTCTTTTCATTTTTGGCTATCTAAACATTTTCAAACCTATCTATCTATCTATCTATCTATCTATCTATCTCAGCACATTTCTGTATATCAAACAAACACTTTCTCTCACTTCCTTACCTTCTCTCTCTCTCTCTCTCTATCTCTCTCTCTCTATCTATCTATCTTCAAAATAACAAACTAACGTTGACATCATTTTGAGCATAAGCGTCTAGGAGGCAGGCTTTGACGTGAAAATCTATTTTATTTAGAAGGCTTTGTCATAAAACATGGCCCCAAACAGTTTATTTTATTTATTTATTTACTTATTTCATAAAAGGACTTGCAAAAATCATTCTGGATTTAAAGAACAACTCAGATTCACTTTTAGAACATGGAGACTCGTTTCGGGCGGATATATCTCTCCCGGAATAAGCAGATCAACATCAGAGATATGGCTGGGTATTATGATTCTACTTAGGGTGGGTTATTCGGATGATGAAGTAAAACTGGACAGCGTTGTAATGCAGCTATGTAAAGACAAGTAGGTAAACAATATTTTACAGTCTTTTGGCAGTGATATATGAGGTTTGGAGTAAGTTAGAAAGACGAAAATGGTAGATAAAAGCAAGCAAGAAAGAAAGGCACGTCTAATATTTATTAGCGACGTGCTTTAGGATTTTTCACCAGGTTCGACTTGAAGTAGTGTTATTCTAATTTTGATTAACGCTGCGAGTTCAGACTCTCGACAAATACAGAAGAACTGACAGTTTTACGCTCCTATCTTGCACACGCGTGCACACACACACACACACACACACACACATACAATCACACACACAATCACACACACACAACAGATTTATAAACAAAGATAAAAAAAGTCAAAAGAAAAAGTGAAAGAAACAAAAACGAGATACATATATATATATATATATATATATATATATATATAAGCAGATATAGACATCCTCTGTCTATCTATCCCTCCCCGAAGAAAGTTCTTGTGGCGCAGTGGCTAACGTTCTGGATTGTTAAATCAAAGTAAGCGAGTTCGAACTCCAGTCACGTCATTACTTTCACTTTTGGGAGGTGCCCGATGTGTAATGGTTCCCGTCCTATGAAATGGATACGGCGACACGAGTTCAAATCATAGACGAGACGAATTGCACTTCACATAGCACTAATACCCATGGGAAAGGTATGAATCCAATAATTCTCCCTCCAGCTATGGGTAAATAGTTGGACAGACTAGGTTCTTCAGCCTTGGTGAGGCAACTAGTCTAGGAGAAGGAAAACTCTGAATTCAAATCTGATAAACTCCGCTTAAAAACTGACCTTGTGTCATATCCTGCCCGAGCGGAGGGGTTGGTAAATAGGATACATATATATATATATATATATATATATATATATATAAGCAGATAAAGACATATACTCTCTCTATCTATCCTTCTCCGAAGAAAGTTCTTGTGGCGCAGTGGCTAACGTTTTTAGCTGTGAAATGAAAGTAAGTGAGTTCGAAGTCCAGTCACACCATTACGTGGTGCCTTCAATAAGTTTCCAGACTTTTTACTAAAGCCTGATTGTCACAGCTGGTGAATTTCAAAAATGCAATCTGACACATTAGAAGAACGATATGCAATAAACTTGGAGAAAATACCACAGAAACGTATGGAATGCTTCAGACTGCTTTTCGACCATCTTGCATGAATCGAACATCAGTTTTTGAGTGGCATAAGAGATTCAAGGAAGGCAGGGAATCTGTGAGGGATAATGAGAGGTGTGGGAGGAGTAAGGAAGTCAATACATCAGAGTTGATTGGCCAACGGGTTAGGGTTACTATGTTGAGGTTTTAAGGGAGTTCAGGAAGAGATTCCGTCAGAAGAGGCCAGCACTCTTCAAATCGGGTCTGTGGCATTTCCATCCGGACAATGCACCAGTCTACAACTCCATCCTTGTCACAGACTATTTGACCAAGATGGGCATCAAGACAGTTCCTCAGCCTCCTTATAGTCAAGACCTTACTCCCTGTGACTTTTGGTTATTCCCTAAGCTCAGAGGCTGCCGTTATGAGACAATTGAGGAGATGAAAGAGGGTGCGACAAAGGTCATTGACACAATCACACAAGAGGACTTCTATGCAGCCTTCCACAAGTTGTTAGAACGGTACAAAAAGTGCAATGCTGCCGGAGGAGATTGCTTCGAAGGGGGCTAGACTTTCATGTGTGTACTATCAATAAACATTGGTCTAGCAGTTAGAGTGTTCGCCAATGGCCCGGGAGATCAAGGTTCAATCCCAGGTCGAGTCATACCAAATACTCAAAAAATGGTACTTAATGCCTCCTTGCTTAACACTCAGCATTAAAAGGTACGGATCAAGGGTAAAGTTGAGCAATCCAGGGAAAGAAGTAACGCCCTCTCCTACACCTAGGTGTAGTTAGCTATCGAAAAGGGAGCCTTCGGGTCACCCTCGACTATGGTCGCCAACTTTACTTACTTACTATCAATAAAAGTGCCCATACGAAAAACGTCTGGAAACATATTTAATCATCCTCGTACATTCACTTTCAGAAGAACACCCTTGGAAAAGGTAAGAACTTCTTTTATACTGTAGCTATGTGTTGAATGATAACAGTATTGGCCTTCTACAAGTATGACTTTGGCATTAAACAAACCAAGAAGGTTCATGTGCCATTAAACAAAGAAATCGAACCCATCCGTAGCTATCTAGGTTTATACGTATCTAGCCATCTATCTATCTATGAAGATAGCAGAAAAACATAATCCAAATAGGTGAATTTATTATGAATTAAAGTCGACGTTGAACGTTTCGGTTTCAGTAACCATCATCAGATCAGGACTTAGATATCTGAATAGTTTACATAGCAGTGGATGCTTGCTGAGATGACTGGAGCAAATGAAAATATACAACGAAGAGATCCAAATGTGTACATAGTGTTCATAATTCAAAGGAGCTAAGAACGTGTCTGGCACGTGGAAATATATTTGAAAACGTTGAATTTCCCAAAGAAATGGGGAAAAAAACCTCCTGTTGTTTTTGGAAATACACAGACAAGTAAGTTTTCATATATACAGATTGTTTTGAAGTCATCAATGTTATCTATCTATTTATCTATCTATCTATCTATCTATCTATCTGTTTGTATGTGTATGTATATGGGCACATGTCTACCTCCTTGTATATCTATTTGTATGTACGTTCATATCTCTTTCATTTCTCTTTCCCTATTTATATCTTTATCTATCTATCTATCTATCTATCTGTAGCTATCTAAGCATTTCCTAGACATCTCAGTACGTTTCGATTTCTCTATCAATCTATCTATGTAGATAGGTGCCCGTGGTGTAGTCGTTATCGTCGTAGGAATTAGACACGGCGACACGAGTTCAAATCCTGGACGAGACTGATTGCATTTCACATAGCACTAATACCCTTGGGAAAGGTATGAATCCAATTATTCTCCCTCCAGCTATGGGTAAATAGTAGGACAGACTAGGTTCTTCAGCCTTGGTTAGGCAACTAGTCTAGGAGAAGGAAAACTCTGAATTCAAACCTGTTAAACTTCGCTTAAAAACTGACCTTGTGTCATATCCTGCCCGAGCGGAGGGGTTGGGTAAATAGTATCAATCTATCTATGTAAGTATTTTCATTTTTGGCTATCTAGGTATTTACTTATCTAAACATTTTCAAATCTATCTATCTATCTATCTATCTATCTATCTATCTATCTTTTTCTGTTCATATATATGTATACACATACATATGTATCCAAGTTTCTTCATGTCTATCTATCTATCTATCTATCTATCTAAGATAGTGGATCAATTAACATGTTAGCTGACAATTATTTATTTTCTGAATTGTGTTGTTGTTAATTGTCTCGTATGTTGTTTTTTTTGCTGAGAAATATTTCATTATGATTTGTTTTTCATTTTTTTCCAGAGCAAAATTGAGAGATACATATTTGACTCGCAACGATATAATAAAATTCCACCTTTTACGAGAAAAAGGCCGGAGAACGTATCGACCGAAAAAACTGATCAACAGAGAAAGGCAGAGTTACAGATCAATCATGTGAAAAGAAACATTCAGAATTATAATGAACATCAAAGAAATACACAAAGAGAGGTGAAGGAAACAAATACGTAATATATATATATATATATATATATATATATATATATATATATATGTATATATATAAAGCATTGGGACAACGAAAGGAAGGATACTTCGAATGGAACAAAGAAACTATGTGTACGCTTGGTGAATGTTTATGTGTGTGTAGGGGGGGGTAAAGTGGAATCGGGAGAGAGAGAAAGGGGGAGATAGAGAGAAACAAATAGAATGAGAGAGTAGGAAGGGTAGAGATAAGAAAAAAACTAAGATAAATAATGTCGTTATATATATATATATATATATATATATATATATATATATGTGTGTGTGTGTGTGTGTGTGTGAGAGAGAGAGAGAAAGAGAGCAAGAGAGATGGATAGATACGTAACGAGAGAGAGAGAGAGGAAGAGAGAGAGAGAGAGAAATTAAGTCGTGTATAAATATATGTGATGTGTCTGTGTGTGTGTGTGTAAAGTTGAAGAGAGAGAGAGAGAGAGAGAGAGAGAGAGAAGAGAGAGAGAGAGAGAGAGACTGACAGACACATCGATTGGGGATGTACAGAGATTAAAAAAAAGAAATGAAGACAAAGTAAGATTTGCTGCCAGCCCGGATTATTTTTGGTCGCATATGGAAAAGAAAAGAGAAGAAAGAAAAAAAAGGGTGTGAATGGCGAAAATGCTTACCCAAGATTTTCGTCTATTTTCAGAAGACTCCTGTGATTCATGAATTCTGATACGAAGAAGTCGAATTCTGTGTTGGGTTGACGCCAGTACCTCGGCCTAAACGTTCAAAAGACTAATGCCATTAGTGGGTCGTGGGTAAAGAAACAATAAATTACGGGATACCGATAGACTGATGAATTAATTCGGGGGCTGCGACACATCTCTTCTTACTTATAAACGGACCAATGATAAACACACATATCTCCACAGACTACTATTAATTACGCACAGATAGACATTACTATTTACGATTTACCAGCCCATTGGCATAAGGTTTACTGTGTCCGCCAATGGCCAAAGAGACTGGGGTTCGATCCCAGATCGAGTCATACCAAAGACTCAAAAATAGTACTTGACGCATCCTTGCTTATCTCGCAGCATTATAGAGTAAATTGGAGCAATCCTGGGAATGGAGTAGTATCCTCCCCTACACCCCGATGTCGTACGTATTGAAATAGGAACCTCCAGGTCGCGCTCGACTATGATCGCCAACTTACTATTTACAATATATATATATATATATATATATATATATATTGGTATGTTGTGTTTTATGGCATAGCAATCTTTGTAGGCAATTTAAAGCCACATCCTGTTTATGCATACCTATAGGGAGGTGCCTGTGGTGTAAAGGTTATCGTCCTATGGAAAGGGACACAGTGTCACGAGTTCTAATCCTGGTCGAGGCTGATTGTATTTAACATAGCACCAATCCCTTGCGGAAGGTGTAAATCCATTTATTTTCCTTCCTGCTATGGATAAATAGTAGTGTAACGTAATGGCCAAGGGATTTCGGTTCATGCCTTTGAGTTTAGTTAGGCTGAGAACCTTTCGGCTCACCACATGGGTTAGTTAGGTGCAAACCTTGATGTAGGGGGTAACGCGCATGCGGGGCGGACGTGCCACTCAGAGATGTCACAATAGCCCGAGATGACGGAACGGGGTGACAGGGTGCGGGTTACGTCACGCACCGGAAGCGCGCGGAGGTTTGTGGGAGATTTGAAGAAAGTTAGGGAGTTGAGACTAGACATTGAACGAAGACGGTCGACTTTTGGGGTGCCGCACGAGATAGGGGCCAAATGAATAAGACGGCATAGCGAGATTGTGTCTCTCCTCCTTATGTCGAAACCTTTAACTCAAAGCTAATAAAAAGGTTTTGTACCTGAACACGAAGTCGTTACATGTTTTCGAATTTCGAGATTCTTATGTTCTTTATATGCTCTATCGTTATGAACATTATATGTCTATTTCGCACACAGCATTATTTGTGGCTACGTAACAGTAGGGCAGACTAGGGTGTTTAGTTTTCTTAAGGCTACCAGTCTAAGATGAAAGTTTCGATGACAAACTCCGTTTTAAAAAAATACCTTGCCTTACAACCTGTCTGCACAGAGGAGTTGATACATACATACATACATACATATCATAAATATATATAATTCGTAAACGCTTTTTTTGTTTAATAGCTTATCAACCTTCTGGGGTGATTAAAAGCCAAAAATATCCTTGTAAAAGAAAGGTACTGGTTCCATTTATCCCATAGCTGGGTAAATTGTAAATGACAAATGGGTAACGAGCAGCTGCTGGCATAGGCCTCAATCAACGCAGACAAGACGGATGACATAGCGTTACAAGCGAATACACCCAACCAAGCCAAAACATTACTGCATAGTTTGGAACGAGCCGCCGAAGGCATTGGCCTCCATGTCATGGAACACAAAACGGAATATATGTGCTATAATCAAACAGGCGACATCTCCACACTAGACGGAACCTCTCTGAAACTAGTAGACAAATTCACCTACCTAGGAAGCAGCGTCTCATCAACCGAAAAAGACATCGACACACGGCTAAAGAAAGCATGGACAGCTATCGATAGGCTCTCGATCATATGGAAATCAGACTTGACCGATAAAATGAAACGCAGTTTCTTCCAGGCAGTGGTAGTATCGATACTACTATATGGATGCACTACTTGGACGCTAACTAAACGGCTGAAGAAGCTAGACCGCAATTACACAAGAATGTTGCGAGCAATATTGAACAAGTCCTGGCGTCAACTCCCCACAAGGCACCAACTATACGGCCACCTGCCTCCCGTCACGGAAACTATACAAGTTAGACGAACCAGACACGCAGGACACTGCTAGAGAAGCAAGGATGAACTCATCAGTGATGTACTCGTAAGGACCCCTGCATACGGCCAAGCAAAATCAGGACAACCAGCTCGAAAATAGTTACAGCAGCTGTGTGAGGATACGGGATGTAGCCCTTAAGACCAGCCAGAAGCGATTAATGATAGGGAGAAGTGGCGAGAGAGGGTCAGGGATATCCGTGCTAGCGGCACGACATGATGATGATGATGAGAATAAAAGTACATAGTTAAATGGTTTCAAGTATTCCTATGTAACGCATATAATCATATTTAAAATTAATCATTTGTTTGCTCACATTTAAATGTTTTCAAGTATTGCTATTTAACATTAGTAATTCTATATATCAAGTATTCTTTTGTGGTATAGAGTATTTGCTCTTAGCTGGTTTCAAAAAACTAATAATCATAAAAAAATAAACAAAGTAACTACTACTATTCCTAATGATAATAGGTTATGTGGTGATAGAGATAGGTTTGGGTTTCTTTGTTTAATAGCATATCAGCCTTTGTAGGTTATTCAATGCCAAAGCCGTTCTTCTAGAAGAACAGTAGTGGTACTATTTAACCCATAGTTGGGAGGATAAGGGGGTTCATACATTTCCCTAGGTTATTTGTCCGAAAGTGAACGTAATAGCGCGACTGGAGTACGAACTCGCTTACTACGATTCCACAGTCCATCGCTTTAACCATTACACCATGAGGACTCCACCTCCCTCGATAGAAATGAAACGATCAATTACATAATAAGCGAATGCAGTAATTTAGTGCAAAAAGAGTATAAGACTGGGTAGGGGGGGTTACCCCCTGGAAGTTATGCAAGAAGTTTAAATTTGACCATACGAACAAATGGTGGCTACACAATCTAGAATTTGTTCTGGAGGCACAAACTCCACTGGGATTTTGAGATACAAACGGATCACTTAATTTCGGCCAGACGACCTGACCTTGTGAGAGTCAAAAAAAAAAAAAAAAAGAACCTGCTGACCACCGGATGAAATTTGAAAAAAGTCGAAAAGAATCATAAGTACCCGGACCTTGCTTGAGAACTGAAAACACTATGGAACATGACGGTGACAATGATACCATTTATAATTGGTGCGCTTGCTACAGTCAACAGAGGATTGATACAGGGATTGGAGGAGTTGGAAACAAAAGGGCGAGTGGTCACCATCCAAATGACAGCCTTATCAAGATCAGCCACAATACTAACAAGACTTGGAGACCTTTGACGTTACTCATATTCAAGAAAGAAACCACTTTACCCTTGATCCTTACCTTATAATGATGAGTGCTATGTGAGGCTGCATCAAGTACCATTTTTTGAGTCTTTGGTATGACTCGACCTGGGATTGAACCTTGGTCAAGCGTATCATTAGCAAACACTCAACTCATTAGGCTAACGGCCTGGTTATAAGGCCAACGGTTCGTGAATTGTTTGAAATTGTACTTATGCTAAACAGGATTGTTTGAAATAAAAATGTTTATATGTATAAAAATGGATTTGCTATTAAATGACCTTCAATGGTTGATGTGCCATAAAATCAAACCAAACCAATCCAAACCAAACTAAATCATCTCCCAGTCGCAGAAAAACGCACCCACACTCGTTCTTAGGTCAATACCTTGTCTCTAGATAAGTAATACATTCCTGTTCATATATATATTCTAGATAACGCCGTTCATAGTGTAATCATTATCGTCGTAGGAAATGGACATGATGGCCCGAGTTCAAATCCCGGATGAGGCTGTTTACATCTCACATACTGCTAATACGCTTGGGAAAGGTATGAATTCAAATATCTTTCCAGTCATGGATAACTTGTAGGGTAGATTAGGTTCTTTAACAATATAATATTGTTAGCTAACCGGTAAAGGAGAAGAGATTTGATCATTTTTCGCCGAGCTAGTAAATAACACAAGGTCCTTTTATAACGGGGAGCCTCGCACAATTCGTGACTCAAGAACCGCAATATCAAAGATGCTTAGCCATGTTGGTATTTTCTTATTGGAGTGTCTCAGGTGCCGAGCCATAAGTTGAACACTACAAAACGTGGCCAGGAAGGAAGGCTTCCTGAGACCAGGCAATCAAGTTTCAATTTACCGAGCACAAATGCCAGATGGCCCAGCTTGGTGACTGAATGAAAATGAAAGTCTAGGAGAAGGAAATCTTCGGTTAAAAATTTGTATATATATATATATATATATATATATATATAAACAATTTCACAGACTACCTTACGCTGGCGTTACTAAGAGAATAATCTGAGAGGCAGAGATTGTGTGTGTGTGTGTTAGAGGGGGGAGAGGGAGGGTATTAGAAAATGAGATTTACAGACAGATTGAAGGAAATATGAAGAAGATCTGAGGCATACAAATGATTTATATTTAACTAATGGAAACGAAGAAAGAATTTGATGCATATCAAATTAGGTTCAATGTTTATTCTTGCTTGACACTAAGCAATCAAAAACAGAAAGGCCATCATTGACTACTCACTCTTACTGCTCTCATGATAGATAAAGTATTCATGGGACAGTGATTACACACGGTACTCGATCAATTACCGTGGAATGTCTGCGACGATAGCGTTTTATCACGTCATCCAATCAGAGAACAAAGCATATTCTTGTTGATATTAGCAACACGTGACCAACTCAACTGGAATTAGAAATCAGATCGTCCATTCCATTCCTGATGTTGATTGCCATTTCCTTTTTTTTATTTTCAAGTCGCGTAGGTTGGCTTTAGAATACAGGGTGGAACGATAAAATTGTCGCCTTAGAAAAGACGACATGATTCCATTTCCGTTTAATGAAAACCGGTTTTCTTTTTTTGTTGCAGACCATCTACTAGTTGTTAAATTGTGTACAAATCCCAAGAGTGATAGGAGCCTTCTATCATGTCTGAAAGTGACACAATGTTCAACGAGTGAGATCGGAGATGCGCCGCTGTACAACTCATCCTCTCTACCGATCCAAGCTATAACAACAGGACCATTGCCAGCACCCTCAAAATGCAAATCTAGAATGCCATGAATAACAAGGACGTGCCCAGGGTGATGAAAACAAAGTTTCCGGCTACAGTTATAGTCTTTAGTGTGGTTTCAAGTGAGGGCCACATCATGCCACCTCACATCTTCGAAGTCGGCTTGAGAGTAAACACTAAAGTGTACCTGGATGTGCTGAAGAGAGTGGTAATCCCCTGGAGCGATCAGTTGGCTGGTGGCAGACCCTGGGCGTGGCAGCAGAATTTGGCACCGGCCCACAAGTCCAAAGAGACCAAGGCTTGGTTTCAGAAGGAGTGCTACGACTTTGTACCCTTCTCTCACTGGCCCCCCTCCTCCCCCGACCTGAACCTGCTGGACTACTTCGTTTGGTCATACTTTTAGAATATCACTAACATGACCTCCCACAACCCCAAAGCCAGCCTGATCGCCGCCATCCGCCGAGTATACGCCGAGCTCCCGCTGGCGTTTGTGAAAAAGGCATGCTCCCAGTTCCGGATCCGGATCGAGGCGGTGATTGAAGCTGAAGGTGGCTACATTAGATAGATGTCAGGTTTACCACATAATCAAGTTACCTGAATTGATTTTTTCAATAAAAGTTTTAAAATAAAGCTGTAGTGTTGCTTCTTTAGGACGACAATTTTATCGTTCCAACCTGTACTCTGCTGGCATCCCTAGCAGAGGTCAAATACTCCCCAGAAAAGGTGGCCTAATCATGGCACTAAAGTGCGTTCGATGGTAAGGCACAAGTTCTGAAGATCTGGGGAAAATTGAGTATTTCTTCATTGCAATTACTCCCAGGTCCACTCTTACTCTAAGTGTTAAAATCTGCTAGGGTCTCAGCTATTGGCTAAATTGACCTGCTTGCAAATTAATTCTATTTCATAAGAATACTAGATACCATTTAACGGCGTCAAAATCCTCCTGTAAGTTGCACAACAGTCAAAATACAAACGTACAATATGCGAACATTTCTTCAAATTTTAGACATAGAATAACCCCAGACGGGTTGATATGACGTTAACAACGACTAATCAGTCAGTATTTCTGTCTTTCTCCGATCATGTATAGATCTATTTTATTAAAAGAAAGATATAAGGCTTGGATTATGTCTTGTGAGATATTATCTATCAAAATACTACAGCGTTCAAATACTGCTATCAAAAGTATGAGTATATACAAGTACATATATGATTTTAGTTTTGTTTATAGAGGGTTGAATTTTTTTCTTTGAGAGCGAGAGAGAGATTCAAGTCTATAGAGTTTTGGTCATGAATAATAAGTAATCATATCTGTGTTCATTGAATCATGTTCCATTGTTCCTCTAGAAATTATAAAACCCTAGAGTCTTCGGTTTCCAAGAAAATTAACTTTTGATAAAAAAATTGTTTGGAGTATATATATATATATTTATATATATAATCAAAGGTGAAAAAATACATGGTATTCAAAGTATGATTTAATATAGAGAAACATTTACTGACACATAACGTTTCGGTTTTTAGGCCTTCATCAGGGGGTGTTTGTCATTAAATGAAACAAAAGAAATAAGAAAGATTTAAAACCTTCAATTCCTGTTGGTAGCACTCTGTTCCAAATTTCTCAAATGTAATTAAAGTTCCGAAATGTTTTAATAAAAAAGCAATATTAAATCTCTCTGTTTATCTATCTATCTATCTACTTATCTAACTATCTATCTATGTTGATTTTTATATTATTTAGTTTATATATATTTAAGCATTACATAACATGTCTTTATTCATTCGTCTTTTGGCAAATAATATTACTACCAATATCATTCTTTGAAACCTTGTATTTTTTTCATCTCTTAGCATTTTCATATTCTCTGATTTATTTCTGGTTTTTCACAACACACACACACACACACACACACACACACACACACACACACACACACACACACATATATATATATATATATATATATACAGTTAAGCCTACGAAAAAACGCAAAACGAACAGCGACCACCAAACACTATGACTGGGCTCTATTAAACAACAAAGATATAAGAGATAAATACGTATTAGAATTAAGAAACAGATTCGAAACACTACAAGAAAAGACGGAAAAAAGTACACCAAACGACGAATACGAAAATTTCGTCAATGCACACCTCGAGGCAGCAGCAAAATACATTCCAACAAAAATTAAAACTAAATATAGAGTCCCATGGGAAACTTTAGCGGTGAGAGAAAAACGTGCACTAGTAAAAACAGCTTCCAAAAACTATCGAAAAAACCCAACAAACACAAATGCCTTAAAACTAAAAACGGCAAAATATCAATTAGCAGGCATATATATAAAGGAACAGACAGAATACATTCAAAATCAGATAGATAAGATTAGAGACTCGGTGGAAGATAGACAATCTAGAATAGCCTTGCAAACAATAAACGAAGTGAGCAGAAGAAAGAACACAGCCAAAGCAAAATTGAAAGCAGCAAACCAACAAGAAAGAATAAAACTATGGAAACAGCACTTCGAAAACTTACTTGGAAACCCACCAAAAATAACGCATGAACCAATCACCAGAATAATTAGCAAACAATTACACATTAATCTAGGACCGTTCACACAAGAAGAACTCGACTCGGTTCTCAGAAAAATTAAAAATAGGAAAGCTGCAGGGCTGGACGAAATTCCCTCGGAAATATGGAAGACCAGACAATTCGACGACATACTGCTCCGACACTGCAACGCAGTATACAATCAAAATCCGATAGATAGATGGATGAAGGGATGCATACTCGTCTTCCCTAAAAAGGGGGACCTCGGATTAGCCAAAAACTACCGAGGCATAACACTTACATCCATAGCTGCCAAAATCTACAATGCCCTACTACGAAACCGAATAGAACCCGAAATCGACAACATACTTAGAAAAAACCAAAATGGCTTCCGAAGAAATAGATCCACGACCTCACAAATATTAACCATCCGCAGAATCCTTGAAGGTGTACGGGCAAAGAACCTACAAGCGACATTAATATTTGTCGACTTTACCAAGGCTTTCGACTCCATTCACAGAGGAAAGATGGAACAAATCCTACTAGCGTACGGCATACCTAAAGAAACCGTAGCGGCAATAACGATTCTCTATAGAAACACTAAAGTAAAAGTACGATCACCGGATGGAGACACAGAATACTTTGACATTGTAGCAGGAGTACTACAAGGGGACACGCTGGCCCCGTACCTCTTTATCATTTGTCTAGACTACGTACTTAGAACATCGATTGACAAAATCAAAGAGAATGGCTTCGAACTGACGAAGAAAAGAAGCAGAAGATACCCCGCAACAACAATTACCGATGCCGACTACGCCGATGACATAGCGATACTGGCAAATACACCTGACCAAGCCGAAAAACTTCTGCATAGTTTGGAACGAGCAGCAGCAAGCATAGGCCTCTATGTTAATGCACACAAAACGGAATATATGTGCTATAACCAAACGGGGGACATCTCCACTCTAGAAGGAACCCCACTTAAACTAGTAGACAAATTCACTTACCTAGGAAGCAGCGTCGAATCAACCGAAAAGGACATCGAAACGAGGTTAACGAAAGCATGGACAGCTATCAATAGGCTATCTATTATATGGAAATCAGACCTAAACGATAAAATGAAACGCAGTTTCTTCCAGGCAGCGGTCACATCGATACTGCTATATGGATGCACTACATGGACGCTAACAAAACGACTGGAGAAGAAGCTAGATGGCAATTACACAAGAATGCTGCGTGCAATCCTGAACAAGTCCTGGCAGCAACACCCCACAAGACACCAACTGTACGGCCACCTGCCCCCTATCACGAAAACTATTCAAGTTAGACGAACCAGACATGCAGGACACTGCTGGAGAAGCAGAGATGAACTCATAAGAGATGTACTCTTATGGATCCCCACACATGGCCCTGCAAAAGCAGGACGACCAGCTCGAACTTACATTCAGCAGCTATGTGAGGATACAGGATGTTGTCCTGAAGACCTACCTAGGGCGATGAACGATAGGGAGGAGTGGCGAGAGAGGGTCAGGGATATCCGTGCTACCAGCGTGATATGATGATGATGATATATATATATATATCAGTATAATTAAAATTTGCCACCAAAAGCGTTCAAGAAATCTGAGCAATCTCACAACTTTTCAATTATAAAATATAAGAAAGTAAATATTGTTCACCAACGTATACACTTGGTTTAACCTTCGGATGTATGTGTATATGCTTACTAAGATCTTATTTTACGTTTAATTTTCGGAAAATATATATATATATATATATATAGACATATACATCCACTTATATATATATATATATACTATCAATGCAAATTAATTTCTTACTTATGGCCGTCCTGTTGGTTGGGGTTGTATATAGCACCGACTGCATCTCTACAGAAAAGTAAGATCTACCCTCTCTCCAGTGGTTCAAATAGAAAAGTTTGACATTTAAATTCAGTGCGAACAAATGACTTTCACTAAAGTGTATTATATGAATTAGAGCTCTTTGTTAATTTAATTGTGTATAGACAAATGACTGGTGTTCAATTAATGTGTTAGTGATACATAACAACTCTTGAAACCGTTTAACTGTGTGCTAACAAAAGATTAATGTTGAAGAGAAAGATTAGTGGTAAATAGTAATACTTGTAACCTCTTCCCTGAGTAGAATTATAATTGTTAGATTAGCAACAACTGAAATCAACTATGTTAAAAATAGCAATATGAGCGTGCAAAAAATTAATTCTAATTCATTTAAAAATGAAATTAGCGACAAACTAATCTTACATTTCACGTATATCTATTTAAATGTACGTTAACTAATCATTGGCCTAGCGGCTTGAGTGTTAGCCAATAGACTGAGGTTCAATTCCAGGTCGAGTCATACCAAAGACTCAAAAAATGGTATTTGATGCCTTTTTGCTTAACACTCAGCGTTATAAGGTTAGGATCAACGATAAAGTGGAGCAATCCAAGGAAAGAATTAGCGCCCTTCCTTACTCATCAGTGTAGTAGCTACAGAAAAGGGAGCCTTTGGGTCACCCTCGACTATAGTCGACTAAAATTTATATAGCAATACTTGAATATATATAAATATATATATATATTTCATTAAGAAAAAACAGCAAACCGGTCACATTAGGTGGTAAAGTTTTCTTGTCCTGATGGAATTACTCCTAACCCCGGTTTAACTGGACCAAATAATATATATATATATATATATATATATATATATATATATGGTGTATGTGGACAGGATTTTGCATTAAGTTATTAACAAAAGTTGATTTGCCATCAAACTCAAGCAATCTTTCATATGAGAATGACGCTGCTCTATGATAATACGAATGATTGAGTGGGGATTTTTATTCAATAGGAACTGTGCTAACTATTGATATATTCTCATAGTAGTACATATTGTTGAGGATATATTTACGAACACACACACAGACATAAAAACACAAATACACGCACTCTCACGCACACACACACACATACACACACACAAACATATATATATATATATATATAGATAAAGGTATATCAAAAATTATTATTTTTTATTAGATTTGAACCTCGTTAAATATTATCCTCCATCCTCACAAAAAGGCCTACACGCTCAATACATTTCTTTTCACATTCACCCTCTCAAACTCACACGTACTAAGATATTCACACACACACACACACACACACACACACACACACACACACATATATATATATATATATATATATATATATATATATTGCTATATTTATGAATTATGCGTATCACTATCTATGTTAGGTTAGCATAAACACAGAGTCAAATGTACTGGTGGATTGATAGCTATTCGCCAATTCTATAATTAGACCAAATGCGTCCCAAGTGATGGGTACTCACAACACATTATGGTAATTTCATAATCTATTGCATACAGATATTGATCAGGTATAAACACATCTGATAACGTATTTTTCAGTGTAATTACTTAACTGCAATTAGATGATGTAGGATATAACTGAATAATTAATTTTTAAACGGGTTTGAGTTCAGATTTTTTTCTTTCCCCCACACTGGTAACATAACCAATGCTAAATTTTTCTGTTCTCTCCTATTTACAAATGGCTGATGGTGATCAGAATAGTGATTCTAGCGTTTCTCAAAGGCGTTAGCGTGAGGTGCAAGACAGACATGTCCAGGATTTGAAATCCGGGCATCGATTCCATTTCCTTTATGTGACATGAGAATATCGGGTATTGGTTATTTGATCAGTTGTGTTTAACGGCATATCAACCCTTGCAGATTATTTAATACCAAACTCTGTTTATACTTATATATTAAATCGATTTGCAAATGAATAGTTTGAGGGTAAGAATTTTTAAACGAACCAAGGCCCACTTTTTGCGCACTGTCAAATGGTTTCAAGTATTGCTATCTTACATCGATAGTTTTATTTGCACACAGTTAAATCGATAGTTTTCTTTGCGCGAAAACGTTTTAAAATATTGCTATCGAATACCAATAGTTTCATTTGCACACAGTTAAATGTTTTCAAGTATTGCTATCAAATAACAGTATTTTTATTTGCACACAGTTACATTTTTGCAACTCGTGCTATGTAATACTTTTAATTCAATTAAACAGCCATTCGTTTGCACACAGTGAAATGGTTTCAAGTATAAATTTTTAAAAAATATTTCTATTTTAACAATGGATTTGACTCAAACAGATCTAACCACTCTATTTCCAAGTGGATCCGGGAGTAATGACATTGAAGGGGTTTTGCAAATTCCTTAAGGCTTTAGGACTAGTGTCTCACCATCAGATGGTTTAGTGTCCAGTACAGAACACTCGTTAGGAGAGGGGGTGTTACCTCTCTGCAATGATTTTGTCTGCGTATTTTACAGCCCAAGCCAAATAGGCTGGTGAAAGTAGGCTAAATATTTTTATGATATTTAATTTTCTTGGCCTTTTAATTCAATACATTTAATGCAGAAAATATCAGTTCTGGAGAATATTACTAGCCCTTGAGCAAAATACTTATATAGCATTTTATCCAGTCTTCCTTACGTCTCCAAGGCCTGTCGGCTGAGGCTGTTGAATATACCGACTGCATCTCTGCAGAGTAGTTAGACTCCTCCAATGAGTGTCCAAGATAACACACCAAACAATCTGATGGTAAGGCTTTAGTAATGCTAGAGCTTCGAGGAATGCGGAGTATCTCTTCATTGCCATCGCTCCCAGGTCTACTCTGGCCTGGAATGGTAACACCTCATAGGATTATCTCAATAGATCAAATAAAATTGTTTGATATTTAAACTGTATACTTATGCATAACTGAATAGCTGAATAAATAACATTAAATAACATACAATGGTTGATATGCCCTTTGATGAAAATAAATGATTTATGTTTAATTAAATTGTTATTCATATATAGCAAATACTTGGAGCCATTTGATTTTGTTGATATGCTAAACTGAACAGTTTGAAATAGAAATATTTGATTGTTTAACTGTGTATAACCAAAAGAAAAATTGCATACTTATGCTAAAATGAATTGTTTGAAATAGAAATAGTTTTACATAACTGTGTATTCGTATTTGATAGAAATAAGTGAAACCATTTGACTGTGTTATATAATAAAGGAATGATTTTTTTTATATTTATCATTTTTCCTTAATTATATTTTATCATTCATTTTGGTTAGGCTTTGAACTATTCGGGTTAAGAGTTCAGGTACATAGTCATTGGGCACAATTTTACGCTCGTGCGCACAGAATATGACAATCACCATTGTCATAATTAACTTCAAGACTGGAAATTGGGCTGGAGTGTGGATGACGTCATGCCCGAGAGAGATGGTCCTGAGAATTCGAGGATTTTGAAAATAGTCAGTTGAGATTGGACCATGGAGGCAGAGAGTGTAGTTTTTTGCCATTGAGGCATAGAGTTGAGTTTTCTACCGTTGAGGCGGCGGTTAAGTTTTTCGGAACTCGACCGGCGGAGATGAATTGAGATCTTAAACATCACAAGATGCGCCGCGCGTTGGGTGGAGTCAGCATAGTATGGTTAGCAAATGTAACATAACCATAATATACATAGGTCCAAAAATACGACCAAGATATGAATATAAGAAATAGCCAGATATACGGATGTGTGAAATAGACATAGGGAATCCGAAATACACCTTTATTCACCTTTTTGAGTTTAAAGGTTTTTCGACATGAGGAGAGAGACACAATCTTTCTATGCTGACTGCTTTTACATTGTCAGCTCTCAACCCAACCAACGCGCGGCGCTCGTAGCGCACAAATTCATTTGGCCTCGCCCAGCTCTGAATCTCTACTCTCTCGTTCGGAGGCAGGAACTCAACTCACTGCTTTTCTCAAATCCCAAAATCCTCAGCCCACGCTTCCGCTCATGACGTCACCCACATCCCCTGGTCCTAATATCTGTCTGGGATTTTTATTTTGACATCTCTGAATGATACATCCTCTCCGCGCGCGCGTGAACACCTGCGTTAATGTTGCACCTAACTAACCCATGCGCTAAGCGAAAGGTTTTCAGCCTAACTAAACCGAAAGGCAAGATATATAAAATGAAATCCCTCCGTAATTATATTACACAAAGGCTTTTAAGAATTGTGTCTCTCTCCTCGTGTCACCAAGAACCGAAGTCAAGAATTCATAAACCATTCGTATCTGAAACAACAGAGTCCGCCTGTGTTTTCGCCTGTGTTTTGTATTGTATATGCATTGTGTTACAGTCGTGATAGGCATCACCAAATTATACAACATCTGTATGAAAAAATGAGCTCAGGCACGTTTAAAAATAATCATCATGTGTTGCATATTGACCTCCGACTCGGCCAAGCTGTCAAAAGAAGAAATGCACCAGTGTAGATAACAGGTGCATCCGGTCGAAGATATCAGGAGATCAGGGGATGGCCTTGGCTGTCGACGGATTGAATTGAGTGGGCATAGAACAATGATATAACCCGGGGTGAGACAGGTAGTCAGACAGTTGGAGTTCAGATCAGTTGGAGAGAATATGCTTGAATGAGAACCATGTTCCAGCAGAGGCTGGGCCCCCAGGCCCCCGGTTGAGCAGCCCAGTAGAACGGGAAAGAAATGCTGTTATGGCCATAAGAGTGAGGGTCAATATGTTGCAGTTCTGTTCATTCCCCAACTCACCTCTCACACAATAATACCCTTCGTAACCCTTTCGAACCCTTTCCATAAAGTGAGAGGTGTATTTTTCTAAAGAACTGTGTCGTCTCGTCGTTATTGTGTTGAATATGTTTATGCATGAATATGTGTATGTATGTTGGTTGTGACTATACAACACATGTATTTAATATATATGTATAAAAAAAGATTTGGCATTAAATAACATACAATGGTTGATATACCATATAAACCAAACCAAACTAAACTAAACCTTACGTTTCAGATTTGTAGTGCCGAGTATTTTTATTGCCTAACCCCATCGAAACAAAATTTATATAAAAATTTTACTTTTTTCTTAGCTATCAAAAATTGAAACTAAGATTTTAAGTTATCTACGTCAGTTAACCTTTCGATAACATATAAGATATTCCAATAAGATTATGATCAGATTATCTTTGCTTTTGATCAGATTTAGATCCTTCAGGGCATACGTGCCCGGACCCAGATTTGGGTTCGTGAAACTGCTTGCCTTATCAGGCTCACATTGCACCAAGTGAATCGATGAGCAGCATAGACCAGCAGGGTTCGAGTCTCGGCTCGTTCCCGACCTTCCCCTCCCCTTTATCCCCACTTTAATCGGCCTTCGGCTTTTGACCATGTGTCAAGTTGTGTCTGGTGGGAGGCAGCGACAAATAAACAGATTTACATCCTTCAGATCCTCAGGTATGACGCAATACTGTTGTCAGTAAATGCATTTGATTGACAGAATGCTTCTAACGGCATGTCAACCCTTCTGTGGGTTTTTTTTTTCATGCCATAAGTTAGGGCATCGCTGACCTTCATGTTCTAGTCGATTTGTTTCTTAAGAAATTTATTTATTTATCCTTTTAATATTTCATTTTAACGGCATGTCAAACCATCTGGGGTTATATGGTAATGAAGGGGTACTCTCTATTTCCCAAAGCTCCAGCATTGCTGGAACCTCACCATCAGATTGTTTCGAGTAATATCCTGGAGGTGCCCGTGGTGTAATGGTTATCGTCGTAGGAAATGTACACGGTGACACAAGTTCAAATCCTGGACGAGACTGATTGCATTTCACATAGCACTAATACCCTTGGGAAAGGTATGAATCCAATTATTCTCCCTCCAGCTATGGGCAAATAGTAGGGCAGACTAGGTTCTTCAGCCTTGGTAAGGCAACTAGTCTTGGAGAAGGAAAACTCTGAATTCAAACCTGTTAAACTCCGCTTAAAAAAATTGACCTTGTGTTTTATCCTGCCCGAGCAGAGGGGTTGGTAAATATGAATTTCCTGGACATTTGTTGGGTGGGTGGGGATCTTACCGCTCTGTAGAGAAACAGTCGGTGATTTCTATAGGCGACTGGTTTACAGGACACTCGTTGGTGGGGTGTGGACTTACCTCTCTGCAGAGAAGTAGTGGGTGTATTCTACCACCCCGGCCAGGTGGATAACTCTAGTTTTGGTATAAAGAGGTGTGTAAGTCTCGTGTGACTAATGCAAAGTCGGGATATAGTCACTTGTTCCTTTCGGGATTTTTTAAAAGCTGGTTTCCATTTTCCTGCGATGGTTTTTATCAGGTAGTGTCTGTTGTGGATGTTTTCATGAATAAGCTTGGGTTACTGCCAGTGTCATGGTGATCTTGGTCTCTATGCCAACGCAAGCAAAACCAAATTAATGTGTTTTAAACAGAAAAGAACCATGCCTCAAAAATTAGTTGACCAATTCAAAAACCACGGCAGATTGACTACGCAGTTGATCTAGAACTTCTCGCAAATTCAACTCCCCTTGTCAATTTCTGCTATGGAGAATTAAGGAGAATTTATGTGTTTAAAAAAAAAAGAACCATTTCCACTTTAAGTGGCAAACCTCTGAAACAAGTAAATGCCAGTTCATATACCTCGTTAACAATATCTCATCTACTGAAAGTTATGTAAATGTACGCTTATCGAAGGCGTTGACGGCTATCAATAAATATCGATCATATGGAGGTCTGCTTTATCAGATAAAATAAAGCGGGATTTCTTACAAGCTGTCGCTTTGTCAATACTACTATATGGATGCACCGTATGAAATCTAACGAAATTGATGGAGGAAAGGCTTGATGGGAACTACACAAGAATTCTACGAGTAGTTCTGAATAACACCCTACGAAGTAACTGTTGTACGGCCACATGCTAGTTATCTCAGAAATAATTCTAGTAAGATGAACAAGTCGTACGGGAGAAGAAAGGACAAATTCATTAGTAACTTTCTATCATGGGCTCCTACAAATGGATGCGTCAGTTTTGTTAGACCAGCAAAATATTACACAGATTAATTCTGTGTGGATGCTGGATGCTATCTAGAAGACCTCCCAGGAGATATAGATGCTAGGGACGGATTATGTGAGAGAGTCAGAGTACTCAATGCTGTCAAAGTGACTTGGCGATCATGATGATGACAATTACCTGCATTTTCTTGAAATTCCTCGCAACTATATGATTCCGCTCCCTAGTCAAGCAGTCATACTTTTCATTATACAGCGCATAGTCGGTATTTAATAAATATTTTCTTCGTCTATTTCAATCCATAGATTTTATTTGACGATGGCATTTTCGGAAAGAGAAGATGTAGAATCTGGGCTTCTTCATGACTATCAGTTTCACGCCTATGCCATCATCAGATCAAGTGGTTCCCATGAGTTGAGTATCCTTTTATTCGGAAAGTATCAGAAGAAGAATATCTATTTCAACAGCCTCAAATTCTGGCTCCGGATAGTAATCTAATAGATTACTATGTGTTGGGCGCGACTGAGAAAGACACCTATTGCAAGACCGAGACCGAGCTGGAGGCCAAGATCGAGGAGGTGTTCAAAGGTCTTCTCTGGGACACAGTAAAAAACAGATACACCTTATTCCGTGGCCGTCAGACATGATAGAAGTTAGCTGGAGTAAAATATTATCTCCCGGAAGGATTATTTCATAATGTATTTATTCATGAATATATTTATTTTTTAGTGGAATGTTGTGTTTTATTTTCCTTTTATGAAAATAACCAAATTTGACCCGAACACATAGAAATAAGCGCACTCAAAAACATAAAACACAGACACACACAGACACACAGACACACAGACACACACACACACAAACTGTGTCTGTCTGTCTCTTCATATATATATATATTTATATATAAAATGTAACATATATATATATATATATATGTGTGTGTGTGTGTGTGTGTGTGTGTGTGTGTGTTTCTATGTAAATGCACTATCATTGATAATGAGCACTAGATAACAACACCACAACATTTATCCCAGATTTAACTCAACAAGTGATCGAGTAAAAATCATAAACCTCTTATATATATATATATATATATATATATATATATATATATTAGTAGCTTACATGCTCTGATGAAGGAATTAGAACCAAAACGATTAACGTTGGCAGATATTTTTAAAATAAAATCCTCTTCGGAAGGGCTTCGGTTCTTCCATCTCGATACATTCTTATATAGATATATTTAAGTAAAGTTGGCGACCGTAGTCGAGGGTGATCAGAAGGCTCCCTTTTCGATAGCTACTACAACATGGTGTAGGGGAGGGTGCTACTCAATTCCTGGATTGCTCCACTTTACCTTTTATCCTTACCTTATAATGTTGAGTTTTAAGCAAGGTAGCATCAAGTACCATTTTTTGAGTCTTTGGCATGACTCGACCTGTGACTGAACCGTGTCTCCTGGGCCATTGGCAAACACTGTAATCATGATGCTAATGTCCGTGCAGGTGCCAGTGGTGTAATGGATATCGTCGTAGGAAATGGATACGCCGATGCGAGTTCAAATCCTGGACGGGACTGATAGCATTGATGAAAGAGGCTGTGACGAAGGTCATTGACACGCTCACACAAGAGAACTTCCATGGGGCCTTCCAGAAGTTGTCGGAACGGTAAAACAAGTGCATTGCAGCCGGAGGAAATTACTTCGAAGGTGACTAGAGTTTCATGTGTGTACTATCAATATAAGTGCCCATACGAAAAAAGTCTGGAAACTTATTTAATGATCCTCGTATAAACATGTATGTGCGCGCGTGCGTGTGCATGTATTTTGTGTTTCTGTGAGTGAGTTCCTATTCTGGACGTATACATATGTTGGAAACCTTCTCTCTCTCTCTCTCTCTCTCTCTCTCTCTCTCTCTCTCTCTGTATATATGTATATATATAT
>OY757931.1:64903350-64940850 GCA_963585895.1 Sepioteuthis lessoniana | reverse complement strand
ACACACTAGCTCATATTTCACTTCTGGTCCACATTAATGGAGATAACGCATACTCTCCCCCAAATACCAGATACAAAACTATACGGTGACTCTAAATCCCTCACACGTCCCGCAACACATGCTGCCATCTCAACATCCCGCTAAGCCTTTTCGTCTCCAACACTAACAAGCCTAAACTCCACGAGTCTTGCAGCACCAAAAGCAAATCATATTCAATGCTGCAATAAAAAACTTTCTTTGTTGTGTTGTTAAAGAAAAGTTTCGTCATTCATTTGTATTGCCTAAAAAAATATAGTGTTAGAGAAATTAATAATTTCACGAACCGCTATAACAGGAAAAACGAAAGTTGGACACGAGACGCGCCAATCTAAAGACGGCAGTTGGTTACCAGATGCTACGATGAGAAGACGCCCTAAATTTGTGGCCCCATTATTGACCGAGCTCCACGAAGGGGTCTCATACCCGCTACGAAGCAGTGAAGACAGAACCCCGCGAACATGCACTTGTGAGAACTACAGCCAAAAAGAATAAATTAATATCAAGGTCTGCGTCTGTTTCTCTCTCTACTCACGACATTTGATTTTTCTTTGTTTTGCTAAAGAGGTTGACTCAGTTTTGATACACCGTTTCTCTCTTCATAGCGACCGCTAAAAGGTGTAATAACGAATAAACATTTATATGAGCGAACCAATACGGTGTTTTTGTGTTTGTCACTTCTTTTCATCACGGCGGAGGTTATAACAGGGATCCGACAGACACTTAAAACATAGTGCTACATGGGTCTGTCTAGAATCATGGTGGAACAAGTGTAGTGGTAATAAAAACATCGATTTAAGAACCGTATTGTTACATCACAGACTCTTTTGAATTATATATGAATATATAGGTAAAATCATTTCTTTTGAGAGAAAGCTTAACATTCTGCTCCATCAAGTTTTCATTTAGTTTTAATATCGCTTAATTACTTTAAATTGAACAAAAATATATTTGTTTAGATAAATAATTGTATTACAATTTCATTCTTCTCTTATTAATTATTTTTGTTGCACCGCTTGCATATTAGCGCATGAATATTCATCCTCTACTACATAGTGACCAACACTCACAAATATCTTTTACCATCACTTTAGTATACACCCACTACATCTCTACAGAAGGGTAAGACCACCCTAACGAGCGTCTTGATATGACACTAACATCTCATGGCGAGGTTGCTGAAAAGATGAAGCTTTAGAGAATATGGAGTGTCCCTTCATTACCATCGCTCCTAGGTACCCTCTGGCTTGATAGTGCTCAATCGATAGCTCAAAAAGAATTAAACAGTGTACTTATGCAAAACTGAACATCTTGAAAAATAACTGTTTTGATATTTAAACTGCGTATTAATGCTAAACTGAATTTTTTACATTAAACTCTGTGCATGTTCCAGTTGGTTGGGGCTGTAGAGTACACCAACTGCTTCTCTGAAGAGGGTTTAAGACCCCCCACTTCGAACGAGTGTCCTGATATGACACTATACTTATTTTGAGGTTCCAGTAATGCAAGAGCTTTGGGGAATGCGGAGTACTCCTTCATTGCTATCCCTCCCAGATCCACTCTGACAGGAAGTCGAAGCACTTGATAGGATTCTATTTATGAGTCAAATAGAATTAAACTGTGTACTCATTCTAAACTGAATTGTTTAAAATATAACTGGTTTTGACATTGAAACTGTGTACTTATGTTAAACTGGTTTGTCTGAAATAGAACTGTTTTGTTATTTAACTGTTTGCAAAGAAAAACTATTCTTATATTAACTGAATTGTTCGAAATTTAGTTCGGTGTTTAATGACCCGAAAAGTGTTGATACGTCATAAGACAAAACAACCAATCAACCAATCATCTTTCCCTACTTCTTTTTTCACCCTCTATCTCGATTTTTCTAACTTTTTCACTCAGTATCTATATATCTATCTATCTGAATGAATGGGTCTGCAAATGATTTTACATTTGGTATCTAGGGTTTTATTATTTGAAAAACTTGTGCTACGCACATATTTAGGAAGTTTTCGTCCTCTTCAGGAGATTTAAATGCTTAATTTAACAACTGCAGTTTGTTTTTAATGTAAAGATTGTTTTGATAGCCCTCTTTAAAATTTCTTTACTTATCGGTGCATGTTTTTAAATAAATGTCCCGTTTAAGTTCATTGTCCATAAAGACGTTTGGTCTTAGCAAATGCATTTTCTGTGAGTGCGTGTATTGTGTGTGTGCATACATATATTCACACGTATATATGAATCAACACGTATACATGCGCTTAAATGCACATATGTTCATATATATATAAGATGAATATCTATCTATCTATCTATCTATCTATTTATTTATCTATCTATTTGAAACCCTTTCTCATAAGTAAATTTTCTCTGACGAGAGATGACTAAACCATTCACCGAAATATTATTAGTTGTTAGGAAAATACAGCTGAACAAATTAATCCTGTTTTAAGGTAGCGTTTAAAAAGAGAACACGGCAAAACACACACACACACACACACACACACACACACACACACACACACACACACACACACACACATATATATATATATATATATATATATGCAGTTGTGTGTTCTCGTCATTTTTCATTTCTAAGTGCTATATATATATATATATATATATATATATATATATATATATATATATATATATATATATATACTTAGCTGTGTCTGAGTCGTTCCCTCTTTTATATATATATATATATATATATATATATATATATATATATATATATATAAAACTACTATCGGTGTAAATGTGAGTAGTTGTGTATTCATGTTTTTCTGTCAATGTCTTTCTCTCTCTCTTTCTCTCTTCCTCTCTCTCTCTCTCTCTCTCTCTCTCTCTCGCTCTCTCACTCTTTATCTATATATCTTAATTTATATATATATATATATATATATATTTATATATATATTTGCTATCAGGAGATATACATATATGGAATCAATCTGATCGAGATGAATAAATAATATACATACACACACACGCGCGTGCGCGCGCGCACACACACACACACACACACACATACATACATACATACATATATATATATATATATGTATGTATGTATGAGTATAATGAAACCGACACTTTTTTTTAGAATGTATTGAAAATCTGTATATATAATGTATGTTTGCATGTATATGTGAGTGTATATTTCTATGTGTACGCATCCGTGTTCTTTGATCTTTAATATATAGTTATTTCATGTAATTTTTGTAGCTATTTTCGTGTATATTTTCGTTTACTCCCCCACACTCTTTCTCTCAGTCAATCTCTCTCTCTGTCTCTGTCTCTCTACGTGGAATTTGCCACTCTTGGTCAAATAGGTAATAGAAGGAAGCTTATATTTAATGAGTTGTCCAACAAGTCAAACTAAGGCGATTATTGTTCGTATCGAATGTTTATTAAATCAGACGTAGAAAGCACGGCGTTAAAATCGCAAGGGAAATTTGGTAAACGCGACCTATTATCGAATGGCGGGAAGATGTGGAATGACAGAGGAAAGTTGAATGGTGTTGGCAAGGAGGAAGTCGACCATGGCTGCAAGGACAACAACAACAGCTTTAACAATAACCATATTATCAAAAAGAATAGGAAGGAGGAGAGGGAAAAAAGACAAAGAGAAGAAACTGAAGTAGAGGAAGAGGACAAATAATAATAATAAGAAGAAGAACAAAAAGAAGAAGAAGAGGAATAATGATAATATATAAGAAGAAGAAGAAGAAGAAGTATTACAAGCATATGATGAAAAAAAGAAAAAGAATAATAATAATAAGAAGAATAAGAACAAGAAGAAGAAGAAGAAGGAGGAGGAGGAGGAGGAGGAGAAAGCAAGAGGAACGAACAGCAGTTGAGGGAGTAGAAGGATGAGTATGACTAAATAAAGAAGAAGAAGAAGAAGTATTACAAGCATATGATGAAAAAAAGAAAAGGAATAATAATAAGAAGAAGAATAAGAACAAGAAGAAGAAGAAGAAGGAGGAGGAGGAGGAGAAAGCAAGAGGAACGAACAGCAGTTGAGGGAGTAGAAGGATGAGTATGACTAAATAAAGAAGAAGAAGAAGAAGTATTACAAGCATATGATGAAAAAAAGAAAAAGAATAATAATAATAAGAAGAATAAGAACAAGAAGAAGCAGAAGAAGGAGGAGTAGGAGGAGGAGGAGAAAGCAAGAGGAACGAACAGCAGTTGAGGGAGTAGAAGGATGAGTATGACTAAATAAAGAAGAAGAAGAAGAATGAATGAATAAGTAGTAGAGAAAGTGATTGAAAAATCAAAACAAGTGTGGGACAGCCTCAAAATAGATTTCTAAGAAAAAAACTGGAAGACAAGGAGCAGCGGGGAGAGGTTAATAAACAAAAGAGGAGGAGGTGAAATGGAGGCGGGGAAAAAACGCAAAGAAGAAGAAGCAGAAGAACAAGAAGAAGAAGAACAACAAAATAGAATATTTAATTTTTGATTGTTAACACACTTAAGAAAATCAATCAATCATCATCCTCATCAAATCGAACTGGCAACACGTATTTTCCTGACTCTCTCTCTCTTCACCCGTTCCTATCATCAATCGCTTCCGAACAACACCTTGTGTCCACACAGAAGTATTGTAGGTAAGTTCTTGCAGGTCTGCCAACACTGGCTCGTCCATATGTCATCATCATCATCATCATATCGCGCTGGTAGCACGGATATCCCTGACCCACTCTCGCCACTCCTCCCAATCGTTCATCGCCCTAGGTAGGTCTTCAGGACAACATCCCGTATCCTCACATAGCTGCTGAATGTACGTTCGAGCTGGTCGTCCAGCTTTTGCGCGGCCATGTGTGGGGATCCATAAGAGTACATCTCTTATGAGTTCATCTCTGCTTCTCCAGCAGTGTCCTGCATGTCTGGTTCGTCTAACTTGAATAGTTTTCGTGATAGGGGGCAGGTGGCCGTACAGTTGGTGTCTTGTGGGGTGTTGCTTCCAGGACTTGTTCAGAATGTACATATGTAGGGGTCTATAAAAGAACGTCACTTCGGAGTTCGTCCTTGTCTCTCCAGGTGTGTACCGCGTGTCTTTTCGTCTTAATTGGATTGTTTTAGAAAATGGACGTAAGTGGCCGTACAGCTGTTGTTTTCTGGGAGGTTGCTTCCAGGATTTATTCAAGATAGCTTGTAACATTCTTATGTAGTTTTAACTTTTCTCTACGCGGTTCGTTAAAAAGAAAAAACGAACAAACAATATGAAAGTAGATAAAATCTAAAAAGAAAAATATTTTACCTTCAACTTTTATCACCTTTTAGTTAAAACGTCTCACATCGATACGTCTTTACTCAAATATGTTTTTAGTTATTGATAGCGGCTTACATACTGGGACGTATGGAATAAATCAAATCGTGTTGTTTTAGGGACGTCACCTGTATTTCCGCAGGGGGAAATTCTTGGCCAAACTAGATTCGTGGAAACACATCTCGTCACTAGATTAAAAAAAATATTTTGAATCAAAACGAGAGATTTGTAAACTTCTAAAACATGTCGACAGAATAAATGAGAAAAATTTCTCTTTTAGGAAGAGAAGAATGGAGTAATATTTGGTTTGGTTGGGTTTTATGGTATATCAACCCTTGTATGTTATTTAATGCCAAATCCTCTTTATACTTATATATTAAATATATATGATTTAGTTTGGTTGGGTTTTATGGCATATCAACCGTTGTAGGTTATTTAATGCCAAATCATCTTTATATATAAATATTAATATATAACAAACTATTGAATAATAGCACTTACAGTAAGGGAAAAAAACCTGCAAGTAATTCGAAGATAAAAATATACAACGAATCACTGTCTAGGGAAAGAATATATATATATATTGGGAAAAAAGAAAAGGATAAACTTGTCATACCAATTGAAAAAAATCAACTGATACGCAATTGATTGGTCAAAAGGATAAAACACCTTAATTGCTGCTAAGTTACCAGTGCAAAAAAGTGCTCAATACTAAGTAGAGCAAAATAGCGACAAAATTTATTTCGTGAGTCAGGAACTAATCCCGGGATTAGGTACCCTGATGAGCCGCTTAGGCGAAACTGTAGTAGGTTAGCTCTTGACTCATGCAATGATTTTTGTCTCTCTCTCTCTCTCTATATATATATATATATATATATATATATGATTTTGTCAGGTTGGGTTTTATAGCATATCAACCATTGTAGCTTATTTAATGCCAAACCCTCTTTATACATATAAATTAAATATATATTATTTGGTTTGGTTGGGTTTCTTGGCATATCAACCATTGTAGGTTATTTAATGCAAATTCCTCTTTATATGTATAAATTAAATATATATCATTCGGTTTGGTTGGGTTTTATGGTGTATCAACCATTATAGGTTATTTAATGCCAAATCCTCTTTATACATATAAATCGAATATATCTGATTTGGTTTGGTTTTGGTTTTATGGCATATCAAACATTGTAGGTTATTTAAAGCCAAATCCTCTTTATACGTATCTATTAAGTATATAGGATTTGGTTGGTTTTATGACATATCAACCATTGTAGGTTATTTAATGCGAAATCCTCTTTATACATATAAATTAAATATATATTATTTGGTTAGGTTGGGTTTTATGGCATGTCAACCTTTCTATGTTATTCAATGCCACAGTCTCTTTATACATATATGATTTATAAACACATTGTTTGTAGATAACATTTTTAATCACGCAAGAGCTCATTTGCTTGCCTATTTATAAATGATTATACATATAATTTGTAAGTCTATAGTTTGTAAATAATCTCATTTTCAAATGAGTCAGAGTTGATTTGTTTGCTCATAAGAATTACTATTGTTTGCACACAGTTAAATGGTTCGAAATATTCAAACACAAATTGTTCTATTTAGTATTAATATTTTGTTTGCATTCACTTAAAAAGTTTTAAATTTTGCTATATAAAAGGAATAGTTTTATTGGCACAGTATTAAATGGTTTAAAGAATCACAATGCAATGTTATATAGCCACATAATACATATTTCATGCAGAACACAACGACATAATAAAGACGAGCGACACAGTCTTTTAGAAAAATATACCTCTCACTTTATTTGAAAGGGTTGTGTGTGAGAGAGAGTTGGAGACCGAACAGAACTGCAACATATTGACCCCCACTCTATTGGCCATAACTGCGTTTCTTTCCCGTTTTCCTGGGCTGCTCAATCGGAGGCCTGGGGGCCCAGCCTCTCTAGGAAATGTTCCTCAATCCAGCATCTTCTCTCCAACTCGTCTGATCCCCAACTGCAACTGCTCAATCAGAGGCCTGAGGGCCCACTCTGCTGGGTGCTGGTTTTCTCTACCGCATCTTGTGTCCAACTGATTGAATTTCCTGTGCACTGAGTTATGTAATAGTTCAACGTCAACCTTTTTCTTGTGGGCGTCAAAATTTCGCACTCATTCAACTTGTCCACGGTCAAGTTTATAATATCCTGATATTCCTCGACCGGATGCACCTGTTATTTACACAGGTGCATTTCTTAATTTGACAGCCTGGCCGGGTCGGAGGTCAATATACAACTGTAACACTAACAATTCAATTTAGGTACTAAATTAAAGAGATTCAAGTATTGCTAATCAACACTTATAATTGTCTTCAATATTATTCATTTTTTGCTGGCGTAGACTGTTGCGACTGCAGAATGCACCGACTGCAACTCTGCAGAGGGGTTAGACTCCTCTAACGAGCGTCCTAGGTATGACACTAAGCAAACTAATGGTAAGGCTTAAGTAGTCCTGGAGTTTTGGGGGATGAGGAGTACCCCTTCATTGTCATCACTCCCCGTTTCACTCTCGATTGGTAGCACCTGATAGGGTCCCATCTTTGGTTCAAATAGAACTAAACTGTGTAATTACACTAAACTGAATTGTTTGAAATTAACTGTTTGATCATTTAACTATGTGTTTAAACTGTATACTTATGTTAAACTGAGTTGTTTGAAATAGAGTTGTTTTGATGTTTAATTGTGCAAAAACAAAAGAAAATTTCTTATATTAAACTGAATTGTTTGAAACTTTCATCAAAATGACGTGATTCGGCGTTAAATGACCCGACAAGGATTGATAGGCTGTAAAACAACCAACCAACCAACCAACCAATTAATTTGTTCATCATCATCATGTCGCGCCGCCAGCGCGGATATCCCTGACCTTCTCTCACCATTTCTCCTTATCATTCATCGCCTCCGGCAGGTCTTCAGGGTTACATCCTGTGTCCTCACATAGTTGCTGTATGTAAGTTCGTGCTGGTCGTCCTACTTTTGCACATCCATATGGGTGGTCCACAGGAGTAATACACAATTAAATAGGCAAACACTTCTATTTCTGACAAATCGATTTAACATAAGTCATCTGTTTGCACACAGTTTAAGTGTCAAACAGTTGTATTTGACTTTATTAATTAATTTCACTCCGGGTCAAGGTGGACTAGGGAGCAATAACACTAAACGAGTACTCCATATTCCTCAAATGTCCAGTGCTGGAGTATCGTCATAAGATTTAATGTCAGAACTTGGACATTCGGAGCTGTGAGAGGTTTTTAAAACTCTACAGAGATGCAGTCGGTGTATTCTACAGCCCCAGAAGCCTGAGCTGGAATGGAGAAAGATATTTTTACAAGAAAATAAAATGAGAAAATTAAATTTGTCAAATTTTTCATCGGTGAGAGGCTTAATAACGGCACGATCCGTGATTAAAAGAATAAATAAATAAATAAATACTCCATGTACACTAAAAGTTAAATAAATATAGACCAAAAAATTGAATTTTTTAAGCTACCATTTAAAAATGTAGACGAAGAACTGAACAAATTATATGCGTTTCATCTGGTTACTCAGATTAATGGCATATCAACCCTCGTGTTTTATTTAATACTAAAGCTATCATCATAGAAGGAGAATAGTAGTACTTTTTAACCCATACCGGCTTCATAGATTTACCAAGGGTATTAGTCCAAAGGTTAATGTAACAGCACGACAAGAATTCGAACACGCTTATTGTAATTTCGTAGTCCAGCACGTTAGCCACTATGACACAGCGATTACCCCTGTTATATTTGTGTTGATGCGAAGACCACTATATCTGATGGTACGAATACCAATGTTTATACTATCGATAAGTGATAATGTCTAGACGTTTAAGCAGTTGTTAAGCTGATTCAGTGTTAACGTAAAAAAATAATTATAAAACTACATATATATATATATATATATATATACACTAGTTGAAATACTTGTCGTTGATGAGGTTCCTAAAGAGCCTTCCAAAATTGTACTTTCATAAATGTTACTGCTGTGATATTATTGAATGTTTTGGAGCGGAATATCCGAAATCTCTAATTGCCAGACTTCTGTTATATAACTGAGGAATGATTTTTTTTTATATTATCATTTTTTGTTGGTTATATCTTACCATTCGGTTTTGTTAGGCTTTGAACTGTTTGGCTTTTAGTGCGGGTTTTCACGCTCATGCGCGTCGGATGTGACAATCACAGATGTCATAATAAAAACTCCAGATGGGAAAATGGGATTGGGGTGTGAATGACGTCATGCCCGGAAGCGATGGACTGGGAATTTTTGTGATTTTTGAAAAAAGCAGTTAGTTGAGATTTGAACATGGGCGAGGCCTGTCCAGCTGGGGTCTACGGGATGCGCCACACGTTTTTAGAGTCAGTTAGTTGAGATTTGAACCTGGGCGAGGCGAGTTGAGATATTTGGACTCTGGGCCGGCCAGTTCAGCTAGGGAGTTGACTGAAGGACGATGTAGGAACAGTCAGCATAGGAAAAAATTGTGTGTCTCTCTCTCCTCGTGTCGAAAAACTAAAAGTAAAAAAGAAGTTAATAAACGTTTCGTACCTGAACTAAAGAAAGTCGTCAGTGTTCCGGGATTTCCCTCCATCTGTATATTTTACATATTCGAATTTTGGCTATGCTACACTTCTGCAAGAAAATTATAATATAGTCTTATATATTATTGAAGTCAATACTTGTTTATCTTGATAAAAATATTGTTAACAATCATATTGATTATATATCTATATGCTTTCCTGTGACTCAAAAGAAAGATTGCCCAGTCGGCTGGGGCTGTAGAATACACCGACTGCTTCTCTGCAGAGGGGTAAGATCCCCCCCAACAAGTGTCCTGATATGACACTAAACAATCTGATGGTGAGGTTCTAGCAGTGCTGGAGCTTTGGGGAATGCAGAGTACCCCTTTACTGCCATCGCTCCCAGGCCCACTCTGGCCCGGAGTGGTAGCACCTGATAGGGCCCTATCTATGGGTTAAATAGAATTAACAGCATACTTATGCTAAAATGAATTGAGAAAACTGAATAGCTTGAAATAGAAACGTTTTTGACAATTAAACCGTACTTACACTTAAACTGCATGCTTATGCTTAACTGAATTATTTGAAAAAGAACTGTTTTTCGACATTAAAACTGTATTTACACTTAACTGAATTGTTACATATGACTGCTTGAATAGTTTGAAATGGAAATGTTTTTGACAATTAAACTGTGTACTTATGCTAAACTGAACTCTTTTTAATAGAACAGATTATTTAGATAAAAATGGATTTGGCGTTAAATAACCTACAAAGGTTGATATGCCATAAAACCAAACAAACCAAACCAATCAAAAGAAAGAAATGGCAGTTTTTTGTAAAAAAAAGGTGCATCTCTTAAACCAGATATAATCATGGTTGCATTCTAACTTCTTATTCTTTATTTTAATATATAGGTTTATAAATTAAAGCAATCATCATAAAGTTATGTAAAATATTGACCTTCGACCGAGCCGTCAGTCAAGAAACAGGTGCATCCGGTCGAAGATATCACCTTGACCTGTGGACGGGTTGAATTCGGTGCAGATGCGACGCCCACAAGAAGCAGATGCACGTCAAACAATTATATAACCGGGTGCCACAAACGGCTGGAGTTTGTTGGAGTCAGTTTCAGTTGGAGTTCAAGTTGCAGTTCGAGGCAGTGAGAACCAGCTCCCACCACAGGGCTTGGGCCCTCAGGACCCCCGATTGAGAAGCCCAGCAGAATGAGAAAGAAGTGCTGCTATAGTCAGAGGAACGTGGGGTCAATATGTTGCAGTCTGTTTCGTCTCCAACTCACCTCTCACACACAACCCTTTCGCAACCCTTTCGCGAATAAAGTGTGAGAGGTATATTTTTCAAAAGAAGTGTGTTCGTTCGTCATTATTGTTGATTATGTTTCTACATATATATGAATATGTATAGTTGTATCACGGCTATACAACAGTCAGTGGCACGAAAACTATACAAGTTAGACGAACCGGACACGCAGGACACTGCTGGAGAAGCAAGGACGAACCTATCATTGATGTACTCCTATGGATCCCCGCATATGGCCATGCAAAAGCAGGACGACCAGCTTGAATATACATACAGCAGCTATGTGAGGATACGGGATGTAGCCTTGAAGACCTGGCAGAAGCGATGAATGATAAGGAGAAGTGGCTAGAGAGGGTCAGGGATATCCGTGCTAGCGGCACGACATGATGGTGATGATGATGTAACTTGATAAAAAAAAACTTGAGGAAAATTATATAGGCATACGTATTGTAATGTTTATTTAAGAATCATAATAAACTAAGAATTAAAGATATAAGATCTGAGTCACGAATCATCTTCATTATAACTATTTATGATATTTAACAAATCAGTTATGATGCTGGCAAACTTTACATCGAGAACATGGCTGCATAAAGATATAAATATGTTCTTAAAAAATACTGAAAGTAAAGCGATTAAAAATAAAAAATGAGAAATAATGAAAACTCTGAAACACGATTTATCAAATCAGGTAAAACTTGTAACTGATTAAGCAATTCTCCAAGTTGGCAAGAATCAAATCGGTAAACACTTCGAGATAAAGATCCTGACTTCCTATAAACATCAACAATATGATTTTAATTCCATTAAAATCAAGGACATTTGAATTCGCTCCTAGTGTGTTTACTCTATTTAACCCCCCCTAATTGAACTGAAAAGTGAATTTTATATAGTTCATAGTCTTTCTAAGAATATATACTTTGTTTTTATGAGTCTTCACTGAAATGTACTTTCACTTTCAAAAGGGGATGTCCGTGGTAAAAACCTCATTGGGGTTGGGGCGTGAATATTATTATAAGATGGTAAATTTTGCAAATCGACTAGGCTTACTGCCAAGTAGTTATGCATTTATTTTCATCAAAATCGAAGGTATCTGAATTTTTACCGAGGGACATTTACACTCCTCCTTTAACCCCCTTTATCAAACTGGAAAGTAAAGTTCGTGTAGCTCATTGTCTTATAGTAAATAGCAGAAATACGTATCATTGACTGGGTTCAGGCAAAGACTTCAAAATTTGTTCACTAATTTCTATATATTGTAAAAGACATTACACAGACCGCTTCTTCACCGATAAAATCTAATAGGACATTCGGTAATTAAACACGACTAAACGAGACCTTTCTTGTATATATATATAATTGTCGGCCGCGGCTCGCATATAGCAAAGCTCTTCGAAAGAATTGAGCACTCTGTTAGCTGATAGGTTATAAAAAAATGTAAACAAACGGCTGCTGCTGCTGTTGCTGAATAAATACCTAAAAATTCCCTTAGTCAACGTGGTCCGCTTGGTGGCCGAGAGGTCTGAGATTTAGTCTAACGTAAAGTTGGACGGGTTTCGATCTTTGAGCATCCTACCTGTCTAGCCACACTGAAGAGTTCTGATAGAACGAAACAGTCTGTCTGTGGATGACAATATACGCTCCCCCATGTTGGTTGAGCACTCTGGCGAAGGAATTGTCGGCTGCCACTAGCGTAATGCAAAGCTCTTCGAAAGAATTGAGCACTCTGGTAGTCGATATGGTATAAAAAAATGTAAACAAAGGCGGTTGCTGCTGTTGCTAAATAAATACCTTAAAATTCCCTTAGCCAACATGGTGCGCTTGTCGGCCGAGAGGTCTGAGATTTAGTCTAACGTAAAGTTGGATGGGTTTCGATCCCGGCTTTGAGCGTCTTACGTGTCTAGCCTCACTGAAGAGTTCTGATAGAACGAAACAGTCTGTGTGTGGATGACAGTATATATATATATATATATATATATGTGTGTGTGTGTGTGTGTGTGTGTGTGTTTGTGTGTATGTGTGAATACACTTATATGTTTATATGTGTACGCACACAGACACACATAAAAAATAGATACTTATAGATACAAATATCATCTGGTGATACAAGGGTAATTAACTCCAATGGAACATTCAGGGACACAAATCCGGGAATTAAAAAAAAATCACATCCAATCAAAGCAATCGTTACTATGAAACGTCAAGTGACGATAAAGAATTTAATTCTCCTGAAGAAGATGCTAAATCTGAAACAAAAGTAAATGAAATAATAAAAATTCTAAACACCAAATTTGAAATCCTTTGCAGACCTATTCATTCTAAAATATTTTATATACATACTTACGTAAATTCATATATGTACATATATAGATACATATACAAACTCTCACATATATATATATATACACACACTAATATATATATATACACATATATTGACATATTTACATGTATGCTCATATATATATATATATGCATATAAATATACACATTTATATGCATAAATATTCACACACACACACACACATATAGTCATCCACAGACAGATCTGTTTCGTTTTATCAGAACTCACCAGTGTGGCTAGACATTAGCTTTCCGTAGCTGGGATCGAAACCCGGTTGACGCAAACGTCAAGCCAAGCTTCTAACCATTCAGCCACGAGAAGCCATTAGCTGCGAAGTAAATTTTAAATGGTTATGAATCACAATTACTATTGTTTACGTACATCCGTTCCATGGCTACCGAGACATCAAATCATATATGAAGAGGCTTGCAATATACGCTAATGGCAACACGATTACTTCTTCGCCAGAGAACTCAACCGTACGAAGGCAGGGGGGTATATTTGTATATATATATATGTATATATATATGTGTGTGTGTGTGTGTGTGTGTAGATATTTGTGTATATATATATATATGGTTGGGCATTAGTCTTTCATTTAAGCATGTTCAATTAAATAATAAAGACGTTTTGTCAATATAATTTTATTAAGATCCTTTCAAGTTCCCTGACATTTGCTTTGGTTTTGGTTGGAATTGGTTGATAAATTTATCAAATTTACTAAAGGTTTATTTTGGCTTTATTTAATCCTTTAGCTACCACAAAGTAAGGTAGGATTTAAAAAAAAGAAACCTTTTAAACTGCAGCAATCTATTTACCACCCCCTCCTTACCTACTATTCCCTTCTCATACTCGCTTCCTTCGACTCACCCGTTCCTAACAACAGACTTCGAATATATGGGTATATACCTAAGTTAAAGAAGCAGCCTGTCCAACTATCATCATCGTACCTACTATAAACCCATATCAGGAGGGAGAAAGGTTAGATTCATGCCTTTCCCACAGCTAGAAACTTTAAGTGAAATGCAAAAAAACTTCGTTCAGGATATTTATTCAGATAGCCATGCCCAATCGTACAATAATAACCGTAACACTACAAGCGTTCATAACAAGAGTTGATATCCCGTAAAACTTGCATAAAAATATACCGAGTGAATTATTTGTAAACGTTACACCCTCACCCCACCACATTATCTCAGTCTTCTAACCATTCCTTCTTAGCCGGCCGGTGATCAACTAGTGGTTCGAGGGGGTAACGCACATTTCTTTACCTACACAAGAATACGATCGAGGGAACGGAGAAAATAGAAGGACAAACGAACAAACACGAACAAGCTTGGGGTTAACCAAGAGCAGAGGAAGGTATGCAACACTTTGCATTCCTGATAGCAGATATGGACTAACGCTAGCGTGGGTTACTAGCGAAAATTCCACAATGCTACTGGAATCAGACTCATCTTGACTCACTGTCGCTGGACCCTATCCCATGCTGCCTCGCCTCTCTGCTGTCCAGCCGCAACTGCCCCTCTTGTCCACCCGCCAACTGGCCTCTCCTGGGTCGCGTCGTCCTCTCTCATTCGCGTCCCCTTACCACTTCCGGATACGGCGAGATTTCATGTCCAAGAATCCTTTGTCTGGTTTCGCGCCAAAACAGACTCGTCTGCTTGGGCGGCCTACCCACATAGTGCTACATATTATCAATGAACTTATTTTCTCCGTAACGCAGAAACTACCCACCCATTTCAAAGGGGTAGATTAGGTTTATTTCTTGAGTCTATAATGACTCAATACCGGACATTGGCCTAGGGGTTAGAGTGTTCGCCAATGGCCCGGGAGACCTGGGTTCAATCCCAGGTCGAGTCATACCAAAGACTCAAAAAATGGTACTTGATGCCTCCTTGCTTAACACTCAGAATTATAAGGTACGGATCAAGGGTAAAGTATAGCAATCCAGGGAAGAAGTAGCGCCCTCCCCTACACATTTGTGTAGTAGCTATCGAAAAGGGAGCCTTCGGGTTACCCTCGACTATGGTCGCCAACTTACTTATAATGACTCAAAAAAGAATGCAGACAGAGCTATGTTATTTTTGTCACTTCCATAAAACACACTTATGAGATATTCTTTTTAAGACTTAAACTTGTGTCAGCTGATCCTGCCTTTAGTGAAGGGACGTGGTTAAAACCCAACCAACCAACCTATTCTGTCATGAATGTTAATGGTGAATGGAAGATTCCTTCTTATCGTTGATCTTAAACTTAATTGACGATTTTCAAGAACTTTCACCTTTTCCATTAAATGAATCACTTTGCAGCTTTGGAATTTTCGGAATCACAACTGTAAGACTTTAGAACCATTATTAAATAAAACATATGAATGACCTTTTAAGTGTATCAGAAAATTAACTGACCTGGTGTTACAAACAATCTATTTAAATTCCAAGCAAAAACTACATAGCTTCCCTTCAAATGAATCCCCCCTCAAATTAAATACTCTTTCCCATCCTTCTTTGTCCTGCAACAAAGCACTGCTAGAAGGATTCTTCTGAGATGCCAAAAATTTCATCCTTATGCCACTCTTGATGTTCTCCACGCTTTCAACGCAGGTCCTCTGTGGATTTAAAAGAAAGAAAAGAGTCACACGGTGAAACATCAAGTGAAGAGGAAGGTTGTTTCAAATCTGCGATGTTCGTTTCAGCTTGATGCTAAGCACACCCAGTCCTGTTAAGTTTAAAACTTTCGACCTGCTTATTGAAGGTCTCTCGCACCTGGAGTCTTCTTTCATCACTTGGTAACCGTTTTTGAAGTTCTTGTGCTTCTCAATAATACGTGTACATGACGTGGTGTCATCTCTTTTATCTTTACTGTCGCAAAATACAAAAATTACCTTTTATATACTGAAGATATCATATTAGATATCCTCACATCCTTCTTTCGTCGATAATTCATGCAGCACGCCCATTCGCGTTACTCATCAGACAGACTTCATATATCATGAATGACAAATTTTTTTCTTTAAGACATTTTTTACGTTCCTTCCTTAAGTATTTTTTTTATCCTTCCTTCTTTCTTTCTTTCTTTTAGAGGTTTACTTTTTTTTCTTTCATTTACATTTTTATTTCCTTTTTTTTCTTTATTTATTTTAGAGGTTTCTTTCTTTCTCTTAAATTTTCTTTGAGACGTTTATTTGTTGTTTTTTTTAGTGTTTTCTTTCCTTCTTTCTTTCTTTCTTTCTTTCTTTCTATGCACCTTTGTTTGTTCGTTTCTTTCTTTCTTTAACTTTTCTTCTTTTAGAGTGCTATTTCCTTCCATTCTCTTTCAGTCTTTTTTTTTTTCACTTTATCATTTTTCTCTCTCTTTCCTTATTTTAGGGATTCCTTCGAATCTTTTTTCTTTTATTCTTTCAGAGTTTTACTTCCTTTCCTTTTTTGTTTTTCTTTTTTAATAAGTTTCTTTCTATCAGAGGATTCTTTTTTTATTCTTTCTTTTTGATGCTTTTTTTTTTGTTTTTTGGGAGTGGGAGGGGGTTATAGCTTTCTTTTATTTATGAGTTTTCTTTTCCTTTTTTTCTTTTTCTCTTTTTGCTTATATTCTTTCTGTCTTTCTTTCATTTTTACGTTTTGTCTTTTCTTTCCTTCGTTATCCGTTTCTTTTAGCAGTTTTTCCATTTTCTGTTGAAAGTTTCATTTCCTTCTTTCTTTCGTTCTTTTTTTTTTTCGAAGCTTCTCCTTATTTCCATTGCTGCATTCTTTTTTCAATAAGCTTTGTCTTTCAGAAGTTTCTTCTCTTTTCTTTCTTGTTTTTACCGGTTTCTTTCTTTCTTTCTTTCTTCATAATTTATTCATATTTCTGTGATTTCAAGAATTTCTTTCTTATGTAGTATACTACCGTTGGGTGTTGACAAAAAAAAGACGAACATGTACATATATATATATATATATATATATATATATATAAATATATAATCTTATAATTTTATTTGTCGACGTTGACACTTGTTTCAATCAAGAGAGCAATCGAAGTGAGAGTTTGCGCACACGGTGGAGCCATTAGGAGTCGGAACTGTATGCGAGAACTGACTTCAGCAAATATTCTCGAACTTAAATAGTCTTAAAACTCCTACGAAATCCATACGCAATGCTTATTTTCTATTGGTCGTGGCTTATACCCACGCATTGGTCACAGCTTACACCAGAGCAAAGCTTGTTTTTTCATCGGTCACGGCTCACACCCACACATTACTTGCTTTTCATCGGTTGCACCTTACATCCACGCTTGTTTTTTGTTGGCCATGGTTTACACCCGTGCAATGCTTTGTTCTCCATGCGTCACAACTTACCCCCACATATTGCCTGTTGTCCAGGAATCATTTTGTTGATTTTATCTACAGCCAGATGTATCTGTCAGTAACATCCAACGGGTTTATCAAAGATCAAGGTGATAAATTACTCTAATACCAACAATTTGTCTGCAGTTGAACTGCATCTGAGGATGAAGGTCCAGTTCTGGAACATTTGGAAATGTCAAGTACCCCATATAATGCCATTACTCCCATTTTCAGTCGCATCTGGATTAATAGTGCCTGTAAAGGCCCAATCTATGGATCAAATATTACCTTTCAATCATCCATTAAGGATTATTATGACTTTCCGGGCTATTGGCTTAATGAGTCGAGTGTTTGCCAATGGTTCAGAAGACTGAGGTTCAATCTCAGGTCGAGTGATACCAAAGACTCAAAAAATGGCACTTGATGCCGCCTTGATTAACACTCAGCATTATTAGGTATGGATGAAGAGTAAAGTGGAGCAATCCTGGGAATGGAGTAGCATCCTCTCTTACACCTCGGTGTAGTAGCTACTGAAAAGGGAGCCTTGAGGTCATCCTCGACTTTTACTTTATTATGACTCTTTTGAAGCCATACACATGAGTGCAAATTATGGATATTACATAGAAAGTCTTGATAAATAAAATTATTAGTGTTGGATTGGAATACTTGAAACCTATTTTGTATATGTAAACATATAATTAAAACTAAATAGAAATGATAGCATTTGATAGCTATTCTTGTTAACATTAGTGTGAAAACTAAAGATTTATTTTAATTATAATAATTAGGTTTAGATAGCAATATTTGTTGAGTTTGGTTTAGTTTGGTGTTATGGCATATCGACCATGGTATATCATTTAAAGCCAAAACTTGTTTATACATATATATTAGAAATATAGGATTTGTAGACCAAGTCCACAATGTTAAATAGTTCCAAGTATTGCTATTCAATTAAATTAAATTAAGCATCAGACATTTGTTGACACATAGTTAAATCTACCAACAGTTCTATTTCAAGCAACTCAATTTAACATCAGTGATTTGTTTTCACGCAGTATAAAGTTTAAACAGTTTTATTTGACGCATAGATAGGACCTTTTCAGGTACTACCACTCCGGGCCAGTGGGCGTGGGAGCGATGGCAATGAAAGCGTAATCTACATTCCCAAGATTTCCAGCATTACTGAAGCCTCATCATCAGATTGTTTAATGTCATATCCAGAGCTCCTTTTGGGGATGGGGTTTTAATCCTCTGCAGAGATGAAGACTGTGTATTTTACAGCCTGGGCTGGCAATATTTGTAAATATTTAATAGTGAGCAACCAATGAGTTTAAACAACTTGTTTTTAAAAATGAAATTAGCAAGAAACCATTCTTATATACATATATATATATATATACTAACCTACTATCTACCAGCATTCACGGTTACCAGGAAAAAAGTTTAAAAAAAACCGCCAGGAACTAGAGATAATAATATCTCGAATTACCGCCCGGGGGAAAAAGTAAAATATCATAGGACAAAAAAGAAAAAAAAAAAAAAAAGAAAAGGCAAACCTCGTCACGCCATTTGAAAAAAATCAAGAGATATGCAACCAGTTGGTCAAACCCACCGTAAATTGCTGCAATGCTACAATTACAAGAGTGCTCAATACAAAAATAGAGCCAATTACAAACATTACGAGTCGGTACGAAATTCCCTGATGAGCCGGTGAGGCAAAACTTTAGTAGGAAAATTCCGACTCGCGATTTAATTTTCTTTTTATATATATATATTTTTCCCCTAGTAACCGTGAATGCTGATAGATAGTAGGTTAGTAAATATTTTGGCTCTGGTGTATACCATTCCGCATTTTTTTGCTTCTTTTACTATGGAGAAGGCAAGTCGGTACGAAATTCCCTGATGAGCAGGTGAGGCGAAACTTTAGTAGGAAAATTCCGACTCGCGATTTAATTTATATATATATATATATATATATATATATATGTATATATATATATATATATAAGAAATTCGCCATTTAATAACCCAGAAAGGTTAATATAACATAAAACACCAGCCAACCAACCAACAAAAACAACAATTATATTATTCAAATAACTAATAAGGAAAATCTTCTGTAGCTACTTGTGATAATTTTCAGACGAATAATGCACATATTATGTCTACTCTGGGTCTGAGTGTACCTGGCAGTAATAGCAAGAACGGGTAGTTCCTACTTCGCATTGGCCCAGAACTGAAGCCTCACCATCAGATACGATACTATTTACCAACCCCTCCGCTCGGGCAGGATATGACACAAGGTCAATTTTTAAGCGGAGTTTAACAGGTTTGAATTCAGAGTTTTCCTTCTCCTAGACTAGTTGCCTCACCAAGGCTGAAGAACCTAGTCTGTCCTACTATTTACCCATAGCTGGAGGGAGAATAATTGGATTCATACCTTTCCCAAGGGTATTAGTGCTATGTGAAATGCAATTAGTCTCGTCCAGGATTTGAACTCGTGTCGCCGTGTCCATTTCCTAAGACGATAACGACTACATCAGATACGATAAGTGTCATACCTAGGACACTCATTTTGTTGGTGTCTTACTACTCTGCAGTACTACCGATCAGGATCAGATTTAACCTGGGAGTAATGGAATCAGGGATCCTGTACATTCCTCAGAACTACAGAACTGTAGCCTCACCATCAGATCAGCTCTTGAGATTTGTGTGCATGTCGGCTTACCTCTTGTATATAACCACTCCACGTCAGATTTGAAAATAATTGCAACAAAAATGTTGGTACACAGGTATTTTAATTGAAGCCCACCGTAACTGGATATAGTGTGTTGTCTCACGCCGAACCTCTCTTTTACAAGTCACCTTGTACCAAACCTTAAGTTTTGGGTACACTTCACTCTTTGATTAGATCAGCTAACTTACACGTACATCTATCCAGTGCGGTCTTTCTGTCACGCTAGAGAATATTCATATTTAAAACATCAAACCATTACGATTTAAGCTTTGAAATTTTGGATATAAACATCTTTGTTTATACACCTGTCAAAAGATAACTGTGTTACTATTTTCTGTTTTGACAACAAATCACGTTTATGAAAACTGGACATGAGGCTTCATAAAACCTCTAAGAAGCAAAAAAAGCAAAAAAACGAATTTAGCAATATATCCAAATGTTCGATTTCTGTCCATGTGGCGTAGTGGCAAAATTTGCAGGACTGAGGGTTTGAGTTCTTTGTTCAATGGAGATTATTTAAAGCAATTCTCCTAGAAGAACAGCGGTGGTACTATTTACCCTATAGCTTGGAGGATAAAGGGGATTATACCTTCCCAAGGGTATTTGCCCGAAAGTGAACGTAATAGCACGACAGGAGTTCGAACGCGCTTACGACGATTTCGCAGTCCATCGATTTAACCATTACACCACGAGGATACCACCTTGCAGGATTGTGATATAGAAGTGAGTTCAAACCTAAATCGCGCTATTATGTTTCCTTTAGCCCTGTCTGCCGGGGCTGTACAGTACACCGACTCCATCTCTGCAGAGGGGGTTGTCTCCAACGAGTATCTAGTAAATATCATTAAACTGCATCTAATGGCGACGCTCCAGCCTTGGAACTTTGGGGAATGTAAACTACTCCTTCATTGACATTGCTTCCAGGCACCCACTGACTCGGAGTGGTAGCACCTGAGACTGTCCTATCGATAGGTTAACTATTTGACCATTTAAACTGTGAGCAAAAAAAAATATATATTCAGTCGAATTATTAGAAATAGAACTGATGGAACATTTAACAGTGTATAAATAAATGAGTGATATTTAATTGAATTTTTCGTGATACATAGCAATACTTGTATCAATTTAACTCATTGGTAACGAAAGAGTTATGTTGAAGAGAATTAATTGTGTTGATTAGCAATACTTGGGACTCTTTTACTGTGTGGAAATATTTGTTTGATAACAATATTTGAAACCATTTACGTGAGTGCAAAAAAAATGAGTAAAACTAAATAGAACTATTTTTAACAGAATTTTTGGAACCTTTTAAGTATGTGCAAACAATAGAAATTCTTGTGTTCAAATAAATTTGCTCTGAATCCTTTAAAGAATAAGATTACTAACAAATTACTGACTCACAAATCATATATATAACCATTTTACTGTATGCAAACAAATGCACCCAGGGTCGTTTAAAATTGTATAAACAAATGATGCATTTACAAATCATATATGTATAAATAGGATTTGGCATTAAATAACCTACAGTAGTTGATATGCCATAAAATCCAACCCAATCAAATCATATACATTTAACATATATGTATAAAGAGGGTTTGGCATTAGATAACATACAATGGCTAATATGCCGTTACTTGTGTGCGATGTGGGCTGCTGACCCAGTGGTATAGTTTTGGCTCTGCATTCTGTGGTTGATGGTTCGATCTCCAGTGGTGGAGATCATGGTATACACTGTCGATGAGAACTAAAAAGGACAAAAGAGCAGCCCAGTGGTAATTCAATGGTAATGTTAATTCAATTAACACGTATAAAGAGGATTCGTCATTAAATAACTGCTGTGGGAGCCTTACCCATCTCACCATAATGGACTCATCTCACTATTAGTACTGAGAGATTTCGCAGCCAGCCGAACAATAACGGAGTTATCCGAAACAGTACGAGACTTATTACCTTTTCTGTGTAACTCTATCTTTCTTGTGCAATATAATCTGTTTACCTAATATCCGTGTCTGCGTTTTCATTAGTGACTCTTTCCGGGGCCATAACAATAACCTACAATGGCTGATATGCCATAAAACCAAACTAAACCAAATCCTATATATATATATATATATATATAGACGGCAATGACACAAGAATGTTGCGAGCAATATTGAATAAGTCCTAGCGGCAACACCCCACAAAGCACCAACTATACAGCCACCTGCCCCACTTAACGAAAACTATGCAAGTTAGACGAACCAGACACACTGGACACTGCTGGAGAAGAAGAAACGAGCTCATGAGTAATGTACTCCTATGGACCCCCACGTATGGCCGAGCAAAAGCAGGACGACCAGCTGGAACATAAATACAGCAGCTATGGGAGGATACTGGATGTAGCCTTGAAGACCTGCCCGAGGCGATGAACGATAGGGGAAAGTGGCGAGAGAGGGTCAGGGATATCCGTGCTAGTGGCATGACATGATATATATATATATATATATATAAAGAGGCTTTGGCATAAAACAACCTACAATGGTTGATATTCCAGAGAACCCAAGCCAACCAAATCATATTTATCTAATTTATATATATATATATATATATATATATATATATATAGAGAGAGAGAGATGATTTGACATTAAATAACCTACAATGGTTGATATGCCATAAAACATAACTAAACCATATCTTATACATTTAGTATATATGCATAAATAAGAATTAGCTTTAAATAAGTCACAAAGGTTTATATGCCATTAAAGCCAATCAAAGTAAATTACTTCACTTTTGGTTTAACACCAAGCTATGGGTTTAATAGCACCACAGCTGTTTATATACAAGTATGGCTTTGGTATTGAATAACCAATGAAGTTTGGTATGCCGTTAAATAAAAAACCCAACTGAAACCTTAATTTTTAGTGCAGATATGATTATTAACCTAAATTTACGTTTATTTGGTTAAGTTTGCTTTTTTTTTTGTTTTGTGACATATCAAACTTTGTGTTTGCTTGGTTAGTTAAGTTTTATGGCATATCAACCTTTGTAGGTTATATAATGCCAAATCCATTTTTATATAAGTAAGTTCTATTTCAAACAATTCAGTTTAGCATGAGTACACAGTTTAATAGATTAAAACATATCTATTTCAAGGAATTCAGTTTAGCGTAAATACACTTTCTATGTCAAAAACAGTTCTATTTCAAGTAATTTTGTTTAGCATAAGTACTCAGATTAGTTCTAATTAACTCGTAGACAGGACCCTATCATGTGCTACTGATCCTGGCCAAAGTGGACCTGGGTGCGATGGCAATTGAGGTGTACTCCACATTCCCCAAAGCTCCAGCAGCACTAGAAACTCACTATCAGATTGCTTAGGGTTATATCCATGACTCTCTTAGGGTGGGAGTCTTACCCCTCTGCAGAGAAGCAGTCGCTGTATTCTACAGCCTCAGCAAACTGGGCAATCAAACTTCATGGGGTATTTAATGCCAAGTGCATCATCCCCTTATTTTTCTACGTGTTTACTAGTTCAGTCAGTGCTTATTGAAAGAGGTGATCCCATTTTTATGTTCTGTCGGGAAAGTTTTCTTTTGTAAACGAAACAAAGAGACAGTGTATTAATTTACATGGCACTTATAACATTTAAGGACGTTTTCAGTCGATTATATTTAGTTCCTCTTTTCCAATGTGGAAGTGAAGAAAGCAAATTAATTATAAATTTAAGGACAATAGAAATAAAAAAGCGAAAGAAAGAAGAAAAATAAAACGAATAAAGAAAAACGAACTAGAAAAGAAAATAATGCTGTCGTTCACTTTTTTTTCTTTTATAATTGTTTATTGTCGGCGACGTCTGCTAAAAACAGCAATAATCGGACTGCAATGTTGATGTCAAATTATGAACACAAAGGATTTTGAATGATATCATCGCTAATTAGGCACGATAATGAAAACAAATAATAAGAATGTTTAATGAAATTTCAATTCTATCACATACACACATAAGTGGATAGATTTATACATTGACTGGCCTAAATGAAGACAAATTGTCAAATATAGTCAATAAAATTTAGGTTCCTTTCACTCTAACTATCTATCTATCTATCTATCTACATAGTTAAATATATGTGTACGTACGTGAGTTTGATAAATACAGAAACTTAAGAATTACACACACGAACACACACACATATATATATATATATATGTATATATATTGTCATCCACAGAAAGTCTGGCAAGATCCGTAGGTAGCTTCAAGCTGGGATTGAAACCCGCTCAACTTTACGTTAGACTTAGTGTAACATTACCGTCCAAGTCCACGATACGGCCAAGATATGAATATGTGAAATTGACATATTCATACCGGTGCGCATTATGTCCATATCGCACGTCGAGATAACATAGGAATCCCGAAACACAAAAAACACATACGACTTCTTAGTTCAGGTACGAAACTGTTTTTCTTATCTTTCAGTTAAAAGGTTTTTTCGTCATAAGGAGAGAGACACAATCTTTCTATGCTGGCTTTTCCATCTGCGCCCCAACACATGCGGCCCCGAAAGTCAACCGTTTTCTTCCGAGCCAAAATCTCAATTCAACTGACTTTTTTCAAATTCCCCCCAAATCCTGCGCGCACGTTTCCGGTGCATGACGTCATTCACAACCCCCTGGTCATATTTTCTATCTGAGATTTTTATTGTGACATCTCTGAATGACACGTCCGCTCCACGCGCGCGTGTGAACACTTGCGCTCATGTTTGCACCTAACTAATCCATGCACTGAGCCGAAAGGTTCTCAGCCTAACTAAACCGAAAGGCAATATATATATAACGAAATCTCTCGGCCATTATCATCATCATCATGTCGTACTGGTAGCACAGATATCCCTGACCCTCTATCACCACTTTTCCCTATCGTTCATCGCCTCTAGCAGGTCTTCTGGACTACATCCAGTATCCCCACATAGTTGCTGAATGTATGTTCATGCTGGTCGTCCTGCTTTTGCTCGACCATGTGTGGGGGTCCATAAGAGCACATCACTTATGAGCTCGTCCCTGCTTCTCCAGCAGTGTCCTGCATGTCTGGTTCGTCTAACTTGAATAGTTTTCGTGATAGGAGGCAGGTGGCCGTATAGTTGGTGTCTTGTGGGGTGTTGCCGCCAGGACTTGTTCAAGATTGCTCGCAGCATTCTTGTGTAATTGCCGTCTAGCTTTTTCTCCAACTGTTTTGTTCGAGTCCATGTAGTGCATCTATATAGCAGTATCGATATGACCACTGCCTGGAAGAAACTGTGTTTCTTTTTATCGGTTAGGTCTGATTTCCATATAATCGGTAGCCTATTGATAGCCGTCCATGCTTTCATTAACCTCGTGTCAATGTCCTTTTCGGTTGATTCGACGCTGCTTCCTAGGTAAGTGAATTTGTCTACTAGTTTAAGAAGGGTTCCGTCAAGAGTGGAGATGTCACCCGACGGCCATTATATTACATTAGTATCATACAGTTCAGCAATCAGTTGACATACGCCAGCTCGGAAATTATAAGGCATTATGTAGTAGCTTTCATTTGTTTAAATTTTGCCTTACCAGATAGTTTTGCTTGGTTTAATGGCATATCAATCATTGTAGGTTATTTAATGCCAAATCCGCTTTATACATATATATTAAATATATAGGATTTATGGGGTTTGTTTTCCATACCAAAGACTCAAAAAATGGTACTTGATCCCTCCTTGCTCAACACTCAGCATTATAAGGTAAGGATCAAGGGAAAAGTGGAGCAATCCAGGGAAAAGAGTGGCGCCCTTCCCTACACATTGGTGTAGTAGCTATGGAAAAGGGAGCCTTCGGGTTATCCTCGACTACGGTCACCAACTTTACCTTTATTTGGTTTTATGGCATATCAATCATTGGTTATTTAAAGCCAAATCCTGTTTATAGATATATATTAGATATATTTGATTTGTATACATAAGTCAAAAATTTAAATGGTCCAAAGTATTGCTATGTACCTCTTACAATTCAATTAAGCATCAATCATTTGTTTACATACAGTTAAATGATCAAACAGTTCTATTTCAAGCTATTCAGTTTAGCATAAGTTCAAGTTCAATAGTTCCAAGTATTGCTATGTATGACTAACAATTCAATTAAACAGTGGGCATTTGTTTACAGATAGTTAAATGTTCAAACAGTTCTATTTTTAACAATTCAATTTAGCTTAAGTCATCTTTTTTCACTATGTGTAAATATCCCTATTTACCGACCACTCAATTCGGGCAGAATATAACACAAGGTCATTTTTGAGCGGAGTTTAACAGGTTTCAATTCAGAGTTTTCCTTCTCCTAGAGCAGTTGCCTTACCAAGGCTGAAGAACCTAGTCTGCCCAACTATTCTACCCATAGCTGGAGGGAGAATAATTGGATTCATACCTTTCCCAAGTGTATTAGTGCTATGTGAAATGCAATCAGTCTCGTTCAGGATTTGAACTTGTGTCGCCGTGTCCATTTCCTATGACAATAATCATTACACCACGGGCACCTACTAAGTTGAAATATCATCAGTTCTATTTGACCTATAGATTAGAACCAGTCAGATGCTATAACTCCGGGTCAGAGTGGACCTGGGAGTGATGGCAATGAAAGGGCTTTCTGCATTTCAGAAGCTCCGGATTTTCTGGAGCTTCACCATCGGATCGTTTAATTTCATATCCAGGACATTTGTTGAAGGAGTCTTACTCCTCTACAGAGATTGCAGTCGGTATATGCTACAGACCCTGCGTACAGGGGTGGCGTGACTGGAGTTCGAACTCGCTAATTACAATGTTGCGGTGCAGCACGTTAACTACAATGCCAATTTCTGTCTTGATGATTAAAGGTTGGGAAGAGAAATAATCTATGGCAACAAGAACACATTTCTCTGATGTCTTCTACCACCTGACCCCGTCAACTCAGATTGTTTATCCTTCACTATTTCAAATTGCCAAAAAGAAGATGTTAAAATGTTTCCTTCTCGTTTCAATGTAATGTGTACTAACATCTCACTGAGTACGATGATAAATAAGTTTCCAGACTTTTTTCGTATGGGCACTTTTATTGATAGTACAAACATGAAACTCTAGTCCCCTTCGAAGTGTTGCGTGGCCATATACACGAATATGGCCATGTGCGAAATAGACATGTAATGTTCATAACGATAGAATATATAAAGAACAGGAATCTCAAAAACACGTAACTACTTCTTGTTCAGGTACGAAACCTTTTTATTAACTTTGAGTGAAAGGTTTCGACGTAAGGAAGAGAAACACAATCTTCTATGCTGTCTTATTCATTTGGCCCCCAACTCGAGCGGCCCCCCATAGGGCGCAAGTTCGCCTCGCGCCTGCGAGCTCCAAAATCGATCCTTCTCGTTTGGTGTCAAGTGCCCGACTCTTATTTTCTTCAAATTCTCACACAAACTTCCGCGTGCTTCCGGTGCGTGACGTCACCTTGTCACCCAGTATCGTCTCGGACTGTTATGACATCTGAGTGACACCTCCATTCGCTCGCGCGCACCCGCGTTAACACCTGCTTCAATCTTACACCCAAACAACCCATGTGCTGAGCCGAAAGGTTCTCAGCCTAACTAAACTCAAAGGCATGAACCAAAATCCCTCGGCAATTTCGCAACAGAAGTAATCTCCTCCAGCAGCAATGCACTTGTTGTAGCGTTCCAACATCTTCTGGAAAGCCCCATTGAAGTCCTCTTGTGTGAGCGTATCAATGACTTTCATCGCAGCCTCTTCCATCCCCTTAATTGTCTCATAACGACAGCCTCTGAGTAAGCAAAAGTCACAGGGAGCAAGGTCTGGACTATAGGGAGGGTGAGGGAGTGTCCTGATGCCTATCTAAGTCAAATAGTCTGTGACACGGATAGAATTGTTGACTGGTGTATTGTCTTGGTGGAAATGGCACGGACCCGATTTGAAGAGAGGTGGCCTCTTCCCAAGGAATCTCTTCCTGAACTCCCTTAAAACCTCAACATAGTAACCCTAACCCTAACCCTTTGGCAATTCAACTCTGGTGTATTGACTTCCTTACTCCTCCCACGCATCTCATCATCCCTCACAGACTCCCTGTCTTCCTTGAATCTCTTATGCCACTCAAAAACCGATGCTCGAATCATGCAAGATGCTCCAAAAGCAGTCAGAAGTATTCCATACGTTTCTGTTGCATTTTTTCCAAGTTTAAAACAGAATTCTATTGCATATCGTTCTTCGTCTCGTCCAGACTACATTTTTGAAATTCACCAGCTGTGACAATCAGGCTTTAGTAGGGTGTATTCCAATTCCTGCTGTAGCTGTTCATGTGAAGCAGAAATCATAAGCATTAGTCAGTCATCTTATAAGATGTATAGCAATAACATACTGAATTCTCAAGATTCTATGACAGTTTTAAATGCCTGTTCAAAAAAGTCTGGAAACTTATTGATTGCCCCACGTATATATATATATATATATGTGTGTGTGTGTGTGTGTGTGTGTGTGTATATCCCTTATATATTGCATATTTAGGCGACAAGTAAGAAAAGCTTAGTTAAAGACCAAAAGATTGTATTCTGTTTCTTTATCTTTCTTGTGGTTTTCTTTGTATTAGGGTCCAATCGACGGAGAAGTTGCCCAAGATTCTGGTCCCAAGCGCTTTCCATCATATTGATTAATCGTATTCAGGTGGTTTATTTTTACAGGCATTGTTTGTTTTTTGCTTTGTGAAAAAAAAAAAAATTTGTTGGAAGAATTTATAGAAGGGATGCTTTGGTTAGCATATTAGTTTTGAAGATATTTAATATGTTAGTGCCAGTGTTGAATACAGTTATATTTGTACTTAGTTGTCTAGTTTTAATGCTGATTGCATCAAGGGTCAGTAGGCGTTTTTGATTGTTATTTTTACATCTAATTTTGGTATTTATATGTTGTTTGTTAAATAATCCGCAAAGATTGATATATCATTAAATAAAACTATTTGTTGTTTTCTGGCTGTAGCATAAGATAGGTGTTATATAAGGATATAGGTGTAGTTGTTATAAAGCCAATGTTGGTACGGAGTTCGTAAGGAGTTATTCGGGAGACACACCCGAAATTGACATTTGAAGTCGTTAACTGCATTTGTTTGGTTTAGGGAGGATTTGGGGGAGTTTTTTTAATAATTTTTAACGATTGTTGTATATTGACCTCCGACCCGGCCAGGCTGTTAATATAGAAAATGCATCTGTGTAAATAACAGGTGCATCTGGTCGAGGAATATCAGAATATAACCTTGACCGTGGATGGGTTGATTAAGTGCGATTTGTGACGCCCACAAGAAGAAGGTGGACATCTAACTATTATATAACTCGGTGCAAAGGATGTTCAATCAGTTGGAGATAAGATGCGGTAGAGAAAACCATCACCCAACAGAATGGGCCCCCGGTTGAGCAGCCCAAGAGAACGGGAAAGAAACGCTGTTATGTCCAATAGAGTGGGAATCAATGTTTCAGTTCTGTTCGGTCTCTAACTCCCTCTCACAGTAAAACCTTTAGTAACCCTTTCGAACCCTTTTGAATAAAGTGGGAGGTATATTTTTCTAGGGAACTGTGTCGCTCGTCTCCATTGCGCCGTTATGTTTCTGCATGCATCTGCATATGAGTATACAACACGATGAGATTTGATCTTTTAAAATTGATGTAGCGGAAAATGACTTTAATGTATTTCAGGAGTTTGATAAGTTTCGTGTGTCAATGTATAATTTCGTTTATTGATTGTACATTCAATCTAGATTTTTGGTTTATTCGTTTCTACTGATAAAATTCAATCGTTTTATTATGCAAATAAAGATGCTTATAATTTTTTTATACGTATGGAGATATCCTGGCGTAATGGCTGGACTGCAGTCAGTGAGTTCGAACTCCCGTGAAGATATTACGTTTCCTTTCGCACAAATACCCAAAGAAAATATATGAAACCCCTTATCCTTGCAAGCTATGGGTTAAATAATATCACTAGTGTTCTTCTACAAGAATGGCTCTGGCATATAATAACCCACGAAAATTGATATACTGTAATATACTAACTCAGCTGGTGATGTGTATGAACTTAGCATATTCAAAGCGGTCGCAAGATAACATCAACAAAGTGGGTCACAGAAGATAAAAGAGAATGGTAAAGAATATGTTTTATTAGCTATGGATAGACTGACAGATATTTCCGTTCGCGGATAAGATCAACAAATTACCGGAAAAAAACGGAAGTATGTAAGTTCCGATAACAAGCCATAAACAGAAAATGCGTGGGCGAAGAGGCGGGTTCATATTCTCGCACTGGACTTGAAAAGACCTGCTGGCCGCTCAGGCGAAAGGGGAAGGTCCGTTCGTCTTTCAAGCAAAGGGAGAGACCTGCTGGTCACTCAAGCAAACCTATGAGCTTCCCCGTGTGTGTTTTCCGGCCGTCACAATACTTCACAAAAAGGTTCCACGGTACAGAAGAAAGATATGTGCGAACTCTCTCTGACTGTATTCCTACTTCACACAAACGTTGCCGTCGAAGAATAAAAATATAAATTATATTCTCATATATCTACGAGTCCTTCGTTGTGTGTCTAGCGGTGCAATATGCGACAATACCATAAAACAAAGAAACAAACCATCTATCAAATAAGCGATAAATTATTTGTGGCAATTATTTTGGCTCGAATACTGAACAACTCGCGACTCATACAATTGGACAGGCGCCTCTGGTGGTGTAATGGTTAGCAATATCAACTAGCAAACCTACACGAGTGAGTTCGAGTCTCATTGGGTGCCCCTTTCATATGGCCTTGTGCCACATCTAAGCAAAAAGCTTAGTAAATTTCCACTTATACAATTGGAAAATGCACAACTGCCTGGATGATGAAATAGTCGTCTCTCGAATTCTATAATACACTGTTTTATGAAAAAGCAAAAATTGAACCCCCTTAGCAAAAAAAAAAAAAAAAAAAAATGTATATATAAGAAAAATTAAAAAATAAAGAAATAAAAAATTCCGTACGAAAATAAATAGATAATAATAAATAAAACTAGTAATAATTAGTAAATAACAGACATACTTCGGAAATGGCCATGTGGAATTTTGAGTTATATTTGTTTGGTTCAAGGAGGATTTACGGGATTTTCAATTGTTTTTAAGAATGGAATTTGATCTTTAAGATTCAATGTATTGGAAAATGAATTTAATTTGTTTCAGGAGTTCAGTGTATCTGTGTATAAATTTAGTTATTGATTGTTCATCTGATTTATAATTTCTGTGCTTTTGTCTCCTGTAATATAAATTAGGAGTATTTTTATTTATTTTTTTATTTTGGTGGATGATCAGAGCAGCGAGTTCTATTCGCACGTCGACTAGTTTACTGGAAGAATAATTAACTATTTTTACGTGGTTGTCTGAATTTCTGAGATAAGGGTTTTCGGACTATTGTCTTCATCTTTATTGTTATTTCCACAATGTTTCGGCCGATATGTCCTCTGGGCTTCTTCAGGTGTTTGTCGAACTCGGGAACCTTCATGGAACTTCGAACTACGTCCTTTATTGAATCCACGGGGGTCGCCTGTTCTGATTGCGTTAGCCATAACCGGGTACAAGTGTTAAGTATTCCTAAGTTTCTTCTTCCTCTTCTTCTTCCAGGTCTTTCTTTTTTATTAATTTTCCACCTCCCTCCACTCATCACGAAAACTATCCAAGTTAGACGAACCAGATATGCGGGACACTGCTAGAGAAGTAGGGATGAGATCATAAGTGACAAACTCCTGTGGACCCCTTTTTTTAAAAGTGATTTCTTATTAGAATATTGTTTTAAATGAGGTTTGGTTTGGTTTTATGGCATATCAAACATTTTTGGTTATTTAATGCCAAAATCAATTTTATACATATAAACAACTGTTCTGTTTAGCAAAAGCACAGTTTTGGTTTACACAGAGTAAAATGTAAAAACAGTTCCGTTTCAAACAATTCATTTTAACATAAGTGCGCTGTTCAAGTATCAAAAACAATTCTTTCATAAGATGTTTTTTTTAAGTCGTGTCAAACATTGCAAATTGTTCAATGACAAACCCTGTTTAGATTAAATATTCAATACACGCGGTTTGTGATCATTTTTTTCTAATAACATTTGAAACAAACGTGAGCTCATTTCCCTTCATAGTTAGATGATTTCAAATATTTCTATCCAATACGAATCATTCTATTTATTTTTGCTCATTTATTTGCACACTGTTAAATTTTCACGAGAGTTGCAATCTAAATTCATATCTACCTAGGCCAATTTAAAGCGAAGTTTAACAGGTTTGAATTCAGAGTTTTCCTTTTCCTAGACTACTTGCCTTACGAAGGCGGAAGAACGTAGTCTGCCCTACTATTTACCCATAGCTGCAGGGAGAATAATTGGATTCAAACCTTTCCCAAGGGTATTAGTGCTATGTGAAATGCAATTAGTCTCGGCCAGGATTTGAACTCGTATCGCCATGTCCATGTTCTACAACGATAACCATTACACCACGGGCACCTCCATTTATTAACAATTTAATATTAGTCATTCGCTTGGGCACATATAAATAGATACGTATGATATGTAAGAGATCCTATTTACCCAACCCCTCCGCTCGGGCAGTATATGACACAATTTTTTAAGTGGAGTTTAGCAGGTTTGAATTCAGAGTTTTCCTTTTCCTAGACTAGTTGCCTCACCAAGGCTGAAGAACCTAGTCTGCCCTACTATTTATCCATAGCTGGAGGGAGAATAATTGGATAAGGGTAATAGTATGTGAAATGCAATCAGTCTTGTCCAGGAATTGAACACGTATCGCCGTGTCCATATCCTGTGACGATAACCATTACACCACGGGCACATCCAATATGATATGTAAGAGATAAACATTTAAAAAGGTGAGTGAGCTTATTAGTTTGCCCACAATCAAATTTTTTCAAGTATTGTAGCTATTGATTATTTCTTCAAGATTAAAACTGGCAACTCTACGGTCTGTGTCGCTATCCATATTTTCTATACTATAGGTTCTTTGCTGGGGTTTTGTTGATCCCTGAGCATTGCACTTTTTGATTCTAATAGGTGACTCTGTTCTTGAGGACATTTTGAATGCGCTTCTTGGTTTACGGAACTCTCTTTTTTGTGCTTTTATTGTGTTTCCTCTTTGGCTCTCATACAAGTTTATTTGTATCAGTGTTCAGTTGATGAAGAAATTGCTGTAGGTTCTGCAGCCAAGCGCTTTCGTTCCTATTTAAATGTAGAAACACTAAATTTCAAGTTTAGCATAAGTACAGTATTTAGTCCTATTTGACCCATAGATAGGATCCTACCAGGTCTTACCACCAGGCCGCAGTGGACCTGAGAGCGATGGCGATAAAGGGGTACCCGACATTCCCCATAGCTTCAGTATTACTGAAGCCTCACCATCAGATTGTGTAGTGTCGGTGGTGGCGTCTTAACCCTTCTGTAGAGATGTAGTCAATGAAGGGTCTGAGAAGGAATTCGTATCATGCAGGTATTGGTCAGTTGTTTTTATAGATGATTGTTGATGTTTTTAAACCTAAGCTTGATCGTTTGTAGACTGGAACGTACGTAAAAAAAGCTTTCAACATTAAGCAATACTGTTATGACGTCATAGGGTGGGGGGCTGAAATTTACATTTGCACGAAGTCTTATGTCGATTTAATTCGGTATTTGTTAAGTAAATATTGTTGAATATTTTTTTTATAACTATGGGGTATATAAGAGAGGAATTTAGGAGATTATGGGTCTACGGGATTTGCCTGTGGGGGATTATTTTCGGTAGATGTATGTATTTATAAACCCCTACGCACGGGCAGGATTTAACACAATGTCAATTTCTAAGCAGAGTTTAACAGGCTAGTTTTTCTTCACCTAGACTGGTCGCTTAACCAAGGCTAAAAACCCAGTCCATTATCCTTTACCCACAACTAGCGTGGTAATAATTGGATTCATGCCTTTTCTAAGGGTATTAGCGTAATGTGAAACAAACAGTCTCGTCTAGGATTTGAACTCGTGTCGTCGTGTCCATTTCCTATGACGATAACCATTACACTACGGGAACCTCCTCCTATTTTGTGGCCGTCGGTTATTTGAATTAGTTTAAAGGATCCGTTGTTAGAGGTGATAATTCTATGACATATTGCTTGAGATGATTTTTAGGTTTTCTGTAGGCTTTTCAAATTTTATTTTGTCACTTGAAATATTGTTTATTTTTTCGTTATAGTCGGTCTTATTTAGTATTATGTATATATATATATATATATATATATATATATATATATATATATATATAACGGCTGCCACTCGTGTAATGCAAAGCTCTTCCTATGAATTGGGCGCTCTGGTATCCAGTAAGGAAAAATGTAAACTAGCGAAAACTACTAAATAATGCCTCATTATTCCCGAGCTGACGTATATATATATATATATATATATATTATTCGATCCAGTTAAACCGGAGATTTTTTCTTTCCCCATGAAGATCTGAAACACCAAACAGCCCTGTCTAAGCATTTTTGGAGTTTGAAAAATAAAGGCTTAACCCCTGAGATTCAATGTTCCATATTGAAAAAGTCAAATACTCCAAAATATTTTGATAGTAGATGTAATCTATGCATAGTGGAAAAATTCAAATAATGATATACCCAGACCCTGAAAAATTGTTATAGAAGGGTAGCCGAATTAATAGGTACGAAAATAAAATTTAAATTAAAAAATTTAATTTGAAATTTTGAACTTAATTTAATATAAGTATTACTGTATCCTTACGTAAAGTTATTAAATAAAGTTATTTTATCTAAATTAGTTTTAAATCTGGAGTTTTAAGTCGAAATGTATTTAGATTTTAAAAAAAATGAATTTACTATAATTCCAATCGGCAATAAAATAAAAAAAAAACGGAAGTGGGCTAAATGAGGAGAAAGCTCTTCACCCCTCTTCTATCTCCTCCCATTCTTCTTTCCTGTGTCTATTCTGAATTATTTTATCCATAATATCTGAAGAAGTTAATTTTTTTTTTGGTGTTTTTGATTTATATAAAAACTCATAACAGGGTGGAAATAAATTCATTATCCTAATGTGACCGGTTTTTATTTTTTCTTAAAGAAATATATATATATATATATATATATATATATATATATATATATATATATATATATTGTGTTAGACGCCTGTGGGAATTGTGATGTCAGGGTTCTAATAAAGTTGCTTTGCAACTCTTTTTAGCTCTAAGCTAAGAAGAACGTGTTGATGTTTGAAGGTTTAGTTTGGTTTCTTTGTTTAATGGCATATCAACTCTTTTTAGGTAATTTAATGCCAAAGCTATTCTCCTAGAAGAACAGTAGTGATACTATTTAACCCATAGCTGGGAGGATAAGGGGGTTCATACCTTTCCCAAGGGTATTTGCCCGAAAGTGAACGTAATAGCACGACTGGAATACGAACTCGCGTACTACGATTCCGCAGTCCATCGCTTTAACCATTACACCACGAGGACACCCCCCCGTGTTGATGTTTGAGGTTAAATCATTATCAAATATCTTCAGCCGTAAGGAGACATGCATTAGATAGCATCGAACATATTAAATGTCTTTAACAACAAATATGCTCCCCAAAGCCCCCTCACAAAGTATAAACCTTTGAAACAAAATAAATTTCACTGCCAAGCGAAACAAAAATAAACAATATTTACAACAAAAATGAATCCTCTTGAAGAATACTAAACAATACTAAACGAAAGCGCTTGGGTGAAGTACCTACGGCAATTTCTTCATCAACTGAACGCTGATACAAATAAACTTGCATGAAAGCTAAAGAAGAAACACGATAAAATAACAAAAATAGAGAGTTCTGTAGAATTTTAGCAAACTCGCCTAAACAATATATATATACATATATATAGTCATCCACAGACAGAATTTCATTGTATCACAACTCTTCAGTGTGACATGACACGTAGGAAACTTAAAGCTGGGATCGAAACCCGCCCAAAATTACGTTAGACTTAGTGTAATATCGCCCAGTCAACAGGAGAACCACGTCAGCCAAGGAAGTTTTAGGTATTATTTAGTAGATTTCATTTGTTTACATTTTGCCTTACCGAATACCAGAGTGCTCAATTCATTTGAAGAGCTTTTCATTATGCAAGTGACAGCCGTTAATTTCTTCGCCAGAGCGCTCAACCTCCATGGGGAGTGGGGAGCGTATATTGTCATCCACAGACTGACAGTTTCGTTATATCACAATTGTTCAATGTGGCTAGACACGTAGGACGCTTGAAGCTGGGATTGAAACCCGCCCAACATTACCTTAGACTTAATATTATACCGATCAGCCAACAGGCGAACCTCGTCAGCTCGGGAATTTGACGGCATTATGTAGTAGCTTTTGTTTACATTTTATACCTTAACGGATACCGGAGTGCTCAATTCATTCGAAGAGCTTTTCACTATGCGAGTGACGTGACAGCCGTTAATTCCTTTGCTAGAGTGCCCTATCCCCATGGATGTTCGCACGCACGCACGCACGCACGCACGCACAACGGCCCAGTCAGCGGGGCCTGTATAATTCACCAGCTGGATATCTGCAGAGGGGATAACCTCTGCCTAACGAGTATCCTGAATTTTACGCTAAACTGCATCTGATAGCGAGGCTCCAGTTCTTGAGCTTTAGGAAATGTAGAGTAACATTTCATTACTATTACTCCCGGCTCCACTCCAACCTAGGGTGGGAGTACCAGTTCAGGTCTCATCAACTAGTCAAATAGATCTGTTTGACTATGTTACATATTGGCCCCCGGCTGAGTTGTCAAAATAAGAAAT
>OY757931.1:64778350-64898350 GCA_963585895.1 Sepioteuthis lessoniana | reverse complement strand
ATATTATAGAATATAGTTATAGTGCTATATAGTCATCTACAGCATCACAACGACACCATAATAAAGACAGACGCATGAAGGAAAACGCCGGAAGACTTCTTTAACAATATTTTACCTCTCACTTTATTGCAAGGGTTCGAAAGGGTTGTTCAAGTGTTGCATGTGAGAGAGTGCTGGAGACCGAACATAAACTTCATATTTTGACCCCACTGTTATCACCGTCACGTTGTGTCTTTCTTGTTCTTTTGATGTTGGGGTCCACTCCATCGGCGGTTTTCCGAGGACCCCTTGGTCGGGTGTGGCCTTCCCTACCACATCTGGTCTCTACTGTCTGGAAGTCTGCTGGCAACTGCTTTGGCACCCAACTCAACTCAATTATATAATAATTCAACGCCCACATGATCGCCCACTGGATCTTTGGAATCGAATGTTTAATCGTCATCAAGCGGAAATAACTGTCATGCAGTTCAGAGGTTACTCTCTTCCGGTGCATCACTGTAGTAGCACAATGGGTCCTTCACCTTGTCCCATATCATAAGCCTTAATCCGCCCACGCGATCTCTTTCGATTACTGGCCATTGGAATGTGTCACTTCCTTCCGGTGTATCACCTTGGAATAGCATTTTTGGGCCGGGTCGAAGGTCAAAATATAACAATAGAATATTCCTTTTTCTACAACAAAGCTTATTCATTGCAGGTTTAAAAGACATAACACAGCTGAAAACAAAAAAAGAACAGGTGCTCCAAGAAAGATTTCTCCTAGATTATCAAGAAAATTAGGACGCCTGATTAACCAAAATCCAATGGTTAAACGTGAAGAGCTGCAGGAAGATTCGCGTTCATCAGGATGTATTGTAATCAAATGAACAATAAGTAATGTAATGTTGAGGAATGGTCTAAAGTCACGGAGATCAAAGAAAACTCCTCTTCTATTGGAACGACATTGAGATGCAAGGTTGAAATTCGTAAGACAGCATGAGGAAAAGGAAAATTCGTTTTGGGAAAGAGTATTATGGACAGATGAAACTAAAATTGAGTTGTTTGGTTATAATTATCGAAATCATGTGTTGATGAAAGATGGTGAAGTCTACTCACCAAAGAACACGGTACCCACTGTCAAATTTGGCCGTGGCAGTATAATGATCTGGGGATATTTTTCAGCGAAAGGTGTGGGCAAAATATCAGTAATAGACGGTAAAATGAATGCCAAAAAGTATAAACAGATCTTGCAAAAAATTTTGATGTTTTCTGCTAAGAGTCTTGAGCTACTTTCTGATTACATTTTCCAACAGGATAATGATCCCAAGAATACAGTTAAATATCCAAAAAAGTGGTTGTCTGAAAATAATGTTAATGTTTTGCAATGGCCATATCATTCCCTGGATTTGAATTCAAATGGGAAGTTATGGAGGGTTCTGAAAATTCAAATCCGAAAAAGAGCACCAGTAATCAATAATCTGAAGACAATATGCCAGGAACAATGGTACAAAATACCAACAAATTATTGTAAGAAAATAATTAGGAACTCCAGGAAGAGATTAGTGGCTGTTGAAGTGAATAAATGGCATTTTATAAAGTATCAAATGAAGATAATATGTTATTTTTAAATCAGTACACTTACTTTTCTCACCCATGAGAATGAATAAATAGAATCAATTTCTGTAAAATTAATTGTAACCTAAGTTTATATACACATATTTGTTGAATATATCCTTATACAGTAAATGTTTATAAAAGATTTGTTCGAGCTATGTTTGAAAGATAAAAAAAACAAAAACTTTTCATGTGTACGAATATTTATTGACCCCCCACTACAAATATATATATATATATATATATATATATATATATATATATATATATATATATATAAAGAATTTGCTGGAGGCATTGCCCAAATTATTTGTTTATTGTATGGAATTTATTTAGTGGGATATTGTAAGGCAAAATAATTATTCGGGTCTAATTAATTTCGAAGTAAAAACTTCATTATCAGACACTTTTTTTTCAAATTGTCCACATTTTAAAAAAAATTGAACATACAACACCAAGTTCATTTTAAAGAATCTCTGATGATGAGTTTTTACTTCAAAATTAAATAAACCCAAATAATTTTTTTGCGTTGTCAATATCCCTCTAGATAAATCCAATCCAATATATATATATATATATATATATATATATATATATATATATATTATTTGGTCCAGTTAAACCGAAGTTGGGAGTAATTCCATCAGGACAAGAAAACCATTGAAAAGTGAACATTTAAATTTTCTTGGTAAAGAGCTCAATGTAACAGACATTACAGAGCAATAATTTCATTAAGAAAAGACACTAGTAATTCCATCAGGACAAGTGTTTTCTTATGAATATATATATATATATATATATATATATATATATATATATAATTTGATAGCAACTTAATCTAAGAAGAAAAAGAGGTTTAGTGAGACACTAATAAACCCTCATCAAAATTAGGATGAATGATAGCAGTGATGCTAAATAAATGATGGATGTTTAAAAGATTTACACAGAAACCTTGGGGAAAATCTACTTTTGGTAGAGAGTTGGCCGTTTAATTAGTAAATCAGAGATTCTTTTCAAATTACGTCATCTGATTTGTTGGGAATATTAGATTGACATTATGAGTTCCATTTGTTCAATGAGAAAAAATTCGAATCAAAAGGCGGAAAAAAAAACGAATGAACAAATGGAACAAATTGAACATTTGGAACACATACTTCGATATCTTAGCAATTATTTTAGCAATTATGTTAGCAATTATTTTCTCTGTATTATCTGATTTAACTCCATTATATACTTCCATATATATATATATATATATATATATATATATATATATATATATATAAAGATGGTCGTTGTAGGTCCAAAGAAAAAATAAGGAGGTATTTAAAATAGTAAGGTCCACGAAGAGATCTATATTTTTTGAGTTTATTTATTTTGTTCTTACATACGTGTTATATATATGTGTATGTTTCCAGCTTGTTGCTTTCGTCAGAGAACACGTGTAGCACAAGGCCTTTTAAATGGGGTACTCAATGAAACTTGAACTCACTCCTGACCAGACAAGATTCATTTATACTGGAAACAGTAGTGAGTTCAAGTCTCATTGTGTAACCCATTTAAAAGGCTTTGTGCCACACATGTTCTCTGACGAAAGCAACAAGCTGGAAACATGCATATATATATAACACGTATGTAAGAACAAAATTAATAAATTAAAAAAATACAAATCTCTTCGTGGACCTTCCTATTTTATATATATATATATATAAGAATAATAATAATGATAATAAATGAATATATATTATATATATATTTAATTCACGGAAATTATTTTCCATGGATTAAATATATATATAATATATATTCGTTTATTATCATTATAGTTATAATAGCTCTCTCATAGATATTGAGCACTCTCCATATTATATTGCACTTGGTTCGACACATAACCACGTAGTGATTTATGGACGACCAACACTCTCATAATATATATATATATATATATATATATATATATATATATATATATATATATATATATATTTACTAATCTAATATCTACCAGCATTCACGGTACCAGAAAAAAAGAAAAAAAAAACGCCAGGAACAAGAGATAAAAGTATCTCGAATCACCGTCCGGGGGAAAAAGAAAAATATTATTGGCCAAAAAGAAAGAAAAGGCCAACCTCGTCAGATCTTTTGAAAAAAATCAAGGGATATGCACTCAGTTGGTCAAAAGAAAACTAAAAAAGCCTGCGAATCCTCCAATGCTACAATTACAAGAGTGCTCAACACGAGTGGAGCCAATTATAAAATTATATATATATATATATATATGTCTGTGTATCCATCTATAAATCTCACTATCTGCATGTGGATCATTCAATAAATAAAAAATAATCAATCTATCTATCTATCAATGGGAGTTATTCAATAATTACTTTTGTTAGAAGTACTATATACTTTTATAGATTTTTTCCGTCTATGTGAACTCTCCATTGGTATTAGAGTATTGCGAACCCTTAAGTTTCAGCTAAGGTGATTCCGTCGGTATTTTTTCATTTGGTTTGGTATTGTGGCTTTGGTTGATTATTTTCTAGCAGTTCGAATACTTTTAGTCTTTTCATTTTACTGAATTTTCAGTTTGTGCCATTTTTTTTACAGATTGCATCATATGGGTTTTTTCATACCATCAGAATAATAGAATAGGTCTAGTATATATATATATATATATAGTAAGTCAAATAGTTTTGACGGTAGATGCAATTTGTGCTTAGAAAGGGAAATACATACTTTAACACATAAATTTCCTGATAAGTTATTAAATAAGAGAAGTGAATTAATAGCTAGATGTAGACATAAGACAAAATTTAAACCATAGACTAAAATATTTTTTTAAAAACATATAAATAAATAGTGAAACCAGACAAAAAACGTATCCAATATACACTCAAGGAAAAAATAGGTAGCTAAATAAATAGTATCGAAATTAATATAAGCATTAATATTTCTCTTAAAAGTTAATTATCGAACTTAAGTTAAATTACCGTAATTATAACTGACGGAAGAATTTTGAAAATATAATAAATAGGTAAATAAAAAACGGAAATTCAATAAAACAAGGAGATAACTCCTTTAATCTCTTCTCCCTTCCCCTGCCCCACCCCTACGTGTCTATTCTGTTTTATTGATCCATTGGATCTGAAGAAGTCCTGTTATATTTTTCTTCGTGTTTTTGGTTTACACCAGAAACTCTAAAACAGGATGGAATTAAATTTATAATCCTAAATTAACCGGTCTTTGTTTTTTTTTAAAGATACTAACAAAGGCTGCTGCTGCTGTTGCTAAAAATAAAATACCTTAAAAATTCCCTCAGCCAACGTAGTCCGCTTGTAGCCGTGTGGTCTGAAACCTTAGTCTATCGTAAAGTTGGACGGGTTTCGATCCCGGCTTCGAGCGTCCTGCGGGACTAGCCACACCGAAGAGTTCTGATAGAACGAAACAGTCTGTCTGTGGATGACAATATATATATATATATATAGAATTAAATTACTGTCAAGTAATGATATGCAATACAACAATCAAAACAAACCAAGTCGCATTGAAGGTTTAATTGGTAGGAGACTTTGTTTAATTATGGGGAGGGAAAAATCAAATGATGAAATTTAAAACAATTTTCAAAATAACTGTAAAAATCCCGAAAAGTTTGTTTAAAATCTGGCAAAATGGACGTATTTTTGTCGAAGAATAGTTACATTTTACAAATCATTTTATCGATAAAGATAACAAAATGCTTGGGAGAATTCTTACTGAAGTCTGTTTAGACAATCAATAACTGCCGAATTGAATGGGGCAGCTTTAGGAATTATATGTTTTATTTATAACAAGTAATTCGCAAAAATAATTAGGAATTGATAATTGATCTTTTATTTAGATGTATTCCTAGTTTTCTTTTACAAAAATATTACAGAGAGATCGGAATAAAAATAAAGAGAAATAGAAAAATGTTTAAACCAATATTAATATCAATGGCTTTAAAAATACAATTGAAACCTAACAATACACAAATAGTATTGCTCTTCATAAGAAACACAAAAATAAATCATATTAACGTTTTTAAACAAGACCACAGAAAAATAGCGACAACTATGGTTTATTTTCTACCTTAATGTACCTTATAAACAACAAAAGAGTATGACTTAAGAAAAATAAAAGAAAACAAATATTTTACATTCAGAGGTTCGCTGAGATATAATCATTTATAAATCTTTTTTTCAAATTAGTGAGAAACACGATTTACCTATACAGACAGTCGGCGAGGCTTATAATTAGTAAACTGTATCCACCCGTAGAGAGTCAATACTCCTCCACTAAAATGGGGCTCCTGAGTATAACACTAAATTGCATCTGATGATGAGGTTGATCTGGGGATTACTCCCAGGTCCACTTTGACTCGTAGCGGGTATTATTGTTATATTTTGACCTTCGACCTGGCCCAAAAATGCTATTCCAAGGTGATACACCGGAAGGAAGTGACACATTCCAATGGCCAGTAATCGAAAGAGATCGCGTGGGCGGATTAAGGCTTATGATATGGGACAAGGTGAAGGTCACATTGTGCTACTACAGTGATGCACCGGAAGAGAGTTACCTCTGAACTGCATGACAGTTATTTCCGCTTGATGACGATTAAACATCCGATTTCAAAGATCCAGTGGGCGATCGTGTGGGCGTTGAATTATTATTTAACTCAGTTGAGTTCGGGGTGCCTAAGCAGTTGCCAGTAGACTTCCAGAGAGTTAGAGACGAGATGTGGTAAGGAAAGCCACGCCAGGCCGATGGGGCTTGAAGCCCTGATGAACTGGGGTCCAGAGAAGATGCTGATAAGATGCAGTAAAGAAAGCCAGCATCCAGCAGTGGACCCCAAGACCTCTTGTTGAGCATCTAAGAGAACAAAAAAGACACAACGTGACGGTCATAAGTAGTGGAGGTCAAAATATGAAGTTTATATTCGGTCTCCAGCACCCTCTCACATGCAAACCTTGAACAACCCTTTCAAACCCTTGCAATAAAGTGAGAGGTAAATATGTTGTTAAAGAAGTCTTCCGGCGTTTTCCTTCATGTGTCTGTCTTTGATGTTGTGTCGTTGTGATGCATGAACGTGTAAATAACTATATAACATTATATCTTTTAACGTCCCATCGATGAGTAAAGTAGATCTGTTTAAAAAGTATTTGTAGTCGGCTGAACAATGAGCAAACAAAAATATGTAAATACGAACATACAATGAACGCAATTTCCTAACTACAAGGCATAAGAGAGCGTAAGATGGGTTAAAATCAATCTATTAACCGTTTATGTATAAGCAAGACATAATTGATTGTTCTTTGTATTGGTTTAAATATTTAGCAAAGGGTAAGGATGATATGGCAATACAATCGGGGAATAAGTCATCTTCATCATCCTCGAGGCGTAGCAACAGCCGATCTTCCTTTGAAACACACACACACACACACACACACACACACACACACACACACACACACACTGTCTCTCTCTCTCTCTCTCTTTCTCTCTCTCTCTCTCTCTCGCTCTCTCTCTTTCTTTCTTGCCATCCATCCTCGTCCCTTTTGATAGGTCCACACTGACTTGGTTTTTGCTGATTAGCAAAAACTGGTGTTTCCATGTTCATAAGTCCATTGGAGAAAATAGTATATGAATGTACAATTACTGATCTAAAATAGAAAGTTGTAATATCAATGCGATAAACAGAACGGTGTACCGTTACACACCAAATGAACAGTTGTAACCTCATTGTGAGAAAAGTGACGAACACACAAAGAGTCCGTCTTCATTCACTAACACAAAAATGTATTCGTTACTACAATTTTTGATTATATGTCGGGGAGAAAGAAACAGTGTATGAAAACTGCGTCGACCGCGTCTGCTAGATAAAGAGAAACAACTCGTCACGCGGAGAGAACGACCTTGAATTTTCTTTTCAGTTTCTTGTTGCAGCTCAAATGCTCTTGTTCACTGGTTTCATTGCCATAGCTGCACTTACCAAAATGGGGGTCGTAATTTTCGTCTCTCTATACATCGTCTATGGCAGGTGTTCGACTTTTGTCTTTTTCTCTTCACGTCTCCTTGTCAACTAACTTTCGAACCCGAGTCACCCTCTTACTTCTGCCTGGTGTCAGAGAGAGAACATATCCGTTTCAGGTGGTTCCACGCCTGCGCTGAAGATTTGGGATCCCAGTTTTTTGTAGTAATTTTTATTAGAGTTGTCATTCACGTGTGAGTAGCTGACCTACAACGAGTGGTTTAGTGTAAATCACCCAGGGTTCAGGTGGTCGTTCAGTAGACATCCTGCTTTTCTTCATTTTTTTCTTTTCACTCTCCTTCCGAAGTAATTATGTAATATTACTGACGGGTGCTGTCATTAAATTGCGGCGTTCTCAAGGTTAAAAAACATTCGAGCACATCAGCTGTCATCAGTCATTGGGTACAAAGGTCTGACGATCAAAAAATGTCACGAACCTCGCTCGTGCAGGCAGAGTGATCTGAAGAGAAAAAAAGCGAGATTTTAATATAATCGAGCGTGAACTTTCACGTGTTGCACTACTATTCCACTGGTGAGCATCGAACCTTCAGGAACCTTCGAAATGATTCCATCAAATCGTTATAAAAGAAAATCAAGTAGCGAGATTTTGGCAGTTCAAGACAGTTTTTTCAAACAGGTTTCAACAGAGGCGCACGCCGCACAACGCATGTCTTATAGAGCCCAGCCTGTCATAGCAATCCGACTGATATGATAAACATCAACAGGCTGAGGATAAAAACGCCGCTGCCATCGCCAAGAACAGGAAGGTGAACCTTTTCTATGAACGCAATCTAAAGTGCACGGAGGGAAAGAGTGATAAAGAAAGACGTTTAATAGCGTTAAAAAAAAGAGAAGGCGAGGAAGAATGCTATTGAACAAACTTTTTTACAACCGTCCACTGTAATTCCCGAAAATAAAACGACTACTATTTTCTTCCTTGAGATTCAATTTTCGAGTGTTTCTTTTCTGTGAATTAATATCTTTTTATCTGACACAACGCTTTAATTTATTTTGTTCAATACTACAATTAGCCTCCCGTTCTCTTTCTACTTTGACTCTCCATAAGCCGCTCAATCACGTGAGATGGGCAGTAAGCAACCGTAAAGCTGCTCTTTTGTTGGCTAATGTTTAAAGAATTCGTTCAAGATAGCACGTAGCACACTTGTGTAGTTATTATCCTGCTTTTTGTCCAAGAGTTTTGTTAGATTCGAAGTAGTGCAACCATATAGTAGTACTGCTACAAGAAGAATGAATTATGAGCGAGAGGTGAAGAAAGATGAGAATAGGAACGAATGGAATAATCCTTACTCAGTTGCTAAAAGTCTGGTTGGGTTGGATTGTATGGCATATCGACCATTGTAGGTTATTTAAAACCAAATTCTCTTCATACATATATATTAAATATGAATTATTTGGTTTGGTTGAGTTTTATGGTTTTTTAACCAATGTAGGGATTTAATGTAAAATCCTCTTTATATTTATATATATATATATATATATATATATATATATATATATCGATATGATTTGGTTTGGTTTGGTTTTATGGCATATTGACCATTCTTGGTTATTTAATGCCGAATCCTCTTTATACATATACATCAAAAATATATGATTTGGTTACGTTGCGTTTTATGATATATCAACCATTGTAGGTTATTTAATGACAAATTCTCTTTACATATATATATATATATATATATATATATATATATATATATATATATATATATATATATTAAATCTATATGATTTGGTTTGGCGGCGTTTTATTACATATTCACCATTCATGCCAAATCCTCTTAATACATATACATTAAATCTATATGATTTGGTTTGGTTGTATTTTATGGTATATCAACTATTGTAGGTTATCTCATGCCAAATCCTCTTTTTACAAATATATAAAATATATAGGATTTGAATTGGTTTGGTTTTATGGCATTCCAACCAATGTAGGTTATTTAATGACAAATCCTGTTTATACGTATGTTTGAAATATATATATATATGACTTGTTTTTTTTTGGGGGGGGTTATTGCATATCAACCCCAGTAGGTTATTTAACGCCAAATCCTTTTTATACGTATGTTTTAAATATATATATGATTTGGTTTGTTTGGGGTTTTATGGCATATCAACCACTGTAGGTTATTTAATATTAAATCCTGTTTATACGTATGTTTTAAATATATATATGATTTGGTTTGGTTGAGTTTTATGGTATATCAACCACTGTAGGTTATTTAATGCCAAATCCTCTTTATATATGATTTGTGAACACATTTTGTACATAACTTTCTTAAACGAGCCTCGTCTCTTTTTTACATAGTTGAATGGCTTGAAGTATTTGAAGTATATAACAGTCAAAATTTAACATCCGTCATTTGTTTGCACACATTATTTCTTCTATGTGATCCATAGATAAAAAAATCATCCAAATGAAATAAATTGTAATAAAAATCATTAAAATGGTCGTTTGAGAATACACCGACTCCAGCAGTGTAAGGCTCCTCACCTCAATGAGTGTCCTGGATATGATATTAACTCTTAGAACCTGAGGGTACCACTATTCCGGACCTTTCACATAATGTGGAGGCGTTGTAGGGTATTTGGCATTTGGTTTCAAAGAGTTAAACTATCTGATGGCGAGGCTCCAGCCTAGGAAATTTGGAAAATGTGGAGCACCCCTTCATTGCTATTCCTTTTAGGTCTACCCCCCTAACGAGAGTCTTTGGTGTGACACTATACAATCTGATGGTGAGGTTCCTGTAATGCTGGAGCTTAGGAAATGTGGAATACTCCTTCATTACCATCATTCCCAGGTCCATTCTTGCCCGGGGTAGTAGCACCTGATAGAGTCTTATCGATGGGTCAAATAGAACTGTTTGACTATTTAAACTGTGTACTTTAACATTTAAACAGACCACGAACAAATTACTCATAACTAAATTGAATTACTTGAAATAGAACTGTTTGGTGATTTATCTGTGCGTAAACACATAAGTGATGTTTAATTGAATTGATTATGTCGAATAGCAATACTTGAAAACATTAATCTATGAGCAAACAAATAATTCCTAGTTAAGAAAATTTATTATTAGATACAAATAAGTTAATCCATTTAACTATATGCAAAAAAAAAAAAAAAAAGAAATCAGATTCGTTTAAAAATGATGTCTATAAATGTGCTTCGAAATTGTACACTTAATATATGTATATAAAAAGGATTTGGCATTTAATAACCTACAAAGGTTGATATAACACAAAACCAAATCAAGCCTTGCCCGGTCGGCAGGCGCTGTAAATACACCGACTTCACATCTGGAGAGGGATAAGATATCCCTAACGAGTGTCATAATTATTACACTAAGCAATCTGGTGGTGAGGTTTCAATGATGTTGGAGCTTTGGAAAATGCGGAGAGCCCCCTCATTGTAATCACTCTTAGATCCACTCTATCCCGCAATGGTTGCGCCTGATTGGCCCCTATCTATTGGTCAAATAGAACTAATCTGCATACTTACACCAAATAAAATTACTTGAAGTAGAACCGTTTTGACACGTAACCTGCGTACTAATGCTAAACTCAATCGTTTGAAATAGAGCTGTTTTTGACATTGAAACTGTACTTAGGCTAAACTGAATTGTTTGGAATAGAACTGATTTTGACATTGTAACTGTACTACGCTAAATTAAATTATTCGAAACAGAACTGTTTTTACAGTGAAATGTATGTACTTATACTAAACTAAATTGAATTAGAACTGTTGGGTTAAACTAAACACCTTGAAATAGAATTTTTAAAAATAATTATACGGTGTACTTATGCTAAAGTGAATTGTTTGAAATAGAACTGTTTATATGTATAAAAATGCATTTGGCATTAAATAGCCTACATGGGTTAATATGCCATAACAAACAGGTAAACAAACTAAAAAGAAACACACTGCTCCATACTTTTGCTAAATCTAAGCTAAGTTTAATTTTGTAAACGATAGGTATTTTAGAGCAATCATTATTCGGCTATTCTAGAAGATCCTTAATATTCAGATTAATTTTCAGTGGATGACCCCTATTTCTATTCTTGTACAAAGTTATGCTTAATTAGTGACTATTTGTAGTTTTCATTAATTTTGAACTGTAACACTATGTAGGTGGTCCGCCAAGCAGATGATCCCTTTGTCTGTTTTGGCGCGAAACCAGACAAAGGGTTTGGACTCGAGATCTCGACGTAACCGGAAGTTGGAAGGGAACACCAGTCAGAGTGTGAGACAAAGGAACTGAGAAGAAGGAGTTGGCGAAGGGTGACGCGAGTGGCCAGTCGACACCGGACAGCAGAAGTGACCAGTCGGCATGAGAGAGAGAGAGAGAGTCCAGTAGCAGTGAGGGAACACCGGTCAAGATGAGGCAGCACTCCTCGTAGGTTGTAGAATTTTCGTTAGAAATCCACTCTAGCGTTAGTCTACATATGCACATAAGGAATGCAATGTTACATAACTCCTCTTCTTGCACTTTGAGTTAACCCGAGCCTTATTGTTCGTTTGTTCGTTTGTTCTCACTCCTTTGATTGTATTTCTTGTAGCTATGAAGAAATGTGCGATGCCTCGATCGGAACCACTAGTTGATCACCGACCAAGAAGTGAAATGGTTAAGAAGTTGATGTAACGGGGGACTGAGTGGGTATCGTCAGAGAACAACCATACACTGCTTTTCGGAAACGTTATCTTATGTTGTCAGCTATTTGATATCCGTGCAAATACGTAGGAAAATTATCATCTGAATATCACGAAAAAGTCATTGGATAGAAGATCTAGAGCATCACCAACAGTTTTAGGTGCCCGTGGTGTAATGGTTATCGTGGTAGGAAATGGACACGGCGACACGAGTTCAAATCCTGGACGAGGCTGATTGCATTTCACATAGCACTAATACCCTTGGGAAAGGTATGAATCCAATTGTTTTCCCTCCAGCTATGGGTAAATAGTAGGACAGACTAGGTTCTTCAGCCTTGGTGAGGTAACTAGTCTAGGAGAAGGAAAACTCTGAAGTCAAACCTGTTAAACTCCATTTAAAAAATTGACCTTGTGTCATATCCTGCCCGAGCTGGGTTGGTAAATAGGATCATCAACAGTTTTTGTTTAGTGTCAAACTTATAACATCTGTTGTCAAAATTTTTGAGACGAAGCTTAATGATTTTTATCCTTAAGGGTTTTCGGACTATTGTCTTCATCTTTATCATATTTACCCAACAATCAGAACAGGCGACCTCCGTGGATTCAATAAAGAACGTAGTTCGAAGTTCCGTGAAGGTTCCTGAGTTCCACAAACTCCTGAAGAAGGCCAAGGGTATTATCGGCCGACACATCGTGGAAATTACAATGAAGATGAAGACAACAGTCTGAAAACCCTTGACAATAAAAATTAAGACATATGGTTTTTAATTGGGTTTTGCTCCTCTCAAGGGGAATACATTCAACATATTCTAAGCCTCTATGATTGATGGGTCACTCCAAATGAAGTTTGGATTTATATATTTAAAGTAAGAGGAAGTAAAAACAGGCTTTCCCTTAAAATTTGACATAATTTTATAAGCAGTTATCTTGAAAATTACTCAGTCTATTGATTTAATGGATCTTCCATTAAATCAATAGACTGAGTAATTTTCAAGATAACGGTTCCAAGCTGATAAAGGAAAGAAACAGAAGATACCCCGTACAAACAATTACGGACGCGGACTACGCTGATGATATAGCGCTTCAGGCAAATACACCCGCCCAAGCTGAAACCCTGCTACATAGTCTGGAATAAGCAGTTGCTGGCATAGGCCTCCATGTTAACGCAGACAAAACGAAAGCCTTGTGCTTTACTCAAAGAGGCGACATCTCCACACTTAAGGGTGGGCCTTTGAAACTAGAGGACAAATTTACCTACCGAGGAAGCAGTGACTGATAAACTGAGTATGACAACAACACGCAACTAGCAAAGGCATGGGCAGCTATCTATTAACTATCAGTAATATGGAAGTCAGACTTAACCGATAAAATAAAACGCAGTTTTTTTTTCCAAGCAGCGGTCGTGTCGATACTGCTCTATGGATGCACTACATGGACGCTAACTAAACATATGCAGAAAAAGCTTGACGGCAATTACACAAGAACGCTATGGGAAATTTTGAACATGTCCTGGAGGCAACACCCCTCAAAATAGCAGCTGTACGGCCACCTACCACCCATCACGAAAACTATCGGAAGTGGACGAACCAGACATGTCAGACACTGCTGGAGAATTATGGACGAACTTATAAGCGATGTATCCCTGTGGACCCCTTCACATGGACGGACAAAAGCAGGACGACCAGCTAGAACCTATATACAACAGTTCTGTGCCGATACAGGATGTAGTCTGGAAGACCTCCCGGGAGCGATGGACGATTGAGACGAGTGGCGAGAGAGAGAGAGAGAGAGAGAGAGCCTGGGAGATTCGCGATGGGAGCATGACGTGATGATGATGATCTCAATGAAATTGAAACGTTTATGTGTTGAACATCATACGTTTATTCTGGGACAGATTTCATAAGTCTTCATGTGTACCAGTCCAGGCAATAGTTAAGCTCTTGCCAAACACGCTATAGCATGTCTCTGGTATCATAATCCAGTACGGAAGTGATTATCTGTTTGAGTTCATAAATGCTTGCAAGAACATGTGGGTGGTGGACGTAAACTAATCCTTTCACCTATGCGGTGACCCCGGAGGCTATTTCATCAGAAAACTGTCTTCATCTCCACTACGACAAATTCCTCTTTCTCTTGCAGATTCTCATTGAGAAAAGCACGCACTGTCTTCTTCCATTACATATAAAATCTTGATCTGTTTCTCTACATTCTGTGAAAATTTGAGGTTATTTCAACGAGAACTGCCAAGAATTATTGGCCTGCGAATTGATGTCAAGTCTTTTGGACATCCTGTACTTTGGTTTCCTTAGATAAAAAAGAAAAACATTCACGTTGGAAATTTTCTTCACTCCAAGAATAGGGAAAATTTTTTAGTTGTCTCACAGATTAAGTAAAAGTCATAAAGAGGCAAAGGAAGAGAGAAATAGAAAGGGCGTTCAAGCGAAATTGTCTAATATTACAAATAAAATGTTAAAACAAATTCTCAAAAAGAATTCCCCCAAAATTAGCTAAAATATACGAAAAAATGGATAATACGTTAAACTGGAAATAAAAGTTATTTGTGGTTAAATCTAGATAGTCCTAAAACACGAAATTGTCTTTTATGAAGGGAATTCTTATGTTTGAGCTATGGAGTACTCCTTAATTAACATTACATCAAGGTCTACAATTACTCGAAGTGGTAGTACCTTTTAGGGTCTCATATAAAGGATTAAAAAATGTTTATGAATTTTTAGTAAAAGATAAGAATAGGTGATACCAAATAATCGTGTGCAAATTGTTTATATTACATAGGAATACTTGATATCATATAACCATGTGCAAATTATTTGTATTATATAGGGATACTTGATATGATATAACCGTGCGCAAATTATTTGTATTTGATAGGAATACCTGATATCATATAACCGTATGCAAATTATTAGTATTAGATAGGAATAATTGATATCATATAACTGCGCGTAAATTATTTGAATTAGATAGGAATGCTTGATATCATATAACTATGTGCAAATTATGTGCATTAGATAGGAATACTTGATATCATATAAGTGGGCATAAATTATATGTATTCGATAGGAATACTGGATATCATATAACTATGTGTAAATTATTTGTATTAGATAGGAATACTTGATATCATATAACCATGTGCAAATTATTTGTATTAAATAGGAATACCTGATATCATATAACTGTGTGCAAATTATTTGTATTAGATAGTAATACTTGATATCATATAACCGTATGCAAGTTATTTGTATTAGATAGAAATACTTGATATCATATAACCGTGTGCAAATTATTTGTATTAGATAGTAATACTTGATATCATATAACCATGTGCAAATTATTTGTATTAGATAGGAATACTTGATATCATATAACCGCATGCAAATTATTTGTATTAGATAGGAATACTTGATATCATATAACCATGTTCAAATTATTTTTGATTTAAATAGGAATACTTGATATCATATAACTGTGTGCAAATTATTTGTATGAAATAGGATTACTTGATATCGTATAACCGTGTGCAAATTATTTGTATTAGATAGGAATACTTGATATCATATAACCGTGTGCAAATTATTTGTATTAGATAGGAATACTTGATATCATATAACCGCATGCAAATTATTTGTATTAGATAGGAATAATTGATATCATTTTAGCGTGCGGAATTTATTTGTATTTGATAGGAATCCTTGATAGCATATAATCGTTTACAAAAACGTTGTGAATTACAAAAACGACGTAAATATAAACGTACAATGATTATAGCAGAAAATAATCCCAGATAGTTTGACACACCATTAAAATCAATCAGTCAATCCCTTAATCGACCGAGTTAAAATAATCTTGTTTGTCATAATACTCGTGGAGAATTTGTTTGGTGAATACATACCAACACTTTAAAAACAACATTAAAATCTCGGAAATGGTAATTCCATCTTCGTTATTACAGAGAACCTTTCGGTAATCCGTCGTAATTTAAACATCCACCATCAAATTTTCACATTTTTTAAATAAATGTAAGAACTCATTTCATTAAAGAAACCAGATTTTCATATGATCGATAACCTATCAATAGCAGTCTATGTTATCCTTATGCGCATGCTAGCATTGTTATTCTTTCGAGCAGTAGCAGTGTGGGTACAACTGTATGACCGCACCATCTGACTTTAACAAAACGCTTGAAGAAAAAGTCTGATGTGAACTATGCAGGGATACTGTCAGATGAGAACTATGCAGGGATACCGTAAGATGCTTTGAACAAATCCTGGAAGCAATACACCACAAAACAACAGCTCTATTACCACTGGCCACAAATCTCACAAACCATTTAAGTATGATGGTTGGTTTCTTTATTCAATGGCATATTAATCTTCGTAGGTTATTTAATGCCAAAACTATCCAGGTCAAAGAACAGTGGTGGTACTATTTAATCCATATCTGGGGGAATGATAAGAGAGTTCAGAGCTTTTCAAAGGGCATTGGTACGAAAGTAAACGCTATATCGCCACTGTATTTCGAGCTCACTTACATTGAGGCCACTGTTTACTCCTTTAGCTTTTACGTCGAGGTTATCCTTCCTTTGCAAGTAAGACGAGCAAGACCTGGTAGGCAATGCTAGAGAAGCAAGGACGAGCACATAAGTGGTTTTCTGTTATGGACTACTACACATGGACCCATCAGTGCTGGCTGACAAACTGAAAATTACATTCTTCAGCTCTGAGCAGATACTGGAAGCCAAACGTGATAGACGAGAGAAGCTGTGTTATCATTATAATTTGTTGATCTTATAATATTACATAAATTTGTACGTTCCTTGGCTTTCCGGAAATAAAGATATGGATCCAAGTACCAGCTGGAAACAAACCATGTGAAATTGACAGGTATCCATCTTGGAAAGAAGATTGTTCAACCGAACCGATCACCTGCCTACAAGCTGCCAAGATAACCAGTCAACGCAAAAATGATGGCTTATTCCGTAACATTCATGGATATTATAATTGAAATTATATACAAAACGAAAAACATGCTCTCATTGTCAATACAGTCATCGGGTTGGGGCTGTAAAATTCACTGACCGCGTCTCTGCAGAGGGTTAAGACCATAAGAACAACTCTCCTAGATATGATATCAAACCATCTAATGGTGAGGATCCAGTCTTGGAGGTTTGGGGAATGTGGAGTATCCCATCATTGTTATTGTTTCCAAGTCGACTCTGACCCGGAGTTGTAATATCTTTTCGGATTGCATCTATGAGTCAAATAGAAATGTTTAATCATTTACTACACTTAAAACCATTTAACTGTGTGCAAACAAATGAGTAATATTAAATTGAATTATTAGTATTCGATAACAATTATATGCAAATGGAACTATAAGTTTTACTTAAAATCGTTTAACTGTGTGCAAAAAATAAATAGCAATACTTGGAACCATTAAACTGTTAGCAAACAATAAATAGCAATACTTGAAATCGCTGTGTGCAAACAATAGATAACGATATTTGAGACCGTTTAACTGTGTGCAAACAGTAAATAACAACACTTTAGACCGTTGGACAGTGTGCAAACAATTAACTATTTAACTGTGTGCAAATTGATGAGCTCAGGATCGTTTAAAATGTTACCCATAGAATATTCGTTTAAAAACCACATATAAAATACATGCATGAATACATTTGCAGGGAATAAATAAATATATAAAAAATTAAATTGAATTAAAATGATTATTAAAATATGCAGAAATTCCAGACGCCTCTGACAGGAAGAAGGGCTACGCATGCGCAAGGAAAAGGGACCGTACCGACAAAAGCAGGAATCTCACTCTCTTTCAGCTGCAACCAGGGTAGTGCCAACACCTTGCTAACGGGTAGAGGGAGCCATGCGTTCGTCTTAAGACGACGCATTGGCTAACCCTTCCACAGGTAGTAGTCATCTCTTTCACCACCAACCCGGATTTAGACAAACTCCTAAAAGTTACTGTCACGTTTGGAGGTGCCCGTGGTGTAATGGTTATCGTCGTAGGAAATGGACACGGCGACACGAGTTCAAATCCTGGCCGAGACTGATTGCATGGGAAAGGTATGAATCCAATTATTCTCCCTCCAGCTATGGGTAAATAGTAGGGCCGACTAGGTTCTTCAGTCTTGGTGAGGCAACTAGTCTAGGAGAAGGAAAACTCTGAATTCAAACCTGTTAAACTTCGCTTAAAAATTGACCTTGTGTCATATCCTGCTCGAGCGGAGGGGTTGGTAAATATGACTAACACGTCGCTAAAGCTTTATATACCGAACATGTTGTTAAAGCTTTAAATACCGAATTTGAATTTAAATACCAAAGAAAACACTAATACTAAAGCTTTATATACCAAACACGTTGTAAAAGCTTTAATACCGAATTTGGACCAATACATACTCAAGAAATGACTAACGCATTTTTAACACCTTGATTGGGAGATTCAACCATTTTATTTATATTCACTGCATGGTTGTTGAACACAGAAATAAAGGCAAAATATGAAAGATGTCTTCGTCTCCTATCTTTTACTATCTGCTTCTTTCTTATAATTCTTTTAAAGCCCTTATATCCAAGAAGTTAAACCAGCAAGACAACGCGGGGTAAGAATAGAGTAACCTAAAATGGAATTAGATAGCAAACGGCAACACAGCTTGGTTTGGGACTCCATACATTCATGATTTGGCATTAAATAATCTACAAGGGTTGATATGCAATAAAACCCCGCTAACCAACCAATTTTTTTGAATAATCTTGATTTATCTAATGCCTATAATCCAGGGTTAATCTTCACTTATATTTAGTTATGTATAATTAGTATTATCATCTTTTATAATCAAAGATTCCATAAGTTATCATAACTTGTTTAAAGATTTAAGAAGTTTTTGAATAGGTAAAAATGGAAGGAAGAAAAAAGGCATTTTACTATACTTATTTATCTATCTATTTATTCTTAAATTTATTATTAGATTTTAAAAAGTCAGGGTAGTGCCCCTAGAATCGTTAGTAACCAAAGATCGCTCAGAAAGAAATATTTGATTGAGGCAGACGATCAAATTTCGCCGATCAAGAAAAATATACAACGTTTAAGATATTTCGAAGCGGGAGTTATTTTGCTAAAGAAATAACTATATATATGGTTTTCTCTCTCTAAAACGAAACAAACATTTTCCAAGGAAGTTAATTTTTTTTATGTTGTTTCTGGTGTTTGTTTAAAAAACAGAGTCGTCTGCCCTAAGAAGTGAGGAGTGAGTTTTTCCATCCCGGAAAAGAAAATGGTATTTTCCCGAAACATATACGGACTTTATGTGAATGTTTACTTCGACGTTTTTCTTGTTTGAGGGAATAAACCGTGTTAATAAAATTATTATTTCTCTTTTTGCTGTCTTACTTTTTTCGAGTTTTAATATTTGCTGAAATTATATATTTTAGGAACTACATCTTTTTAATTTATTTAGTATATTCCTTGATTTTTATTTTGTGCAAAACAACAGTTTATGTTTTTTTACTATGACGAGTGCCACGAAAACTGTATGAAGAAAAGGTTTGATTTTTTATTGTTTGGAGTTAAAGCTGAAACACTCTGTGACGTATGTCAACGTAAATATTTAACAAGCAAATATTTTCTACGCGTAAAAAGCAATTAGCTATTTATAAATTAAATATTTGGCTATAAAGAAAAATACAGAAAACAGATTATAAAAGAGACAAATGAATGTTTGACTGTGGTTAGAAAAAGTTGAAGTCACAGAATAAGTAATGCATAAAGATGGTTTAGGATGAGGTTAAAGCCATTTGGTTTTAATGTTTAACTGTAATACATTCATCAAAAGATGATCAATACGAACAAACAAACAAACAAACAAACAGAAAAAAAAGCTTTTATAATACAGGGTGTTTCAATATACATTGGACCCATGTGACTATTAACTCTACTGCTAATAATGTTATGTTCTTTTTTGTTTCAGATTTGAAAATAGTATACTATAACAACTATTAATCCTCGATTACAATGCCTTAGACAAGAGATGATTGGTTGGTTGGTTGGTTGGTTGATGGTTGGTTGTATTTTTATAGCATATCAACCTTTTTAGGTTATTTAACGCCAATTCCATTCTTACAGAAATTGTCAGTTCTATTTCAAACAATTCAATTTAGCATGGGTACACAGTTTGACTGTCAAAAACATTTATATTTCAAGCTATTCAGTTTATTGAAAAAGTTCTAATTCAGCTAATTTTGTTTAGACACAGTTGAATGTCAAAAGAGTTCTATATGTAACAATTCAGTTTAGTGTCAGTATAGTTTCAAAGTCAAAAACAGTTCCATTTCAAACAATTCAGTTTAGCATAAGTATGCCGTTAGTTATATTTAACCCATAGATTGGGACCTATCAGGTGCTACCAATCCGGGCCATTGTGGACTTGGGAGCGATGGCAATTAAGGAGTACTCTGCATTCCCCAAACTTCCAGCATCACTGGAACCTCATCATCAGATTGTTTAGTGTCAAAATCCAGGACAGTCCTGGGGGGGTCTTCCCCCTCTGCAGAGAAGCAGTCGGTGTATTCTATGGCCCCAGCTGACTGGGCGAGAACATTTGGAAAGAAACTCAAAATAAGATTGCATGTCCAAAAGGTTTGTACAAAAAAAAACAACATTCATTTGATATCTCTAGCTCAAAGAACGCATTTTTTTACAGGGGGTGTGCCAAGTGACCGCCGTTGCTCTTATCTCAGAAATAAATCATTATCTTATAAATGGGTTGCATTTATCTTTAGACACTTTGTATAACTAAAGTCTAACAAAAGCAAACACATCATTTATTTACTAAATTACTCAAAGCTCTATAAGCAATATGTTGGAAAGTTAGAATGGCCATTTCATTTTTCTGATTGAATGTCCATACTACAGGATGCGATAAGAATATCTAAGATCTTTTAATCTATCATCTATATAATGCATGGAAACCTAGGCATGTGGCAATGGTAGCTCCATCTCGCAAATATTTTACTATTTTTCATCAAATGCAATCAGTTATGATCATTGCCTGGACCAGCCATATTTTAAAAAGTTTGACGAAAAGGCCGCTATATTTATACCTCTGGCGGCCCCGAATTCTTCCAGGTGGATCTTTTTAATCAATGAACCAGTGGTTCTGAAATTTTAAACTCTTGTAACATACTGACCCTCAACCGAGCCGTCAATCAAGAAACAGGTATATCCAGTCGAAGATATCGGAATATCACCTTGACCTGTGGACATGGTTGAATTCGGTGCAGATGCGTACGCCCACAGGAAGCAGGTGGTCGTCCAACAATTATATAACCAGGTGCCACAGATGGTTTGGGTTAGTCAGTTCAGTTCGTGTTGCAGTTGCAGTTGCAGTTGGAGTTGCAGCTCCGGTTGGGGATAAGATGCCGGAGTGAGAACAAGTTTTAGTTGGGTTTCTTTGTTTAATGGCATATCAACCTTCGTGGGTTATTTAATACCAAAGTCATTCTTCTAGAAGAATAATAGTGATGTTATTCAACCCACAGGTCGGAGGATAAGGAGGTTAATTCATTTCCCAATAGTATTTGTCCGAATGTGAACGTAATAGCGCGACTGGAGTTCGAACTAGCTTACAACGATTCCGCAGTCCAGCGTTTTAACCATTACACCACGATGATACCCCCTTATATAAATTGTAATATTCCTGTATTGATACTCGCCTGCAGTCAGGATTGAAACCAAACTTCTAACGCAGACAATCATCTGAAGGTTGCAGTTTCAACCAAGACAGCAGGCAAGTTACAATACAGGAATGCTTAACACTTGTATCCGGTTATGGTTAACAGAATCAGAGCAAGTGACCCCCATGGATTAAATAAAAGGCATTATTTGAAGTTCCGTGTAGGCTCCCGAGTACGACAAGAAACACCTGAAGAAGGCCGGAGGACACATCGGCCTAAACGTTGTGAATATAACAATAACGATGAAAACAATAGTTCAAAAAGTTTCGTCGGGGAAAATCATACAACTAGAAAAATTCCTGTTGAGAATTTTATCCTGTAACGTTGTCATGTGCTTCCCTTTTCATGAGACACTCCAGCAAATACGCTTTTGAAAATCCAAGATTATCCAGTTAAATTTGAATTCAGGGAAGTAAGCATGAAAGTCAATATTAATCTGTTGATATTTCAATCAGGGTTGCCAACCTGAAAAATTATAAGAAATAAATCAGTCTCTATACTTCTTAAAGATGAAGATGATAGCCCGAAAACCCTGAATCATAAAAATCATCAAGCCATGTCTTAGAAATTCAGACCACTAATATCTAGATATATGTTTTACTATTATCCGATAGTCTTGTACAAAGTTACTGGAATAGAACACGGTTTTGATAACAGATTCTAATAGAGTTGCTATATCTGAGTAGTAATATTAATTCTACGGACTGATATATTTGTTGAATTAAAATTGTACACTCAAGTATTGCTATTCTGACTACGTCAGCAAGTCATACTTTTATCGATTACATAGCATATCACCTCTTTAAAAAAACAGCTTAAAAAAACTTCCCAAAATCTTTTTTTTTTTTCACAATATGATTTTTCGAGTGGATAACCTAAGATGAAACTAGTTAAGAATAATGAAAAATTAAAGAAGACAAGAAAGAAGTATTTGTATTTATCGTATCACTTTTGTTCGTCTTTATATATATATATATATATATAAATATATATATATATATATATATAAATTGCGACATTAATATTTGTCGACTTTACAAAGGCCTTCGATTCCATTCACAGAGGAAAGATGGAACAAATCCTACTAGTATACGGCCTACCTAAAGAAACCGTAGCAGCAATAACGATTCTCTATAGAAACACCAAAGTAAAAGTACGATCACCAGATGGAGACACAGAATACTTCGACATTGTAGCAGGAGTACTACAAGGGGACACCTCTTTATCATTTGTCTAGACTACCTACTTAGAACATCGATTGACAAAATCAGAGAGAACGGCTTCGAGCTGATAAAGAAAAGAAGCAGAAGTTACCCCGCAAAAATAATTACCGACGCCGACCACGCCGATGACATAGCGATACTGGCAAATACACCCAACCAAGCCGAAAAACTACTGCATAGTTTGGAACGAGCAGCCGCAGGCATAGGCCTCTGTGTCAATGCACACAAAACGGAATATATGTGCTATAATCAAACGGGGGACATCTCCACTCTAGACGGAACCCCTCTCAAACTAGTAGACAAATTCACTTACCTAGGAAGCAACGTCGCATCAACAGAAAAGGAAATCGACACGAGGTTAACGAAAGCATCAAGAGGCTATCAATTATATGGAAATCAGACCTAACCGATAAAATGAAACGCAGTTTCTTCCAGGCAGCGGTCGCATCGATACTGTTACATGGATGCACTACATGGACTCTAACAAAACGGCTGGAGAAGAAGCTAGACGGCAATTACACGAGAATGCTGCGAGCAATCTTGAACAAGTTCTGGCGGCAACACCCCACAAGACACCAACTGTACGGCCACCTACCTCCTATCACGAAAACTATTCAAGTTACACGAACCAGACATGCAGGACACTGCTAGAGAAGCAGGGACGAACTCATAAGTGATGTACTCTTATGGACCCCCACACATGGCCTTGCAAAAGCAGGACGACCAGCACGAACATACATTCAGCAACTATGTGAGGATACAGGATGTTGTCCAGAAGACCTGCCTGAGGCGATGAGCGATAGGGAGAAGTGGTGAGACAGGGTCAGGGATATCCGTGCTACCAGCATGACATGATGATGATGATGATATATATATACATATATATATATATAAGTAAGGTGTAAGTTGGCCGACTGTAGTCGAGGGCGACCAGAAGGTTTTCTTTTTAATGGTTACTACACAGGGATGTAGGAGAGGGTGCTCTTCCATTCCCTGTATTACTCCTCTTTACCCTTGATACGTAAATTATAACGCTGCGTTTTAAGCAAGCAGGCATCAAGAACTACTTTTTGAGTCTTTGGTAATTGAATCCCAGTTTTCAGCACCAGTGAACACTCTAGCCATTATGCCAATATATATATATACATATATATATATATATATATATGTATATATATATATATATATATATATATATATATATATATATAAGTTAACATTGCACAGAAACACAGTCATCTCTGCTTGGTGATTGCCAGTGTCTCACCTAGGCTATCCAAACAGAGATATTTCAAGATCGATATTGAACACTCTTTATATAAATATAATTTCGATGAATATTGCAAAGCACATCACACACACACACACACACACACACACACACACACACACAGTGGAGCCTTGACTTCCTAAAACACCATGATACGAAAAATTCAGAATACGAAACGGTGTTCGAAGAAAATTCCGTCCCATTTAACGAAAAATATTCAAAATCGAAAGTTCCGCCGACAGCGATCCTCCCAGAATTCATTTCGTTGCATCTCGTGAACGCTTTCTGGTACTTTTATCTTTTCAATATCTAATTAAATGACTATGTTATCATTAACAAATATATTCCTTTTGGTTGGTATAATATTTACTGTCTATACGATTTCTTCTTGGGGCAGTAGAGAATTGCACCATATATAGGGTAAATTTCGTCCCATAATACGAAAGTTCCAAGATACAAAACCCCTTCGGAAAGAATTAAATTTGTATCTCCCGGTATCATTATATATATATGTACATATATATATATGTACATATATATATATATATACTAAAAAGAACTAATAGGGAAAATGTATGAATTTTTAAGAATATTTCTGGGTAATGAATAAGATTTAGTTTGGTTTAGGTCGGTTCGCCAATGATCCGAGAGACCGAAGTTCAATCTCAGGTCGTGTCATACCAAAGACTCAAAAAATGGTACTTTATACCGTCTTGCTTAACACTCAGTATTATAAGGTAACAATCAAGTGTAAGGTGGAGTAATACAGGGAATGGAGTAGCCCCCTCTCCTACACCTCTGTGTCGTAGCTATTGAAAAGTGAGCCTTCGGATCACCCTCGACTATGGTGGCCAACTTTACTTACTTTATTCATTTAATTGCATATCAACCTTCATCGGTTATTCAATACCACAGCCATCCTTGTAAAAGGAAAGTGGTGCTACCATTCAGCCGATAGCCAAGAGAATAAGGTGGGTTCTTCCCTTTCCCAAAGATATTAGTCTGAAAGTGAACGTAATGAGACGACTGGAGTTCAAAGTAGTTTTCTATATTGTTGCATCTCAGCATGTTAGCCACTAAGTAATAGGGTTTTCCCTAACGTACGCACAAAGGAATGTAAAACCAGATGAAAATGGTGTATCGCCCGAAAGATTCTATTTTTCAAAGAATAGTACAGTTCTCACCATTCTTTAGATGTTTTCAGACAATGAATTTCTTTCTTAATAGTATAAAAACAATCTAAACAATTTAGAAAATAGCTGAAGTTATTCCCCAAACCCCTTGAAACCCTGTCTCTTATTCTTCTTCGTCTGTTGTTTTAACTAAACATGAATTACCGAAAGTCTACTGCCGATATATATATATATATATATATATATATATATATATATATATATATATATAGATATATCACAATCTTCTTTTTGTTCGTACTATATCCTTTTTTATATTTTCCAATATTTCTAGCTTTCTTTAAAATCATATTGTTGTTTTTGTATAACTTTTCTGTTGCAAGCTTATAAGGCAAATAAAATCTTAAAATATAGGCTTGGCTTTCTGCGTTCATTCAATGTCGATTTGCTCGTAAACAAGAAAAGAAAACAACATATTAATCTTTGTTCTTTTCAACCAAACATGAATTAACGATGCCTATATATATTGGGTGCGATAGGTGAGTTGTCGTCTAAATTACACAAAAATTGAAGTATCTTACTTATTGTTATATATTTACGAAAATCAAAGAATTATCTGAAAATACTACGGATTAAATTAAAAGAAATCGCCATTGGTTTCAACCATGGCTTCCAAACGAATTCGGAATCTTCTATAAGCTTTTCCGACTGTTTCTTTGTTTAAATTGGTAAATTCTGGCGTTATAATTGTCTCCAGTTTATCTTTGGTGTCGCACAGAGTTTTATTGGTCTCTCAGTCTGATGTATACTCATAATACATATACATAATACATGCGGAAACATAGTCAACAATAATGACGAACTTCAATGAACGAACGAACGAACGCACTTCTTTATAAAAATATATCTCTCACATTTTATTCCCGAAGGGGTTGATGTTGGTGGTGTGTGAGAGGTGAGTTGGAGACGGGGACAGACTGCTACATATTGACCCAAGTTCTTCTGACCATAGCAACACTTCTTTCTCATCCTGGCTGTGGTTGATCAACCGTGGGTCACTGAGGGCCCAAAGGTGTTTGTCTGCTTTTGGCTCTCACTTCGGCATCTTGTCCCCAACTGACTCCAATTCCAACTGCCTCAAGCCGTCTGTGTCCTGGTTATATTTTTGTTTGACGTCCACCTGCCTCCGCTGTTCTTCCTCATATTTACACAGGTGCATCTCTTGATTGACGGCTCGGTCGAGGGTCAATATGTTACAAGTCAACCTCACCCTACAATAATCAAGGGAATTGCAAGCTAGGGAATTAGCGGCCCAGATGTTAGGGGTGATTTGGTGGTAGAAATTTTACAAGATCAAACACCAGGTTCTTCTGCTAGTCTGGCACAACACAGAGTTCTGATGCCGTATACGAAAATTGAAGCATAACGTCACCATTTCTAGTGACCTCCCCAAGTTATGTGATGTGGATCAGGTTTTTGGTTTTTATTTGTGCAAATATAAATCTGTTCTCAGATTGACACCGAAAAATTTTGAAATTTTCGAATGGTAAATTTGGCGTGAATGCCTTGCCGTAACTATTATGCAGTTTCCAAATTTCTGGATAGGTGAATTGTATCATGATGTTACATTTTTTTATAGACAGTGCCAAAATGATTTTAATTTGGTGCACTGTAGACAAAAAATGATGCTAATAAAACACACGCACGAAATTAATAATTTAAAATGGCAAAAATTTACTCATCACACCCTATATATATATATATATATATATATGTGTGTGTGTGTGTGTGTGTGTGTGTGTGAATATTTCAAATCACGATTATCGTGACAAAATTATCATGATTAAAGGTATTATTGCAGTATTTGAAAAATATACTGAGAATGACATAAAATACTCTATAATTTACAGGAAATATCTTTTTTCTTATTGGGAGTAAAAGTAAAGTCTCATCGTACATTAACATCCGTAATAGATTCCTCTGCTAAAAAAACATGATCTATGACTGGCAAAAATCGATGGATTAATCCACTATTTAAGGATAATCTATAAGAGAAGCCAAAGTGATATGAGTTAAGAATGGGTTTATTTTTACACACACACACACACAAGGGAACCTTCAGGTGACCCTCGACTACGTTCGGCCAACTTACTTACCAGCCCAATAGAATAATGGTTAGACTTTTTGCCAATGGCCTCGGAGACCTTGGTTCAATCCCAAGTCGAGTCATACCAAAGACTCAAAAAATAGTACTTGAGTCCTCCTCCTTAAACACTCAGCATTATGAGGTACGGATCTTGGATAGGTGGGGCAATCCAGGGAAAGCGGTTGTACTCTCCCCTATACTTTCGTGCAGGTAGCTTAGGGTCACCGTAGACTACGGTCAGCCAACTTAACTTACATATGTAAACGTTTGTCATAGTTTCTAAGGAGTATCATCTCCTCCTCAGCTCTTCTCACTGATAAACTGCCAAAGCCGAATCTTTTCTGCATAGCAAATCCTTGAGTCCTCCAAACTTAACACTCAGTATTATAAGGTACGGAACAAGGGTAGGTGGAGCAATCCAAGGAAAACAGTAGCAGGGGACATTGGCTTCTACGAGAATGCAAATCATAGCTCATGCCTTTAAAACAATAAGCAGGTCTCTAAATTTAGAAGACAAGTTCACATATCTTGGTAGCAATATCGCATCTACTGAAAGTGAAGTCAACATTCTCTTTGTGAAAGAGTGGACTGCTATTGACAGGTTATAAATCAAACGGAAATCTAATCTATCTGATAAAATGTAACTTGATTTCTCCCTTGCTGTGGCTGTGTCAGTACTACTGTATGGATGCACCACCTTGACGCTAACAAGACGCAGGGAGAAAAAGCCAAAGTAGAGCTACACAAGAACGATACGGACTGTTTTGAACAAATACATGAAGCAGCACCACCAAAGAAAAAGCAGTTGAATGGCCACACAGCTCTCATCTCACTACTGGAAAAGTAAGAACAAACTCATAAACAAGGTTCTCTTATGGACTCCTGTACATGGAGGTGCCAGTATTGACCGAACAGTGACGACTTATTTACATCTGTTGTGTGTTGACGCCGGATGCAATCTAAAAGATCTGCATAAACGATGGATGATAGGTACGGATTGTGAGAGAGTCAGGGAAACTTCTTGCTATCAGAAAGACTTGACAATGAAGATGATATATACACAAAATGTGTCTGTAAGTAACAGGACTGGTGTTACAAACAATCTTTTCAATTCCAAACGGCAAACTACATTTTTACCTTTGGAGAAATGGTAGATTTTGGTATATCTGACAATATTCAAGGAAGAAGTTCTTCAGACATGAAGAGGTTCTTCCTTGAATAAAGAACGAAATATCACTACTAAAGCCGTTGTAAGAGTTTGGTTTATCCACTTTTCCACTTATTTTTCTCGCTGTTACCTTTCCAAAGTGTTGGGTATCACTCACCTTTTTCCACACAATGAACAAGTCCATCTGCCATATATAGCAGTAGCTACTAATACCAGGGCAGACTAGAAGGTGAAGAGCAGCTTATAGGAATAGTATTAGAGCGTTGGAGACTGGAGATCGTACTAGATCTCCTTATTTGCTACCGTAATAACGGAAGCCAATTCTATAGTTGGACTATATCTTTATTCTGTATTCACCAATCCTATATTCTTGTCTACTAATAGTCTCTCTATTGTATATACTTTTCCCTGAGAATATATCTCTATTTCCTCTCATATCGTTGTTTGTCCTTTTACTTTGGTCGTATATTGTAACAGCGCCAAATGCGTTTCCCGGACGTTTGTTTACCAATCCCCTCTGTGCCCACGTTATGTTTGAAAGATCCACAGATAGGGAATTACGCAATCCATCCGGAACTTCTTTTTACGGTCAGGGTGATTCGTTAGAAGAAAGTTGCCTGGGTGTTGACTACTCAAAGATAAGAAAAACTTTCCGACGACAAATAACACTCGTTTATTGGAACGTTTTGGTGTAACAGTAACATTTTCAATATCTTTTTATAGAACATTGTCACTTTCGTATCCACTTATAGTGTCCGATGTTCAGATTGCATGCGAGAGAGAGAGAGAGAGAGAGAGAGACAGACAGACAGAGAGACAGAGAGAGATAGAATCTGAAAGGGTCTATAAACAGAGACACCAAGAAACACCCCCATAACCCGAACTGAACTCTTGGAACGCCAACTTATGACAGAGTACTGCCGACTATGTTAAATTGAATTGTTTGAAATAGAACTGATTGAGCATTTAACTGTGTGATGCCATCTCACTAAGCTATTGCGTTATCTCCCACGTGTTCCAAGTTTCCCCTTATTTTCATTTCCTCAGCGAAACTTGTGACAAGACTGGAATCTATTTTGTTTACATTTGGTCTTCCTGTGTAGAAATGATTGTTCCCATGTCCGCTTCAGAGTGCACTAGCTGGAGCTTTTAACTTTGATTTACGTTTCCGCTCAATGATTTTAGCTTACTTCAGAGTTAACTGAAAATCTCACGGCCCAACCAAACCAGATAATAAAATGATTAATACAATCAAGCATCACCGCAACAATGCCTCTCTTCCATGTTTCTATGCTCTGTTAGAAGGATTCTTCTGGGATGCTCCTCAGTCTCTTCGTTAAAAACACTTTTGATGGCCTTTAAAACGGGTCCCCTTGAAAATGCCCTATGAGCTTGGAGAAAAGAAAAATGCACCCGAAGAAAAAACAAGTGAATTATCAGCCAACATTGCTGTGTCCATGTAAGGATATGCATTGCTGAACGTCACCCGGGGCAGCAAAATACACCGACTGGATATGATACTAAACTATCTAATGGTGAGGTTCCATTAATGCTGGAGTTGTGGTAAAGGCAGGCCGTGCAAAAGCAGGACGACCAGCACGAACATACATACAGCAACTATGTGAGGATACGGGATGTTGTCCAGAAGACCTGCCTGAGGTGATGAACGATAGGGAAAAGTGGCGAGAGACGGTCAGGGATATCCGTGCTACCAGCACGACATGATGATGATGATGATGATGATGATCCCTTCATTGCCATTGCTCCCAGGTTCACTCTAGACTGAAGTGGTAGCACCTGATAGGGTCATATCTCTGTGTCAAATAGAATTAATAAATATCAAAACAGTTCTATTTTAAAAAAATCAGTTTAACGTAAGTACAATTTCAATATCAAAACAGTTTTATTTCAAGTAATTCAGTTTAGCATAGGTACGTAGCTCAAATATCAAAACAGTTCTGTTTCAAACAATTCAGTTTAGTATAATTACGTAGATTAGTTCTATTTGACCCATAGATAGGACCCTATCAGGTGCTATCACTCTGGGCCAGTGTCGACCTGGGTGCGATGGCAATGAAGAGGTACTTCGGGTTTCTCAGCATTACTGGAACCTCACCATCAGATTGTTTATTGTCATATAAACCGGACCAGCGGTTAGAGTGTTCGCCAATGGCCCGGGAGACCTGGGTTCAATCCCAGGTCGAGTCATACCAAAGACTTTAAAAATGGAACTTGATACCACCTTGCTTAACACTCAGCATTATAAGGTACGGTTCAAGGGTAAAGTGGAGCAATCCAGGGAATGGAGTAGCGCCCTCCCCTACACCTTGGTGTAGTAACTATCGAAAAGGGAGCCTTCGGGTCACCCTCGACTATGGTCGCTAACTTTACTTACTTTATAGGGGGTGTCCTCGTGGTGTAATGGTTAAAGCAATGGACTGCGGAATCGTAGTACGCGAGTTCGTACTCCAGTCGCGCTATTACGTTCACTTTCGGGCAAATACCCTTGGGAAAGGTATGAACCTTCTTATCCTCCCAGCTATGGGTTAGATAGTACCACTACTCTTCTTCTCGGAGAATGGCTTTGGCTTTGGCTTTAAATAACCTAAAAAGAGTTGATATGCCATTAAAAAAAACAAAGAAAGGAACAAAGTAATAATTATATTATTTTTCAATTAATTTTTTCTATTTACTAATACTCTATTGTTTGCACACACTTGTAGAGTTTCAAGTAACGAATAATAAGGCCCGCTGTGGTAGCACCTGATAGGATCTTATTTATGGGTCATTCGATTAATTTCCTTTCGACTTGGGCCCCTTCGTTCTATGTCCCATTCTAATAGCAAGGTACCTCTATTTATATTATCTAAAGGCATGAAACTTACGTCCAAAGGCGATCGGTATTCTATCGTCAGTCTCTCAATTTTTTCCTATGTGATAAGGCGTCATTTGTTTGAACACAGTTGTTGATTTTCAAGTAATTTATTGTATCGTGGCTCATACCACGTGACTTCCGGTATCGCGGAGGTATAAAAGACGTTGTGTTCCTTAAGTCCCGGGAGTTCTGCAAGATCTCGGTTAGAAGTAAGACCAACTTCGGACGTAATACCCACAGCTCAAGACTTACATTTGTTGGACAGTACCACGTCAGTTAATAAATAATTAACTGTTTATTTACAGTGTATCTCTTCCTCACCACGATACAACATAACTAATAATAATCCTTTACAAAAAAATATAGCTTCAATTGACTATTCTTAATATAAATACTTTACATCAAGTATTCCTATCAAATACAAATAATTTGCCACATTTATATGGTTTCAAATACTCTTATCTAATTTATATCGCACGAAGTAATATGGTATTAGAGTTATATAACATATGATATGGAAATTTCGGTTCCTTCCTAGTGACACCATGTGTTTTGACAAGCCATGACTTTGTGATAGGTAAACGAGGATGGCAGTGCGTCGGGGCAGGCCGGTCGAGCAGGTGTGCAACCGGAAGGAGACCGTGTGATAAGAGAACCACACGGTCAGATTTAGACAGAGTCCAGAGAATCGAGAGTCGGGAGGGATATGCAGCCGATCAGAGGCATTAGGTCGTCTCTGACGATACGGCTTGCAAGGGGGTGCAAGTGTTGGCACCCCTTGGCTCCCGGAAGAAGATATGGGACAAGAAGAAGTCCCCTCTCTGAGTATATGTCTCTCCATCTATCTCTCAAACTAACAACAAACCGTGTTCCCCTTTCGAGAATAAAATGAGAGATATATTTTTACATATACAAGTTATTCGTTGTTCATAAAATTAAACAGAGTATACAACATTAGGTATTCCTGTCTATAACAAATAATTTGTATACAATTATGTAGTTTCGAGTATTAATCCCTGATACAAATACTTTTTAAATTGTTATGTGCTTTCAAGTAATAATAACAATAATTTACACACATATTTTTAGATTTTAATAATTATTTCTTCTTAACAATAAACATTTATTTAAACACAGTTATATGGTTTCAAGTAACTAATTATAATCCTTAATAAATAATTATAAATTTGCGACCTAAGTTGAGGTTGACTTGAAGGATACCTTCTCCATAGCCACTACATCACGGTGTAGAAGAGGGCACCTCCCCTTTCCCTGAATTGCTCCACTTGGCCCTTGAGCTATACCTTATATTGCTGAGTGTTAAGCGAGGAGGCATCAAGTACAACTTTTTGAGTCTTTGATATGATTCGACCTGGGATTAAACCCAGGTCTTTCGGGCCGTTGGCAAACACACTATGACTCGGGAGCTTCAAGTAACTCTTCTTATTAAAAATAACATTTAGGGTGATTGATAACTAACTACCCATGTTAAAATTCTTATAATTTGTTTTTTGATTATAGTTTTTACAAGAAATAACCATACAAAGAAAGTGTATTGCACGGATATTTATTTAATATGACCACCAGTATTTGCAACCAGCTTTTCAAGCCACTTTGGGAACTGAATCAACTAATTTCACCATGAATTCTTGCTTCGATGGAAGACAACTTCTCGTAAACGCTTTTCAAGTTCTTTCAGTGATTGGTTAAGTAGAGTAAACTTACTCCTTTTTACCAACTCCAAAGAAAAAAGGCACTGGTAGACCGGACTTCACGACGACCCAACTATCTTCTGGGAAATTGGACCTTCGTCCATTGGCGAACAACAATAACAAAATATGGAAGAGCGCTATCTAGAATTAAAATCTTATCCAATATTCTCCAAAGTACGTATAACTGGCCAGATTACATCTTGCAGCACGAGGAAGTACCCTTAGTATTCATGTCATTGTGAAAAGTACTTACTTTTCATCACTCTAATTTTATGGTAGCAAGTATTTTTATTGAAACTAATAACATTTAAACCGATAATCCCAATCAGCTGAGGCTATAGAATACACCGACTACATCTGGAGAGAGGGGTAAAAATATCCACAACGCGTGAACTGGGTATGGCGTTCTCATAGTGAGGCTCCTTTGGGAAATATCGAGTACTCCTTCGGTGCTTTCGCTTCTAGGTCCCCTCTGTCCTGGAGTGGTAGCCCCTGAGAAGGTCCTATGTATGGGTCAAATAAAACAGTTTGACATTTAAAAAAAACTTATGTTAAATTGAATTGTTTGAAATAGAACTGTTTGAGCATTTAACTGTGTGAAAACAAAACGACTGATGTCTAGTTGAATTGTTAGTAATATATAGCAATACTTGAAACCATTCAACTTTGTTAATTTATGCTAAATTGAATAGCTTGAAAGAAAACTGATCGTTTATCTGTGAGCATGGATGCTAATTAAAGGGATGGAGAAAAAACCTGACGGAAACTACACAAGAATGCTGCGAGCAATATTGAGCTCGTCCTAGAGGCAACACCCCACAAAACAGCAGCTGTACGGCCATCAACCACCCATCACGAAAAATATCAAAATTAGACGAACCAGACATGCAGGAGACTGCTGGGGAAGTAGGAACAAGCTCATAAGTGATGTACTCTAGTGGATCCCTTCACATGGCTGAGCAAAAGCAGTGCGAACAGCTCGAACATATATAAAGCAGCTCTGTGTAGATACGAGATGTCGCCCCGTGGACCTGCCAGAAGCAATGGACGATAGGGAGGGGGGCGAGAGAGAGGGTCAGGGATATCTATGCTGATGGTGCGACATGATGATGATGATGATGATGATGAAACAAATGACTGGTAATTAATTGAATTGTTAGTGATAGATAGCAATACTTGGAATCATTTAAGTTTGTCGATTTATGCTAATTTGAATTGGTAGAAATAGAACTGTTTGATTATTTAACTGTGAATAAATAAATGAATGTTTAATTGAATTGTTAATGATACATAGCAATACTTGGAACCATTTCAGTTTGTTGATTTATGCTAAATTGAATTGTTAGAAATAGAACTGTTTGATTATTTGACTCTGAATAAATAAATGACATGTTTAATTGAATTGTTAGTGATACATAGCAATGCTTGGAACCATTAAACTTTGTTGATTTATGCTAAATTGAATTGTCAGAAATAGAACTGTTTGATCATTTAACTGTGAATAAATAAATTACTGATATTAAATTGAATTGTTAGTGATACATAGCAATAGTTGAAACCATTTAACTGTGTGCGAAGGAAGGAGGAATGTTCAATAAATTAATTAGTCTTAAATAGTGATACTTGTAACCACTTACGCCCCTTTTTTACCCGCGCGAAGAGCGATGCGGTTTGTGAATGTGGTTTGAGTATGAGTCATGGTTATCTTTCGATGGCTGTTTTTTATTTTCATCTATAGAAGCCACTCTTATAGATGAGCAGCAGTAGTTCCCCGATCGAACTGACAATCCTGAGCGTTAAGCCGCAAGACTCAAACGTTCAGGAAATATTAGGCATTGCGAATTCGAACACCTTCACGTACACGATGCTGCTTCCCATGAGTACGTGGAAAAAAAAAAATAAATAAAAATAAAAATAAAAATAAAGAAAGTAAAATAAAAGTAGAAATAAATAAATAAAATAAAAATAAAATTAGAAAAATAAAAAATAAAAAATAAAAAAATCAATAAAAATAAATCCTTTCACCTTAAGTTTTAACTTAGTTAAAGTCCAGGACTCGTATATTCAAAAAATTTTGGGATATGTTTTATCTTGTCATCCGATACAGGCCCTACCAGGTTTTTATTTTATTTATTTTTAGTGGAGGTGGAATGCTAAATTTCTAAGTTTGGCGCGGTAAATTCAAACAATTCTTAAGTTGACTCGTGATAGTTGCACCTGGTAAAACAATTTAGTCGATTAGAAATATATCAAGATTCTTAGATTAAAATATAACAATAATTCACCAGCAGATTTTACAAGTCATAGAAAATCCAGTGTTATTTTTAAAAAAGAAAATTGTACTAACCTCTACCCAACGAGTCTTCCCTCACAATTGTTTAGGTTTTTTTTTCTATATATCCACATATTTATGAAGCTTTTATGTCTTTCCTTATATTTATAAGGCCACCTGATTCTAGAATGTTCCATTCCGAATATTTCTTTAGCGTTTGGTAGGGCCGTTTTTTGGGGGGGGGGAATTTGTGATAACTGGGAGTGTTTGCATTTGTCGGTACAAGAATCTATACTAATTTATGCTAAATTCCTAAGTTTGTGGCTAGTGGACAAATTCACCTACCTAGGAAGTAGCGTCTCATCAACAGAAAACGACATAGACACACGGCTGACGAAAGCATGGACGGCTATAGATAGGCTCTCAATAATATGGAAATCAGACCTGACCGATGAAATGAAGCGCAGTGTCTTCCAGGCAGCAGTTGTATCGATACTGCTATATGGATGCACTACATGGACGCTAACCAAACGGCTGGAGAAGAAACTTGACGGCAACTACACAAGAATGTTGAGAGCAATACTGAACAAGTCCTGGCGACAACACCCCACGAGACGCCAACTGTACGGCCACCTACCTCCCATCACGAAAACTATACAGGTCAGACGAGCCAGACACGCCGGACACTGCTGGAGATGCAAAGACGAGCTCGTTAGTGACGTACTACTATGGACCCCCACATATGGCCAAGCAAAAGCAGGACGACCAGCCCGAACCTACAAACAGCAGCTATGTGAGGACACAGGATGTAACCCAGAAGACCTGCCGGAGGTGATGAACGATAGGGAAAAGTGGCGAGAGATGGTCAAGGATATCCGTGGTGGCGGCACGTCTTGATGATGATGATGATGATGTAACCACTTAACTGTTAGTAAACAAGTGATTCGTATTGAATAGAATTACAAATGTTAGTAATAATTTAAACCATTTAACTATGTAGATTAAACCGCAATACTAGTGTGCCAAAAAATTAGTTGAGACTAATTTAAAAATGAAATTACTATTGACCAACTAATCTCTTACATATCATGTATGCCTTTTTAACTGTGTGCAAACAAATGACCGATGTTAATCTATGACTGTTATATAGCAATATCTAAAACCATTTAACTGGGCGCAAACAAATGATTAGTAATTTGGTTTGGTTTGGTTTTAAGGCACATAAACCATTGCAGGTTACTGATACCGAATCCATTTTTCTACATATAAACAGTTCTATTTCAAACAATTCAGTTTAGCATAGAAAAATAGTTTTAGTTCAAACACTTCAGTTTAACATATGTGCACAGGTTCAATGTCGAAATAGTTCTATCTTTAACAATTCAGTTTAGCATGAGTACACAGTTTAGTTATATTTGACCCATAGATAGAAACCTATCACATGCTATCCTTCCCGGTCAGAGTGGATCTGGGAGCGATAGCAAAGAAGGGTTACTCTGCATTCTCCAAAGCTCCAGCAGTACTCGAACATCACCATCAGATTGTATAATGTCATATACAGGACACTCGTTTAGGGGTCTTTCCTATGTCAAGAGAAGCAGTCGGTGTATTCTACAACAAATAAATAGTCGTAAATAGTGAAATTATCCGTACTAGATAGTGATATCGAAACAATTAAAATGTATGCAAAAAAAAAAAAAAAAAAAAAAACGAACCCAGATTTGTTTAAATATTCTATCAACAAAATAGGTTTACACTTCATATATTCGATATATGTATAAATATGATTTGGCATTAAATAACCAACAATAGTTGATACGCCATAAAACCCGAGCAAACCATTTTAAAGAGAAGAAATGGTCCAAATGGACCTGGGAATAATTGCAATGAAGCGGTATTCCACACACTCCAGACTGAAAGACAAGAGCCTTACCTTTGGATTCAATTTATTTTTATAACCAGGGTACCTTTTTAAACTCATACAATCAAATCTAGCTGATTTATTTTGTTTAATCTTTTATCTAAGAATTTAAAAATAATCAAAGATACAGACCTTGTCACTTTTTACTTTTTGGCTATATCTGCGGAAATAAACGGAAAATAACGGAATCTACATAAACATGATTTATTATTTGCTATTCTTTATCAACCATGAGTTGTCCATCGACCAAAGTTCTTTCACTAGATTCGTTTTTTAAAGAGATATACTACATTATACGCTAAAATTGTGACAGGAACTGTAAATAGCAAAAATAAAACTATTCTTACAAATCAGTAGTTTGAAATACCAGGTTTTAAAACTGTATGTTGACGGCAGTAATTAAATAATACTTTTTTTCTCCAAAATAGACACTAATGTTTAATATTAGGCAAACTGCAATCATTTTTTCGCCGACCTAAAGGAAATTTATGAGATTCGAAGAAATGGACATTAATAAAAGCATCCCTGTCTCGCTTTGACCTTCTGACCCCCACCTTCTAATTTCTGACTGGTGAGATTCATCAATATTATTTCTTTTCTTTTTGGTAGTTAGATGGGACTGGATTAGGTTTACAATTTGATTCCGATCCAGAACTGGACATCCGAAGGAAGACTGCGGTCTGGACTCGCAAGCAGGCAAAAACACGTCTCACAGCCTAGCAACGGTGCAATTTTCACTATTTTTGGCGGGAGTGAGTTTAATTTTGTGATTAGTATCGACCCGTACGTTTCTGCTTTGGGGCGATGCACACACACAGACACACACTGATGCACACATCGATACACATAGACACATAGAGAACGGCGTCCCTGGATCTCATCTCGTGAAGGTCATATCTTGTCGAAGAGGGCGGGCTACTATGGATCTTCGGAAAGAGAGAAAATAAAAATAAAAAAAGGTTCCGTAATAAAGCGGAGAGCATTGGGTGGTGGGTAGTGATTGGCCCCTCCCATTCAGGAATTGAAAGTTTATTTACAGGGTGTCGGTGCGTCAGGGTAATGTTAGCTATTTGTGATTTCTCGGGGTTTGTGTGAAATCGATTTGTCTAGACGGGCAATCTATGGTTGAAACTTGATCGATTGTCAATAGTTGAAGAAAGCGTCTCTTGTTTATCTATAACTTTAGGCAAAAAGATGAGCATTATTGCGATGTTAAATAGACATAAGTACATTTATAATTCAATATATTCCTAGAGATATTTCGATACCCAAAGACACCCGAAGAAACAAGCAGAAATGCATATACATGCAAATAATAATAATAATAATAGAAAGAATGTGAAAAGAGGGATAAGTACCTCGACCTTGCTAGGGGACTGAAAAAACTGTGGAACATGCCGGTGACAATTTTACCAATTGTAATTGGTGCGTATGGAACAGTAACTAAAGGATTGCTAAAGAGACTAGAGGACTTGGAAGTTGGCAGACGAGTGGAGACCATCCAAACGACAGCATTGCTGAGAACGGCCAGCATACTAAGAAGAGTCCTGGAGACTTGAGGAGACTTGCTGTCACTCAGACTCCAGTGAAAAACCATCGGCTAACGCTGATGTGAAAAGCTCTAATGAGTGAATAATAATAATAATAATAATGGAAAAAATGTGAAAAGAGGGATAAGTACCTCGACCTTGCTAGGGGACTGAAAAAACTGTGGAATATGCAGTTGACAATTATACCAATTGTAATTGATGTGTTTGGAACAGTAACTAAAGGATTGCTAAAGAGACTAGAGGACTTGGAAGTTGGCGGACGAGTGGAGACCATCCAAACGAGAGCATTGTTGAGAACGGCCAGCATACAAAGAAGAGTCCTGGAGACTTGAGGAGACTTGCTGTCACTCAGACTCCAGTGAAAAACCATCGGCTAACGCTGATGTGAAAAAGCTCTAATGAGTGAATAATAATAATAATAATAATAACACTACTGGGTGGGGAAAGTGATCAACTGGAAAGTGTGCAAGAAGTTTAGATTCGACCATATAAACAAATAGTATACGCTCAACTCAGAATCTGTCCTGGAAAATCAGATGCCCAAAATTCTATGGGATTATGACACGAAAATATATCACCTAGTCTCGGCCAGAAAACCAGACAGAGTGATTATCAACAAAAAAAGGAGAGTCAACAAAATAGTGGACTTTTCTGTTCCAGCCAGACTCACGGTGAAATTGAAAGAAATAAAAAAAGAGATAAGTACCTTGACCTTGCCAGAGAACTGAAAAACACTATGGAACATGAAAGTGACGATAATACCAGTTGTAATAGGCGTTGTCGTTACAGTCAGAAAATGAACGGTACAGGGAGTGGAGGACTTGAAAATACGAAGACGAGTAGAGACCATCCAAATAACGACATTATTGAGAGCGGTCAGAATACTGAAAAGAATCGTGGAGACTTGAGGAGACTCCTGTTGAAAATCACTAGATAGCGCTGGTGTAAAAAAAAAAAACTCTCAAAAGAGAAAAAAAGGATAATTATAACAAAATAATAGCAGCACAAAAGAACGCCATAAGGACAAATTACGTTGAAGCAGAAATAGGCAAGACACAACGAAATAGTAAATGCAGTTAATTTGGTGACAGAAACGAAACGATTCATCATATGATAAGCGAATGCAGCGAATAAGCGCAAAAAGTATAAGACTAGACACGACTGGGTGGGGAAGGTTATCGACTGGGAATTGTGCAAGAAATATAAATTTGACCATACGAACAATGGTATATACACAACCCGTGGTGTAATGGTTATAGTTATAGGAAATGGACACGGTGACTCGAGTTCAAAACCTGGACGAGCCTGATTGCATTTGACATAGCACTAATACCCTTGGGAAAGGTATGAATCCAATTATTCTTCCTCCAGCTATAGGTAAATAGTAGGGAAGACTAGGTCCTTCAGTCTTGGTAAGGCAACTTATCTAGGAGAAGGAAAACTCTGAATTCAAACCTGTTAAACTCTACTTAAAAATTGACCTTGTGTCATATCCTGCCCGAGCGGAGGCGTCGGTAAATATGTATACACAACCAGGAATCCGTCGTAGAGAGACGCCCAATCTTCTCTGGGATTTTAATCTCATCTAGATGACCAGACCCAGTGATAATCAACAAAAAAAGAGAACATGCCGAATAGTGGACTTTGCTGTCCCGGTTGACCACTGAGCAAAATTAAAAGAAAAGTGGGTCAAATATCTTGGCTTGGAACATAAAGGTGACGCTGACACCAATTGAAGTTGGTGCACTTGGAACGATCCACAAAACATTGGTAAAGGGGCTGCAAGACTCTGAAATCAGAGCTCAAGTAAAGCCCATCCAGACTAAAGCATTTCTAATATCGGCCAGAATACTGAGAAGAGTCCGGGAGACCCGAGGAGACTTGTTACCACTCAAACTTATTTTAGAAACCATCAACTAACTTAGGTGTGAAAAACTCTCAAAGGAGTAAAATGACTAGGATAAGTGACGGTGATTGGTGCTCTCGGAACGATCCTGATAGTCTTTGTGAAGGGGCTGGAAAAGTTGGAAATTGGAGGGCAAACAGAGGCCATCCAAACTGCAGCATTGTTAAGATCTGCAAGAATATTGAGAAGAGTCCTACAGACTTGAGGCAACTTGCTTTCACTAAGACCCAAAAAACTCGTAAGGAACAATAAAAATAATCAATTTAACATATAAACGGATCACCTAATCTCGGCCAGACGACCAGATCTTATAATAATCAACAACAACAAAAAAAAAAAGAGAACTTGCAAAATTGTCGACTTTGCTATCCCGGCTGCCCAAAAAGTAAAATTGAAAGAAAATGAAAAGAGGGATAAATACCTGGACCTTGCTAGAAAATTGAAAAAATTGTCGAAAATGAAGGTGACAATTATACCAAATGTGATTGGTGCTCTTGGTAGCGTAACCAAAGGATTATTAAAGGGACTGAAGGAATTTGAAATAAAAGGACGAGTGGAGACCATCCAAAGTATGCCATTACTGAGATCGGCCTGGAGACTCGAGCAGACTTGTTGTCACAAAAACTTTAGTTAAAGTTCATCAGTTACTGCTAATGTGAAAAACTCTAAAGGAGTAAGTAATAATAATAATAATAATGATAATAATATTGTGACAATACTGCGTCATGTTTATGACACTAATCAGCATCAAATGACCATGCTCTTATCCAGGAGATTTAGTGAGTGTTTCATTGCTATTACTCTCTGTTCCACTTTGACCCAGGATGGTAGTAACTGTTAGTGTCAAATCTAAAGGTTTAAATAGAACTGTTCACTCACTTACTGAGATTTGGCCAAATGAATAGAGCGTTCACCAATGGCCCGAGAGACCTGGGTTCAATTCCAGGTCGAGTCATACCAAAGACTCAAAAAATTGGTACTTTATGTCTACTTGCTTAACACTCAGCATTATAAGGGAACAATCAAGCGTAAAGTGGGGCAATACAGGGAAAGGAGTTTCCCCTTCCCCTACACTACTGTGTAGTTGCTATTGAAAAGGGAGCCTTCAGGTCACCCTCGACTAAGGTCGCTAACTTTACTTATTTATCATTCGTAATTTGAAACCGTATAGCTACGTGCAAATTGTCTATATTACCAAGAAACACTTGATAAATAGAACTAATAATGTTAAATAGTAATACTTGAAGTCATTTAACTGTGTGCAAACAAATGATAAACATTAAATATAATTTTTGTGTAAGATTTTAATACGTAAAACTATTTTACTGGGTTCAAACAAATGAGCAGCAAAAACTTGTTGAAAAATAAATTTACGAACTAAATATTTGCTCAAAAATCATATATGTATCAAAACATATATATCTAACATTCATAATTCTATTGTTTCAAGTATTGCTAATATTAATAATTCTATTTACTATTAATCATTTGCAGCACATATTTAAATAGTTTAAAGTATTGCTCTCTAACGCCAATAATTTATTTTTACATGATTAACTGTTTCCAAGTATTGCTATGTAACATTAAAAGTTCAGTTTAACATCAGTTATTCATTCGTACATATTTAAATGGTCAAACAATTCTTTTTGACTCTTAGTTGGGATTCCAACTGGTTCGACCCCACCGGATTTTAGTTACACTATAAATACTAGTAAGGAATAGGTACTCGGTATTCCCGAAAGCTCCAGGACTGGGTTTACGCCATCAGATGGTTAAGCGTTATATATACGACACTCATAGAGGGTTTCATAATCATCTGTAAACTTGCAGTTGGCGTATTCTATGTACACCACCACTTGAGGGGGCAGCTGGGATTTTGAAATCCAAAAGAAACATCTAATCCCGATCAGAACTAAAGAGAATTAACAGGAAGGAAAGAACCCGACACATTGGTATTTTGAAATACAAACGGGACATCTAATCCAGACCTGAACTAAAGTGGATTAACTAAGAGAAAAGTTCTTGGCAGCTGGCATTTTGAGACGATTAACTCGAAGAAAGGTCTTGAGAGCTTGTATTTTGAACTAAAACGGGACATCTAATCCAAACCTGAACTAAAGTGGATTAACTAAGGGAAAAGGTCTTGGCAGCTGGCATTTTGAAATACAAAGGGGTCATCTAATCCTTATCTGAACTAAAGACGATTAACTCGAAGAAAGGTCTTGAGAGCTTGTATTTTGAACTAAAATCGGGACATCTAATACAGACCTGAACTAAAGCGGATTAACTAGGGGAATGGATCTTGGCAGCTGGCATTTTGAACTACAAAGGGATCATCTATTCCATTTTCTGAACGAAAAACGATTAACTCAGAGAAAAGATCTTGGGAGCTGGTATTTTGAAATAAAAACGGGATATCTAATCCAGACCTGAACTAAAGCGGATTAACTAGGGGAATGGATCTTGGCAGCTGGCATTTTGAACTACAAAGGGATCATCTATTCCATTTTCTGAACGAAAAACGATTAACTCAGAGAAAAGATCTTGGGAGCTGGTATTTTGAAATAAAAACGGGATATCTAATCCAGACCTGAACTAAAGCGGATTAACTAGGGGAATGGATCTTGGCAGCTGGCATTTTGAACTACAAAGGGATCATCTATTCCATTTTCTGAACGAAAAACGATTAACTCAGAGAAAAGATCTTGGGAGCTGGTATTTTGAAATAAAAACGGGATATCTAATCCAGACCTGAACTAAAGTGGATTCAAGTAAGAGAAAAGAACTTGGCAGCTTGAATTTTGAAATAAAAACGGGACATATAATGCCGGCCAGATCTAAAGAGGTTTAACCAGAAGAAAAGAACTTGCTCTCAAATAGATTTTATTCTATATCATGTTTGCTGATCCACTGAGAAGACCGTACATTTTAGCTGGCTTTCATAACAATTAAGTCAGGATTGTTCAGTTGACTTGTGTACGAAGCTTATAAGTAACAGGCACCATCAGTAAAATGCTTCATCTTTTATCAAACTTTTAACTAAAAAGTAAGTTGTATACTTTTTGCTAAATCCAATGACGTCGTCATTAAATTAAGTAATTTTCTTTGAATCTGGTATGTTTACTTTAGTTTTTCACATATTTTTAATCGCAGAATGTATTGATCGATAACAATGAACATACTAATATCATATTTCGTTTCAATCATTGCCGATATATCGTACCTGAGGTGAGGCTAAATTTGAAATTTGGACAGCGAAAATTGATTGAAAGAAATGTTAAATTTTTAATATCGTTTGAATATTAACGATTCTTATAGTGTCTGCAACAAAAGGAAAAAGAGAAAACAAGACTCAACGGACACTTGTTTTCTTTGTTTCTTTTAACCAAATAGTTCGACGAATGTATTGTGAATAAAATTATTTCAACATGGATTTTTAGGGGAAAAAAAGAGGGTGAAGTTGACAAAATAAAGGAAAGTGAAAATATAAACAAATACTTGGATCTTGCTAGAGATTAAAAAATGCTGTGGAATATGAAGATGACAGTGATACTAATAGTATTTGGTGCTCTTGAAACGGTCTGCAAGGACCTGAAAAAAAACTGATGGGATTTGAAATCAGAGAAAGTATCGAGAACCTCGCGAGGAAAGCATAGTTAAGATTGGCTAGAATATTAAGAAAGGTACTGGAGACCTAAAGAGACTTGTTGTCACTCAGATTTTAGTGAAAGAGTAGCAGTTAATGCTGATGCGAAAAACTCTCAGGGCGTATAATAATAATGATAATAATAATAATAATAATAGTAATAATAAAGTAAACCTTCAGAGAGAAACTGAATCTCTTCTAATAGCAGCAAAAAATAACGCCATAAGGACTAACCATATCAAAGCGAGAATAGATAAGATACAACAAAACAGCAGATGTTACTTATGTAGTGCTAAATATGAAACGATCAATCACATAAAAAGCGAATGCTGCAAATTAACACAGAAAGAGTATAAGACTAAGCACGTCTTGGTGGGCAGAGTGATCTACTGGAAATTGTGCAAGAAATTGAAGTTTGACCATACGAACAAACGGTATATGCATAACCCAGAATATGTTCTGGAGAACGAGACGTACAAACTCCTCTGGGATTTTAAGATACAAACAGATCACCTTATCTCGGCCAGACGACGAGACCTTATAATAATCAACAAAAAAAAAAAAAAAAAAGAGAGAACTTGAAGGATTGTGGAGTTTGCTGTCCTGGCGGATCATGAAGTAAAATTGACTGAATGCGAAAAGAAAGATAAGTACCTGGACCTTGCCAGGGAATTGAAAAAACTGCGGAACATGAAACTGTCGATTTTACCAATTGTAATTGGTGCTCTTGGTAAGTCCCCAAAGGATTGTTGCAAGGAATTGAGGACTTGGAAATAATGAGACCAGTGGAGACTGTCCAAACTGCAGCATTATTGAGATTACTCAGAATACTGAGAAGAGTCCTGGAGACTTGAGGAGACTTACTGTCACTCAAACTCCAGCGGAAAACCATCAGCTAACGCTCATGTAAAAACTCTTCAAGGAATTAAATAATACTACTAATAAAGAAGACGGACAAACTCCTCATGGAATACAAAGAGATGATTTGAACTCCGCCAGACCACCTGACCTAATGATAGTCAACAGAAAAAGAGAATTTGTTGAATTGTGGACTTTGCTGTCCCGGCTGACCAGAGAGTAAACTTGAAAAGAGGAAAGAAAGATAAGTAGCTCGACTTTGTTAGGGAATAGAAAAAAACTGTGGAACATGAAAGTGACGATTATACCAATTGTAATTGGTGCTCTTGGTACAGTCCCCAAAAGATTATTACAAGGGCTTGATGAGTTGAAATTAATAGGATGGACGGAGACTGTTCAAACTACAGCATTGTTGAGATCGCCCAGAATACTGAGAAGAGTCCTAGAGATTTGAGGAGACTTGCTGTCCCAAAACCTTTAGTGAGAAACCATCGGCTAACGCTGGTGCGAAAAACTCTCAGAAGAGTAAAAATAACAACATGAGATTTGAGAGGACTGGGTGGGAAAGTCAATCCACTGGGAACTGTGCAAGAATGTAACATGTCACCATAAAAACAAATAATAAACGTACAAACGATAATCTCTCATCAAAAAGGCAATGCATAAAATTATCTGAATCCTTGAAATACAAATGGTTTGTTTAGTTTGATTTGGTTTGGTTTGTTTTTATGGCACGTCAACCTTTGCAGGTCATTGGTAGGTCAAGCCAAATCCATTTTTATACTTATATAGAGTTCTATTTCTGTAGAGATTAGCATAGTAAAGTAAGTAAAGTTGGTGACCGTAGTCAAGGGCGACCAAAGGCTCCCTCTTCAATAGCTACTACACCGAGATGTAGGGGGAGGCGCTACTCCTTTTCCTGGATTGCTCCATTTGTTATATTTTGACCTTCGACCCGGCCCAAAAATACTATTTCAAGGTAATACACCGGAAGGAAGTGACACATTCCAACGGCCAGTAATCGAAAGAGATCGCGTGGCCGGATTAAGGCTTATGATATGGGAAAAGGTGAAGGTCCCATTCTGCCATTACAGTCATGCACCGGAAGAGAGTAACCTCTGAACTGCATGACAGTTATTTCTGCTTGATGACGATTAAACATTCGATTTCAAAGATCCAGTAGGCGATCGTGTGGGCGTCTGTTATCATTGCGTCGGTATGTATCCAGTATATATATGTATGCAACACAGTTGTTGGAACGGTACAACAACTGCATTGCAGCCGGAAGAGATTACTTCGAAGGGGACTAGAGTTTCATGTGTGTACTATCAATAAAAGTTCCCATATGAAAAAAGTCAGGAAACTTATTAAAGACACTATGTATCATGTACTATTTTTTAAAGTCTTTTGTATGATGCAACCTGGGATAGAACCCAGGTTTCCCGAACCCAAGGCGAACCTTTTACCCACTACGCCAATGAGCTAGTTAGCATCAGTACACATTTTATATGTCAAGTAAAAAAAGTAAAGTTGGCGACCATAGTCGAGGGTGACCCGAAGGCTCCCTTTTCGATAGCTACTACACCAAGGTGTAGGGAAGGGCGCTACTCCTTTCCCAGCCCCACTTTACCCTTGATCCGTACCTTTTAATGCTGAGTGTTAAGCAAGGAGGCATCAAGTACCATTTTTTGAGTCTTTGGTATGACTCGACCTGAGATTGAACCCAGGTCTCCCGGGCCATTGGCGAACACTCTAACCGCTACGCCAATTCCAAGTATTTCTATATATCACCAAAAACTCAATTAGACTTCACCCATTTATTTACACACAGTTAATTGTAAAACAGTTCTATTTCAAAGATATCAGTTCAGCATAAGAGCTGAAATGCTGGAGACCATAAATGTGACAGTGATACCAATTGTATTTGGTGCGAATGAAACGGCCTGCAATGATCTAAAAAAAGAGACTGGCAATCAGAGAAAGAATACATTCCACCCAGACCATATTACTGTTAAGGTCAGCTTAAATAGTCAGAAGATTCCAGAGGAGTCTTATTGTCAATCAAACTTTAGTGAAAAACCACCTGTTAAAATGTGAGTGAAAAACGGACTCTTAAAATCCACAATCAATACATAGAAATAGAATTTGGGTTTGACAAATGAGTTATACTTATAAAGAAAAAAAATGATAGAGAAACAACGGAAGGAAACAATTACATGGGATTATTAAAAGAGGACATTTGTTGAATAGCCGTGATACAACGATACGTATACATATACATCTCATAATTATTTTTCAAAATTCCACATGAAGAATTTTCTTCACGTCCGTCACTATCCCCCTCACACACACATTTTACAAATAATGCTCAAGGACAACAACAGCTGAAAAAACACAAAAAGAAATTACTTGAACCACAGCAAAAACAAAATCTTAATTAGAAGGCGACCTTCTCCCTATGTAACTCCTGCCCGGCTAATTATTATCTAAATTTGTTTTACTATCTTTGCCCGGTTGGCTATCTTGACATGTGAGCATCAAAGTACAATATGGATGCATCTTTCATCCTCCCAAACACAAGAGGGCCTTCTGTAATTCCCTGAAGAATCTCAAAACCCTAAAAGGACCATACTCTGGTCCCAGATCCTGGTCACGGCACCAAATATGAATATGCTGTAAAGCCGTGATACAACTATACGTATACATATACATGCAGAAACAAAATCAACAATAATGACGCACAAACACAATTCTTTAGAAAAATATACCTCTCACACTTTATTCGAAAGGTTTGCGAAAGGGTTGCGAAAGGTTTGTGTGTGAGAGGTGAGTTGGAGACTGGATAGACTGCAACATATTGACCACCAAGTTCCTCTGTCTTTAGCAGCACTTCTTTCTTATTCTGCTGGGCTGCTCAACCGGGGGACCTGAGGGCCCAAGGCCTCTGCTGGGAGCTGGTTCTCACTGCCTCGAACTTCAACTGTAACTGACTCCAACTAACTCAACTCTCCGTGGCACCGGGTAATATAATTGTTTGGCACCCACCTGCATCCTGTGAGCGTCACATTTGCACCGAATTTAACCTGTCCACAGTCAAGGTTATATCTTGATATCTTCGACTGGATGCACCTATTTCTCGATTGACGGCAGGGTCGAAGGTCAATATGTAACACACTATCAAGCAATCAAAGATGAATGAAGAAAAAAAAAGAAACTGTAGAACAAGTTTGCTTTCTTTGTTTAATAGCATACCAACTTTCATTGGTTATTTAATGCCAAGACTATCCTTGTAGAAGAACAGCTGTCGCACTACGTAACCTGTAGCTGGGGAAATAAGAAGGTTTATGCTTTCCACAAGGGTACTAATCAAACTCATTTACTTCGAAGCTGCAGTCCAGCCAATCAGCCACAACGTCATAAGACTACAATGCTGCAGTCTCCTTGAAAGATAGTCTGGACCCTTCTCTAAATGAGCCAGAATTGATACACAAAGCCTTAGACTTCCTGACGATTCTTTATCAAGCTCAGTTTTAATTGTTAGCGAACGACGATTATACGACTTATCTTAAGTCTTGTATATATATATATATATATATATATGTGTGTGTGTGTGTGTGTATGTGTGTGTGTGTGTGTGTGTTACTTCATGGGGATAATCGAAAACCATTCACATTCAGGCAAAACTGAATGCATAGTGATGCTTGATGGAGCTTTTAGGATAAGCTGTTATTATCTCTAAGGTTAAAAATAAATAAATAAAATAATGATATAGAATAATATATACTTTTGGGGGGACTTTTTCAGTGATGCCCTCTGGTCATAGAAGATTTCGGGTCTTAGCAACATATTTTCTTGCGAGGCCACCAGTCCCACTCTTCAAATAAGTGACTTACAACTATATAGTTGAGGACTCGCCAACATCTAATCAGATCCGCCTGAAAAGTTCTTCCCACTCCTTCATGGATAAAACATTTTAGTTTCATTTTCTCTAAATTTTGTTGAAATAGAACAAAACATTTTAAACCACGACTGGAAAAGTAACAGTAAATTTATTTATATATTTCGGAACATTCAGAAAATAGACTTGCTTATTTTTTTTTTTTATTTTACGACCCGTCATCTTCTGATAAGTTATATCATGTCGAAGTCAGTTTCATAGACAAGGTCCCAAATAATATCTGGTACGAAAAAATATCATGATAATTATTTAAAACATTGCAATATCAGTCACTCAATAATAAAAAATTAGTTAACCATTATTTTGAACAACGAGGTGCATACGATTAGAATCCAGACTTTTTTTTCGTATGGGCACTTTTCTTGATAGTACATACATGAAACCCTAGTCCCCTTCGAATTAATCGCCTCCGGGTACAATGCACTTGTTGTGCTGTTCCCAAAACTTCTGAAAGGCCCCATTGAAGTCCTCTTGTGTGAGCGTGTCAATGACCTTCGTCAAGGCCTCTTTTATCTCCTCAACTGTCTCATAACGACAGCCTCTGAGCTTAGGGAATGACCAAAAGTCACAGGGAGCAAGGTCTGGACTATAGGAAGGGTGAAGATCTGTTTTGATGCCCATCTTGCTCAAATAGTCTGTGACTAGGATGGCGTTGTGGACTGGTGTATTGTCCTGGTGGAAATGCCACTGACCCGATTTGAAGACTGCTGGCCTTTTCCCTAGGAATCTCTTCCTGAACTACCTAACCCTAAGCCTAACCCTTTGGTCAACCAACTCTGGTGTTCTGACTTCCCTACTCCTCCCACACATCTCATTATCTCTCACAGACTCCCTACCTTCCTTGAATCTCTTATACCACGCAAAAACTGATGCTCGATTCATGCAATATGGTCGAAAACCAGGGTGAAGCATTCCATACGTTTCTGTAACATTTTTCCAAGTTTAAAACAGAATTTTATTGCATATCGTTTTTCTAAAGTGTCAGATTGCATTTCTGAAATTCCCCAGCTGTGACAATCAGGGTTTAGTAGGCTGTATTCCAATTGCTGCTTTAGCTGTTCATTTGAACCTGAAATCATAAAAATTTCAAATATAATTTCAATTTCTCACTATCCGATTAGAGTTTCATGTCTGTACTATCAATAAAAGTGCTCATACCAAAAAATTCTGGAAACTTATTTAATGATCTCGTAAGTGTAAAGATTTAAATGTGTTCCGACAAATGATAGTTTTCTAATTAAATTGTTATTGTTACATAGCTATACTTGAAACCGTTTAACTGTACGTAAAAAGATAAGCTTAGGCTCATTTAAAAATGTCGTCTACAAAATGTGTTTTCAAATCATATTTATTTAGAATAAATGTATAAATATGCTTGGCAATACATAACCAACAAGAGTTGATATACCGTAAACTCCAAAAAACAAAGGGCTGTAGAATACACCGACTGCTTCTCTGCAGAGGGGTAAGACCCCACCCCCAACGAGCGTCCTGTTTGACACTAAACAGTCTGATAGTGAGGTCCAATTAATGCTGGAGCCTTGGGGGAATACGGAGAACCTCTTCATTGCCATCGGTCCCAGCTTTACTCTGGTCCGGTGTGGTAGCACCTGATAGGGCCCTATCTATGGGTTAAATATAACTAACGGTATACTTATGCTAAACTGAATTGTTTGACTAAACTGAATAGCTTGAAATAGAAATGTTTTTGACAATTAAACCGTACTTACATTTTAACTGCATGCTTATGCTAAACTGAATTATTTCAAATATAACTGGTTTTTGACAGTGAAACTGTATTTACACTAAACTGAATTGTTTAACATAGAACTATTTTGACATGTAACTGTGTAAACAAAATATGTACTTATACTAAACTGAATTAGCTGAATTAGAACTTCTTGACTAAACTGAATAGCTCAAAATAGAAATGTTTTTTTACAATTAAACGGTACTTGCATTTAAACTGCGTGCTTATGCTAAACTGATTTTTTTAAAATGAACTATTTTTGACATTGAAACTGTACTTACACTAAGTTGAATTGTTATATATAACTGCTTGAATAGTTTGAAATGGAAATGTTTTTTGACAATTAAACTGTGTACTCATGCTAAAGTGAATTGTTTGAAATAGAACTGATTATTTACATAAAAATGGATTTGGCGCTAAATAACCTACAAAGGTTGATATGCCATAAAAGCCAACAAACCAAACCAAACCAACCAAAAAACAAACAATAAACATGTCTATTTACTCCATTGATATTACCCTAACAGGCATTACAACACCGCATCAATAAAGAGACGTGTGACTATACATTTCGTTCAGCTCAAGGACAAGAGCCTCACTATCGGATGAACATAAGTTCTTTACTCTGCTCCCGCAAATTACAACCTCAATTCGAAATGGAATAGAAGAATACAAATTCAAAATTGTTTTATCTGGAATGTTCTTCCATTTCTCTTGACTGTAAATCCAAGTATCCGGTAAGTTATTCAATTTTTCATTGTGCACACGTTTTCAACTTTCTCCACGTCAGTTCGATTATGTTATGAGGGCTTTGCGCAGGTCAATCTTGTTAGACTGCTTGTTTCACGTGATATATGGGATGTCGCTCGGTCGTATTGGAATATTTTACTTCTGGTAATAAATTGGACAGTAACAAAATAATGTACGAGTGTCGAACAAAAAGAAATGGTAATTCTTTATTAACAACATATTTAAAAGTATGTAGAGTGTTCACCAATGGTCCGGGAAATCGGGGTCTAATCGTAGGTACTATTTACCAACCCCTCCGCTCGGGCAGGATATGACACAAGGTCAATTTTTAAGCGGAGTTTAACAGGTTTGAATTCAGAGTTTTCCTTCTCCTAGACTAGTTGCCTAACCAAGGCTGAAGAACATAGTCTGTCCTACTATTTACCCATAGCTGGAGGGAGAATAATTGGATTCATACCTTTCCCAAGGGTATTAGTGCTATGTGAAATGCAATCAGCCTCGTCCAGGATTTGAACTCGTGTCGCCGTGTCCATTTCCTACGACGATAACGACTACACCACGGGCACCTCCTCTAATCGTAGGTAGAGTCATAAAAAAGACTCAAAAATGGCACTTGGTGCCTCCTTGCTGAACATTTAGCATTATAAGGTAAGGGTCAGAGGTGAAGTAGAGCAATCCAAGGGATGGAGTACCGCTCTCCCCTACACTTTGGTATTGTTAGGGAGCCTTCGAGTCACCCTCGACTGAGGTCGCAAACTTTATTTTTATTTACTAACCCTTTTGCACAGGAGTGATGTGGTACAAGATCAATTTTTATGCGGAGGTGAGCAGGTTTGAATTAACATTTTCCTTCTCTTAGACTGTGTTATATACTCACATAATAAATATGCTTATATACACATACACATGTTCATGCAGCCTCACAACGACACAATAAATAATCAAACAGACGCACAATGATAAAGTCGCAAGAATAAACGACGCACGCAAGGAAGACGCAGGAAGACTTCTTTATAAAATATTTTACCTCTCATCTTTATTTGTAAGTTTCGAAAGGGTTGTTCCAAGTTTGCGTGTGAGAGAGAGAGCTGGAGACCGAACATTACTGAAATATTTTGACCCCGAAGTTATGGCCGTCAGCGTTGTGTCTTTCTCGTTCTCCATGGTTGCTCAACCGGAGCACTGGCTTTCCTTTCTACAACTCGTCTACCACCTCAACTCTACTCGCCTGTCTCCACTGGCTCGTTGAACTCAACTGACCGGAACTCAACTCGTCGGCCTTATATTACCTTCAAACTCCCACGCGCTGATATGGACACGCCTCCACGACTACTTCCGATATCTGGGGACCGGGATGTGTCACTTCCGCTTTCTTTGGAATGGCCTGTGTGATCGTCATCGAGCGGAAATAACTGTCATCCAGTTCAGAGGTCACTCTCTTCCGGTGCGTCAGTTTATGGGAGTATAATGGGATCTTTTTTACCTCGTCCCATTTCATCAGCCAATTTCCGCCCACGCGATTTCCTCTCATAACTGCCACCAGAATGTGTCACCTCCTTCCGGTGCATTACCTTGAATGGCATTTTTGGCCGGGTCAACAGGTCAAAACATAACAACTGGTTGCCTAACCAAGGCCGAAGAACCTAGTCTGTCCTACTATTTACCCATAGCTGGAGGGAAAATAATTGGATTCATACTTTTCCCAAGGGTATTAGTGCAATGTGAAATGCAATCAGTCTCGTCCTGGATTTAAACTTGTGTCGCCGTGTCCATTTCCTACGATGATGACCATTACCCAACGAGCACCTGCATTTCCTCAAACAAACTTTCATCAAAATGACTTGATTTGGCGTTAAATGGCCTAAAGAGGGTTGATACGCCGTAAAAAAAAACAACCTACAACTATCCATTACTTCAACATATTTAGGGGTGTCCTCGTGGTGTGATGGTTAAAGCGATGGACAACGGAATCGTAGAAAGCGAGTTCGAACTCCAGTCGCGCTATTACATTCACTTTCGGACAAATACCCTAGGTAAAGGTATGAACCCTCTTATCCTCCCATAAATAGTACAACTATTGTTCTTCTTGAAGTAGGGCTTTGGCATTAAATTACCTACAAAGGTTGATATGACATTAAACAAAGAAACCAAACCTTCAACATATTTAAAAGTAGAAGCAGATGAAGCATGCTAAAACGAACATAGACGGCTGAGGATTCCGGATCTTGTTCTCCACAAAGTCTTATTCCTTTTTAATCTTAGACTTCCTCTTTTAAACAGGAGCCGCGTATACCCGTTTCTCAGAAACTGTTTTTTTAAACGTATGTTTGAGTTGCTTCTTTCGCTTTATTAGCTGCACACTGCGACCTAATACACGAATATTTCGTTGATTGACTGTTTATTTCCTTATATGCCATAAAGCCTCAAGAATTTTGTGGAGGAAGAGAAGGGAGCAGTCATGTTATTACTATTATAGTCTAAGGGTCCCTAGCTAGCTTGCCCAGTCGGCTGGGGCTGTAGAATACACCGACTGCTTCTCCTCCAACAAGTGTCCTGGATATGACACTAAACAATTTGATGGTGAGGTTCCAGTAATGGTGGAACTTTGGGGAATGCGATGCACCCCTTCAATGCCATCCTTCCCAGGCCCACTCTGGTCCTGACTGGTAGCACCTGATAAGGGTCCTATCTATCGGTTAAATACAACTAACGGCATACTTATGCTAAATTGAATTGTTTGATTAAACTGAATAGCTTAAAAAAGAAATGTTTTTGACAATTAAACCGTACTTACATTTAAACTGCATGCTAATGCCAAACTGAGTTGTTTGAAATTGAATTGTTTTTGACATTGAAACTGTACTTACACTAAACTGTACATGCACTAAACTGAATTGTTATATATAACTGTTTGAATAAACTGAATAGTTTGAAATAGAAATGTTTTTAACAATTAAACAATTTACTCATGCTAAACTGAATTGTTTGAAATAGAACTGATTATTTGCATGAAATGGATTTGGCGTTAAATAACCTACAACGGTTGATATGCCATAAAATCCAACCAACAAACCAATCATCTCTAGCTAGTCACATTTGCCCACCCATTCGGTCAGTCATTTTTCACCAAGAACGCTGCAACCACTAAAATACCACACTTGCTCTGTGAGAAGACCATCTTAAAACCCCGAATGGAACGTATGATTTTATTTACAAAAATGAGTTTATATACAAAAATATTTATGAAATGGGGATGGGAGAAAAAAAAAACGAAAGAGAATGCAAAAACGAATAAAAACAAGTAAAAAATCCCCCGTTTGTTAGCCGAGGGGCCCGAGAACGCTGCAAACAAGCCGGACCTACCCTAATTGGGAGGGCTCCCTAATCTAATGGGGCCAAAGAAAAAAGACAGGGTCGGACGCGGTATGGCGGGTAACATGAATTTATACAAGTGAAATTCCAAGATCTTCGGAAAAATTAACTGATTTTAACTTCATTTTATGGTTAAAATGTTAAGCAATGGCGTTCATTATACGTTCATAATCCCATTTTTCTTTTGCTGTTTCTTAAGATTGGTTCAGTTGGGTTTTATGGCATATCAACACTCGTTGGTTATTTAATGCCAAATCTTGTTTTTACATATATAACAAATATATATGATTTGTGAAATCGTTTTGTAGATATATTTTTAAACGTGCCTGTTCTTTTGAAAATAGTTAAATGGTTTCACGTATTTCAATCAAAAACAAATATTTCTATTTATTATTAATCGTTTTATGTGCACACAGTTAAATGGTTTCAAGTATTTCTATGTAACAGTAACAATGTAGCATCAGTCATTTGTTGGTATACATTTAAATGAATTGCTCCTCGGGTGGTGTAATGGTTGGCAAGCTATACTAGCAAACCATGACAAGTGAGTTTGAGTCTCATTCAGTGCTCCATATATATGACTTTGTGCCACATCTAAGAAAAAATCTTGGTAAATTACTACCATGTTCAGTTGCAAGAAGGGTTAAGTACAACATATATATATATATATATATATATATATATATATATATATATATATATGTGTGCAAATTTCATTAAACATAATAGACATTTTATGCTTACATATTTTCTTCTGGATCCGTTCGAATTCCCGTATTACTTTTATCGTATTCGGGGGGAATTGATTTATGTATTGTCCATAGTTGTATGTATCCCTAGTACTTTCTGCCCGACTTTGGGCCATCATCAGGGGAGAATCTATTACAAAAGTGATGTAACTTTTGTTTTAGGAAATTACTACTGTGTAAGGACTATATATTAGAAACCTGCGACCAGCACTTAATAGAATTAATTTTCAAACTAGTGCTAACGTATTTAAATGTCTTTAGCTACTGGCACTATTTACAGAATTACATTTAAAAGCAAAAGCCATAATCTCCAACAGCAAAGACGTACTTACACAGTAATAATTTGCTAAAACAAAATAACCAACCCAAATAACCAACCAAACATCAATATTAATTATTTATTTGCTCACAGTGAAGTAGTTATAAGTATTGCTAAGTATAACCGACAATTCAATTTAACATTAGTCATTTCTTTACACGCTGTTAAATAATCAAACACTTCTATTGCAAACAATTCAGTTTAGCATAAGTGATTTGTTTTATTAATCATACCACGGCCAACTCGTAAATACGTCCCGGGACCTTACATTAACAGGCTGACTTCTAACAGCCCGAAGTAATGCAAGTAAAAAGTAGTAAGTTGGCAACTGTAGTCGAGGGCGACCAGAAGGCTCCTTTTTCAATAGCTACTACACCGATGTGTAAGGGAGGCCGCTACTCCTTTCCCTGAATTTCTCCACTTTACCCTTGATATATACCTTATATTGCTGAGTGTTAAGCAAGGAGGTATCAAGTACCATTTTAAAAGTCTTTGATATGACTCAAACTGGGATTGAACCCAGGTCTACCGGGCCATTAGCGTATGGCCGCATCGGAAATTAACCTGAAAATAGAATTAACTTTAAAAGTTGAATAGAAAAAATTAATATAGTAATGTTGGTAGAATTTCACCGATGTTATTTTGCAATCATAAAAGCAAGGTAATTCTCAGCCGTTTTATAATTCGTGGATTACTAAAGGACAAAGTGTAAATATGCATTTTAAAATCGCAAGGGATTGAAATTACGTCGGATAATTTCTACCAACATGATTATATAATTTCCCCTATTCAGCTTTTAAAGTTAATTCTCTTTTTAGGCTAATTTCATATGTACTTATGGATGGATATTTTTTGTTTAAATTATTTCGTCCCTTTAAAAGTCAGCCTGTTAATATAACATGAGGGGCCATATTTACTAGTTGGCTGTGAATATACCTATCTAACTTAGTATCAGTCATTTGTTTACACACAGTTAGATGCTTTCAAGTATTGCGATTTACCAATTGTAATTCCATTCATCACGTATTCGTATTTTATATGAACAGATTCAACATAGCTGAATAAACAGCTGCATTTCATGCAGAGATGTGAGCCAAAATGGTTTTATTCTGGATCAGAGTAGATTGAGAACAATGGTAAGGAAAGGGAACACCACATTACCTAAACCTCCAGGACTGGAACCTCACTAAGTAGTTTAATATCCTATTTAAGACATAAGTAGTGGGTTCATACTCCTTTGAAGTTGCCTAGTTTGATGGGGCTGTAAAATACACCGACTGTATTTCTGCAGAGGGGTAAGGCTTTTCCAACAAGTGCCCTGGATATGGCACAAAACAATCTAATGGTGAGGTTCCAGTAATGTTGGAACTTTGAGAAATGCGGAATTCCCCTTCATTGCCATCCAAAGTTCACTTTGGCCTGGAGTGGTAACACTAGCTAGGGACCTATCTATTGATATAATAGAACTGTTTGATATTAAACTGAGTGTAGACGCATGACTTATGCTAAATTGAATTAATTGAAATATAACTGTTTGACCCTTTAACAATGTAAACAAATGACTGATGTTTAATTGAATAATTAGATACATATGACTATATTTGAGCTCATTTAACTGTGTGCAAACGAGTAATGTTGAATAGAATAAGTAATGTTAAATAGCAATTCTTGAAACTCTTAAACGGTATTAATTGAATTATTGGTACTTCATAGCAATAATTGGAAACATTTGACTGAATATTAAATCAATAATAGTTATGAAACAGAATCAGGAATAAATGGTAGAAATTCTAAGCACTTCATAGTCTGCGAACAAGATCAAATATGAATCGAATTGTTAGTGTTAGATAGCAATAAGTGAAACCATTTAACTGGGTAGACAGAATAGCAATACTAGTGAGCTAACAAATTGTATCTTGGTCATTTAAAAATGAAATTACTTCAAAACTATTTGTGCAAATAAATGACTGATGTTAAATATTACCTGATTTATAGCAATACTTGAAATCCTTTTAGATTTGACTTAGTTTCTTTGTTTAAGGGCATATCAACTCTTTTTAGGTTATTTAATGCCGAAGCCATTCTCCTCGAAGAACAGTAGTGGTACTGGGAGAATAAGGGGGTTCATACCTTTCCCAAGGGTATTTGCCCTAAAGTGAACGTAATAGCGCGATTAGAGGACGAACTCGCGCACTACGATTCCGCAGTCCATCGGTTTAACCATTACACTACAAGGACACCCCCAAATACTTTTAGAGTAGACAAAAAAGAGCTCAGGCTTGTTTAAAAATGTTATCGAAAAAATCTGTTTACAATATATATATATATATATATATATATATATATATATATATATATATATATATATATATATATATATATATGTATCGAGTTCTCGGTAGCCGTTAAGTGGATATATGTAAACACAAACAAATATGATACATGAACATTTAAATTTCTCTCCCTTGCACTATTTTCCTCGTGGCTGAGCGGTAGAATCTTGGATTAACATTTGAGTCAACCGGGTTTCGATCCCAGCTTCGGGAATCTAGAACGATGACAATATATGTATATATCTTGGCTAATGTCGAGATAAGGTACCCTGGTGAGTCGCTTAGGCGAAACTGTAATAGGTTAGTTCCTGACTCACGAAATAAATCATTTTTGTAACTTTTTTGCTCGACTTGGTATGGAGCACTTGTTCTTGGAGCTTAGCTGCAATTTACGGTGTTTTTTTCTTTTGGCCAATTGATTGCGTATCTGTTGATTTTTTTTCAATTGGTGTGACAAGGATGGCTTTTTCTTTTTTTATCCAATACATATATTTTTCCCCTAGACCGTGATTCGTTGTATATTTTTATTTTCGAATTACTTGCAGGTTTTTCCCCTTACCGTAAGTGCTATTTTTCATTAATTATTTAATTATATATATATATATATATATATATATATATATATATATATATATATACCAAAAATTGAGCATGCTTTAGAGAATTGCTTTGCTAAAAGAATATGTATTCACTTCTTCAATAAAAATAAAAAAATATGAACTTGAACCAGGTTGATTTGTTTACTTACTCGTGCATTCGACCCAGAGATGGTTCCAGAAAAAATATGAATATATAAAGAACATTTGGCATTAAATAACCTACAATGGTTGATATGCAATAAAACCAAACCAAATCATATATATTTAATATATATGTATAAAGTGGATTTGGCATTAAATAACCTACAATTGTTGATATGCCATAAAACCAAGCCAAACAAAAAATGAGCGTAAATAATAGAATTACTTTGCTAAAAGAATCTCAAGGTAAAAAGGAATTTATATGTCTACATATTAAATGTCTGGTCTTGTAGTTTTCTTACTTTTCTATACCCTTCTTCGATAAAAAAAAAAAAAACGAATATGAACTTGGTTGATTTCTTTTTGCTCACTTGTGTATCTTACCCAACGATGGTTACAGGAAAAAGTATTACCTTTCTTGGTCACAGTGAATCTTGGAGTAATAGCATTAAATGGAGGAATTGAGTCTCAATACTTGACTTAGTTAAATGCCAGACCAGGATACTCGTTTTTTGCTGGTGGTGGGGTCTTATTTCTGTGTGGAAAAAGGTTTAATATGTCTACATATTAAATATCTAGTTTTTTTTCTTACTTATATAAACTCTTTTTCTTCAATAAGAACATTAATATGACCCAAGATCATATCTTTTTGACCACCAGTGAAGGTCAGGGAAAAGTTCCTTTGCATAGTTGCTAATATGCTAGGCTGTGACAATAGAAAAAGTGAGTTCGACCATCAGGTCGTTGATTTTCAGATTTATATTCTTGAAAAAGCATGAACCCTCTTTTTCACCTGCCAAATATGGGTTAAAATTTACCACTGCCTTCCCTCTACAAGGATGGCTTTGGCATTAAATGAGGTTTGGTTTGGTTTCTTTGTTTAATGGCATATCAACCTGTGTAGGTTATTTAATGCCAAAGCCATTCTCGTAAAAGACAGTAGAGGTACTATTTAACCCATAGCTGGGAGGATAAGGGGGTTCATACCTTATCCAAGGGTATTTGCCCGAAAGTGAACGTAATAGCGCGACTGGAGTACGAACTCGTATACTACGATTCCGCCGTCCATCGCTTTAACCATTACACCACGAAGACACCCCCCGGCATTAAATAACCCACAAAGACTGAGATGCCATTACCACAAAAATCTGAAATCAATGTAGGTTATTGTTAGTTCTGCCGAGAATCTTCAGAACTCCTTTTCTCACACACACACATACACACACATACACACAGATGTATGTATGTATATGGTTCACTTGTTGGCTGAGCGGTATGATACTAAGTCTAACGTAAATTTGCCCGGGTTTCGATCCCAGCTTCAAGCGTCTTACGTGTCTAGCCACACTGAAAAGTTGTGATACAACGAAACAGTAGGTCTGTGGATAATAATTATATATTTATATATATATATATATATATATATATATATATATATATAATGTCTATCCAGAGGAGCTTTATGACAAGAACATATCAAGCAATGTACGTCTCATTTTTTACATTCTATAAACAATAGCTACAATCTTCATAGAGGTCTTATGCGCATACGCACACTGAATTATCAATTTTCAGCTCTTTTTATAGCTTTTGCTAAGCAAATTCGATAGTGTCTTTTTGACAGACGATCATAGAATGTTTTTGCTGATACTAATTTTTCAGAGTTCTATTTCACTTACCACTTTTAACTTATACTTTCTTCACTGCCCATTTTTCATGCTTATCATCTCATTTTTCTTCATCTTTTAGAAGACGAGGTTCTCTTTTAACGCTGAGTTTCAATTTGTGTCTATTAATTCTTCGACCTTTGGGCGTCAATAAAAATAAACTTTGAATTTTCCTTCACTCGTACATTCTCAAATCACTCCATCTAATTATTTCTTTCGCGGTTTTTATTTTTTGTTTTTATTTTAATAGAGCACAAAATTTATTGTCTGTGTAAGAATACTGGCGCAGTTAAACAAATATTTTGATAACATCATGTATATTATCTTTTTGAAAGCATACGCACACACAGACATAAATATTTAGTTATTTGTTAAGATTGTTTTGGGGTTTGGATTCAAGTGAATTTATTATCCTTGACTAATATTTTTTTAGATGTATATGAGATGGCTGATAAGTTCGTGGCTCAAAGCAAAAAGGATTGTTTAAAAAAAAGTTTCCATTTTCTTTTTTGAAGGCTGTCCCTCTTCAATTTCACACTGATTTTCCAGCGTTCCTGGAGATTGCTTGGACGAGTGAAAACTTTTTTTAATATTTGCTGACATGCGTGTATATTATGTGATAGAAGTAAGTCAAGGCAATGTCAGTGCGTTCTGTCGTCAGCAGTATCGTGGCAGTTGGTGCGCTGACAGTCCCTGTGTGATTTGAAACCCGTATAGATGAACGTGCAGCAAAATTATGCGATTTTTCGGCAATTTCAAGAAATTATGCATGATAATTTAGAACTGAACCATAACACTGTGGTTGAAACGAAACTCTCATGTCATAAAGTCTGCTGGGGTTGCAGAGGAGGAAGACCACACCGCAATGAGTCCCCTGAAATGACATTAAAACTCTGATGGTGAGACTCTAATTCTTGTGCTTTGAGGAATGCGGAGTAAAACTTTATTGCCATACTTGCAAGGTCCAGACTAACCAGGATTGATAGCGCCTATAAAGTTCTATGTGAGGATCAAATTGAGCAAGGATCCTAGGTATGACACTAAAATATCCGATGGTGAGGCTCCAATTCTGGAGCTTAGGAGAATGTTGAGTACAAATTTATTGCAATACTGGCAAGGTCCACACTAACCAGGAGTGATAGCACCTATTAGTGTTCTATGTAAGGTTCAAATTGAGCAAGAGTCCTGGATATGACGCTAAAGTATCTGCTGGTGAGGCTTCAATCCTGGAGCTTTGGGGAATGCAGAGTTCAACTTTATTGTCATACTTGCAAGGTCCACACTGACGAGGAGTGATAGCACCTATTAGGGTTCTATGTAAGGATCAAATTACACTAGAGTCCTGGGTATGACACTAAACAATCTGATGGTGAGGCTCCAATCCTGGAGCTTTAGGGAATGTGGAGTACAACTTTTTATTCATAGGAGTGATAGCACCTCTTAGGGTTCTATGTAAGGTTCAAATTGAGCTAGAGTCCTGAATATGACACTAAAATATCTGATGGTGAGGCTTCAATCCTGGAGCTTTGGGGAATATGGAGTACAACTTTATTTTCATAGCTCCAAGGTCCACTCTGACCAGGAGTGATAGTACTTGTTAGCGTCCCAGTAATGATAAAATTGAGCAAGGGTTCTGGGGCGGACACTAAACAATCTGATGGTGAGACTTCAATCCTGGTGCTTTAGGTAATATGAAGTGCCCCTTTATTGCCATTATTTCCTTGTCCCGTCTGATTCGGAGAGGTAGTACACGTTAGGGTCTCATCAATGTGTCTTATAGAAAAGCTTACCTATTTAACAGTTTACGAAAATGATTGATGTTAAATTGAATTGCTAGCGTTTCAATACTTGAAGCCATTTAACTTTGTGCAAATAAAACTATTAATGTTGAATAGAAATACTTGAAATTATTAAACTTGAGACCATTTAACTGTTGTTGTTGTTGTTTGGGTTTTATGGCATATCAACCTTTGTAGGTTATTTAATGCCAACTCGATTTTAAAACAAATTATTAGCTCTATTTCAAACAATTCTGTTTAGCATAAGTACAGTTTAATTGTCAAAAACATTTCCCTTTTAAGCCATTGAGTTTAGTCAAAGAGTTCTTATTCAGCTAATTAAGTTTAGTATAATTATAGATTTTGTTTACACAATTAAATCTCAAAACAGTTCTATATCAAACAATTCAGTTTCGCGTAAGGAGAGTTTCAATGTCAAAAAGAGTTTCATTTAAACAATTCAGTTTAGCAAAAGTACGCAGTTTTAATGTAAGTACACAGTTTTATTGTCAAAAGCATTTCTTTTTCAAGCTATTCAGTTTAGTCAAACAGTTCTAATTCAAACAATTCAGTTTAGCATAAGTATACAGTTAGTTCGATTCAACCCATAGATAGGGTCCAATCAGGTGCCAACATTCCGAGCCAGAATAGACCTGGGATCAATGGTAATTAAAGGGTGCTCTGCATTCCCCAAAGTCCAAGCATCACTGGAACCGAACCCTCAGATTGTTCAGTGTCATATCCAGGACACTCATTTGGGGTGGGTCTTACCCCTCTGCAGAGTTGCAGTCGGTTTATTCTACAGACCCAGCTGACTGAACAAGGCCATGTAACTGTGTGCAAACAAAACTATTAGCGTTGAATAGAAATATTTGAAATTATTTAAGTGGGTGCAAACACAGTTTAAAAAACTCTCCAAACTATTCGTTTATAAATCTCACACACACACACACACACACACACACACACACACACACACACACACACACACATATATATATATATATATATATATATATATATATAAACATGATTTGGCATTTATTAACCTACAAGGGTTGATACGTCGTAAAACCCTATCAACGAAAAAAATCATTTGTTGTGCAAAAGTCATCATCATCATCATGTCGTGCTGGTAGCACGGATATCCCTGACCCTCTCTCGCCACTCCTTCCTATCGTTCATCGCCCTAGGCAGGTCTTCAAGACAACATCCCGTATCCTCACATAGCTGCTGAATGTATGTTCGTGCTGGTCGTCCTGCCTTCGCACGACCATGTGTTGGGGTCCATAAGAGTACATCTCTTATGAGTTCGTCCCTGCTTCTCCAGCAGTGTCCAGCATCCCTGTTTCGTCTACCTTCAATAGTTTTCGTGATAGGAGGCAGGTGGCCGTACAGTTGGTGTCTTGTGATGTGTTGCCGCCAGGACTTGTTCAAGATTGCTCGCAGCATTCTTGTGTAATTGTCGTCTAGCTTCTTCTCCAGCCGTTTTGTCAGAGTCCATGTAGTGCACCCATATAGCAGTATCGATGTGACCGCTGCCTGGAAGAAACTGCGTTTCATTTTATCGGTTAGGTCTGATTTCCATATGATCGATAGCCTATGCAAGCAAACACTACAAATAGCGACATTTAACGTAAGAACCTTAAATAGAATAGGACAACTACCAGAGCTAATCGCATCGGCCGTAGAACATAAGATTGACATAATATGCATACAAGAACACAGATACACGCACACCGAAGATATCAAATATCACGAAACTGGCAATGGATGGTCGCTCGTCACTGTATCGGTATGGAAAAACTCTGTGCAAAAGTAAGTTAAGATTATTTTGGTTTCTTAAAGGCTTATCACCTTCACTGTGTTGTTTAATGCTAAAGTCATCCTTGCATAGGAACAATAGTTTTACTTTTTAACTTTTAGCTGGAGGAGGGAATATATACCTTGTCAAAGGGTATTAATCGGAAAGTGAATGCAATAGCGTGAGTAGGGTTTGAACTCGCTTTCATCAATGCCGCAATGCAGCACGTTATCCATCTCTTTAAGGTTAAGTTATCATATTTAATGGTATATCATCCTTGGTTATTTCACATCAAATACAATTTATATATATATATATATGTGTGTGTGTGTATGTGTGCGTGTGTGAGTAGATATATATATATATATATTCAATAAGTTTCCAGACTTCTTTGTACAGGCATCTAAAATTGTTGTAGGCTTTTATGAGATGATTGACCAATTTTTATGATTTCAGGTTCAAATGAACAGTTACAGCAGCAATCGGAATACACCCTACGAAAGCCTGATTGTCACAGGTGGTGAATTTCAAAAACACAATCTGGACAATAGGACGCTTTAGAAGATCGATATGCAATAAAATTCTGTTTTAAACTTGGAAAAATACCTCAGAAACGTATGGAATGCTTCAGACTGCTTTTTGACCATCTTGCATGAATCTAGCATCAGTTTTTTGAGTAGCATAAGAGATTCAAGGAAGGCAGGGAGTGTGTGAGGGATGAAGAGAGGTGTGGGAGGAGTAACGAAGTGAATAAACCAGAGGTGATTGGCCAAAGGGTTAGGGTTACTATGTTGAGTTTTTAAGGGAGTTCAGGAAGAGATTTGTTTGGAAGCAGCCGGCACACTTCAAATCGGGTCAGTGGCATTTCTACCAGGACAATGCACCAGTCCACAACTCCATCCTTGTCACAGACTATTTGACCAAGATGGGCCTCAAGACAGTTCCTAAGCTTCCCTATTGTCCAGACATTGCTCCTTGTGACTTTTGGTTATTCTCTTAGCTCAGTGGCTGTCATTATGAGACAATTGAGAAGATGAAAGAGGCTGTGACGAAGGTCATTGTCACACTCACACAAGAGGACTTCCATAGGGCCTTTCAGAAGTTGTTGGAACGGTACAACAAGTGCATTACAGCCGGAGGAGATTACTTCGAAGGGGACTTGAGTTTCATATGTGTACTATCAATAAAAGTGCCCATACGAAAAAGTCTGGAAACTTATTTCATGATCCTCGCATATATATATATATATATATATATATATATATATCCGGATTGTGTAGACACTAATTCAACGGAGCCCAGATGTATATATATAATATCTTGGTGAATATTTTGTCGGTAACTTTATTTTCAAAAAGGTCATTTGTTTGCACACGGTTGAATATTTTCAAATATTGTGATTAAAAATTAGTAATTTTATTATTAAAATATTTCAATCTTATTTGATATTAATCATTTGTTGACATCGAGTTTAATGGTTTTAAGCTTTGTAAAATATAGAATTGTTTTTTTTCACCAATTGATGGAACCCTCACAAGTACGACCACTCCGGGTCAGAGTGTACCTGAGAGTGAATGTAATTCAGAGGTACTTCATATTCCCCAATGCTCCAGGACGGAAGCCTCATCATCAGATCTTTGGAAACATTTTCGGAAAAGGGTCTTTTTAAAGAGGTGAAGATGATCTATTTAACTGTTCCCTCCGACAAGGTGGTGCTAATGTTAAACGCAAAGCTGATCACAGTAAAGACAAAAAAATGAGTGAACTTTCGCTCGGGTTGCAATAATCCCGACAATAAAATTAGTTGATGTGGGTCTAAAATGCTCGGTCTCCAGGCCATAATGATAAATCTGATGAGTAGCACTCGGAGAGTATCAGGCGACTCAGGCTTCCCATAGTCCAGAGTGTTTCGGGAAAAGTATTTTTTAAATCATATAGATTCTTTGGTTATGATCTTTCAAGGTTACTCTTCGAATAAATGTAAAATAGTTCGACACACCGGGTTAAAAAAATAGCAGCTGCGAATCGACAACGAATTTTGATTGGCTCAAGGGAACTCAAGTTAAAACGCCATAAGGCAGAGAATGCGAGATAGGAAGCAGGAAAAGAATTTAGTAGGATGCTGGTCTCGACGATGTAAAGACAACAGGTAGATCCTGGACGTGCAACGTTGAGGATAGGCCCGCGTGGAAGCAGATGTTAAAACTACAAGAGAAAACGTGCAAGATAATTCCAAGTCTATGTCTGCTCTCTTTTTCATCATGACATGTGTCTCTTGGTCTAGCTAATACGGTCGATTCGGTTTTCATACTCTGTTTTGTTCTTCCTGACGACGACTTAAAAAGTGTACTAGCGAGTAAACTTTTGTATTAACAAACCAAGACAGGGTTTTTGTGTGTTCGTCACTTTTTCTCATAGTGAGGTCTGACTGACACTTAAGACCTAGAAGTAGTTCAAATGTTTATTAAGACCGTATCAGTACATGTTCCATGTATTGTTATAAATGTCTGTTTGGTGGATAATGGTACATAAGTGTACAAGCAGACTTCGAGAAATCCTTAGGTTGTTTTTGATGATTTATCATCATCATCATCATCATCACGTCGTGTCGCCAGCACGGATATCCCTGACCCTCACACGCCATTTCTGCTTATCGCTCATCGCCTCTGGCAGGTTTTCTGGGATACAACACGTATCCTCACACAGCTGCTGGATGTATGTTCTAGCTGGTCGTCCTGCTTTGGCTCGGGCATATGTGGGTCCATAGGAGTACATCACTTATGAGCTAGTCCAACTCCTCCAGCAGTGTCATGCGTGTCTGGTTCATCTAACTTGGATAGTTTTCGTGATGGGAGGCAGGTGGCCATATAGTTGGTGCTTTGTAGGGTGTTGTCGCCAGGACTTGTTTAATATTGCTCACAACATTCTTGTGTAATTGCCGTCTAGCTTCTTCTCCAGACGTTTTGTTAGCGTCCAAGTGATTCATCCATACAGCAGTATCGACACGACCGCTGTTTGGAAGAAACCGCGTTTCATTTAATCGGTCAGGTCTGATTTCCATTTGACCGATAGTTTATCGATAGCTGTCCATGCCTTCGTTAGCCACGTGATGATTTATAATAATCAATACAAAAATCAATATAATTTTATTCTTATAAAAAGAAATACGTAGTTCATGCAATGAATAAAGAGAATAGTAAAAAAAGTTAAATAAATTCATTTCTTCAGATTTTTTTCCATAAATATAAATTCTGCATTGTTTGGAATTATTTCAAAGCAAAAAATATTTCAATCTCTCAAAAATATGTTTTACGGCTATTTCCAAATGGTGCCAAACTAAACAGAATGTTCTATGCTTGAACAAAGGCCTGTCACAAAATTTTTGGTGGTTGAGATATCCAGAGTTTGTGAAATTAACAGAAAAATGTTTGACCCGTATAAAGAAGAATAGTTGCGTCAAAAATATTTGGAAATATGTTAAAAATGGATTAGGTATTTTGAATCAGAGTCAAAAAGTCGAAGTAGTGATAACAATCTGACTCTCAGGTAGAGAAAAAGTTCCAGGCGCAGCAATCAGTAAAGAAGGTGATACTAACAGTTTTCAGGGACAGGAAAGGGGCCCATAACTATTGATTTCCTTGAAAAATAGGCAACTGTAAATGGTGCTTCCAATTACCAACGCTCTAGGCAAAATTACTCGGGACGTTGGCCCAGCGGTTAGAGTGTTCGCCAATGGCCCGGGAGACCTGGGTTCAATCCCAGGTCGAGTCATACCAAAGACTTTAAAAATGGTACTTGATACCACCTTGCTTAACACTCAGCATTATAAGGTACGGTTCAAGGGTAAAGTGGAGCAACCCTGGGAATGGAGTAGCGCCCTCCCCTACACCTTGGTGTAGTAGCTATCGAAAAGGGAGCCTTCGGGTCACCCTCGACTATGGTCGCTAACATTATCATATATTGAATACCTACATAATATGCAGTTATTCGTCAATCCACCATTCTCATTGCATAACAGCAGCTGACTCGTCTGGGGCTATGGATTACACCGACTGCATCTCTGCAGAGGGGAATGCTAAGTACCCCTTCAATGCCATCACTCCCAGGTCCACTCTGGCTTGGAGTGGTAGCACGTGATAGGGTTTTTTGACATTTAAAACTGTAACTAATTCAAAAATGATATTATCTACAAAGTGTGTGCAAACAAATGTAATATAATGGCCGAGGGATTTCGTTTTATGCCTTTGGGTTTAGTTAGGCTGAGAACCTTTCGGCTCAGTGCATGGATTACTTAGGTGCAACATTAACACAGATGTTCACGCGCTCGCAGGCGGAGCGGACGTGTCACTCAGAGATGTCACAATAGCCCAGATGGGAAACGGAGGTTAGCGAGTGCGAATGACATCATGCATCGGAAGCGCACGGAGGATTTGGGGAGATTTTGAAAAAGTCAGTTAGTAGAGTTGAGACTTGACACCAAACGAGACGGTTGACTTTTGCTTGCTCGCAGAGGCCTTGGGCAGGTGTCGCACGAGATGGGGGGGGGGTAGATGGAAAATCTAGGATAGAAAGATTGTGCCTCTCTCCTTATGTCGAAAAGCCTTTAAACTCAAAGGTAATAAAAAGTTTCGCACCTGAACTGAGAAGTCGTAAGTCTTTTTCGTATTTCGAGATTCCTACGTTCTATGTTATATATATATGAACATTATATGTCCTTTTCACACATGGCGGTATGTAGCTATTTAACACAAATGACTGATGCTAAATACTGTTTGGTAGCATGACTTTCAACAATTTATCTGTGCAAAAAATGTGATCAGGCTCAATTAAAAATCTAATCTGCGATATGTGTTTATAAATCCTCATCATCATGTCATGCTGGTAGCACGGATATCCCTGACCCTCTCTTGCCACTTTTCCTGTTCATCGCCTCAGGCAGATCCTCAGGACAACATCCTGTATCCTCACACAGTTGCTGAATGTATGTTCGTGCTGGTCGTCCTGCTTTTGCACGGCCATGTGTGGGGGTCCATAAGAGTACATCGCTTATGAGTTCGTTCCTGCTTCTCCAGCAGTGTCCTGCATGTCTGGTTCGTCTAACTTGAATAGTTTTCGTGATACGAGGTAGGTGGCCGTACATTTGGTGTTTTGTGTGGTGTTGCCGCCAGGACTCTATATTTAATATAAATGTATAAGCAGGATTTGGCATTAAATAACCAATGATTTATATGCCATAAAACCAAAACCAAACCAAACAAAATCATATATATTTAATATATATGTAGAAACAGGTTGGTTGGTTGTTTAGGTTTTATTGCATATCAACCTTCATAGGTTATTTCACGCCAAATCCATTTTTATGAAAATAGTTCTATTTCAAACTATTCAGTTTAGGTTAAGTACGCAGTTTAAATGTAAATACAGTTTGTCAAAAACATTTCTATTTCAAGCTATTCAGTTTAGTCAAGCAGTTCTAATTCAGCTAATTCAGTTTTGTATAAGTACAGATTTTTTTACACAGTTAAATGTGAAAACAGTTGTATATTAAACAATTAATTTTAGAGTAAATACAGTTTCAATGTCAAAAAACAGTTCCATTTAAAATAATTCAGCTTAGCATGAGCAAGCAGTTTAAATGTAAGTACGGTTTGATTGTCAAAACGTTTCAATTTCATGCTTTAGTCAAACAATTCAGTTTAGCATAAGTATGCCGTTAGTTCTATTTAACCTATTGATAGGACCCTATCAGGTGCTACTACGCCGGGCCAGAGTTGGCCTGGGAGCAATGGCAATGAAGAGGTGCTCAGCATCCTCCAAAGCCCCATCATCACTGGAACCTCACTATCAGATTGTTTAGTGTCATATCCAGGACACTCGTCTGTGTATTCTACAGCCCAAGCTGAATGGGCGAGTATAAACAGGACTTGGCATTAAATAACGTACAATTGTTAATATGCCATCAGAAATCATGGCATAATGATTTATGGGAAATGGGTGCAATTAAAAAAATAAAAATAACAACTTTTCGAAACATCTCGTAAATGGCACAATACTATCCATTGATTTGATAATCCATTTTCCGATAAAAAAATCAACCTAAACGTTATAATTTGTCTAAGTTAATAAAACAATTACTACCTACGTCCCATAATAGTGGTTCTATTTAGCATATGAAACGTATATGCTAATTTAGTAACTGTTGTGGGACAGAGACAGTACTTGTCAATGAAATATTTATAAAAATTCTGGTTTTTTTCTTAATGAATAACAAGTAGTAAGATAACATCATTAAGGACCACCTGGCATTCGTGCCGGATTGGTTTCAAGATTAATGACAGATTCGAGCCCAAATGGCTCCAGTCTTCGGTCGGGCCATATGCAGGCGTGCGATGACGTCATTGACAAATCAGTAAGCTCTAGGCTACTGGTCTAATTCATGTTATGAGCTGGCATACGTGTTGGACTCACGTTAAATTTAGTGAATCCATGTCCAGCTGGGTCATCTGGCTCACATTGTACCTTGTGAACCAATGACCAACATCGGTCAGCAGGGTTCAAGTCTTGGTTCGTGCCTGACCCCGCTTCCCTTAACCCCCCGCTTTAAAACAGAAATTGTGAAAAATCCTGTCTGGTTTGAGGCAGCGATAAATATAAAGATACGTGGTTCCTTCAATAAGTTTCCAACACTTTTTTTGTATGGGTATTTAGAATTGTCGTAGACTCTTGAAAATTCAGTATCTTATTGCTATACATCTTAAGAGATGACAGATCAATTTTTATGATTTCAGATTCAAATGAACAGCAACAGTAGCAATTGGAATACACCCTACTAAAGCCTAATTATCACAGCTGGTGAATTTCAAAAATGCAATCTGACACTTTAGAAAAACGATATGCAATAAGATTCTGTTTTAAACTTGGAAAAAATCCCACAGAAACGCATGGAATGCTTCAGAATGCTTTTGGAGCATCTTGCATGAATCGAGCATCAGTTTTTGAGTGGTATAAGAGAGTCCAGGAAGGCAGGGAGGGATGAGGAGAGGTGTGGGAGGAGTAAGGAAGTGTATACAGCAGAGTTGATTGGCCAAAGGGTTAGGGTTAGGGTTACTATGTTGAGGTTTTAAGGGAGTTCGGGAAGAGATTCGGTCGGAAGAGGCCAACACCCTTTCAAATCTGGTCAGTGGCATTTCCACGAGGACAATACACCAGTCCACAACTCCATCCTTGTTACAGACTATTTAACCAAGATGGGCATCAAGACAGTTCGTCAGCCTCCCTATAGTCCAGACCTTGCTCCCTGTGACTTTTGCTTATTTCCTAAGCTCAGAAGCTGACGTTATGAGATGATTCAGGAGATGAAAGAGGCTGTAACGAAGGTCATTGACACGCTCACACAAGAGGACTTCCATGGGGCCTTCCAGAAGTTTTTGGAATGGTACAACAAGTGCATTTCAGCCGGAGGAGATTACTTTGAAGAGGACTAGTGTTTCATGTGTGTACTATCAATAAAATTGCCTATGCGAAAAAGTCTGGAAACTTATTTAATGAACTTCATAATATCTTTAAGGAGATTTAATTGTGGTGTAGTGGCCATCGTAAAGGACTGCAATATCGTAGTGATCGAGGTCGAACCTTGGTTACGTTATCACTTTCACTTTCTGAATGATGCCTTTGTGAAAGGTACAAACCCCTTATCTCCCTCTGCTGTTGGATATGTAGTAATTTACTAAGCTTTTTACTGTGATGAGGCACAAGGCTAAATGAATTGGGTTCCCAATGAGAATTGAACGCACTCATGAAGGTTTGCTAGTTTAGTTAGCCTGTCTTCCAGGCTACACCCTATGTCCCTACAGAGTTGTTGTAGATGTTCTAGAGGGTCGTCCAACACTTGCGCGCCCATGTTAAGGAGCCTATAAGATAACGTTGCTCATGAATTCGTCCTTACCCTTCCGTCTGTGACCCGCATGTCTTGTTCGTATAATTTGGATAGTATTCGAGATGGGAGGTACTATTTACCAACCCCTCCGCTCGGGCAGGATATGACACAAGGTCGATTTTTAAGCGGAGTTTAACAGGTTTGAATTCAGAGTTTTCCTTCTCCTAGACTAGTTGCCTCACCAAGGCTGAAGAACCTAGTCCGTCCTACTATTTACCCATAGCTGGAGGGAGAATAAGGGGGTTCATACCTTTCCCAAGGGTATTTGCCCGAAAGTGAACGTAATAGCGCGACTGGAGTACGAACTCGCGTACTACGGTTCTGCAGTTCATCGCTTTAACCATTATACCACGAGGACACCCGAGATGGGAGGTAGGTGGCCGTAAGGCTGCTGTTTTGTGGGATGTTGCTTCCAGGATTAGTTTAAGTGGTACATCAATACAGAAATATGGAAACGACCGCAGCTTGAAAAAAATGCATTTTGTTCTAAAGTTTGACAAGTAATAAGCTATTAATTAACCACATTATCATTTATTCCTCTAGAGTTTTTCACATCAGTATTAGCTGATGGTTTTTCACTCGAGTTTGAGTGACAGCAAGTCTCCTCAAGTTTCAAGGACTCGTCTCAGTATTCTGGCCGTCCTCAGCAATGCTGCCGTTTGGATAGTCTCTACCCGTCCGATAACTTCCAAGTCCTCCAGGCCCTTTGATAATCCTTTAGTTACTGTGCCCAACGCACCAATCACAATAGGCACAATCGTTACTTTCATGTTCCACAGTTTTTTCAATTCTCTTGCAAGGTCGAGGTACTTATCTTTCTTTTCACTTTCCTTCAGATTTATTCTGTGGTCCGCAGGGACAGCAAAGTCAACAATTTTGCAGATTCTCTTTCTTTTGTTGATTATTATGAGGTCTGGTCTTCTGGCCGGGATTAGGTGATCTGTTTGTATGTTAAAGTCTCATAGGAGTTTATGCGAATTATTATTATTATTATTATTATTATTATTATTATTTTTCACTGCCTGTAAACGGACAGGAACTTGTAGAGCTTTCTCTGTGGTTTCTGGAATAGTTATTTGACTGACATGTATCTAAGTACTGGATCTACCTTTTAAAGTTTCCTTTTATGAAAAAAAGATTAAACGAAGAAAGCAAATTGCGAATGAAGTTCAATATAGAGGTTCAGAACGTCACTGACGTCACTGATGTCAGTCAGATTTTTGAGTTGAATTATATATATATATATATATATATACATATATATATATATATATATATAGAGAGAGAGAGAGAGAGAGAATTCAATAAGATTCATTGCCTAATGAGTCAAAAAAGTCTATTCATTTGTTCAAAAAATATTTGTCATTGCACTTAATTCTCTATTAATGGTAAACTCGCTGGATATATGTGTACTGAATGCCAACGGTAGACTATTGTGATGAGAATCAACGTTCTAGCAATTGTTCATTTTTGTCAGGGTAAATGCAACTTACTCCCTGTAAGTTATGGAGAGAGAGAAGGAGAGAGAGGTGCACACACACACACACACACACACACACACACACACACACATATATATACTTTTTGAACACGTCGTTCACACACACCAATATTGTATGTGCCAGATACTTTTTGAACACACCTATTTACACACAGACACTAAATAACATGTGGCCACATACATATTTACACAAGAACACACACATACATGCACCCCCCTACACACAGAGACTCACAGACATATATATATATATATATATATATGTATACACCCAAATACCCTGTGAACACACCTGGTAGACTCACCCCCTATATATATATATATATATATATATATATATATATGTACTTACTGAAAAAACCTCGTACAGTCTTTTATAGTTTATGAACACACACGTACACACACATACGCACACTCGTATATATATAAATACTTTTAAAACACCTCATGTACACACAAACACACTTACAGTAACAGACACACTCACAGTCACACACACACACACACACACACACACACACACACACACACACACACACAGAAGTATATATATATATATATACACTTTTGGAACACACGATTTACACTCATACAGACACATATATATATTAATGCGAACTTACTTTTTGAATACAGATCCATAGTCACCCCACATACACACACACACACTCATATATACACACATATGTGCACACACACATACACACACACACACACACGCATATATATATATATATATATACTTATGTGTGTGTGAGTGTGTACCAATTCACCGAACACTCGGATTTTATACAATGCAAAAAAGGATCCGATTCATGTCGGTGAACAGAATTAATGCAGTCCTCCATTTATTTGGATGTTTTGGGGTTTGTTTGTTTGTTTGTTTGGGATTTTTTTTTTTTTCCAATCAATTCAATTGGAATCCATTTATCAATCTTTACTGCAAGTCTCTTTTAAATGATATGACATGCTTTCAACCGATAAAATAAATACTGCTCTACCCTCTCCTCTTTACTCGTTCTATTCGACAATTTCCTCCCACCGCTTTCATATCTTCATCATTGATGGATTGATGTAACTACCCTCTTTACTTGATTTCTAAACGGAAATCTTTATTTGCAAATTTCTGAAACCAAAATATTCCTATTCGTTCAATAAGAGCATTGTCTCCGATGGGGGAATTTATATTTCTTGCAGAATCAGCGCTCCATTATAGAAAACGGGATCTCAAAGTAAACAACCAAAAAGGAAAGAGAGAGATGAAGAGAAAGAGAGAGAGAGAGAGAGAGAGAGAGAGAGAGAGAGAGAGAGAGAGTTAGAAAGAGAAATAGAAAGAGAGATTTATGTATCGTTTGATATATATATATATATATATATATATATATATAAAATTCGCTGTTTGTATATCACATAGCACTAATACCCTGGGGAAAGGTATGAATCCAGTAGGGCAGACTATGCTCTGTAACCTTGGTACGGTAACTGATCTAGGAGAAGGAAAGCACTTAATTCAAACCCGCTAAACTCTGCTTAAAATGACCTTGTCACATCCTACTTTTTCCAACGGATTGATTAAATATCCTCCCATATATATATATATATATATATATATATATATATATATATATATATATTACACTTCATATATATGCGTTACAGATATTTTGGACTACTTCCGATTTCTATTTTGGTCACGGAGTTTCAGTGAAGTAAATTTGCCATTAAGCAAAATCCAATAGAATTTTATTTGATTGGATAGAAATTTTATAAAACATTGGCAACTACGTTATACATGTCAATTATTTTTCATCAGAATATTGGGAGGAGAATATTCAAATAAATATAACCAATCCAGGTCAATTTTTTTCGGAGCAGTTTCGATGCTGTAGTGGCTAAAGTCACGGAATGTAATACCTTAGTAAGCGAGTTCAAAATCCATTCACGTTATTTCGTTCACTTGCGGACTAACACCCTTTGGGAAAGGCCCGAACCTTCTAATCCCCCTAACTATAGGTTTCAAGAATTGCTTTAGTATTAAATCACCTACGAAGGTCGATATAGCATTCAATCCGGAGGTGCTCGTGGTGCAATCGTTATCGTCGTAGGAAATGGACACGGCGACACGAGTTCAAATCCTGGACGAGACTGATTGCATTTCACCTAGCACTAATACCCTTGGGAAAGGTATGAATCCAATTGTTCTCCTTCCAGCTATGGGTAAATAGTAGGGCAGACTGGGTTCTTCAGCTTTGGTGAGGCAACTAGTCTAGGAGAAGGAAAACTCTGAATTCAAACCTATTAAATTCCGTTTAAAATTGACCTTCTGTTATACCCTGCCCGAGCGGAGGGGTTGGTAAATATGGGTAAATATGGATATAGCATTTAAAAAAAGAAGCCAAAACAAATGGTAGTTGACTTCTTCATCGAATTATTGTGTCAGTATAGACTTTATTTTAAGGCCAACAGCAACAAATAAATGAATTAATTCTTCTTTTAATTCTAACAAAACTATTAATCAACACATGTAACAATTAATAACAATATACAGTCCTCTCTGTGTATAAAGTTGAGTTAAAGGGACTTACCGGCGCGCTGAAGAAGATATCTGGTATCTTAGGGCTATCTTTCTGAGAGCTTTTAATGTCACTGCCTCACAGAACGTCTGATGGAATCTGACTGACTGGATTTGGGATTTTTGTGCCAAGACTTCCAGGCTCAGCACGTGATTAGTAAATCTAGTCACAGAGAGCCTCTCCTTCACTCACTCAATACACTGGAATAACCATTTTACTAACCCAACAGAAGTAAATGCATTCCAACTAAAATCGCGGTATTAGATCCAATTTCGGTCTAATACCCTTAGGAAAGGTAAGAAGTCCCTTATCCCTCCAGCTGTGGGTTAAATAGTGCTACAACAGTTTTTCTACGAGGATGGTTTTGGCATTAAATAATCCACGAAAATTGATATGCCATTACAACACATATATCAAACAAAATCAACCCAAAATACGATGATCTTTAAATAAGTTTCCAGACTTTTTTTTCGTATGGGCACTTTTATTGATAATACATACATGAAACTCTAGTCCCCTTCGAAGTAATCTCCTCCGGCTGCAATGCACTTGTTGTACTGTTCTAACAGCTTCTGGAAGGCCCCATGGAAGTCCTCTTGTGTGAGCGTGTCAATGACCTTCGTCACAGCCTCTGTCATCTTCTCAATTGTCTCATAACGACACCCTCTGAGCTTAAAGAATAACCAAAAGTCACAGGGAGCAAGGTCTCGACTATAGGGAGCCTGAGGAACTGTCTTGATGCCCATCTTGGTCAAATAGTCTGTGACAAGGATGGAGTTGTGGACTGGCGCATTGTCCTCGTGGAAATGCCATTGACCATGTTTTGAATATTGCTGACCTCTTCCGACGGAATATCTTTGTGAACTCCCTTAAAACCTTAACGTAGTATTCCTTGTTGACTGTCTGTCCAGTGGGAACTCAGTGCATGTAGATCATGCAAGTGCAGTCAAAAAAAGGGATCATCACAAGTTTGTGGGTGGGGGATTTGCTCTGTCTGGCCTTCTTGGGTCTGGGAGAGCCAGCATGCTTCCACTGGGAACTCTGTCTCTTGGTCTCTGGGTCATAGCAGTGGATCCAGCTTTCTCCGTAAGGCATTTTTTCCAAGTTTAAAACAGAATTTATTGCATATCGTTCTTCAAAAGTCAAGATTGCATTTTTGAAATTTACCAGCTGTGACAATCAGGCTTTAGTAGGGTGTATTCCAATTCCTGGTGTAGCTGTTCATTTGAACCTGAAATCATACAAATTAATCATTCATCTCATAAGATGCATAGCAATAACATACTGAATTTTCAAGAGTCAACGACAATTTTAAATGCCTGTACAAAAAATGTCTGGAAACTTATTGAAGGCATCACGAACAGTTAACCTGGAATTAATGGCAAAGATTTGTAATTCCAAACTACCAAGAGCTACACACGGCCAACGAATAAATACAACCCTGCATGTTACATTAACAGGTTCATTTTTAACCGGCCGATGTAATGCTAACAAACAAACAAACAAAGAAAATAACACATTCATGGCCGCATATGATATTAACCTTAAAAATTGAACAGAGAAAATAATATAATCATGTTGATAGAATTTATCCGACGATATTTTAATTCCTTTCAACATTAAAATGAATATCTACTCTTTCCACGAATCATAAACGGCTGTGAGTTACTTTGCTTTTATGATGTTCAATCGCTTAAACGGCCTTTTTTGTTTATAGACCCAAACTGATATTTTTTTTCTTTTTTCTTCTGAAATATAATGATAAATGTATTCTGCCTTGGAAATCGAGTGTCAAACCGTGTGATTTCTGGGTCCCAAGTCCCTGAGGTTTGCTCTTTTAATTCAGATGCCCCATTTGCATACTATTCTACTCCTCCCTGAGTCGGCGAGGTTTGACGCCCTTTTTTGGTTTATTACTTCTTATGGCAACTCTGGAAGGTCTATGCTACTTCTAAATTTGTTCTGTTCTTTTTAACGGAGACCTTGGTCTATCTTCCTCATCTAAACCTGTTAGGTCATTCCCATTTTCCACGATATTCTGTTCTGTTTCATTTCCCACTTCCTCAGTTTCTTTTTATTCCTCCGCAGGCATTTCTCGATCTTCAGGCTAGAACCTGGCTCTCCATTGATCAGCATGAGCTGATATTGGCTGCCCTTTTTTTAAGTACAGACGTATTCTGTCCTTTTTAAAAAATGAACTTCGCTCTCTCTGGCTCAGTCTCCTTATTTCTTTAATACCAAACTTTCTCCTGTGTGGTAAGTGTCATGGTTATTGGGGCTGTAATCTGTTTGCCCATTAATGCTGATCGGTTTTGCTTTCTATCCGCATGAGGAACCGTTCGATCACTTAAGAGTAAATTAGGGATGTGTGCCTCAATATTCTGGTTGAAAGGTGAAAATACCTTTAAACCAAGTTTTACAGTTTGGATAGTTCTTTCCTTTATGCTGTTTCACTGAAGGTGAATGGGGGTGTTTTGTATGGCATACATTCTATTTTCCTTAACCCCACACAAAATTCTTATCGCAGAATTCCGGTGCGTTGTCCGTGAGAATGTTTTGTTTAGCCATGAACACTATACATACACATATACACGCAGAAACCTATTCAACCCAATAAGGACGAGCGGACACACTTTATTTGAAAGGGTTCGAAAGGGTTGCTAAAGGTTCTACTGTGTGAGAGGTGAGTTGGAGACCGAACAAAGACTGCAATATATGGACCCCCACTCTTCTGGCTATCACAGCCTTTCTCTCCCTTTCTCCTGGGCTGCTCAACCGGGGGCCTGAGGGCCCAGCCTCTCTGGGACATGGTCCTCATTCTAGCATCTTCTCTCCAACTGACTCGAACTTCCTGCGCACCGAGTTATATTATTGTTTTACGCCCACTCAATTCAATCTGTCGGCAGTCAAGGTTATCCCCTTGAAACCGTCGACCGGATGCACCTGTTATTTACACAGGTGCATTTCCTATTTTGACAGCTCGGCTGGGATCAATATGCAACAAACGGTTTTAGGTACTCCATTTTTTGCAAATATTGTTCTCAATATTTGTCTTACTGTAGTAGCTTTCCTATCTCTCACTTTTATTACTTCCAGCCAACCTGAGAAGGAATCTTCTAAGATCAGGAATAAACCAATGTTTCGAATATGTGCATAGTCCATATGGACCCTTGTGAGCCACGTGTTATAAAATAGCCGAGGGATTTCGGTTCATGCCTTTGAGTTTAGTTAGGCTGAGAACCTTTCGGCTCAGCACATGGCTTAGTTAGGTGCAACATTAAAGCAGGTGTTAACGCGGGTGCGTTCGGGTGGATGGAGGTGTCACTCAGATGTCATAATAGTCCGAGACGATACTGGGTGACAGGGTGCGGGTGACGTCACGCACCGGAAGCGTGCGGAGGTTTGTGTGAGAATTTGAAGAAAATAAGTGTCGAGTACTAGACGCCAAACGAGAATGATCGATTTTTGGAGCTCGTAGGCGAGAGGCGAACGTGCGCCCTATGGGGGCCGCTCGAGTTGGAGGCCAAAGGAATAAGACAGCATAGAAGATTGTGTCTCTCCTCCTTACGTCGAAACCTTTAACTCAAAGTTAATAAAAAGATTTCGTACCTGAATAAGAAGTCGTTAAGTGTTTTCGAATTCCGAGATTCCTATGTTCTTTATATGGTATATTGTTATGAAAATTATATGTCCATTTCGCACATGGCCATATTCGTGTATATGGCTATGTAACACACGTACGTATTTTGGTTTGTTTAAATGTTTTGATCTCTGTATATTTAGGGCATCTTCGTATGTGTTCCTCAACATCTTTGCAATAACCTGCTCACAAAGTCTGTAATCTCTATCTTCTTTGCCTTGCAGCGACTCCGCCTTATATCACTGTGCATGGTTTTAATTACGTCCCCCCTTAAAATTTGGGGCGGCACAATTGCGCCTGCACTGTATATTATGCCCCTCTCTACCATTAATTCATGTGCTCCTTTGAAAGGTCCCTCCGCTATAGTACAGTTACTCCATACATTATTTCTTATGCGTTCAAGTATTCCGCTTAGTATCGAGTCTTGATGTGTTTCTCTGCAAACGTTTTGTATAATTCTATCCTCCGAATTTTCATGTTTCTCTCCATTTTCACCCTGAAATCTTAATCTGGATAGTGCAGCCACATGTGGGATGTTGTTCCTCTAACATATATAATGTCAAAATAAAACACCACAATTTTGATAGCCCACCATAAAATTCTGGACGATGTTACTCTGGGTAACTCCTTCCTCGGATTGAATATAAATTCCAGGGGCTTGTGGTCTGATTTTAAAAGGAACTTTTTGCCCAACAAAAAATTCTGTGCTCTATCCATACTCCACACTATGGGTAATGCTTCCTTTTCAATCTTGGAATAATTCCATTCTGCCGACGAGAGTTTTCTGGACAGATTCATAATTGGATGACCCTCTTGAGATACAAAAGCTGCTACGGTAGGTTCACTTGCGTCAGTTGTTAAGGTAACCTCTTTTTTAGGGTCGAAAATTTTTATTACTGGTTTACTTGTCAAAGCCTTCTCTAATGCTTCGAAAGCCTTATTTTGCTTCTGCGTAAACTCTGCGTTCTTTTTACGTATTTCAGCAATGGTTTAATGAGCTCACTCTATCCAGGAAGATATCTGCTGTAAAAATTAATTAATCCCAAGAAGGATTCCAATTCTTTCTTGTTCCTGTGCTTTTTCATTTTCGCAATTTTGTTGGTTAGCCTTTCGTCAAGAAATATTCCTTGACTAAATATTTTATATCCTAGATAGGATATTTTTCACAGTCTGATTTACTTTTGTTCCTATTTTTTTTTTTAATCATACCTGCCTTTTTTTTTATATCCGTAAGACTTGTTCTGTTTTACTTTTTAATTTCTCTCTCGTGCGGGCTGCCAGACATATGTCGTCTTGATATACTATTATGTTGTCCACTTTTCTTAAAAAGATTTTCTCGATGGCTTTTTGAAAAGTATGACTAGCAATTTTAATTCCAAACGGCAAGCGTGAACATCTCAATAATCCATAGGTGTGTTCAGTGTGGTAATTTCTTTAAATTTGTCGTCTATTTTGATCAGGTTATCGGCCGACTTTTAATCGATTTTCGCAAAGTGTTTCATATTTGCCAGTTTGTGACTGACGGTTTTGATACTCCGTAAAGGAAATTAATCCGAACATATCTGGTGGTTAACACCAATTTTGTAGTCCCCACATATTCTAATATCCCCGTCGGTCTTTTTAACAGTGACTATTGACGACGCCCAATCGCTTCCCCAGAAGTGACCTTTTTTAAAATACGTTGCTGAATCATTTTTTAGCTTCGACACTACTATAGGTAAAATGTATATGGGTACTCGTGTTGCTTGGATATATCTAGGATTGTCTTTCAAGCGAATTCTTGCTTTTTAACCGTAAAGCAATCCTATTTCTTGTTCTTCTGACTCCAGAGAATTAACTAATTTCGATGCATTAACTTTTAATACATCTATACCAAGCAGACCATAGTTTTAGTACATGCCACAACTGTAATAGGAGTAATCTCTAAGCGATTCTTTGTTTCAAACGTACCTTCGAAGGTGCCAAATATTTGGATTATGGTACCATCGAATTGCTTTAGTTGCAAGGCTGTCTTCTTAAGGTTCGGCTTTCCTTACTACTGCCAAAAGTTGACAGCAATACGTATTATGTCAGAGTCAGTATCTACTTGCATCTGGAAATATTTCCCATTAATTTTTCCCTTTTTTATTTTTGCTAGTGTTTTTAGCGTGAAAAATCTTGCACCTCCTCTATTCACTTGCGTGTCTTTAAGTTCCTCAAATTTTTTATCTGCACACTTTCGGAGTTTTTTTTCTGTTGCAAAAGGAGCATGTCTTACCGAAGGATGGGCTATTATTTTTTTCCCTGACATGCCATTCGCACAGTATTTGCATAGAATTTCGTATTTGTTTGTGCTGTACGCTTCTCCTTCGTTCGGTTGTTGGTTATAGTTTTTATCTATTCAAGTTGTTTCACGAAGTCTATACATGTTGAATTAACACTTTGAAGCATTTACAATAACTTTTGTTCAAAAGTCGTGCCATGCATACCTTCTATCAAACGTAGCATAATCAAATCATCTTCTGTGGTCATTTTACCGGTGCCAAGTCTTTCAAATTCGCCATATCTAGCTCTTTCTGTCAATCATTGTACGAATTGTACAATAGACTCATTGGGGGGCTGTCTTGTTTCCAGAAACTTTACTCTTTCCGCGATGACTTACCTTTTCTTTGGTCCGATATTCCTTTTTATTACCTTTCCAGTTTCTTTGAAAATCAGCTCTTCTAGATTTCTTGGGTAGGTCATCGTTGAAACTTTCTGAATTGCTTCGAACCCAGCTGTTCCGAGGAACATGTCCGTAATTTCTTTTTGTTCCCCTTCGCTTCGTCTATCTCTTAGTTTCTTTACCCTGGCCGGCGCCTCAAAGCAACTTATCCATGTTTCCACTTATTCAGGATCGTCGAGTGTGGTCAGAGATCCTATCGGCGACGCCATTGTTGTGCCTTGGAAATTGCGTGACAAGCCTCGTGATTTCCCGGTACCAAGTGCCCCAGGTTTACTCTATTTATTCAGGTGTCTCATTCGCATTCCATGCAAGAAAAAGATTGTAAACAAACAGAAATTTTATTTACATTACATCGGCCTGTTAGAAATCAGCCTGTAAATGTAACATGCAGGGCCGTATTAACTTGTCGGCCGTGAGCAAAAAACAGCAATCTCACTAAAACAGGACACACCTTTGTAAGAAATTTTCACCTGCAGATAAATTATTTTCGGTAAATTGTTTTTATAGATAAATAGATGTTTAAATGAAATATCAGGTTGGAATTATAATATAAAAATTCAGTCGGAATAGCTAATAATTTAGATGGATGTATTAGACAGCATTTATCAAATGAGGAACACAAGTGGATAGAGGAAGGGATAAATTTTTCACGCTAAACACACCAATAAAATTAAAGAAAATGTAAAAATAAATGGGAAATATTTCCATATGAAAGCAGATACTGGCTCGACATAATACTTATGCAGTCAACTTTTGGCAGGATTAAGGAAAGCCAAGGCTTAAAAAGACAGCCTGGCAACTAAAACAATTCGATGGTACCATAATCAAAACATTTGGCACCTTCGAAGGTACGTTTGAAACAAAGAATCGCTCAGAGATTATACCAACTTAAGTAGGATAGAATAGGTAATTGCTATCTTTTTCTTTCAGATTATTAGAATATTGTTCATAGTCATCAATGGTATTCACGCATATGTTCGTCGCAAGTAAAAAAAAAACGCATAAGACATGTTTTACTCGGTGATTTACATTAACTTGTCGATGCAAACACAGTTGTAAAATCTTTTAAGAGTATTGGGACGAATTTATGAATGAAATAAGTTACAGGAAATGGTTTTCTCGTTTTCGAAGAGGCGATTTCCGTCTAAAGCATGGACCTCCTTAATCAGCAGAAAAGGAGTCATAATCTATCACGATAATGCCCGTCTTCACATAACTCAACTAAAACTCTCTTAGTTGAGTTCATTTGGGAATAAAGGTTTCAATATTTTCTTTGCTCCTTCTGATTTCTACTTGTTTAGGGAGTAACGGAATCATTTGGATGGTCATAGGTTGACATCAAGGGAATACATTGAACACAAGTTTGAATCAGAACCTAAAGAATCAAACTTTATTTGTTTGCAAACAGTTAAAGGAGACCAATTCATTGTATAACAATCGAATAGAAAGAATTTTTTAAACAGATCCGTTCTCTCAAGAATTGAATCCTAACAGATACGAACGTGGAGTGGACCTACCAGTTATGGTAACGAAGAGCTACTGCATACTTCGCAGATCTCAAAACTGGACCCTCACTATCAGATGCAGTGTAGTATCACACTCATGATAGCAATTTTTAGGTTTTCAGTCAGCATATTTTAAGCTCAATTGTCAGGGCGGTTCGCGGGCGGGGTTCCCCATACCTTACGGGCTAATGTGCCGAACAAGGAAATCATAGTGAGCGAAATCGAATTCCAATCGCACTATTACGTTCACTTTTCAACTAATATACTTGTTGAAGGCATGAACTTCGCTTAAAAATTGGCTTTGTGATTCATCCTGGTCGTGAGGAGGTGTTGGGTAAATATGTGCTCTGTGCCTATACTCCTTGGTTGGAAACAGTGAAGACATCAGATAAGAAAAATTGAAAAGTGTGGGCAAGAAGGGAACTCTGTTGCACTACCTTCCAAACTTCATATAATCCCAAAAGTTCTCCTCTTAAACTGACCGATACCTTCATTCTTGTTTATAAGGTAGATACGAGCCTTGTATAGTGGTCTGAGCACCCTAGTTTCCGTAAGATGTTCCATTGCGCTTCCTGGTTCAGGGTCGGAGGCTTTTGTAAAATCGACAAATATTAACTAGAAGGGCATATTCTGTTTCATGCATTTCTCCTGCAAGATCCTGTTCGTGGTTCTACGGTTTGTATGGAAACCATATTTTTTCTTAGGTATAAACACCTCCGTTCGGGTTTATATTCATTTAAGAAGTATGCAGTTGAACGCTTTCCCTAGTTTGGGTAGAAGCGATACCCCGTGATACTTGTAACAATGTATGTCTGTCTCCTTTCTTGAAGATGTTGAAAAGTTAAGTGTCCTTCTCGTCTGCAGGGACTTTCATGTTTTCATAAGTGTCTTTTATGATTCAGTAGATGAAGTCGACCAGCCTCCTATATACACTCTTAATAGCTTCTAAATGCAGTCCATCTGCGACATGGGACTCTCCTGTCTTCCAGGTTTGGGCATTTAAACAGGCAGTGTTAAGTTGGTCTTTGTTCAATGTTGTCAACCGCATCCTGTTCAACTGTTATCGGTTCATTAAGTAGTGTGGCAAAGTCGTCCTCCTTGGCAAGAAAGTCGTGTCATGTTGTCGAGGGCTAGCAACTGTTCTGGGTGCTTCATTGCTGACCGCCACACAGGCCACAAGCTTGGTAAAAAAAACAACAAATATTAGGGTCATTAAATCTGCAAGTGTACAAAGTTCAGTCACTTTTGTAGTGGTTAACAAGCTGGACTAGCAAACCTACACGAGCGAGTTCGAGTCTCATTGGGTGCCCCTTTCATATGGCCTTGTGCCAGATCTATGCAAAAAGCTTAGTAAATTACCACCGTTTATTTTTGTGTTCTCAGTATTTCTCTCGGAGAAGTTGACAGTATTTTCTCTCTCTGGCATTTATAGATTTGGTTTTCTTACAGAGCTTGTTATTCCTGACTTGGTTCTTATAGTTCTTAAGATCTTCCAGCTCCTTAATGCTTCCGTCAAACCAGTTTCCGTGCTTCCTCACTGCAGTGCATTTTTTTTTTCTTTTGATAGCTTGTACACGATTGATAAGAAAGTGTTAAAATATTCGGCTACTGTACATCGTGGAAGTTCAGCAAGTCTGTTGTTGAATGAGGCCCGCAGGTCATCCATGACTTTGCCGATCTTTATCATGTTGGTCGCGATTTTCCTGATCAACATTTTGTCTTGATTCATTTTCCGGTGAATCTGCCGCATTGATTATATATACCGCAATTTTTGTGACAACAGTAAAAAAATAATGTAATGGTTATCGTCGTTGGAAATGGATACGACAACCCGAGTTCAAATCCCAGACGAGACTGATTGCATTTCACACAGCACTAATACCCTTGGAAAAGGTATGAATCCAATTATTCTCCCTCCAGCTATGGGTAAGTAATAGTGAAGACTTGGTTCATCAGCCTTGGTGAAGCAACTAGTCCAGAAGAAAGAATACTCTGAATTCAAACCTGTTAAACTCAGCTTAAAAATTGACCTTGTGTCATATCCTGCCCGAGCGGAGGGGTTGGGTAAATATGGTAAAAAATTACGATATTATACTCATTTTTTACTTTTTTCTTATTCATGAACAGAAAATATTATTTTTCAATAGTTTATACAAATAGCAAATGGTAAAAGACTTATTCTACTCTTTGAACTTTGCTTTTGATACCAAGGAGTGTAAAACAGAAACACGACACAAGATTACATTTAGCACGCTGATACAGGAAAGTGATTTACATTAAAATCACAAATCTCGAAAACCTATTCACTTCTAAACATGTTTATTTATTTTTGTATAACTGTAACATATTGACCCTCGGCCGAGCTGTCAAATAAGAGATGCACCTATGTAAATAACAGGTGCATCCGGTCGAAGATATCAGGGTATAACCTTGACTGTGGATTGGTTGAATTGGGTGCATATGTGGCGCCCACAAGAAGCAGGTGGATGACAAACAATTATATAACCCGGTGCCACAGACAGGTTCAGTTAGTTGGAGATAAGATGCTGTAGTGAGAACCAGCTCCCACAGAGGACTGGGATCTCGGGACCCCCGGTTGAGCAGCCCAGCAGAACGAGAAAGAAGTACTGCTAAAGACAGGGGAACTTCGGGTCAATATGTTGCAGTCTGTTCAGTCTCCAACTCACCTCTCACACAACCCTTTCGAATTAAGTGTGAGAGGTATATTTTTCTAAAGAAGTGTGTTCGTTCGTCATTATTGTTGATTTTGCTTCCGCATGTATATGTGTATAGTTGTATATGTATCATGGTTGTGACTATGCAACATAACGTTAGTAGAAATGCAAGTAACTCTTGATTCATATATTATTTTATTCTCATGTAAATAATAATTTGACCGTTTTTACTTCGAAAAAGGTTAATTTCTAAACGTCCTTATCCAGGGTACAAAAGGAAAGCTTGTAGGGAATAATGACCTTTGTGATAAACAAGATGACTCACCTCCTCCAAAGCGCATATGTTTGGCGTGTCAAGTTTCTTTAAGCGCTCGCGGTCGCCATTAAAAGGCGAATTTATAAGTAATGGTTTCGTATTGTCTCGTTTGTGGCGTGAACGTAGCATTGCCTATGCAAATTTGTACCCCCCTTCATTGCATATAAAGCAGCTAATTTCGTCATTTGGGTTGCGTGCTTTAATTGTAAAGGAAGTTATTGTCTGTGCGTTTGTCTACGACTTTGCGCGAAACCGATTGGACCCTATAACACAGAAAGAGGGAGTTTATTTTCTAACAAAATAGCTGTCTATCTGGACAAACTGTCTGGTAACTTTGGATAAACGTTGTCTCTAAACTAACAGAAGCCGCTTTGAAAGTGAATACTGGAACTAATTTCACATTTTCATTTACACCTACTCTCAGGAACTTACTGCAATGTATGTCGGCAACTACACTAATCGGAGATGGACAGGTTTGTTTTAAAACTAATCCCAGAGTTTGATGGTTCCTCTATTGGTCCATCTGTAGTCGAATGGTTCGAGAAGACGAAGCGCATATGCAAGCTGTTCAGAATAAAGGAGCCCTCGTTTGTCAACCAATTGAGGTTAACAAGGCGGGGGTGCTTATACAGTCTACCAGCAGCTCAAGGAAGAGGCGGACCTGGATGAGATAAAATACGCCCTTTACACGGCATTTGGCACAAACGAATATATCGTTTGGAAGCAGTTCATTGGGAGATGACTCCTCCCAGGTGAGAACGTTGATGTGTACCTAGCCGATTTACGAAAGCTATCGCTGCCATTTAGTGGCATCAGTGATTGGATGTGGGGATTTGCGTTTTTGGAAGGGCTGCCCATTAATATTAGCGTGCTCCTGCGAGCATCTTAAAGTCGGGTGACATGAGTATAGACTAGCTCTTGGCTAGGGCCTGAACCATCTTAAAAGAGTCCGAATAGCCGAAGCTTTAAGGGTGGAGGTAGCGTCGCCCAAATCAGAGGGGAGTACTGCCGGCGATTTTCGTGTTTTTTTCGTGAGAGCTACAAATGCTATAAGTGTGGTGGTTCTAATCACTTCTCCCGAGAGTGAAGAAGTTGAAGTAATATGAGGAAGCAAACCACATCACAACCGCATTAATAGTTTGAGCCACCTAGTGGGGAATTGTTTGGTAAATTGGCTCGGGGGCAAAGAACTCTCGCCACTCTTACCTGTACATTGGCCACTCTTACATGTACATTGGCCGAGAGTAAACCTGCTTTAACTGATTGACGAGGGTCAATCAGTTAAAGCGGGTTTACTCTCGGCCAATGTACATGTAAATGGCATACAGTGGAATGGCTTTCAAAGATACGCGATGTTCCCGTTCAATAATCAGTGCAAGCCGCTGTGAAACCTGCAATAGGTGACATATAACAGTTGAGACGATTTGACGGGATGTCCGATGCGTGGTGTTGGGTAAGAGTTATTTCGATCCTAATAGGGGGGTTGCTAAGGTGGACGCACTGGTGGAGCGTGACAAGCCTCTGGGATATGATTTACTGATTGGGTTCGATGCAATACGTGAACTGGGTGGTGTTGTGATCAGGCCTACCGGAGAAACGCAACTCGGGAGGAAACGTGATTTATGTGTGGCGATCATGATTGAGAAACAGGACTACTGTGCTGTTTTTGACCCCGAGAAAAGGGCCTGCAATGCGAAGTGGAAGTGGACAGGAAACAAAGCGCTAGATCACGTGCATAACATCATTGTGGAATATCATTATCATCATCATCATCATGGCGTGCTACCAGCGCGGATTTCCCTGACCCTCTTACGCCACCCTTCTCTACCATCCGTTGTTTCCGGAAGGTCTTCAAGGCTACATCATGTATCGGCACAGAGGTGTTTTTATGGAGGTTCTATCTGGTCGTCCTACCTTTGCTCATCCATGTGAAGGGGTCCACAGGAGTATGTCACTTATATGTTGCGGAATATACAGTGTCCGATAAGAGCAGAGCTGCATATGAGACAGAATTGGAGACATGGATCGTGAATGGCTGACTGATACCGTACCTCCAAGGACGATTCGGCCTCACCAAGAGGATTAATCCAGCTGATGGCCGTTACACAAGCAACTAAAGCTCAGGAACGGCCAGTGATGGACTATAGAGAAATAAATCTGTACCTAGATGCTTTCACCGTCAATGCAGATGTGTGTGCTGAACGAATGAGGGAGTGGCAGCAGCAGGGAACCAACATGGCTTTGCTTGATTTACGGAATACATATCTTCAATTACGGATTCAAGAGACACTGTGGTTATTCCAAACGGTCATCATCAAAGGAAGGAGGTACTACCTGATGCGTCTGGGGTTTGGTCTTAATGTGGTACCCCTAATTATGAAAGTTATTGTTAAGACTGTTTGAACAGGATGAGCAGCTAAACAAAGCTTCGTAGGCAAATGTCGATGACATATATGTAAACGAGGACATGTTCTCAGTGGATGAGGTCTAGAGCAGATTGGAATCCCTCGGTTTCGCTAGTTAGGACCCAACTCGATTAAGAGATGGGGCTAATGTATTAGTCTGAGGGAGCACAACACACCACGGTGGGAGCGAGGGAACTCTGCTCCGGAACTCCCTCATTACACTGACGCGACACACAGTATTTTCCATCTGTGGCGTTGCTGGGACATTTTCCTGTCTGCATGTGGCTCCGTGCAGTCACAGAAAGGATAAAAAGACGAGCGAGCACGGTAACGAACTGATGGCATAACACTATGAAGGATGCCCTTCTCAAGCAAATGATGATTGAAATGCTGACCAGAGTGTGCTAAAATGACCCAGCCAGGGGAGATTGGTGCGTGGTTGGGAAAAAATAAACTTCTGGGTTGACACATGTTCCCTGGCGATGGGTGTGGTTTTGGAAAACCGAGGAGCTTTACTGGAAGATGCATGATGGCTTCGAGCAATAAATGATGCGGAACACATAATTTAGCAGAACTGGATGCCAGGATTAAAGGTATTTATCTGGCATTACCAAAGTGGTGTACCTGTACACTGACTCAGGAGGCGTATATCAATGGATGATGAGCACCTTGAAAGGTAAAACCCTAGTGAGGAGATTAGAAAAGTTGCTGCAGCTTATTGAGGAGTACAGACTCGTAGTCGACGTCAGTCTGATCATGTCAGAGAAGAATCTGGCTGGTAGAGTTACCAGATTACAAAAGAAATGGCTCGATATGGTGAAGCAGGGATCAGAGCCACCAACGTGTGCTACCCTGACGAACTGGTTAACCCAGAAACAGTTCCGCGCCATACATAGCAAGAGCAGACATCCTGGCGTGCGGCGTATGACTTACTTCGTTCAGAGAGTATGTCCCACAGTTACAAAGGTAATGGTTATGTAGGCCATATGAGGTTGCGAGGAACGCCGTGCAGTAGACCCTGCCCTGGTCCAGTCCAAGAAGGGTAAACTTAGAGTAGACAGGGACTGGTGGCGATTAGGCTTCAACGTGACTCATTACGATGACAGACATTTTCTATCCTTGACCGATTGTAGCCCAACGCTTTTCACTGCGTGGCGCCCACTAGCAAGACAGGATGTGGTGTCTGTTATACGGCAACTAAGAGCTGTATTATGTGAACGTGGTATATTGACACACAATGCCAAGACTTTCAGAACTTCGCCGCTGAATGGGGAGTACGACTAAGGTACAAAGGCGGGTAAATTCTAGAGGGTAATGGGATAGAATAGCTGCTAGAACGTGGTAGTCTATTCAAGAGCCTGTGTATTGGTATAAAGCCACGCCGAGAGATGAAGTGACAGCATTAGCTGCGCCAGCCAACGGGATATATTGGCATAAACAGTGGATGAAAGGGAAAATCAAGTACCAGATAGTCTTTAGAGTACGGAAGAACCGTATAAAATTGGTTATCTCGTCTGGGTCAAATCCACAAATGGACGGTGTACTACTAGATTCTGCAGAGGACGTATCGATGAAATTATCAGTTACGAAACAGCCCGGATCAATGGCGTGCCACACCATGTGAAGAATCTTCGCCTACAACAGGAACCGACCACATCAAGAGTAGAAAATCATTGCAAAGATACGTTGGCTGATAGCGATTCGGGGACACCGATGATTTATACGATGCAGTCAGATGATTTGCCACCTGAATCTTAAAGTACAGATTCAGACAATGACTAGGGTTGTGATAACACCAGTAATATCAAGGACCCGCAGGACATTGCCATGGAAGTATTGCCACCGGAAGAGTCTCCCCTCCTCTCCGAATGAGTGCTCGTTGAAGACTTTCGCCCTCTTCACTGTGTAATCATGAGAGCAGGGGGGAGTATTATTAACCAAATGATTTACCTCCTGTAAAACACATCTGTTTGGCGTGTCATGTTTTTAAGAGCTCACGGCCGCCATTAATAGGCAAATTTATGAGTTGTCTCATATTGTTTCGCCTGTGGCGTGAACGCAGCAGCGCATATGCATATAAAGCGGCTAATATCGTCATGAGGGCTGCTTGCTTTAAAGCAAAAGAAGTTATTGTCTCTACTGGGACGTGTACATGAAGGAGAAAAGAGTTTGTGTGAAACCAATTCGACCTCATAACGCAGAAAGTGTTATGTAACATGACATTGATTTTCGGTTCGTTCCTAGTGACCCCGTGTACTTTGGCAAGCTGGCACATTTTGATTTGTAAACAGGAAGATGACGGCGTGTCAGGTCACTTAGGTCCAACAAGTTAGTAACCGGAAGGAGATCACATGGTGAGAACAACGCGGTGAGATTTGGACTGAGTGCAGAGAATCACAGTTGAGCGAGGGACACGCAGCTGATCAGAGGCATCTCTGACGAGCTTGCAAGGGGTTGCGAGCGTTGGCACCCCCTGGCTCCTGGAAGAAGATATGGAAAGAGGAAGTCCTCTCTCTGAGTATATGTCTCCACTCATCTCTCACAAACCACAGAAACATCAACCCTTTCGAGAATAAAGTGTGAGAGGTATATATATTTATACTTTATAAAAGTGTGTTCGTTCGTTCACTGAATTGCGTAAATAGTTATACAACGAATAAGAGTTTATTTTTTAACGAAATATCAGTCTATCTGGACAAACAGCCAGGCAACTTTGGATAAACTTTGTCTCTGAACTAACAGACTCCGCTTTGAAAGTGAATACTGAATCTAATTTCACATTTTCATTCATACTTACTCACCGTAACTTACTACAACCTTTTTCCATACTTTTAAAACATGTTATTAAGAAAGCATACATAATTTCCAGGGATAAAATGTGTCTTACTTTATGAAATTTGACTTTCATATCGTCTTATTTTTTATATTTTTTAAGGAAAGCCTTCAAGTTCCAGCTGATATCATTTGTTTAAATACTCGTAGGTTAATTGTGGACATGTTGCCAGGTTCAGTTTGTGCGTTTGTTGGGGCGTTTTATATTGGACAATGTCCTGCCATTATCATATTTACCAACCCCTCCGCTCGGGCAGAATATGACACAAGATCAATTTTTAAGCGGAGTTTAACAGGTTGAATTCAGAGTTTTCCTTCTCCTAGACTAGTTGCTTCACCAAGGCAGAAGAACCCAGTCTGTTCTACCATTTACCCATTGCTGGAGGAAGAATAATTGGATTCATACCTTTCCCAAGGGTATTAGGGTATTTTATGGGTATTTTTTCTTTGTTAGAGAACATGATCCCCTTTCCTCTTCTAAGAAGCCACTGATGTGGCAGGGATGGTCCAAGAATAAATCAACCTTAACGTTCGCAGCGGTACTCTGGACGTACAAGAACACGCTTACATTCACCTTTTCAAGTTGTCACTCATCTAGACTTTTGTCAAGGTGTTATATAGTCACCTACAGCATCATGCAGCATCATAATGACACAATAATAGACAGAAACACGATGATAAAGACGCAGTAATAAACGACGCACACAGAAAGACGCAGGAAGACATCTTTATAAAATATTTTACCTCTCACTTTATTTGTAAGGTTTCGAAAAGGGTTACTCAAAGTTTGCGTGTGAGAGGGAGCTGGAGACCGAACATGACTGAAATATTTGACCCCAAAGTTATGGCCGTCAGCGTTGGGTCTTTCTCGTTCTCCATGGCTGCTCAACCGGAGCCCTGGAATCCACTGTCCCGGGTGCTGGCTTTCCCTACTACAACTCGTCTCACTCCTCTCCAACTATACTGCTTGCCCTCCTTCTCGCCTGTCTACCTTCTGTTCAATTCGTCGGCCTTATATTACCTTCAAACTCCCACGCGGTGATATGGACACGCCTTCGCGCCCCCGCAACTTCTTTCGATATCTAGCGACCAGGATGTGTCACTTCCGCTACCTTTGGAATGGCCTGTGTGATCGTCATCGAGCGGAAATAACTGTCATGCAGTTCAGAGGTCACTCTCTTCCGGTGCGTCAGTCTATGAGAGCATAATGGGATTTTTTTTTACCTCGTCACATTTCATCAGCCAATCTCCGCCCACCCGATTTCCTCTCATAACTGCCATTAGAATGTGTCACTTTCTTCCTGTGCATCACCTTGAATGGCATTTTTGGCAGGTCAAAACATAACAAAGAGTTTGTCGTACCTTAATCGACCTATTTGACCTATAGATAGGACCCGAATTGATACTACTATTCCGGGTTAGAGTGGAACTGGGAGTAATGATAATAAAGTTGTATTCCCCATTCCCCAGTTTAATGTTATAACCATAAATTAGTCAATCAGAAATAGTTAAGAATATTATAATTCCAAGGAGCAAACATTTTTTCCATTGTCGTGGCCTTGTACCAAACAAAAGCGAATTTTGATAAATAATTAGCGTGCCTAGTATGGTGTAGTAGTTGGCAACTGAATTCGAGAGCGAACAGTTGGTAGAGAGTTCGCCAATGGCCCGGGAGACCAAGGTCCAATCCCTGGTTGAGTCATAAAAAAAAATGGTACTTGATACGTCCTTGCTTATTTCTCAGCATTATAAGTTACGTATCAAGAGTAAAGAGGAGCAATCTAGGAAAAAGAGTAGCGCCTTCCCCTACACTTCAGTGTTGTAGCTATTGAAAGGAAGTGTTTGGGTCGCCTTTGGCTACGGTCACCAACTTTACTTTAGTGTGGTGTAATGTTAAGGAAGCAATGGTTTGGTTTGTTGGGTTTTATGGCATATCAACCTTTGTAGGTTATTTAACGCCAAATCCGTTTTTATGTAAATAATCAGTTCTATTTAAAACAATTCAGTTTAGCATAAGCACGCAGTTTAAATGTAAGTACAGTTTAATTGTAAAAAAACATTTCTATTTCTAGCTATTCAGTTTTGTCAAGTAATTCTAATCCAGCTAATTCAGTTTAGTAAAAGTACAGATTTTGTTTACACACAGTTACATGTCAGAACAGTTCTGTTAAACAGTTTAGTTTAGTGTAAATACAGTTTCAATGTAAAAAAACCCAGTTCTATTTGAAATAATTCAGTTTAGCATAAGCACGCAATTCAAATGTAAGCACGGTTTAGTTGTCACACATTTCTATTTCAAGTTATTCAGTTTAATCAAGCAATTCAGTTTAGCATAAGTATGCCGTTAGTTCTATGTAACCCATACATAGGGCCCTATCAGGTTTTACCACGCCGAGCCAGAGTGGACCTGGGAGCAATCGCAATAAAGGGTTACTCCGCATTCCCCAAAGCTCTAGTATCACTGGAACCTCACCATAAGATTGTTTAGTGTCATACCCAGGACAATCGTTGGGTGGGGGTCTTACCCCTCTGTAGAAGTGCAGTCGGTGTATTCTACAGCCCCAGCCGACTGGGCAATTAAGAGAGTGAGACGAGCAGATCCTTAATGCATATTCTGTGCGAGATGGGTGTTCCATGCTACTGTCCTTGTGTTAAAGTAAGCTAATGTTCTCAAATAATTTGACTGACCGCAATGATATTTCAAACTTCTTATTTCACGGTGACTCATTTTTTTTTGACATTTTGGTAAGTATTAACGTATTAGGCCAGCTGACCATTATTAGCGATTCCAAATTTCGGACTTTGTCCCATATTTTAACTGGGCTTTGCAAATTATATTTTGAAGTTTTGAAGTATCACATGATGTAATGGTTAATTAACTAGGTGTCTCCTATTTCACTATTTGTGCAAAACAATTCATTTCATGTAATGGTTTACTCGCTAGACTAGCTTATTGATCGGAAGTTTTATATTCACTAGGTGCTCTATTATGCTGACCTTGTACCCCTGCAAAAAGCTAATCTTTGTAAGGAGTTAAAGTAACTTGGATGGTGTAATGGTTATCAAGTTTTACTCACAAAGGGAAGAGAAGAGTAAGCCCAGAATTAAAGATATCTCCTTATTTGGAGTTGTTAGATTTTGTTTATTATTTCAAAGGAAAAGTATTCCATTACTTTTTTAAAAAGTTTCACCTTTAAGATAATATACAAAAATATGTAACCTCATTATGATGAAATGTTTAAAATATTTTTATGAATGTTTGACTCCAATGAATTTTTACTTTTTACAATTAGTGTACTGTAACAGAAAAAATAAGTAAATGTAAGTAAAGTTGGCGACCTGATAGGGCAAGCAGTTTCACGAACCCGAATGTGGGTCCGGGCACGTATGCCGGGTTATGGCTTAAACTAGACCGCAAGGTCTAGTTCCATACATAGACTTCGTTTGCAGCGTCACGCTCCGGGACCGAAGTCCAGAGCGTGGGCCGTGGTGTAATGGTTCAAGCGATGGACTGAGGAATCGTAGTACGCGAGTTCGTACTCCAGTCGCGCTATTACGTTCACTTTCGGGCAAAATACCATTGGGAAAGGTATGAACCCCCTTATCCTCCCAGCTATGGTTTAAATAATACAACTACTATTCTTCTCGGATAATAACTTTGGCATTAAATAACCTACAAAGTTTGATATGCCATTAAACAAAGAAACCAAACCAAACCAAAAATATATCCTTATTTTCAGGCGGTAAAATTTGCGTATTCATTCAAATGAATCCGTGTTTTCTGGAAAAAAAATTATGTCTTAAAAGAAAAGTTTTTGAGATACACTGATTAAGAACCGATATATTTTATTTTAAGAAATATCAAAAGTATTCAGTTAAAAAATCTGTTTCAAGTTATCGATAAAAATGCTTTCGTTTATTTAAAAAAAACTGTTTACCTTCTAAAAATGTAACGTTAACGGAGATACAATAAAAAGAAGCTAACAAATAAAAAATGTGTCCTAACAATTAAAAGGAGCTAATAATTAGAAATCTAAAATATTACGTAATATACTATTTTTGGTTGACATTTTAAATAATATCTAAAAAAACCTACCTAACGGTTTAAACATTTCCTTTTTTTAGGTCTCCAAAAACTTGAGGTTTTTCTTTTGTTATAATTAGTACTGAATTATAAAACAATAAGTTTAGCATAAGTACGCAAGTTAAATGCCAAAACTGTTCTATTTCAAACAATTCAGTTTGGCATAAGTTGTTTTTAGCTTACACACAGTTAAATTTGAAGTCAAGTTGGCGACCTTAGTCGAGAGTAACGCGATGGCTCCCTTTTCAATAGCTACTACATCGAGGTGTAGGCAAGGTTCCTAATCCTTACAGATCTATTTCAAGCAATTCAGTTTAGCTTAAGTACTCTGTTTCCTCCTATTTCACCCTACCAGGTGCTACCAATTCAGGACAGAGTGGACCTGGGAGCGATGGTAATAAAGGAGTATCCCGCATTCCCCAAAACTCCGGTATTACTGGAACCTCACCATCAGAGTGTCATTTCCAAGATACTCGTTGGGGCGGGGTCTTACCTCTCAACAGAGAAGCAGTCGGTGTATTATATTTTTAACGCAGTTAAATGGTTTCCATTATTTTTATCTAATACAAATAATTCTATTTACACTTAAACATTTGTTTGCGCACAATTTAACGTTTTCAAGTATTAATATATATCACGAACAATTCAATTAAACATCAGTCTTTTGTTTGCACTTGTAGTATATTGACCTTCGACCCCGCCAAACATGCCATTCCAAAGACGGCGGAAGTGCGTATTCCATTGGCGTGGGCGAGTCTGGCTGACAATATGGGACAGGGTTAAAATCCCACGGTACAGCCATAGAGTGATGCACCGGAAGAGAGTGACCTGTGAACTGCATGACAGTTATTTCTGCTGGATGACGATCAAACCTGCCACTCCAAAGATAAGGTGGGCGTTGAACTAATATATAACTCGGTGAGGACAGGAAGTCAGTTAGTTTGGAGACCAGAAGTTGGAGACAAGTGTGGTAGAGAAAGCTGGGCCCCCGGGCCTCCTGGTGAGCAACCCTGGAGAACGAGAAAGGCACAACGCCAATGGCCATAAAAGTGGGGGTCAATATGTTAGAGTTCTCTTTGGTCTCCAACTCCCTCTCACACACTAACCTTTCAATAAAGTGAGAGGTATATATTTTTTTAAAGAAGGCTTCGCTCGTCTTCATTGTGTCGTCGTGTTCTGCATGAATCTGCATATGAGTATACTACACACGCAGTTAAGCATGAATACAGTTTAAATGTCAAACAGTTTTATTTGGCCCATAAATTGGACCCTATGAGGTGCTTCAACTCAGGGCCAAAGTTGACCTGGGAGCGATGGCAGTGAAGAGGTACTCTGCATTTCATAAAGATCCAGCTTTATTGCATCTTCGCCATCAGATTGTTTAATGCCATATCCAGGACCCACGTCTTACATATTTGCAGAAAATCAGTCGGAATATTCTCTTGCCCAGCCGAATGGTCAATGTTGGGTTCTAAGTATTCCAATATATATATGTGTGTGTGTGTGTGTGTGTGTGTGTAACTAAATAATGAAAATGCATATATATATATATATATATATATATATATATATATGTGTGTGTGTGTGTGTGTGTGTGTGTGTCTAGTTAGGCAGGAGACTTTAATTTAAACATGTTTGATTAAATGATAAGGACGCATTTTGTCATTTATACAAGATGCTTTCAAGTTTCCAGATAAGTGTCTAGGTTTCAGGTTGGAATTGAATTTACCGAAATTGTCCCGAGCGCTTTCGGATCTTTCATAGACCATCATCAGGGGCTGCTTGCATGTGTAAAGAATGTTTTTAAAGAGTTTTGAATGTTTTTTTAGGTTTTTCTATAATATAACAAAATTACGTAAATGCAGAGTTGGATAAAACTGACATGCTGATCAATCTAAAAACAGAACGTTATCAACAGAAATAAAATATTATCAAGTAATATGTATTATTAAAAAAAAGCAAAACAAAAAAATTGAAAGTATTTCAAAACATTGTCGCTATTTTAAAACTGATTCTATTGATTTTAGGGTTTTTTTTCAAATGCAGATCTTTTAGGATTTGCAGTCGTAGCTTATTAATTTCGTTTGCTATTATAGTGGTGTTTTCCACTAGAATTTTTTTCGAAATTTGGATTTTGGAATAAAATGGGTTGTAAGATGTAAGGCTATGGAGCTAGAATCATTAAGGTGCATTGCATGTCGTCTAGAAAGAGTTGTAGTGATTATTTTTTTAAAATGATCCCTATTTCTTGATAATATTATATTTCTGTAGATAGCTTTCTTTTTTTTAATTCATCAGTATCTCAGTTTTATCCAAATCTGCGTTTACGTAATTTAGTTATTGTTTTTCATTTTTTCTCTCTCTCTCTCTATATATATATATATTTGAAAATATTCAGAGAGGAAAAAAGCACACACACGCCTATATATATATATCATCATTATCATCATCATGTTGTGCTGCTAGCATGGATATCCCTGACCCTCTTTCGCCACTTCTCCCTATCGTTCATTGCCTCTGGCAGGTCTTCAGGGCTACATCCCGTATCCTCACATAGCTGCTGTATGTATGTTCGAGCTGGTCGTCCTGCTTTTGCTTGGCCATATGCGGGGGTCCATAGGAGAACATCACTTATGAGCTCGTCCTTGCTTCTCCAGCAGTGTCCTGCGTGTCTGGTTCGTCTAACTATATATATATATATATATATACTTTTTTGTGTAATGGTTACCGTTGTCGGAAATGAATTGGGTTACGCGAGTTCAAGTCTTGAAAGAGGCTCCTTGCCTTTCACTTAGCACTAATACCTTGGGAAAGATGTGAATAAAACAATTATTCGTGTAATTCCCTAGGTGAATTGTAGGCTAGACTGGGCTCTTTAACCATGGTACGACAGCCAGTCTAAGAGACGGAAGGTTCAGAATTCAATACTTATTAAACTTCGCTTAAAAGTAACCCGTGTCATCAAGACGTTTTATGAATATATATATATATATATATAATATTTTTGTTGGTTCAAAGAAAGAAAAAAGTAAATAATCCAAAATGAATATGTCCTCGAAGAGATTAATATCTTAAAGAATTATTTATTTCGTTTTTAATTACGTGTGTGTTTCCACCTTGCTGCTTTCATCAGAGAACATTTAGTAATTTACAATTTTTTTGTTTGAATGTGGCACAAGGGTATGTGAATAGGGCTCCCAATCGGAATCGAACTCACTGACATAGGTTTACTTGACGAAAGTAACAAGCTGGAAACATACACGTATTTAAGAGCGAAATAAATAGTTCTTAAAAAATATCATTCCTTAAGTGTACCTCTTCATTCTAATATATATATATATATATATATATTGAAAAATAGAGACGAAAGATAAGTATGTCGTCGACTGTTAGATCTTTTTTATTTCAATTGATTACCATATATTTTTGTGTGATTAAGAAAACTATCAATCTTCTGTCACCCATGCTCTTGCACGCTTTTCGTCACACGCCTATTTGTGAGGAGTCCGTGAGTGTACGGAGATGGTGTTGGTGATGGTTGTGGTCAGTGTGGGGGGTATGAAAATCTCATATATTTATTTATATACAAATTTACGCCCCAGTTCTCCCTATTGCGTCGTGACAAGCCTTTTCGCACGCTCATTGCAGTCGGCCAATCACCGTCCATCTTGGGTTCGCAAACCCTTGGAAGGCGGCCAGTTCGTTACGCGCTACAATGTCAATGTTATAATTCGCGTTTCACGAACAATGGACAGAAGTGCTATAAGTTATGACCGGCCTTCAAAGAAATTCGCGTTCATGTGTCAGTCTCGAATATCCGGTGGCAGCGGTCAAACAAAACGAAGGACTAGCGAGCCAAGTGTCCTTTGTATCGGCTTCTTTGCTGATAGATAGATAGTTTGAGAGAGAGAGAGAGAGAGAGAGAGAGAGAGAGAGAGGAGTGATGGAAAGAGAAAGGTTAGATCAAACGTTGATTGTGAGAAAGATGAAGGTTGAGGATTAATTCAAAACATAGATAGATAGATAGATAGATAGATATGAATAAACTGACACCGACATATATGGTGAGGGAGAGTGACAGAGAAAGAGGGAGAAGGAGGACTGACGGAAAAAGGAAGGTTAGAGCAGACGTAGATAGCTAGAAAGAGGTGTGTGGTGAGGATGAATTAAAACCACGAATAGATAGATAGATAGAGTAAGGGAGAATTACTGAGAGAGAGAGAGAGAGAGAGAGCAGCTGGAGATTCCAAGAAAGAGAAAGATGAAGTAAGACACTCATAGATTGATAGATAGTTACAGACAGATTTACACAGTTTAAGAATTTAGAGAATCTGAAGAGTCATCATTGATGTTGTAAACCCATATTCAAATTAGGTATCTAGAAGTTTCAGGAACCTCGAAAAATTCCACAAACTTGAAGGTGCTCTATATAGAAAAATGAATATGCAAACGTTTGTAAAAATAAACCTTTCTGCCTCGAGACACAAATATACCAGCCGTCCTTTGCATATATCTCTATAATTTCATATATGGAAGTAAATATCAAAATAAATCCGACAGTATGAAAAAAAATTGTAAAACAAAATAATCCAAATTTGATGTATAGCCTTACCAACACACACACACACACAGACACTCACACACACACACACACACATATATATATATATATATATATATATACTGAGAGGAATACATCCGCAAATGAATTTATGTTTGGTACTTAAGGTTATTATTTCATATAATTATGCTCTACACGTGTTTTACACTTCATGGTCATCTTCAGAAGACTAATAATAATGCCTAGGGCAGTTTTTTTTTTTCCCAGGCTTTTATAGTTAAGACTGTTTTGATATGTTTGGGATTATTTTTTATTTCAGGATTTGCGTCTGTAAATGTTTTTCTGGTGTTAATTATCCCCGAAAAACGTTGGCCGCTGCAGACGTTTTGTTTTTATTTCTTTAAAAGAATGTAGTGTGTGTGTGTGTGTGTGTGTATACATTCATTTGTATATATATATATATATATATATATATATATAAGGAAAACTTGAAAAACGAGATAATCCAAACATTGAAATTTCACGTTAAATGAAAATGAAAAAGGTTGTTTAAACATCAAACATACATTGCTGTTTAAACAAGATTTTTCATGTTCTTAAAGTCCTGAAGAAGGTTATTAAAACCGAAACGAAAAAAAACGAAACGTTCATAATAGATTCATCAAATTTGAATTATTTTTTCTACTTTCCTCAATGTTATATATATATATATATATGTGTGTGTGTGTGTGTGTGTTAACACCGGCTCATTAACCTACTGGGTAGAGTGTTCGCAATTGGTCCGGGAGACCTTGGTTAAATCTCAAGTCGCGTCATACCAAAGATTTTAAAAATGGTACTTGTTACCTCCTTGCTTAACACTCAGCATTATAAGGGACGTATCGAAGGAGCAATCAATGGAAAGGAGTAGCACCCTCCCCTACACCTCGGTGTAGTAGCTATGTAATATAATGGCCGAGGGATTTCGTTTTATGCCTTTGGGTTTAGTTAGACTGATAACCTTTCGGCTCAGTGCATGGTTTAGTTAGGTGAAGCATTAACACAGGAGGTCACGAGCGCGTACGTGGAGCGGACGTGTCACTCAGAGATGTCACAATAGCCCAGATGGGCTAAAGAGTGCGGGTAGACGTCACGCACCGGAAGCGTGCAGGGGATTTGCGGGATTTTGAAAAAGTCATTTAGTGGAGTTGAGTCCTGCCTCGAGAGAAGAGGGTTTACTGTAGCTTGCTCACGGAGGCCCTGGGCAGGTGTCGCACGAGACGGGGCGGGGGTGCAGATAGAAAAGCCTGAATAGAAAGAATGTGCATCTCTCTTCTTATGTCGAAGAACCTTTAAACTCAAAGGTAATAAAAAGTTTCGTACCTGAACTAAGAAGTCGTAAGTGTTTTTCGTGTTTCGAGATTCCTATGTTTTATGTATATATGTTATGAACAGTATATGTACATTTCGCATATCCGTATCATAGGTATGGTATAGCTGTTGAAAAGAGAGCATTCTGGTCGACCTCGACAACGGTCGCCAACTTACTTACATATATATATATATGTTCCCCCGTGGGTTGAGCACTCTTGTGAAGGAATTACCAGTTGTCACTCGCTTAATGCAAAGCTCTTCTAAGAAAGTGAATACTTGGTAGTTGTTAAGCGTATATATGTAAACAAAAAGAAGTGGTACATATGCGTTAAAATCCCTTCACTTACTTTGAGTTGGTTGGTGGCTGTACGGTAGGATATATGGCTGGCTGAAAGTCAGCCAGGTTTCAAGCCACTATGATGAGTTGTAATACAACGAAACAGTCTGTCTATGGATGACAATATGTATATATATATATATATATAGTATCCATCCTACCTCTGCTTAGAAAAGAAAATACAAATAATGACGTATAAATTACCTGAAAAGTTATTAAATAAGAGAAGTGAATTAATAGCTAGATGTAGACAGAGGACAAAATTTAAACTATAGACTATAAATTTTAAAAACATAGAAATAAATCGTGAAACAAGGAAAAAAAAAAACGTATCCAATATACACACATGGAAAAAATAGGTGGCTAAGTAAATAGTATCGAAATTAATATAAACATTAATATTTCCCTTACAAAAATTCATTACATTGACATAGCATATAAAAGTTATTTATCGAACTTAACAAGAAAAGAAAATAAATAAAATAAAATTAATAAAAAAGTTAAATTACCATAATTATAACTGACGGAAGAATTTTGAAAATAAAATAAATAGGTAAATAAAAAAACGGAAATTCAATAAAACGAGGAGGTAACTCTTCAACTCTCTCCATCTCCCTTCCCCCCGTGTCTATTCTGTTTTATTTATCCATTGGATCTGAAAAAGTCCTGTTATATATTTCTTCGTGTTTTTGGTTCACACCAGAAACGCAAAAACAGGATGGAAATAAATTTATAATCCTAAAATAACCGGTCTTTGGTTTTTTCTCAAAAGAAAGTATATATATATATATATATATATATATAAAAGCACACTGATAGCTAAATAGATAGAGATTAAAACTGAAGTAAACTTGAAAGATAGATCATAATAGATGATAATGAAAGAAAACAAATAAATAGATATAGATAAATTAATAAATAAATCGAAATGAACAGACATATATGCATATGTGGTGATGTAGACACCGTGATATATATATATATATATATATATATATATATATATATATATATATATATATGTGTGTGTGTGTGTATACGGCCTATGTATGATCCTCTTTCTCTTTTTCTTCTTCTCTCTCTCTCTCTCTCTCTCCACGCACACACACACACACACACCCATATATATATATATATATATATATATGTTTGTGTGTGTGTGTGCGCGCGCGTGTGTGTGTGGGGAGAGAGAAGAAGAAAGAGAGAAAGAGGATCATATATAGGTCGATAATTACCTCGTGTAAAACAAAAAACAGAAATTTCGACAAAAGTGACTATATAAAAAGAGACCTCAAAGAAGTTGAATAAAAATTTAAAATAGCATAGAAATTCCATAATAAGGAAGATACAGAAGGATTTATTGAAGAAAATGAATCAAAATTCTTCCTGGATCAAGAGAATTCATAAAATTAAACACATTCTCCGAAAGTTTTGGAAAATTAACTTAAACGAAATAAATAGGGGGTGTCCTCGTGGTGTAATGGTTAAAGCGATGGACTGCGGAATCGTAGTAAGCGAGTTCGTACTCCAGTCCCGCTATTACGTTCACTTTCGTGCAAATACCCTTGGGAAAGGTATGAACCCCCTTATCCTCCCAGCTATGGGTTAAATAGTACCACTACTGTTCTTCAAGGAGAATAGCTTTAACATTAAATAACCTACAAAGGTTGATATGCTATTAAACGAAGAAACCAAACCAATCAGCAACACTTCACATATAGGAGGAAATAAAAAAAGTAAAACTAAACTTTGCATCCTTCGTCAAGGTTGACCTGAAGGCTCCCTTTTCAATAGCTACTACACCGAAGTGTTGGGGAGGGCGCCACTCTATTCCCTGGATTGCTCTATTTTACCCTTAATCCTTACCTTATAATGCTGAGTGTTAAGCAAAGGGGCATCAAGTATAATTTTTTGAGACTTTGGTATGATTCGACCTGGGATTGAACCCCGGTCTCCCGGACCGATTGCAAACACTCTACTCACTGCCCAGTTAGAAGTAAATTTGGCACTGTGGTCGACCCAAAAGCTCCCATTTCAATAGCTACTACACTGAGGTGTGGGTAAGTGCGCTACTCCTTGGATTGCTACTTGGATTACTCTTTGGATTGCTCCAGTTTAACCTTGATCCATACCTTATAATGCTTAGTGTTAACCAAGGGAGCATCAAGTCTTTTTGAGTCTTTGGTATGACTTCACCTGAGATTGAACCCAGGTCTCCCGGGCCATTGGCAAACACTCTAACTGCTCGGCCAATGGACACCCAAAGAGGGAATAAAAGTATCTGTACAAACACAAAAATCTAAATGAATAAAAACTTAAACCCCAGAGACCTCAAATTTATACATGTACAGGGTGCAGAAGCAAAATTAAGAATATTCTAGTATGATAATAAGTAAGTAAAGTTAGCGACCATAGTCGAGGGTGACCCGAAGGCTCCCTTTTCGATAGCTACTACACCAAGGTGTAGGGGAGGGCGCAACTCCATTCCCTGGATTGCTCCACTTTACCCTTGAACCGTACCTTATAATGCTGAGTGTTAAGCAAGGTGGTATCAAGTTCCATTTTTAAAGTCTTTGGTATGACTCGACCTGGGATTGAACCCAGGTCTCCCGGGCCATTAGCGATGAGAAACAAAAACAAACCCACCCCCCAAAAAACACGATAAACACTAAAAGTAAATTTACTCAATGTGGCCGCCATTTTTTCAATTATTGTAACAACAAACGTTTTAAAGAATATTCCATATTTTCCTTCCGCTGCCTTTAGTAACAGGCCCATTATACCCCACTAAGAGACTCAAAATAATAATAGATATTCTTCTACAAACAATCCACTAAAAGTTAAAAAGGGCTATATAAGATATTATATACATATTTTAAACTCCATACAACAAAAACTCCTAAAATACTTATGGTTACATTTGACATCACCAACTTATACAGTAATATTCTTCATCAATTAGTAAAAAAGATGATTTCATTATGGATAAAAAAATACCCAGAAATATTACTCCCAACATCATTAAAAACATATCTCTGAGAGTACAGAGCTAATTCTAAAAGAAAAAGTATTTTCGATTCGACAACGAACATTACATCAGAGCTCAAGGAACAGCTACGGAAACTTAAACGTCATTAACGTACGCCTACCTGACCTTATGATATTAGAGTAAAATCTATACAAAGTCATTGTTAAAAATACAACAACAATATAAGAGTTGTCTAAATTTTAAGAGTTTTGAGACTATTGTCTTCATCTTTATTGTTATTTACACAACGTTTCGGCTGATATGTCCTCCGGCCTTCTTAGGTTATTTGTCAAACTCAGGAACCTTCACGGAACTTGGAACTACGTTAGCCATAACCGGGTAAAAGTGTTTAGTAATCCTGTATTGTTACTCGCCTGCAGTCCAGCAGGACACATAGCGTAACAGTTATAGGCGTTTGTTCCCTAAGCTTCTAAGGAGACAATCATCTGAAGGTTGCAGGTTCAATCCTGACTTCATTTAAACTGCATGCGTATGCTAAACTGAACTGTTTAGAATGGAACTGTTTTTGACATTGAAACTATACTTACACTAAACTGAATTTTTTAAATATAGAATCGTTTTGACATTTAACTGTGTAAACAAAATCTATACTTATACTAACCTGAATTGGTTGAATTAGAATTGTTTTAATAAACTGAATAGCTTGAAATATAAATGTTTTTAACAATTAAACTCTGAACACATGCGAAACTGAATTGTTTGAAATAGAATTGACTATTTGCATTAAAATGGATTTAGCGTTGATATGCCATAAAACCCAACCAACCAACACACGGATTGATTTGAAACAAAAGTATGCGTAGGTTTAAATCCACGCTGACTCACATGACACCTACTAAATACACTTGAAAAAATGATATCCGATAAAAAGGTTTACATTCATTTGTAAGTGAGCGCGCACGCGCACACACACACAAATCAAAAATCAACCCAAAAGCTCTGAAAAGATATTGGTGAACGTGTATGCACGAGTGAATATGAGTATACGTGAATGTATGTGTATGTACACCCACTCACACCCGCACACAGGGAATTTATAATCATATACATATATTAAGAATATTTACATAGAACTGAGGTCTTCGCGGACAATTAGCTCAAATTAGACCTTCCTAGACACAAATCTGGAATTTAACAAAATTACAAAGAACCCATCTAATATATATATATATATATATATATATATATATATATATATATATTAACAGTGTTGGTTGTCACTAAATCACTTTGCGGGTTTTTGTCGAACCAAGTGCAATATAATATGGAGAGTGTTCAATATCTAGGATAGAGCTTATTATATAATAATAATAGATGAATATATATATATATATCATCATCATGTCGTGCCACAAGCACGGATATCCCTGACCCTGTCACGCCACTACTCCCTATCATTCATCGCTTCTGGCAGGTCTTCAGGTCTACATCCCGTATCCTCACCTAGCTGCTGTATGTATGTTCGAGCTGGTCGTCCTGCTTTTGCTTGGCCATATACGGGGGTCCATAGGAGTACATCACTGTGACCCATGGGTTTAATGGAGTTTTTTGCAAGATAAAAATAATCAGGCAGTTAACAAAATGAAATGAATCGCAAATCGAAAAAAATACAGACAAAAAACCGTTGGGATTTTGTAAGAATCTTTACGTGTGATTATGTGTGAGTGTGGGAATTTGTGTGGTGTGTGCGCGTGTTTTTGTGGGTTATAGTTGCTTATTATTGTGCGTATGTGTGGGTAGCATACAGTGTATGTGATGGTAAAAACACAGCGCGTTGTTTTAACTGGATGTAAATTTGTTGGTGTATCTTTTTTTGGCTACATTATTTTATTTATGTATGTGTATACAATGGACATTTACAAAGACAAAAAGTCTTCAGGGACAATTTACTCCAATGGGACATTCATAACGAGCAAATCCCGAAATTAAAAGAGATCACATCCTATTAAAACAATCTTTATTACAGAAACAATAAGCGAAGAAAACATAAATTTTGAAACACCTGTAGAGCACAAAATATGATAAAACCTAAATACTGAATTTGAATTCATTTGTTGACCTATTCATTTGGATATACTTCATTATCTCTTATTAGACCAACAATAATCTTTATATATATATATATATATATATATGTGTGTGTGTGTGTGTGTGTGTGTGTGTGAGAGAGAGAGAGAGAGGGAATGTATGTGTGTGTGATTTGTGAGGTTACAATTGCGCAGTGTCTGAAGACTATACTGCGCCACGGTTTCGCCTGAATAAGAACGACTTGTTTTGGCAATCAAGATTCAAAATTCTCGGTCGAATACCGCTTATAATAAATACCATCACGTTGGCTATCAGTTGAGCTAAGAAGTATATATATATATATATATATATATATATATATATTTGTGTGTGTATGTGTGTAGGATGAAAACTATTAGCCATCAGAGTGGTTAATAGTTATATATATGTTTTTGTATATATATATATACGTGTGTATGTGTGTACGTATATATATATATATATATATATATATACGTGTGTGTGTCTATGTGTGTGTGTGGTTTGGTTTGGTTTCTTTGTTTAATGGCATATCAACCTTTATAGGTTATTTAATGCCAAAGCAATTCTCCTAGAAGAACAGTAGTGGTACTATTTAACCCATAGCTGGGAGGATAAGGTGGTTCATAACTTTCCCAAGAGTATTTGTCCGAAAGTGAACGTAATAGCGCGACTGGAGTATGAACTAGCTTACTCCGATTCCACAGTCCATCGCTTTAACCATTACACCACGAGGACACCTGCGCGTGCGCACGTGTGTGTGTGCGTGTGGGGGGGTAATGTGCGTGTGTATATATTTGGATATATATATATATATATATATAAAGTGAGACAGATAGACACACCGATAAATAAATTGATATTGTAACGGATTTAAATATGAGAGGATAAGGTTTGTTTTAGTTTGGTTAATTTGTTTAGCGGCATATCTACAGCCTGTGGGTTTTTTAATTCTGGTATCAGATTAATTGTAAATATTTGATTATTTTTATGACTATATTTTAAATGTGTCTATTGTAATTATTTTTTAAATCACAATTTTTGACCTGTTTAATAACCATTGGTTTACAGTTATTTGATAACAAATAATCCTATGTAATAAAGGTAGTAAGCCCAAAGTAGTATGATTGCAACTTTTACTATCTTGTACAGTCAATTTATACAGAATTTTATGTTGCTCAGTCGGCTGGGGCTGCAGAAAACACTGATTGCATTTCTGCAAAGGTGTAATATTCTCCAACAAATGCCTTGGATATAATAATTAATAATCTGACGGTGAGCCCTCAGTAAAACTGACGCTTTGGAGAATGCCAAGTGCCCCATTCATTGGCATCACTCCCAGGTTAACTCTGGCCTGGAGTGGCAGCATCTGATAGGGTCCTATCAATAAGTCAAATAGAACTGTGTATTTAAGTAATATACTGGTTTAACTGGCGACGGAGTGTCGTGGATGAACTTAGAAGATTCAATGCAGTCGCAAGAAAACATCAACAAAGTGGTTTCACAGGAAAGAGAAAAATAAAGGACGATGGCGAAGAATGTAATTTATTGCCTCTGGACAGAGTGAGAGATATTTCTGTTCGCAGATAAGATCAACAAATTACTAGCCCTCCCCCCCCAAAAAAAAACGAGGAAGTATGTAAGTTCCGATAACCAGCCATAAACTAAAAATAGGTGGGCGAAGAGGCGTGTTCATATATCCGCGTGGGAGTTGAAAGACGATATAAGTTCTGTAATTTTGGACTGAGAGGGAGACTCGCTGGTCACTCAAGCAAACCTGTCAGCTCCCCCGGGTGTGTTCCCTAGCCATCGCTCTAATACACTCAAAGGGTCCCCGCCACAGAAGAAAGATATGTACGAACTCTCTCTGTCTGTATTCTTACATCACACAAACGTTGCCGTCGAAGTATAAAAATAAAAATTATATTTTCATGTATCTACGTGGCCTTCGTTGTTTGTTCAACGGTACAATATACAACAAATACGATTTGGTGCCGTGAATTGTTTAAAATGAATTTTTTTTACATTTAACTCTATGTAAAGAAAATAAAATTACTCATGCTAAATTGAAATGTTTGAAACAGAACTCTTGGATCATTTAACTGTGTGTAAACAAATGACTGATGTTTAATTGAATAGTTAAACCGGCTCATTGGTCTAGTGGGTAGAGTGTTCGCCAATGGTCCGGGAGACCGGGGTTTAATCCCAGGTCGAGTCATACCTAAGACTTAAAAAAATGGAACTTGATACGTCCTTGCTTAACACTCAGCATTATAAGGTACGCAGCAAGGGTAAAGTGGAGCAATCTAGAGGAAGGAGTAGCGCCCTCACGTACACCTCGGTTTAGTAGCTATTGAAAAGGGAGCCTTCTGGTCGCCCTCGACTACAGTCGCCAACTTTAGGTATACATAGCACTACTTGAAAACATTAAGCTGTGAGCAAACAAGTGACTAATAATGAATAGAACTGTTCGTATTAGATAGTTATAAGTGAAGCCATTTAGCTGTGTGAAAAATGTGCTGAGGTTCGTGTAAGGATGTTTATGTTTGTGGTTTGTTTGGGTTTTATGGCATATCAACCTCTGTAGGTTATTTAATGACAAATCTATTTTTATACAAATGAATAGTTTTTTTTCAAGCAATTCAGTTTAGCATGAGTGCACAGTTTAATTGTCAAAATCATTTCTATTTCAAACTATTCAGTTTAGGGTAAGTACAGTTTCAACTTCAAAAATAGTTAAATTTTAAAAAATTCAGTTTACCATACAAAACCAGTTCCATTTCAAGCAGTTCAGTTTAGCATAAGTATGCAGTTTAGTTCTATTTGACCCATAAATAGTGCTACTATTCCGAATCAGAGTGAAACCGGGAGCAATGGCAATGAAGGAGTACTCTGCATTCCTCAAAGCTCTTGCATTACTGGAACCTCATCATCAGATTGTTTCGTGTCATGTCTAGGATTCTATTGGGGGGGGGGGGTTCTTACCCCTCTTCAGAGGTACAGTCGGTGTGTTCTACAGCCCCAGCCGACTGGTCAAAAACTTTAGTTATTCAAACAATAATACTTAATACCTCTTTGCTCAACACTCAGTATTATAAGGTAAATATCAATGGTAAAGTGGAGCAATCAAAGGAAAGAAGTAGTGCCTACCCCTACAATTCGGTGTAGTAGCTACTGAAAAGGTAGCCTTCAGGTAGCTCTCGACAACAGTCGCAAACTTTACTTTTATTACTAATATATATATATATTGTCAGCCAAAGACAGACTGTTTCGTTGTATCACAACTCTTCAGTGTGGCTAGACAAGCTAGATTTCATAAGCTGGGATCGAAACCCGGCTGACTTAAACGCCAATCTGAGATTCTACCACTCAGCCATATATATGTATATATACGTAAATCTCAAGATATATTATGAATTTTACTTGATATTAATGATATAATTACTTTGTATGCAAGTTTTTAAATTGTTTTTATATAGTGATAGCCATGAATTAAGCAGTTTCTTGGAATATATTAAAAATTATCATACATTCTATACATAAATTATTCCTTAGATGTATAATTTTGGACTTAATTCATATATATATATATATATATAGTCATCCACAGACAGATCTGTTTCGTTCTATCAGAACTCATCAGTGTGGCTAGACAGTATCTTCCCGTAGCTGGGATCGAAACCAGGTTGACTCAAACGTCAACCCAAGCTTCTAACCCTTCAGCCACGAGGAGATATTAGCTGCGAAGTAAATTTTAAACGGTTATGAATCACAATTACTATTGTTTACATACATCCATTCAACGGTTGCCGAGACCTCAATTCATTTACGAAGAGGCTTGCAATAGACGCTAATGGCAACACGATTACTTCTTCGCCAGAAAACTCAACCCCACGGGGGTAGGGGAGTATATATATATATATATATATATATATATATATATAGGTTCGTACGTGCGTGATTACTAAAACCATCAATTAACCAGTCGGCTGGGGCAGTAGCATACACCAACTACATCGATGCAGAGGGGTGAGACCCCCCCCCTAACGAGTGTCCTGATATGGCGCTAAACAATCAGATTGTGAGGTTGCAGTGATTTTGGAGCATTGGGGAATGTGTAGTACCTCTTCATTGACATCGCACCCAGGTCCACTCAGGGCTGGAGTGGTAGCACCTGTAAAGTGTTTCAAGAGTTTACTGTTTTTTTGCATTTAAACAGCGTATTTATGCTAAACTTAATTGCTCGAAATAGAATTATTTGACAAGGTAACTGTGTACTTATGCTAAACTGAATTGTTTGAAATAGAATTGTTTGACATGGTAACTGTGTACTTATGCTAAACTGAATTGCTTGAAATAGAACTGTTTGACATGGTAACTGTGTACTTATGCTAAACTGAATTGTTTGAAATAGAACTATTTACTTTCCGAAAAAGCTTCATAGTTTTAATTCAATTTTTTATTTACCCTCTAAAGATTAAAGGATAAACGAATAAAAAAAATCACGAGACAAAATTTTCTTTTTTTTTTGGAATATTTTTGTTTACATTCAAAATGTTATTTTATAAGATTTAACACGAAACTTTGTGAGAGGTTTGAAGCCTTTTCATAATTTCATTTTTCTTAAGACATTTTTGATAATAAGACAAAAATTTTTAATTGAGTGCTTAATTGCTTTTTAAATTACTGTGATTAAAAATATAATCATTTAATTCATTTTCATTTTGACACCAAGAAAATGTAACGATAAAAAGAAGCGAAGAATTAAAAATATTTTTTGTCTGGGAAATTTCACTTAATAATTTAAAAGTAAAGTATTAGTTTATTGTATTGATAATTTCTTTCTTTTGTTTATTAAACAGAAATTCTAAACTTACTCAGATTAAAAATAAATAAATTTGATTCTTAGACGTAATTTTGAAATAAAACTAGTTTTGAAGTTATTGATAATCAATACTTTTATTTAAATTGTACTATTTTTATATTTTTCTTCTCTAAAAAAGGAATGTTATTAGTTAGTACAATAAAAAAGAGTTAAGAATTAAAAAGGCATTCTTACAAGAAAACTAAGCTTAGAATTAAAAGGGTAAAATTTTTCGTATTAAATTTTCTTTTTTGGTTTACATCCGAAATAGTATTTTAAAAAAAGTTTGAAACATTTTCCTGTTTTTCTTAGCTCATCAAAAAAAAAAAAAAAAAAAAAAAAAAAAAAAAACACAAAAAATGAATAATTTTCGTACAAATCGTATTAAATTACAAAGAAATAATTTTTAGAAAAGCATTAAAAATAATAGTATCTATGGAACGTGGTGATTTCAATAAGTTTCCAGACTTTTTTGTACAGGCATTGAAAATTGTTGTAGACTCTCGAAAATTCAGTATCTTATTACTATATATCTTATGAGATGACTGACTAGTTTTTAAGATTACAGGTTCAAATGAACAGCTACAACAGGAATTGAAATACACCCTACTAAAGTCTGATAGTCAAAGCTGGTGAATTTTAAAAATGCAATCTGGACAGGAGGACACTTTAGAAGAACGATATGGAATAAAATTGTGTTTTAAACTCGGAAAAAATGCCACAGAAACGTATGGGATGCTTCAGACTGCTTTTGGAGCATCTTGTATGAATCGAGCATCAGTTTTTGAGTGGGATGATGAGAGGTGTGGGAAGAATAAGGAAGTCAATACACCAGAGTTGATTGGCCTAAGGCTTAGGGTTAGGGTTACTATGTTGAGGTTTTAAGGGAGTTCAGGAAGAGATTCCGTCGGAAGAGGCCAGCACTCTTTATTTACACACAAATAAAGGATCAAAAAGTTATATTTTAAGAAATTCAATTTAGCATAAGTCAACAAAGTTAAATGGTTCTAAGTATTACAATATACCCCCTAACATCTGTCATTCGTTTACAAGCAGTTAAATGATCAAACAGTTCTATTTCAAATAATTCAATTTAGCATAAGTCAACAAAGTTAAATGGTTCCAAGTATTACAATATACCCCCTAACATCTGTCATTCGTTTACAAGCAGTTAAATGATCAAACAGTTCTATTTCAAATAATTCAATTTAGCATAAGTCAACAAAGTTAAATGGTCCAGGTATTACAATATATCCCAAACATGAGTCATTTGTTTTCACACTGTTAAAGGATTAAACAGTTCCATTTCAAATAATTCAATTTATCACACGTCATATGTTTTCTCTAAGTTTAAATGTCAATGGATGCCGCATTCACACGGTGTTGTCGTACATTTAAGTAAAACGCTTTGTAAATTACTATTTTAAAAAAGCTCTCAAATCGACTAAATTTAGGCAGACCTATGATACAATCATGACCAACATAATAATTATGGGATAAAACTATTTTTTTTAAAGTTCCATTTCTTTTCCAGGAATTATGTTTTTACGTTCTTACCAGGTTTCTATAAAAAGACATGTTTTTGCTATTTGTCAGAATAACTGTTCCACGCAACCCTGACTTATATAACTAGATTGGATACTTTGACAACATTTGACGACATTAATGGATCCTTTTTTATTTAATCATATAATTGTTAACAGTTCTGCTTAAGCCATGATAAATATTTTATTACACCGACTAGAAGTTTGTACGTATAAAAAATAGCAGGCAAGTCATCGTGGCTTAGTGGTTAACGTACTGAAATGTGACATTATAGCAAGTGATTTCGAACCACAGTCACGTTATTGGGTTCACTTTCGTATTAATACCCTTGAGAAAGGTATAAACATTCTCAGTGCCAGTGGTGTAATGGTTACCGTAGTAGGAAATGGACACGGCGACACGAGTTCAAATCTTGGACGAGGCTGATTGCATTTCACATAGCACTAATGCCCTTGGGAAAGGTATGAATCCAATTACTCTCCCTCCAACTATGGGTAAATAGTAGAGCAGACTAGGTTCTTCAGCCTTGGTAAGACAACTAGTCTAGGAGAAGGAAAACTCTGAATTCAAACCTATTAAACTCCGCTTAAAAATTGACCTTGTGTCACATCCTTCCCAAGTGGAGGGGGGGAAAGGAGGTGCCCGTGGTGTAATGGTTATCGCCGCAGGATAGGAACACGGCGACACGAGTTCAAATCCTGGACGAGACTAATTGCATTTCACATAGCACTAATACCCTTGGGAAAGGTATGAATCCGATTATTTTTCCCTCCAGCTATTGGTAAATAGTAGAGCAGACTAGGTTCTTCAGCCTTGGTGAGGCAACTAGTCTAGGAGAAGGAAAACTCTGATTTCAAACCTGTTAACCTCCGCTTAAAAAATTGACCTCGTGTCATATCCTGTCCGAGCGGAGGGGTTGGTAAATATGATAAACATTCTCAGCTATTGGTTAAAAAGGGCAACTGCCGTTCTGCTCAAACGATGTTTTTGGCATTAAATAACCTAGGAAGGTTGATATGTCATATAACAAAAAAAAAAAAATGAAAAAAAAAAAAAAAAAAAAAAAAAAAAAAAAAAAAAAAACAAGAAATATAAAAGATAATTTTCTCTAAATAATTAAAAAAAAAAGCCGTTAATTAAACTTTGATTAATAAGACTAGGAAAAAATTATATTCTTTCTATGGTCTTGCTCCATTGCTGAAGCTTTCTTTCTTTTTTTTTTAGAAGATACCTTGGTAGAGTTATGTTCTATTTTCGTTCTGTTTCATTATAGAGACGTTCAAACACACACACACACACACACACACACACACACACACACACACACACACACACACACACACACGCTTGCGCGCGCACAAGCACATATAGGTATATATATCCAAACAAAGACGTAGAGGGCGTCTCTAAGTAGATGCAACCTATTAAATTGATACATATTTATCACTGAAACAAGCGCAATGAGGGTCATTTGGAACACGTCCTCACAAAATGTGTCCTTTGTGCTAAAGACATCAAATCAATGTTTTATTCTTAATTGTTATTACGAGGCTAATTAAATCATAAAAGTTAATTAATCATCTAATAAGATGTATAGCAATAACATAATGAATTTTCAAGAAACTACGACAATTTTAAATGCCTGTACAAAAAAGTCTGGAAACTTATTGAATTCACTACATATATCATAGCCTGGCGTTTTCCAATTTGGTACTTTTATTTCAGTATTCGAGGTGTATTATCCCTAAGGGCTTTCTTTAAGTCCTTGTAATTCTTTTTCTATATTATTTATCAATTTGGCTTTTTTGTTATGTTCTTTCTCTTTCCATTATTTTTTCTAGAATATTTTGCCTCATTTTCATACGGTTGTTGGTATGTCATCGTGCATTCTCTTCCTACTTCGTGGTACACTATTCTTTCAAATTTTGGAATGTCCTGTTTTGGTTTAAACCTGCCTCGTTATCATTAAGTTTCTCTTCTGCTACAAACTTTCCATTAATTTCATCAAGGTGGTTTTTCAATGAGGGACAGTAAGTCTCCCGAGGGATCTTCCAAGTATTCTAGTCGATCTCAACAGTGATGTGGTTTCAATGGTCTCGACTCTTCCTCTGGTCTTCTAGTCTTCCAGTCACTTTTCCTAGTTTTCCTTCTCTCTTTCTCTCATGCTTTTCTTTCTGATTTTTCTTATGTTCTTTTCTCCTTCTTTTTCACCCTTGTTTTTTTTTTCGTTGCTTTTTTGGTATGATTTATTCTTTTTTTTATGCTTTCCTTCCTTCTTTCTTTCCTTCTTTCTTTCTCGCTTTTTCACATGCTTCCCTTCTTTCTTTCCTTTTCAATCGGTACTTTTTTTTTGTTTCTTTGTTTCTCTCCAGTTCATCACCTTTTTCTATTAATTGATGTTCATAATTTCTTTCTCTCTTTCCCTTTCTGCATTGCCCTTATTCATCTCTTTCTTTCTTTCTTTCTTTCTTTCTTTCATTCTTTCTAGTTCATCACTTTTTTCTACTAATTTTTTTCATACTTTCTTTCTCTCTCTTTCTCCCAGCATTGTCCTTATTCATTTCTTTCTTTCTTTCTTTCTTTCTTTCTTTCTTTCTTTCTTTCTTTCTTTCTTTCCATCCAGTTCATCACTTTTTTCTATTAATTTTTCATGCTTTCTTTCTCTCTTTCTCTCCCTGCATTGTCCTTATTCAACTCTTTCTTTCTTTCTTTCTAGTTCATCACTTTTTTCTATTAATTTTTTTCTTACTATCCTGATTTCTTTCTTCCTTTCGTTCTTTCTTTCTTTCTTTCTTCATGTTTTATAATTCATTGCTCTTTACTGTTCCTCTTATCTGATTTTTTAGTTCTTTTCCCTTTCAATTAATCATCCATTCATTTGCGCATGTGATCGTGTGCACGCATGCGCGTTTCTGTTTACTTTCATAATTATTATTATGTTTTCCTTGAGATTTTCCCACACCAGTTTTAACAAAAGTTTTCTTTTGTGAAGTCTGTTTCCTCAGTTCTCAAAGTCAGTAAACCTATTTTGCTTTCTTAAATATAAAATTATATTTCCACCGCAGAAGAAACCCCCCAACCCCTCAAAAGAGATTCAAATCACAAATCAAGAACTTTTTTCAGCATATTGAGCAAATGTCAACCAAACCACCATAATTACCTCTCTTGGATCTCATGCAGAGATCATTTTGAATAAAGATCTAACCCAATAACTATATTGTAAATAATCGCCTCTGTTCTCTTCTCAAATTATCCAATAGTTCAGCTCGTGAATAAAAGCGATGGGCACTATTAATTAGGTCAAAAGAGCAGAGATTCTTTCACGCCTAGGCTGTCTCGGATCAGGTAGCGCCTCTGAAAAGCTATATTAATGAATTTCCGATCAGCCACGTTCTGCGTCGGCTATCACTGGACGAGCGCTATACAAGGCAGTTTATCCGCTAATTCCCATGCTGTGGCATATAGGCATATGGCACTGAGGCGGTTGTGTTGGGAAGGAGGCCACATTTTGTCCATGGCAGGACAAAGTGATACTGAAAGGAGAGAAGGGAGAGGAATGGGGAGAAAAGTGATGGACAAGCAAAATCTGGTCGTTAACAAGTAATTAATTTTGAAATCTTGACGATATTGCGTCGGCTCAGTCGATTAAAAGGCAGAAGTGAGAGAAACGAAGAAGAGAAGCGGTGACGGAGGAAGATATGACGCAATCTAAAAGAAGTGAATATAAAGAGGAATTGAAAGAGAGAGAGAGAGAGAGAGAGAGAGAGAGAGAGAGAGAGAGAGATGAATGAAGATAAATGAGAAAAGGGATTCGAGAGACAAATAGGTAAAGAGAGAGAGAGAGAGGGAGAGAGAGAAAGACGGAGATAGAAAGTGAGAGTAAAATAGAAAAAGTGAAAGATAGAGAGAGAGAGTGATGAACAGAGAAAAATTAGAGAAAAAGATGATAGAAAAAGCAAGGGATTAAGAGGCACAATCATCTTGGAAAGTTTATATATATATATATATATATATATATATATATATGAGAGAGAAATAGATACAACGAAAGTTAGGAAAGCGAAAAAATATAAACGCATTGGTGGTTGTTGAGAATTACTTTGCCTAGTCGCCGGGGGGAGTAGAATACACCGTCTGGTTCTCTGCAGAGGCGTAACCCCATAAACACGTAGGGGGTGTCCTCGTGGTGTAATGGTTAAAACGATGGACAACGGAATCGTAGTACCCGAGTTCGTACTCCAGTCGTGCTATTTTGTTCACTTTCGGGCAAATACCTTGGGAAAGGTATGAAGCCCCTTATCCTCCTTGCTATGGGTTAAATAGTACCACTACTGTTCATCTCGATTAATAGCTTTGGCATTAAATAACCTACAAAGGTTGATATGCCGTTAAACAAAGAAACCAAACCAAAAACCATAAACACGTGTCCTTAATTTGACACAAAATAATCTGATGGTGATACCTGAGTAATGCTTGAGCTTTGGTGATTGCGAAATACCCGTTTATTACCATTGCTTCCAGGTCAACTCTGGCCTGGAGTCGTAGCACCTGATAGTGTCCTATCCATGAGTCAAATAGAACTAAACTGTGTTCTTATGCTAAGCTGAATTACTTGATATAGGACTGTTTTGACATTTAATCTCTTCTTCCTTTCTTCCTTTGTTTAATGGCATATCAACTCTTTTTAGGTTATTTAATGCCAAAGCAATTCTCCTAGAAGGACAGTAGTGGTACTATTTAACCCAAAGCTGGGAGGATAGGGGGGCTCATACCTTTCCCAAGGGTATTTGCCCGAAAGTGAACGTAATAGCGCGACTGGAGTACGAACTCGCGTACTACGATTCCGCAGTCAAACGCTTTAACTATTACACCACGAGGACACCCCATATAATCTCTGTACTTAGGCTAAACTGAATTGTTTGTAATGGAACTGTTTTTGTATGCTTAACTGGATTGTTTGAAATGGAACTGTTTTTTGACATTGAAACTGTACTTACACTAAACTGAATTGTTTAAAATGGAACTGTTATGCTATTTTACTGTGAATAAACTAAAACTATACTCATACTAAACAGAATTGTTTAAATTAAAAC
>OY757931.1:64577795-64778150 GCA_963585895.1 Sepioteuthis lessoniana | reverse complement strand
ACACACACACACATATATATATATATATATATATATATATATATATATCTGAAACGCAATGGAAGAAAATCCAACTCATAATCACCATGCTATTTTAGATTTATTTCGACGTGTTTTTCTCTGCAGATAGCGTACACGTTTTTTTTGTGGAGAAACCAACGAATATTTTTATATAAAAAAACCTCGAAAAAAAACAAAAAAATAAAACAAAAAACAGTGAATAACGAAAAAGAATAAAATAAAAAGATATAAAATAAAAGATAAAAATAACTAAAAATAAAAACAGAAATACAGCTACCGGCCCACTGCCGTTGTCAACTGTTATGGCTTCAAAGCGAAACCCGATCTTCTATTTTATCTAAGTCACTATTCCTATGTTTTTGATTTAATTTCGGTTGTATGTTTCAAATAGTTTTCTAAATTGTTTTAGTTTGTTTTTTTTTTAAATCTATTCCTCACGTGCTTCCCGAAGGACCACAAGTAACCTATCTAATTTGACCTTTTCTCTTTAAGCATTTTTTTTTTGTTTAGCTCCTTTGTTTATACTGTATGTCTATCAATCTCTTGGGTGTTGCAGGTTGCTGATGACTGCTACTACCATATTTCTCCCTCCTCAGGTTCTTAGAGTATTTTAATCTATTTCTCACTCGTTACTTTAAATCCCTCGCTATCGATATCTTTGATAAAAATTGACAAAAATAAAATTAGAATAAAGTTTGGAAAATAAAAGATTAAAAAATAGTTTACATATCCCCACTACTATTAAGACCCATTGTTATTCTCCAAGTACGTATAATTTACAAACTGTTTCTTACTTCTGATAAAGAGCCGCCAAGCTATATCATCCATTTAAATTCTGAAACTCGTTTTCCCCCATACCAATATCTATTCATGTTACTCTATTAACTAATATTCACCCAATTCATATATCATCGTCATCATGTTTCTGTCGTGTTACTCCCAATCATTACTGCTGTCAATTTAAGTCAAACCTATTCTTGTACCTGTATTTGAATATTAATTCGTTTCGTTTGTTCAATAGTCGTCTAGTGTCTTTGAAATTGATTATACTAATTTTCTCTTCTGAGAATAGGCCACATCTACTGTTGAAGCTATTCACCGTCGAAGATTTTTTTTAATGATGTCCGACTTTGAGGTATTACCAGCATTTTCAGGATTGCTTCTAAAAATAAATAACCTGGAATATAGGAAAAATGTATTTTATTTCGTAATAAAACTGTATGTTTTTTCTTTGAAAGTGCAGTTGTCGAAAAAGTTTTATAATGGCACAGTAACTGTACGCTGAATTTTCTTTTTTTGGGTTTCAGACGTATTCGCCCTGCATGTGAGTGTGTTATATATAATTTGTTGATAGATCTATATACTTATAGCTATACATCAAACACTCCAGTTGAATCATAAGAAGTTTCTCATAGTGTCTGGACACTAACCAGATATGACAGATATATATATATATATATATATATATATATATATATATATATATATATATATTAGAGAAAACATATATTTTTTTAAATCAATGCCATAAAAGATTCACCCCCAACACCCTCATAGTCTCATTGGACGTCACAAACCTATACAGCAATATCCTCCATGAATTAGGAAACCAAGCCATTTGTTTTTGGATAGACTCATGGCACCAAAGATTTAACAAATGATTCATCATAGAGGATATAGAAATAATCCTTCATAATAACTCCTTCCAATTCAATAACGTCAGCTACATACAGACCCCAGAAACAGCTATGAGAACTAAAATGGCACCAACACACGCTACCCTAAACTTAGCATATCTAAAAGAAAATCTATATGAAATGATAGGTAAAAAATACGGTAAGGGGAATTTAATTCGTCATGGAAAAGATATTTAGATGATTGTTTTATATTCTGGAAATACTCATGGCGAGACATTAAGGAATTACCCAACCTACTCCCAAAACCCCAAAATAAAAATTACAATGAACACAGCTTAAAAGAACTACCATTTTTAGACATCCTCATGATAAAACTTAAATGGCCAAATCATCACAGATATCGAACACAAACCCACCAACATCCAACAATAAATCCACTTCAACAGCTACCAACCCCCAAAATTGTATAGAATCCATCGCTTCTACTCACGCAGGTAGAATATACACCATAATCATGGGTAAAAACCCCAGAAAAGCTCGCCTTAAATAACTACACACAACCCTAAACCAGAGAGCATACCCAACAACACTAACAAATAAGAGATTCAAATTAGCAGAAAAATACCACACCGAGAATTAAGGAACCCGAAAGAGCGCAACAACGAGAAACACCTAGCCTATGTTGCAACCTACAACAAAAATAAACCCACGATTATTCACAGATATAATGAAAAAAAATATAGAAGAACTTCAAAACAATAAAAAATCAAGAAATATGAGACACATAAAATCATCAAAAGCCATAGAAAACCCCAAATTCTAAAAAGAATACTCACCTCTTCTACATTTGGCGAAAATACAACACAAGAGTTACCAAATACGATAATAAACGATGTAAATTATGTGATATAATTATAGAAAGGAAATTCTATACCTTAAAAAACCCGGGAACAAAATTCAGAGTAAATTCGAATGTAACAAATGTAAAGAAATATACATAGGATCCACGCAGACCCTCAATACCAGGATATTACTACACAAGGGCAATACCAAAATAAGAGAAAATAGAAAATTAAATGTATCGAAACACCTATACGAATGTAGTCAAGGTAAAGTTATGCCTATATATTAAACTATTACAAATTCATCCAAATAACTTTTATTTGGATGAATTTGTAATAGTTTAATATATAGGCATAACTTTTAAAACTTCAGAGATAAACTTAAGCCTACATTGAATGAAATATGAGTCACACACAGACGCAAAAACACACACACGCACACACACACATATACAAATTGAAACAAGCATATATATATATATATATATATATATATATATATATATATGCAGTAAGTTTGGAACGAGCAGCCTCAGGCATAGGCCTCTATGTCAATGCACACAAAACGGAATATATGTGCTATAATCAAACGGGTGACATCTCCACTCTAGACGGAACCCCTCTTAAACTAATAGACAAATTCTCTTACCTAGGAAGCAGCGTCGAATCAACCGAAAAGGACATCGACACGAGGTTAACGAAAGCATGGACAGCTATCAAAAGGCTATCGATTATATGGAAGTCAGACCTAACCGATAAAATGAATCGCAGTTTCTTCCAGGCAGCGGTCGCATCGATACTGCTATATGGATGCACTTCATGGACTCTAACAAAACGGCTTGGAGAAAAAGCTAGACGCCAATTACACAAGAATGCTGCGAGCAATCTTGAACAAGTCCTGGCGGCAACACCCCACAAGACACCAACTGTACGGCCACCTGCCCCCTATCACGAAAACTATTCAAGTTAGACGAACCAGACATGCAGGACACTGCTGGAGAAGCAGGGACGAGCTCATAAGTGATGTACTCTAATGGACCCCCACACATGGAATTGAAAAAGCAGGACGACCAGCACGAACATACATTCAGCAGCTATGTGAGGATACGGGATGTTGTCCAGAAGACCTGCCTGAGGCAATGAACTATAGGGAAAAGTGGCGAGAGAGGGTCAGGGATATCCGTGATACCAGCACGACATGATGATGATGATGATGATATATATACGATGATCATTAAATAAGTTTCCTGACTTTTTTCGTATGGGAACTTTTATTGATAGTACACACATGAAACTCTAGTCCCTTCGAAGTAATCTCCTCCGGCTACAATGCGCTTGTTCTACCGTTCCATAAACTTCTGGAAGGCCCTATAGAAGTCCTCTTGTGTGAGCGTGTCAATGACCTTCGTCACGGTCTCTTTCATCTCCTCAATTGTCTCATAACGACAGCTTGTGAGCTTAGGGAATAAGTAAAAGTCACAGGGGGTAAGGTCTCGACTATTGGGAGGGTGACGAACTCTCTTGATGCCCATCTTAGTCAAATTGTCTCTGACAAGGATGGAGTTGTAGACTGGTTCATTGTCCTGGTGGAAATGCCACTAACCCGATTTGAAGACTGCTGGCCTCTTCCGACCGAATCTCTTTCTAAACACCCTTAAAACCTCAACATAGTAACTCTAACCCTAAGCCTTTGGCGAATCAACTCTGGTGTTTTGACTTCTTTACTCCTTCCATACCTCTCATCATCCCTCACAGACTCTCTACCTTCCTTGAATCTCCTATGCCACTCAAAAACTGATGCTCGATTCTTGCAAGTTGGTCGAAAAGCAATCTGAAGTATTCCATACTTTTCTGTGGCATTTTTCCAAGTTTAAAACAGAATTTTATTGCATATTGTTCTTCTTAAGTGTCCTCACGTCTAGATTGCATTTTTTTAAATTCACCAACTGTGACAATCAGGTTTTAGTTGGGTGTATTCCAATTCGAGCTGTAGCTATTCATTCGAATCTGAAATGATAAATATTGGTCAGTCATCTCATAATGTATGTAGCAATAACACACTGAATTTTCAAGAGTCTACGACAATTTTAAATGCCTGTACAAAAAAGTCTGGGAACTTATTGAATTCACCACGTATATATATATATATATATATATATATATATATATATATATATATATAAGCATGTCTCATTAAATAATAAAGACAAATTTGGTTTGTATAAACATTCAAAATCTTTCAAAACTCTTTTAAAAAACAAACACAACTGATACAAGTAAGCAATCCCTAATGATGGCCTATGAAAGTTCTGAAAGTGCTCAGGACAGTTTTGAAAAATTCATTTACCAATTCCAAACTGAAACTAAGACACATCAGAAAACTAGAAATGATCTTAAATAAATTATACAGACAAAATTTGTATTTATTATTTAATGAAACATGCTTAAATGAACGACTGCTTCCAAACGACACACGGACGAAGGGATGCATACTCCCCTTCCCTAAAAAGGGGGACCTCGGATTAGCCAAAAACTACCGAGGCATAACACTTACATCCATAGCTGCCAAAATCTACAATGCCCTACTACGAAACCGCATAGAACCCAAAATCGACAACATACTTAGAAAAAACCAAAATGGCTTCCGAAGAAATAGATCTACGACCTCACAAATACTAACCATCCGCAGAATCCTTGAAGGTGTACGGGCAAAGAACCTACAAGCGACATTAATATTTGTCGACTTTACCAAGGCTTTCGACTCCATTCACAGAGGAAAGATGGAACAAATCCTACTAGCGTACGGCATACCTAAAGAAACCGTAGCGGCAATAACGATTCTCTATAGAAACACTAAAGTAAAGTACGATCACCAGATGGAGACACAGAATACTTCGACATTGTAGCAGGAGTACTACAAGGGGACACGCTGGCTCCGTATCTCTTTATCATTTGTCTAGACTACGTACTTAGAACATCGATTGACAAAATCAAAGAGAATGGCTTCGAACTGACGAAGAAAAAAAGCAGAAGATATCCCGCAACAACAATTACCGACGCCGACTACGCCGATGACATAGCGATACTGGCAAATACACCTGACCAAGCCGAAACACTTCTGCATAGCCTGGAACGAGCAGCAGCAAGCATAGGCCTCCATGTTAATGCACACAAAACGGAATATATGTGCTATAACCAAACGGGGGACATCTCCACTCTAGAAGGAACCCCTCTTAAACTAGTAGACAAATTCACGTACCTAGGAAGCAGCGTCGAATCAACCGAAAAGGACATCGAAACGAGGTTAACGAAAGCATGGACAGCTATCAATAGGCTATCGACTATATGGAAATCAGACCTAACCGATAAAATGAAACGCAGTTTCTTCCAGGCAGCGGTCACATCGATACTGCTATATGGATGCACTACATGGACGCTAACAAAACGGCTCGAGAAGAAACTAGATGGCAATTACACAAGAATGCTGCGTGCAATCCTCAACAAGTCCTGCAGCAACACCCAACAAGACACCAACTGTACGGCCACCTGCCCCCTATCACGAAAACTATTCAAGTTAGGCGAACCAGACATGCAGGACATTGCTGGAGAAGCAGAGATGAACTCATAAGAGATGTACTCTTATGGATCCCTACACACGGCCGCGCAAAAGCAGGACGACCAGCACGAACGTACATTCAGCAGCTGTGTGAGGATACAGGATGTTGTCCTGAAGACCTGCCTAGGGCGATGAACGATAGGGAGGAGTGGCGAGAGAGGGTCCGGGATATCCGTGCTGCCAGCACGATATGATGATGATGATGATATATGTACACACACAAAAACTATTAGTAAAAAGTAACTACCAATAAATAACAAACCACACTACCACAAACCCAAAACAAACAAGCCATAAGAACACACACACACAGAGACACACGCACACACACACACACACACACACACACACACACACACACACACACACACACAGAGCTACCTAGAGTGAAAAAATAAAAATAACAAAAACATATCACATATCAAAGACCAATTAAGGGTAAAACAGACTAAAGTAGACACACTCTAAGGAAAGGGAGGAGTGACTTCTATACAAAACTGAAAACCACTCACCATGAGTAAGTTCAAATCTTATTGAGTTTCCCATTCACATGGCCTTGTGCCACATATGTTCTCTGACGAAAGCAACAAGCTGAAAATATGCCCGTATGTAAGAACGAAATAAATAAATCTTTTAAAGAATATAAATCTCTTCGCGGACCTATTCATTTAAAAATATTTCTTTCTCTCTGTGGACCTACAACGAAAAATTTCTTCACACACACACACACACACACACACACATATATATATATATATATATAAAAAGGAAAAGTATAAAGATTAATTAAACTTGCCTTAAAGAAGGAAAGATAAGAAACGAAAAAAAAAAGAAGAAAGAAATCGAGGCAATGTGGTTGAAGAAGAAGAAATGGAAAGAAAAAGAAAACGAGAATGATATTTTGAGAGATAATGAAAAATAAATCAGTTAAGATATAAATTAAGAAAGAAAAGTTTGGTTTAATAATTAAATGGCAAGTTAAACTTTGTGAACATTTTATTGTCAAAGCTATATTTGCAGAATCGCAGTTGTGGTACTATTTAACCCATAGCTGGAAAGGTGATCATGGGTTTCATTTCGTTCACGAAATTATTTGGCCGAAATTGAACTGAACACTGTGACTGGGGATCGAACCCAATTACTACGATCTAAAAGTCTAACACGTTACCAACTAAACTTCTGGAATTCTTGCTCCAAAGAAGGAAAGATAGAAAGAATGAGAAGAAGAATTAATTAATTAATTGAAATGGAAAGAAAGAAAGAAAGTAAGAAGGAAAGAAAGAACAGAAACAGACGAGTTAAAAAAAGGAAAGGAGGAAGGAAGGAAGTAGCATAGGAAAAAAAAGAAAGAAAGAAGGATAAACAGATTACTCAAAAAAGAAAAGAAAGAAAGAAAGAAAGAAAGAAGTAAGGAAGGAAAACAGATTAGTTAAAAAAAGAAAGAAAGAAGGAAGGAAGGAAAGAAAAACGGATTAGTTAAAAAAAATAAACAAACAAACAAACAAACAAAGGAAGGAAGGAAGGAATGAAGGAAAAGAAAAAGAAGGAAAGAAGGAAAAACAGTTTACTTAAAAAAGAAAGAAAGACAGAAAGAAAGAAACGAAGGTGGGGAGGAAGGAAAGAGAGAAAGAATAAATGAAAAATCATATTACTTAAAAAAGAATAGAAAGAAAGAAGTTAAACCACGAAGGAAGGAAGAAAAAAAAAGAAAAAGGAAAAATATATTACTTAAAAAAGGAAGAACAAAAGAAAGAAGGAAGGAAAAGAAGAAGGAAAGAAAAAGAACTAAAGAAAGAAGGTAAAAACATACTACTTAAGAAAGAAAGAAAGAAAGAAAGAAAGAAACGATGGAAAGAAAGAAACAAAAAGGAAGAAAGAAGGAAAACCAGATCAATTAAAAAAGAAAGAAAGAAAAAAAGGAAGGGATGAAGGAAAAAATGAAAGAAAAAAAGAAGGATAAAGAGATTAGTTAAAAAGAAAAGAAAAGAAAGAAAGAAAGAAAGAAAGAAGGAAGGAAGGAAAGAAAGAAAGAAGGAAGGAAGGAAAGGAAAAAGAAAGAAAAATAATAAAAAACAGACTACTTAAAAAGCAAGATAGAAAGGAAGGAAGGAAGGAATGAAGGAAGGCAGGAAGGAATGAAGGAAGGAAGGGAGGAAGGAAGGGAAAAAGAAAGAAAGAAAGGTGACTGTGCAGAAAATATATTATTACTTATTTAATTATAAGACGCTTTTCGCTGATTGGTTTCTTTTGGTTCGATGAGCCTTCTCCTCTCAAATGATTTGCATATTTTTAAATCACCTCCAATGTTGGACTTAAATGGATCAAATTCTACCAGGGAATATCTCCTCTGACACCGAGAGAGTTAAATTATTTTTCCAGAATTATTCTAGACACGAAACCGTCCAAGCTCACTGAGAATTTTTTTTTCAAGTGATTTTCTTTTTGGTGATTTAAACTAATTAGACTCTCAAATTCACCGTAATTTTATTTTTATTTTTCAAAAAAAATAATTATTTTACAATACATAAGAGAGGTTCATTTTCACATTCTAATTCAATGAAGGATGACCACCCATGTCCAGAACAGGTTTTAAAAAAGGACACCCACTTCACCGGTAGTGGCCAAGTCGGTTGTGGGAGGGCTGTAGAATACACGGCATCTCTGCAGAGGGGTAAGACTCACCAAACGAGTGTCCTAATATGACAGTAAACATTCACATGGTAAGGTTCCAATAATGCTAAATCTTTGGGGGCATGCGGAGTACACTTCATTGTCATCACTCACAGGTTCACTCTAGTTCAGAGTGGTAGTACCTGATGGGGTTCTGTCTATTCGCTAAATAGAAATGTTGGACATTTAAACCATGCACTTAGGCTAAACTGAATTTTTTTAAAATGGAACTAATCATTTAACTGTCTGTGTATTTATGCAAAACTGAATTGTTTGATATAGAATTGTTTTACATTTAACTGTGAGTAAACAAATGACTAATGTTTAATTGAATTGTTTGTGATACTTAGCAATACTTGGAAAACGTTAAACTTTGTGCAAACAAATGATTCATAGTAAATAGGATATTTGTATTTGAGAGAAATATGTGAAAACATTAAACCATATGAAAAAATGCGATCAGTTTTTTCTAAAAATGTTATCTAGAGAATGTTTTTAGGGACCATATATTCAATATATATGTATAAAAAGAATTTGGCATTAAATAAGCTACAATGTTTGATATACCATAAAACTCAACCAAACCAAATCATAAATACACACACACACACACACACACACACACACACACACACATATATATATATATATATATATATATCATCATCATCATCATATCGCGCTGGTAGCACGGATATCCCTAACCCTCTCTCGCCACTCCGCCCTAGCGTTCATCGCCCGAGGTAGGTCTTCAGGACAACATCCCGTATCCTCACATAGCTGCTGAATGTATGTTCGTGCTGGTCGTCCTGCTTTTGCACGGCCATGTGTGGGGGTCCATAAGAGTACATCTCTAATGAGTTCATCCCTGCTTCTCCAGCAGTGTCCTGCATGTCTGGTTCGTCTAACTTGAATAGTTTTCGTGATAGGGGGCAGGTGGCCGTACAGTTGGTGTAATGTGGGGGGTTGCCGCCAGGACTTGTTTAAGATTGCACGTAGCATTCTTGTGTAATTGCCGTCTAGCTTCTTCTCCAGCCGTTTTGTTAGCGTCCATGTAGTGCAGCCATATAGCAGTATCGATGTGACTGCTGCCTGGAAGAAACTGCGATTCATTTTATCGGTTAGGTCTGATTTCCATATAATCGATAGCCTATTGATAGCTATCCATGCATTCTTTAATCTGGTTTCGATGTCCTTTTCGGTTGATTCGACGCTGCTTCCTAGGTAAGAGAATTTGTCTATTAGTTTAAGAGGAGTTCCTTCTAGAGTGGAGATGTCCCCCGTTTGATTATAGCACATATATTCCGTTTTGTGTGCATTAACATAGAGGCCTATGCTTGCTGCTGCTCGTTCCTAACTATGTAGTAGTGTTTCGGCTTGGTCAGGTGTATTTGCCAGTATCGCTATGTCATCGGCGTAGTCGGCGTCGGTAATTGTTGTTGTGGGGTACCTTCTGCTTCTTTTCTTCGTCAGTTCGAAGCCATTCTCTCTGATTTTCTCAATCGATGTTCTAAGTACGTAGTCTAGACAAATGATAAAGGGGTACGGAGCCAGCGTGTCCCCTTGTTGTACTCCTGCTACAATGTCGAAGTATTCTGTGTCTCCATCTGGTGATCGTACTTTTACTTTAGTGTTTCTATAGAGAATCGTTATTGCCGCTACGGTTTCTTTAGGTATGCCGTACGCTAGTAGAATTTGTTCCATCTTTCCTCTGTGAATGGAATCGAAAGCCTTGGTAAAGTCAATGAATATTAATGTCGCTTGTAGGTTTTTTGCCCGTACACCTTCAAGGATTCTACGGATGGTTAATATTTGTGAGGTCGTGGATCTATTTCTTCGGAAGCCATTTTGGTTTTTTCTAAGTATGTTGTCGATTTTGGGTTCTATGCGGTTTCGTAGTAGGGCATTGTAGATTTTGGCTGCTATGGATGTAAGTGTTATGCCTCGGTAGTTTTTGGCTAATCCGAGGTCCCCCTTTTTAGGGAAGGGGAGTATGCATCCCTTCATCTATCTATCTATCTATCTATCTATCGGATTTTGATTGTATACTTCGTTGTAGTGTCGGAGCAGTATGTCGTCGAATTGTCTGGTCTTCTATACTTCCGGGGGAATTTCGTCCAGCCCTGCAGCTTTCCTATTTTTAATTTTTCTGAGAACCGAGTCGAGTTCTTCTTGTGTGAACGGTCCTAGTTTAATGTCTAATTGTTTGCTAATTATTCTGGTGATTGGTTCATGTGTTATTTTCGGTGGGTTTCCTAGTAAGTTTTCGAAGTGCTGTTTCCACAGTTTTATTCTTTCTTGTTGGTTTGCTGCTTTCAGTTTTGCTTTGACTGTGCTCTTTCTTCTACTCACTTCGTTTATTGTTTGCCAGGTTATCCTAGATTGTCTATCTTCCACCGAGTCTCTAATCTTATGTATCTGATTTTAAATATATTCTCTCTGTTCCTTTATATATATGCCTGCTAATTGATATTGTGCCGTTTTTAGTTTTAAGGCATTTGTGTTTGTTGGGTTTTTTCGATAGTTTTTGGAGGCTGTTTTCACTTGTGCACGTTTTTCTCTCACCGCTAAAGTTTCCCATGGGACTCTATATTTAGTTTTGAGTTTTGTTGGAATGCATTTCGCTGCTGCCTCGAGGTGTGCATTGACGAAATTTTCATATTCGTCGTTTAATGTACTTTTTTCCGTCTTTTCTTGTAGTGTTTCGAATCTGTTTCTTAATTCTAATACGTATTTATCTCTTATATCTCTGTTGTTCAATAGGGCCCAGTCATAGTGTTTGGTGGTCGCTGTTCGTTTGGCGTTTTTTTCGTAGGCTTAACCGTATTTTCGCCGTGACTATTCGGTGATCGGTGGACACACCCTCAAAAGAGGAGTATGCCTCGCAACTCATTGCACTATTTTTCCATTTCTTGTTTATAAGGACGTGGTCTATCTGAGCTTTATTATTGTTTGCGTACGTGTATGTCCATAGTTTGCCCTTCCTTTTTTTGGTAGTTCGTATTGAGGCATGCTAATCTATTTTCTATCATGAAATCTGTTAGATGTTGCCCATTCCTATTTGATGTGTTGTGGAGGTTGTATTTGTTGTTTCCGTTTTTCCCGATTTGGGCATTCATGTCTCCGCCAATGACTAACATGTGTTTCGGGATGCTACGCACTAATGAGGATAACTCATCGTAGAAGGTAACTAGTTCAGTTTCTTCACTAACATTGGTAGGGCTGTAGCAGGAGATGATTGTGGCTCTGGGGTTGCCGTTAAATGTAGCAGCCATCATTCGAGGTTGTATTTTCTCAATGCTATTTAGCGTTTTTAATGCTCTAGGTCCTATAAGTAATCCTATCCCTCCTACTGCGGCGTTGACAGAGTTTTTCCATGCGGATACAGTGACGAGCGACCAGCCATTGTCAGTTTCGTGATATTTGATATCTTCGGTGTGCGTGTATCTGTGTTCTTGTATGCATATTATGTCAATCTTATGTTCTACGGCCGATGCGATTAGCTCTGGTAGTTGTCCTATTCTATTTAAGGTTCTTACGTTAAATGTGGCTATTTGTAGTGTTTGCTTGCATTTTAGTAGTTTTGATTGTTTGAGCTCTGTAGCTGATTTTTCGAACACTGAAGCCAGGGCTCCAACCTCAGCAGGACGCGCCCCTTTTTTACCCGCGCGAAGAGCGATGCGGTTTGTGTATGTGGTTTGAGTGTGGGTCATGGTTATCTTTCGATGGCTGTTTTATTCTCTTCTATAGAAGCCACTCTTATAGAGGAGCAGCAGTAGTTCCCCGATCGAACTAACGATCCTGAGCGTAAAGTCGTCGAACTCACGTCCAGGACCTGTTTAGGTATTGAGTTTGGTCGTCCATGGGTTTATTCAAATACCTTTACGTACATCATGCTGCTTTCCATGTGTGCGAAAAAAAAAAGGGGGGGGTAATTTTGATTTAAATTTTCTTAAGTTTTAACTTAGTTAAAGTCCAAGATTAGGGTACTTTTGTCAGACTTTCACTGGTACTGTTTTTATTTTTTTATTTTTTATTTTTTTGGCGGTATTGGGACATGTTCCTAGGCTTTTCAGTTTTTTTGTTTTTTTTTTTCTTCTATACTACCATTGGGAACCGAGGAGGCTTCAGGAATTATAGAGCTTTTAAAAAGAATTTTTTTAGGGGGGGGGAAGGCTTTTACTTTTTCTTCTAAACTACTGTTAGGGCTTTCTTTAAGAATTTTTAAATTATATTATAGAAGAGATTCAAAAACGTTTTGCCTTGTTCGCTGACATTTGGACAGAGTTTTATAATCAATTTGGGTTTATAGTAGAGTAAGCGTGTCAAAAAAAAAAAAATTATGAAGTTAATATCCCCCACCCCGACTAGAAGAGTAGACCGTCTCCAAAACTACCTAAAATTCAGTAGTAAATAAACATTAAAAGGGAAAAGGGAGGATTTGGGCTCACGTGCCAACAGAGGAAAGAATGTATCAATATTGGTCTGTATGTCTTTAAATCCTATTAATTTAAAATGCTGAATTTTACAAAATGTTATGCTGTAGTTTTGTTTGTAAAATAATACTTAAACTATATATATATATATAATTTGGCATTAAATAAGCTACAATGGTTGATATACCATAAAACTCAACCAAACCAAATCATATATATATATATATATATATATACATAGGATTTAGCATTAAATAACCTACAATGGTTTGTATGCCATAAAACCAAGCCAAACTAAATCACCAGTTGAAAACAAATAAAGAATTCGACCTGTTTGTTTTTTTGTATTGGTTTTCTCTGTTTATTGGCATATAAAACTTTGTGGGTTATTTAATGCAAAACCCATTATTGTAGAAGAACAGCGGATATATTATTAAGACTATAGCTGGATGTATAAAGGTGTTCAGCACCTTTCCAACGGTATCAGTCAAAATAGACGTAATAAGATATGGTATTCGACTTGGCTTGCAAGCTGTTCAGCGCCTTATTCAGTTCGTACAATTTGTTTTTTACAACGATAATATTCCCGGAGAGATGGGAAAATTTTGAATTAAAATGTGAAAAAAAACTTACTGATAAAATATAAAATAGTTTTTTTTTAAATATAAAAAAAACATGCCGTGAGTTTCAATGTCAAATTTGTTCAAGTCCTAGCGGCAAAACCCCACAACGCACCAATTATACGACCAACTGCCTCCCACCACGAAAACTATCCAAGTTAGACGAACCAGACATGCAGGAGACTACTGGAGAAGCAGGGACGAGCTCATAAGTGATGTACTCCTATGGACCCCCACATATGGCCGACCAAAAGGAGAACGACCAGCTCGAACATACAGCAGCGATATGAGGATACGGGATGTAGCCCTGAAGACCAACCAGAGGCGATGAACGATAGGGAGAAGTGGCGAGAGAGTTTCATGGATATCCGTGCTAGCGGCACGGCATGAGGATGATGACACTCAAGTACAGACAAGCAGACGTAAACACAGAAACAAACAAAAAATTGCTAGAATTTTTTCACCGGTTAACTTAAAGGTTTGTTGGTTTTATTTAACGATATTTCGTACCCACATAAAACTCTAGTCCCTTTCCAAGTAATTTATTCCGGCTGTAATGCACTTGTTATGCCATTCCAACAACTTTTGGAAGGCCCCACTGAGGTCCTCTTCTGTGAGCGTGTCAATCACCTTCGTCACAGCTTCTTTCATATCCTCAGTTGTCTCATAACGACAGCCTCTAAGCTTAGGGAATAAGCAAGCGTCACAGGGAGCAAGGTCTCGACTATAGGGAGGCTCATCTTAGTCAAATAGTATGTGACAAGGATGGAGTTGTGGACTGGTGCATTGTCCCAGTGGAAATGCCACTGACCCGATTTGAAGACTGCTGGCCTCTTCCGACCGAATCTCTTTCTAAACTCCTTTAAAACCTCAACATAGTAACCCTAACCCTAAGCCTTTGGCCAATCAACTCTGGTGTTTTGACTTCTTTACTCCGTCCATACCTCTCATCATCCCTCACAGACTATCTACCTTCCTTGAATCTCTTATGCCACTCAAAAACTGATGCTCGATTCTTGCAAGTTGGTCGAAAAACAATCTGAACTATTCCATACTTTTCTGTGGCATTTTTTTCCAAGTTTAAAACAGAATTTTATTGCATATCGTTCTTCTAAAGTATCCTCACGTCCATATTGCATTTTTGGAATTCCCCCGTTGTGACAATCAGGCTTTAGTAGGGTGTATTCCAATTGCTGCTGTAGCTGTTCATTTGAACCTGAAATCATAAAAAATGATCACATCATCTGATAATATGTATAGCAATACCATACTGAATTTTCAAGAGTCTACAACAATTTCAAATGCCTATAAAAAAAAGTCTGAAAACTTATTGAATTCACCACGTAAATCCAAATCCCAATTTTCATATATGTAAACGATGTATATGAGATGTTCAATATTGCTCGCAGCATTCTTGTGTAATTGCCGTCAAGTTTTTTCTCCTGCACCCCACAAAGTAGCAGCTATACCGTCACCTACCACCCGTCACGAAATCTACCAAAATTAGACGAACAAGAAATGCGATACACTGCTGGAGAAGTAGGGACGAGTTCATAAGGGAGGTACTCTTGTGGACCCCTTCACAGGGACGAGCAAAGGCACGACGTCCAGCTCGAACTTACATACAGCAGCTCTGTGCAGCTACTGGATGTATACCAGAATACATGCCCAAAGCAATGGACGATAGGGAGGGGTGGTGAGAGCGAGTCAGAAATATCCATGCTGATGGCGCGACATGATGATGATGATGATGATATGAGATATAAACATATAGTTTGGGAATAATTTTTATAGGTGCCTGGCTTCACTTATTTGCACATGTTGTATACTTCTCATAGACCCAACTAAGAACATAATCAAAGATAATGAACAAACTTCAGTTAACCAAACGAAACACACTTCTTTAAAAAAATATCTCTCTCTCGTTTTATTCTCGAAAGGGGCACACAGTTTGTTGCAAGTTTGAGAGATAGATGGAGAGACATATACTCATAGAGGGGACTTCTCGCCCCATATCTTCTACCAGGGGCCAGGGGGTGCCAACTCTTGCACCCTCTCGCAAGCCGTATCGTCAGAGACGACACGAACGCCTCTGATAGGCTACATATACCTAGATCGACTCTCGATTCTGACAGGACAGACTGTCTAAATCTGAACGCATGGTTCTCATATCACGAAGTCTCCTTCCGGTTACACACCAACTCGACCGGCCTACCTCGACGCACTGTCATCGCCCTGTTTACTAATCAAAACCTGATAGCACACGGGGTTACCAGGAACAAACCCAAAATCAATATCAACAGTTATAATATAATATATAGTTAAATGGTTCGAAGTATGCCAATCTAATAATAATAGTTTTAACTTCCACTGCTAAATTGTTTCCAGTACTGTAAATGATTAAATAGTTCTATTTGATCCATAGTTGGGACCCTAACAGGTACCACCTCTCCGGAGCAGAGTGGACCTGGGACTAATGGCAATGAAAGGGTATTCAAAATTCCCCAAAGCCCCAGGTCTGGAGTCTTACAATCTGCTGGATTAGTGTTCTACCAAAGACACTCGTTACGGTGTTGAGTTTCTATCCCATTTGCTGAGATACAGTTGGCATATTCATCTAATTCAGCCGACTGTGCTGTAACTTTAACGCGTGCACATGTATAATTCTAGATTCCAATTAAGATTTCTCGTTCTTGCATCCAACAAAATTTCCACAAAGAAATTGGTAGCCATTTTAAATTTCTAAATTAGCAAAAAAATGTCAACTTACTCATTTTCATAAAAACATCTCGAAAATAAGTTTTAAAGCCACGATTTAATGATCTGTTTTATACAAAAGGTTATATCAATCATAGAATTATGTGTGGTTTATATAAACAAAGATTACAGATAATATCGTCATCTAGAGGATAGCTTTTAAAAAGAAAATACTAGGAATATCGGAAAAATATCTTTTATTTCGGGTTGTGTGTTTTTTTTTTTAAATTGGTATTTAAATTACCTGATACAACTTTGTCAAGTTAGAAAACATTAAACTGTGTGCAAACAAATGATTCATAGCAAATAGAATACTTTGTGTTAGATAGAAATAAGCTACAATGGTTGATATGTCATGAAACTCAACCAAACCAAATCATATATATATATATACATGTATAAATAGAATTAATTTTAATATATATATATATATATATATATATATATATGTATAAATAGAATTTGGTATTAGTTATGCCAGAATGGTTGGTATGCCATAAATCTTAACCAAACCAAATCATATATATCTAATATATATATATATATATATATATATGTGTGTGTGTGTGTGTGTGTGTGTACGTGTGTGTATAAATAGAATTTGGTATTAAATAAGCTACAATGGTTCATATGCCATAAAACTCAACCAAACCAAATCATATATATATATATATATATATATATATATATATGTGTGTGTGTGTGTGTGTGTGTGTGTATGAATAGAATTTGGTGTTAAATAAGCTACAATGCTTGATATACCATAAAACTCAACTTTGTCAAGTTGTATAAACGCAGTGAGCGTCCTGTTATAAAATTGCTCTGGGGGGCTTGGGAAGTGTGGTTTATTTTGTGGGGCATTTTGGGAACATACTTTTTCTTTTAAATTAGCGATGATATATATATATATATATATATATATATATTGACAGAATGTGCGCGATTTGATGTGACCAATTTGGTCAAATTATCACAACCCCAACAAAAAAAACAGATCAGTACTTTTAATGCTAAATATAAATACACACACACACACACACACACACATATATATATATATATATATATATATATATATATATATAAATCTTTAGCCTGAGCAGTGTACTCTCATGGGATGTGAGCAAATGAGGGTTTTTTTCAACGTAGTCCAACTTCTCGCCCACACACTTCTCATTTCGGTGTAGCAGTGCTTGGATCCCATGGAACAAAACATTTTCAACAGTTGTAATGACTTCCTCATATGAACTTTTCAACCTACCAACTTTTCAATGCACCTTAGAATATATATATATATATATATATATATATATATATATAAAGATTGCGTATTTATGCTGTTATATTAACGTCAACTAATGCTTGTTGTGTGATATTAATCATAGTAGGAAATAGTCGTGGTGATCCAGGTTCAAATACTAATGCTAAACTGAATCGTTTGAAATAGAAGTGATTATTTGTATAAAAATGGATTCGACATTAAATGTAACATAGGACCAACGTGTTTTGCTGTAAAGGAAGAAGTCCGCATAAAAAGAAATAATCAAAGGAAAGTAAATATAACAGTCGTTTATTATTCACTTAGCTATGATCGTTGCAACTCGAAAAGTTCATTTTAGTTACGTTCTTCTTCTCCCTTCCTCTTGGTGGTGTCGGCGGTGTGGGCGAGAGCTGACTGTTGACACACACCTGACAGATAGGTTTTAGCAGACTGGGGTAGGGCGGGTCGGCGCCTCGGAACCTTTAACGCACCTGTTTTGACAACTGCCTTCAACTCTGCCAAAATCTCCTGATTTGTTTTCTTATATAGAGATATTGGGGAACAAATCGAAGATCCCCGAACGTTCGATGTCACCAGTGAAACTGTCGTGAAACACGTGATAATTTATCTGTGATTATATTAAAATCACGCCTAACTTTGCAGGTTATTCTGCCCGCACGCGCTAGTCTCGTGACACCTTCACTAATTGACGACAGCGCCCGTCCGTAATATTACATTAGTAACCTACAGTGGTTGATATACCATAAAACCAAAACAACCAAGCCAAACTAAGAGAAAGAATACTCTAAATTAAAAATTGGCATTGTGTCATATTCTGCCCATTGGGAGAAGTTAGTTAAAAACAAGGTGTCATAAAATACATGCAACCCATTAATATGATAATGATTTATTACTGAGACAAACGCAAAGGCGATCATTTGGAAAACGTCCAGTAGAAATCGCATCCTTTAAGTTAGAGACATTGATTATATATATATGTTTTTATTGTTATTATATCAGCTTCCAGGACATGCTATTTCTTTTTAGTTTCTTGTCTTAGTAATAAATCATTATCGTATTAATGGCTTGCATCTATTTTGGGATGGTTTTGAATGGTTTTGTCTACAAATAAAAAGTGGTGCAAAATAATATTTTTCTCTTGCTCAAGGCATTGTGATCAAGGATTAATAGTTGTTATATTATTCTATTTTCCAATCTAAAAAAAAAAGAACACAACATTATTATTAGAAGTTATTAGTAGTCACATGGGTCCCATCTATATTTAGACGCCCTATATTTATATGTGTGTGTCACGTTGCCAGCACGGATGTTTCAGACCCTCTCTCGCTACCCCTCTCTATCGTCCATTGCTCCCGAGAGGTCTTCAAGGCTATATCCTGTATTGACACTGAGCTGTTGTATATAGGTTCTAGCTGGTCCACCTGTCTTTGCTCATCCATGTGAAGGAGTCCACAGGAGTATATCGCTTATGAGTTCGTCCTTACTTCTCCAGCAGTGTCCCGCATGCCTGGTTCGTCTTACTTTGATAGTTTTCGTGATGGGTGGTAGGTGGCCGTACAGCCGCTGTTTTATGGGGTAATGTTGTTATTTTATTTTCTATTTGAATCCGTGTTAATAATACTTGTTGATGATAATATGTAATTCGTAATTTTCTGGGGGTTTTAAGCGAACGAAAGAAAGAAGCAGAAGGTACCCCGCAAAAACAATTACCCACGCCGACTACACCGATGACATAGAGCTTCTGGCAAATTCACCCGCCCAAGCTGAAACCCTGCTAAATAGTCTGGAAAGAGCCCCTGCAGGCATTGGCCTCCATGTCAATGCACCAAAGACGGAAGATATGTACTTTAATCAAACAGGGGCCATCTCTACACAAAATGGGTGTTCTCTGAAACTAGTTGACAAGTTGACCTACCTAGGAAGCAGTGTCTCATCAATGGAGACAGGCATCGATACGCGACTAGCAAAGGCATGGAAAGCCTTCAATAGGCTATCGGTTATATGGAAGTCAGACCTGACCGAAAAATTAAAACGCAGTTTCTTCCAAGCAGCGGTTGTATCGATACTGCTATATGAATGTCCTACATGGACGCTAACTAAACGTATGGAGAAAAAGCTTGACGGCAACTACACAAGAATGCTGTGAGCAATATTGCACAAGTCCTGGAGGCAGCACCCCACGAAGCAGCAGCTGTATGGTCACTTATCACTCATCCCAGTTAGATGAACCAGAAATGCAGGACACTGCTAGAGAAGTAGGGACGAGCTCATAAGTAGTGTACACCTGAGGACCCCTTCACGTGACTGAGCAAAGGCAGGACGACCAGCTAAAACCTACATACAACAGCTCTATGTTGATATGAAATGTATCCCTGAAGACCAACTGGAAGCAATGGACGATAGGGAGGGTTGGCAAGAGAGGGTCAGGGATATCCGTGCTGATAGAGCGACAGGATGATGATGATGATTACTAAACTCATTCTGAGTTTCTCAGAACAGTTTTAACGAGTAATTTCCCCGTGAAGTCTAAGTGACGGCAAGCCTGATAAGGCCACCAGGACTTTTCTCCGTATTCTGGCCGATCTTAATAATGGTGTCGTCTTGATGTTTCTACTCGTTCTTTTATTTCCAATTTTCCACGGTCTTTTTCCAAACTTTTGGGAATTGTTCCAAGCGCAACGACTATAATTGGTATCACTGTTACCTGCATGTTATATAGGTTTTTAAGTTTTTCTGCGAAATCTAGGTACTTATCTCTGTTGTCATTTTCTTTTATTTTCTCTCTGTGGTTTAGCGCGTTGGCAAAGTCCGCTATCAAGCAGGTTCTTATTTTTTTGTTTTTGATTATACCTTGGTCTTGTAGTCTGGCCGAGATTAGGAGATCCGTATGTATCTCAAAATCCCTTAGAAGTTTGAATGTCTCATTCTCCAGAACGATTCCGGGTCGTGCATATACCATTGTTTGCATGGTAAAATTTTAATTCTTTGCATAATTCCCAGTGGATTACCTTCCCCACACAGTTATGTGAAGTCTTCTACTCTTTTTGTGATAATTTACAGCATTCACTTATTATATGATTGATCGTTTTGTCTCTATCTCCACATAACCTACACTTGTTATTTTGTCGCATCTTATCTATTTTTGTTGTAATGTAGTTTGTCCATATGGCGTTTTCTGCTGTTATTAGAAAAGATTCAGTTTCTCTCATAAGTTATCCATTTCTTAGCAATGTCCAAATTTTCTGGCATGAAATTTCGGTTGTTTGTCCCTTGAAATATCCATACAATTGCTTTTCTTCCCATTTTTGTTTTCTAGTTACTGTTATGATGTTGATCCTTGTATTGTTTGCTTTGTTTCTAGTCGCTGTAATCTGTCTTTCTATAGATTTTTATGTAGTCTTCGAGACGTCTTATTGTGATATCGACGCTATCTGCAATGCTGGCGAGTCCTCTTCATCTTTCTTTTCTGGACATATATAGTCAGTCTATATCATCTCTGGAATGTAAGGCTTTATGCATTGTTATGAGTTTTCTTGTTCTCTAGTCAATTTGATAAATTTCTCCTCTCCTACCTTTGATGAAATCTATGTTTTAGAACTGGATTTGGAGTAGTTTTCTGGTTCTCCCGAGGTATTCTTTTTTAATTTTTTCTTCATCTCCGTTTGTTCGATGGTGTCATTTAGAGACAGTCTATTAGCTTGCTTTGCGGGACCATATCGTAAGCCTTTTTGTAGTTAAATCACACTCTAGCTAGATTTTTACATCTTGTTTTGTTCTTGCTGAAAAAGTGTTCATCAATTTATAGTAGATCTGTTCCTCTTGTTATCTTTGCGGTATCTTTTGTGTCCCATGGGGAACAGTTCACGGCTTACTAGCGAATAATATCCTTTCTGATTGGTGCCGTTAGTATTTTCCTCATCATCTGTAAGTACGTTATCAGTTTGTTGTTTTAGGGAGCGTTTGCTTTTTGAGGGTCTTTTTGGGGTCAGGGTTGTCTTTTCTTTGGTCATCCATTCCGGTATGCCTGTTTCTTCAAAGCATCTTTTCTTTTCGATTGCCTGTCTGTCGTGGATGGAAGTGAAATTTTTAAAACCAATATCCATGTATGTTATCATGACCTGTTTTTTTTCCATTTGGTAACTTTTTTAAGTGTTACTCTACGTGAACCAAGGTGTATTTTCGCCTTGGGACCTTCTTCGCATTGTAATTTAATAAGCTTGTTGCTTAGATGGGACAGAAGGCCATATAAATTGGTTACCCAAAGAGACTCACTCGTGTAGGCCTGTGAGTCTAGTTGCTCACCATTACACTCCCAGAGGGGCCCGAGGACCTTATTCAAGTTCCTCTAGCTCTTTTTCGGGATGCTTGTCCATTCGGTTTTTCTGTTATGCTTTCTACGTTCACAAATTTAGCTTAAAAATTGTTTCTTTTACTTACCGATTGTTGATGTGTGTTCGTGCATTCTCCCCCTACTTGCAGATAATTTCATATTATTATTATTATTATTATTATTATTATTATTATTATTATTTACTCCTTGAGAGTTTTTCACATCATTTTAATTGATGGTTTTTTCACTGGAGTTTTAGTGACAGCAAGTCTCCTCAAGTCTGGAGGACTCCTCTCAGTATTCGAGCCGTTCTCAATAATGTTGTAGTTTGGATGGTCTCCACTCGTTCTCCTACCTCCAATCTTCCAGGCCCTTTAATAATCCTTTTGTGCCTGTAACAAAGGCGCCAATCACGATTGGTATAATTGCCATCTTCATGTTCCATATTTTTCAATTCCCTAACAAGGTTGAGGTACTTATCCTTCTTTTAAATTTCCTTCAATTTTATTCTGTTGTCAGCCGGGACAGCAAAGTCCACAATTCTGAAAGTTCTCTTTTTGTTTTTGTTGATTATTATAAGGTCTGGTCATCAAGCAGAGATTAGGTGATCCGTTTTTATGTCAAAGTCCTATAGGATTCTATCTGTGTCATTCTCTAGGAGAGATGATATGTTGTGCATATACCATTTGTTCGTTTGGTCATTTTAAAATTTCTTGCACATCTCACACTGGGTCACCTTGCCCATCCAGTCGTGTCTAGTCTTATACTCCTTCAGTGCTAATTTGCTGCATTCGCTTATTATTTGATTGATGGTTTCGTCTCTATCATTATATAAACCTACATTTGCTATTTTGTTGCGTCTTATCTATTCTTGCTTTATTATTACTATTAATAATTATTTTAGCTGATTCATTTCATTTTATTTGTTTTATTTATTTATTGTTTATTTATCTTATTTTAATTTTAAATGATCAGGTAACTTCTTTACCTTCTTTCACCAATTTTATTATTTTCATTGTCTTTTTCATCTATCTTATATTTGTCTTTGGAGTCATACGTTTTGAAGTGGCTTTGCAGGAATTTATTTTCATGCGTACATTTGGATATAAGTTCTGTTCGTTTTACCAAGCCATTGGCCGAATGAATAGAGTGTTCGCCAAAGATCCAGCAGACCGGGATTCAATCCCAGGTCGAGTCATACCAAACACTTAAAAAATGGTACTTGATGCCGCTTTGCTTAACACTCAGTATAATACAGTAAGGATCAAGTGTAAACTGGAGTAATCCACGGAATAGAGTTGCGCCTACCCTACACCTCGGTGTGGTGGCTATTGAAAAAGGAACATTCGGGTCACCCTCGACTAAGATCGCCAACTTTAACAACTATTTTGGAGTTTTGTTCTGGGAAGGTGTTGATGATTATCTTTTTCAAGACAGTTTTTACAGTCTTTTGTGGTGGTGTTGTCAGCTGGTACTATTTTTCTTGCCTTCCACATTATTTTTAGAGTTTTTTTCAGGTCTCAAAAGTGTCTCGAAAATGTAATGCCCCGTTTGTATTTTTTATTGTTAAAAAACGTTTTGTGTGTTTGTATACTTCCCCTTTTATGCCTCTGAATAATCGGTTGCGTTTTTCATCTATCTATCTATCTATAGATAATGAGGAAAAGTATTAGTTTAGCTGAAAGGTATACAGACAATGAGATAGACATATATCAAAACACTGAGATTGATAGATAGATAGATAGATACGAATGGAATATCATCATCATCATGTCTTGCCGCCAGCACGGATATCCCTGTCCCTCTCTCGCCACTTCTCCCTATCATTCATCGCCTCCTGGAGGTCTTCAGGGTTACATCCTGTGTCCTCACTTAGTTGCTGTATGTAAGTCCGAGCTTGTCGTCCTGCTTTTGCACGGCCATATTTGGGGGTCCATAGGAGTACATCACTTATGAGCTCGTCCTTGCTTTTCCAGCAGTGTCCCGCGTGTCTGGTTCGCCTTACTTATATAGTTTTCGTGATGGGGGGCAAGTGTCCGTATAGTTGGTGTCTCGTGGGGTGTTGTCGCCAGGACTTGTTCAATACTGCTCTTAACATTCTTGTGTAATTTCCGTCTAGTTTCTTCTCCAGCCGTTTAGTTAGCACCCATGTAGTGCATCCATATAGCAGTAGCGATACAACCGCTTCCTGGAAGAAACTGTGTTTGATTTTATCGGTTAGGTCTGATTTCCATATGATCGAGAGCCTATCGACAGCCGTCCATGCCTTCAGATATAGAAAGAGTTGTAAATTAACTGTGTTAAAGAAATGGATATGTATAGACTGTGATAGATAGATAGACAGATAGATAAATGTAAATTGATTGCGTTAAAAAAAAAGGAATAAAGATAGATAGATAGATGTAAATTGATTGCGTTAAAAAATAATGAATAAACTGAGATAGATAGATAGATAGATAAATGTGAATTGATTGCGTTAAAAAATAATGAATAAACTGAGATAGATAGATAGATAGATAAATTTAAATTGATCGCGTTAAAAAATAATAAATAAACTGAGATAGATAGATAGATAGATAGATAGATAGATAAATTTAAATTGATTGCGTTAAAAAATAATAAATAAACTGAGATAGATAGATAGATAGATAAATTTAAATTGATTGCGTTAAAAAATAATAAATAAACTGAGATAGATAGATAGATAGATAAATTTAAATTGATTGCGTTAAAAAATAATGAATAAACTGAGATAGATAGATAGATAGATAGATAGATTCGACTGAAAAGAGGTAGACTGAAAAGAGGTGTAAATTGACTGCGTTAAAGAAATAGATATGAATAGACTAACATAGATAGTGTTGTGAGACGTACGGACTTTTTTCTGTTGCTTGAGTTCGAATCCCTCGTCGCCAAACTGTTGTGTTTTGGTTAGTGAACACAAATAGTAGTAATAATAAGACAAACCACGATATGTGAGGAAAATAGTTATATTTACAGGAAAGAGTATTTACAAGAGAGAGACTGTTAGTAATACGAACATAGGATTAGTGATAGAGTAAGGATATACTCCAGCAATAGGAACGGCTCTACTGGTCTGACTCGTAGGCTTATCCTCCCAGACTGATCTCCGCTGCTGCCATATATGGCAGATGGGACAGCTCATTATGCTGGAAAGGTAGGTGATGCCCAACAGATAGATAGATAGATTGCGATCAATGATAGATGAAAACAGTGAAAAACAATTGATAGATTGATTGTGATAAATAAATAAAAGTAAAGTTGTCTCCCTTAGTCGAAGGTAATCCGAAGGCTCCCTTTTCAATAGGTACGACACGGAAGTGTACGGAAGGGCGCTACTCCGTTCCGTGCATTGCTCCACTTTACCCTTGATCCGTACCTTATAATGCTGAGTAATAAACAAGGCGGCATCAAGTACCATTTTTTGAGTGTTTGGTATTAATCAACCAGCGATTGAACCCCGGTCTTCCGGACCATTGGCGAAAACTCTACTCATTTGGCCAATGACCCGGTAATTTGGCGAGAAAGATGCAAACAATGAACAATACGAGATAGATAGATATGTGTAGACTCTGATTGATTTAAAAGATTAAAATATATCAATATGTGGCAGGATTTGATAGATAGATAGATAGATAGATCTATTTAAATTGATAGATAAATAGATAGGTTTCAATAGATAAATCGATAGATAGATAGATAGATAGATATCAGTAAAGTGATAGATTGCAGAATGTGTGCTCAAACTACAGTCACGCTATCACCATATTTTTTCGGACTAAGATCGCTGCAAAAAGTATTGGCTCCATTTATACCTACCCCCATCAATTGATTAAATACTAGCATTGTGTCCTTCTAAAAGAATGCGTTTGGTCTTAAATAACCCATGAATGTTGATATGCCGATAAACAAAGAAAACAAACCAAACCAAACTATTGATAAATAGATTGCTACATGCATACATACATATTGAAAAATATATCATTCGAGAGAGATATTACAAGAACGTAACAGATAGATAGATAAATAGATAGATAGATAACCTGGGATTGTTGCATGATATAAATAGAATAATATGGATAAAGATGTATTGCAACCTTTAATGATAGATAGATAGATAAAAAGTGCCATGAGAGAGAGAGAGAGAGAGAGATAGAGAGAGAGATGAATAAAAAGTGATAGACAGATAGATAGATAGATAGAAAATGCCATGAGAGAAAGAGAGAGAGAGAGAGAGATATGAATAGAAAGTAATTAATAGATAGATAGATAGAAAATGCCATGAGAGAGAGAGAGATAGATAGAGAGAGAGAGAGAGATGAATAGAAAGTGATAGACAGATAGATAGATAGATAGAAAATGCCATGAGAGAGAGAGAGAGAGAGAGATATGAATAGAAAGTAATTGATAGATAGATAGATAGATAGATAGAAAAGGCCATGAGAGAAAGAGAGAGAGAGAGAGAGAGATATGAATAGAAAGTAATTGATAGATAGATAGATAGAAAATGCCATGAGAGAGAGAGAGAGAGAGAGAGAGAGAGATATGAATAGAAAGTAATTGATAGATAGATATATAGATAGATAGAAAATACCATGAGAGAAAGAGAGAGAGAGAGAGAGAGAGAGATGAATAGAAAGTAATTGATAGATAGATAGATAGAAAATGCCATGAGAGAAAGAGAGAGAGAGAGAGAGATATGAATAGAAAGTAATTGATAGATAGATAGATAGATAGAAAATGCCATGAGAGAAAGAGAGAGAGAGAGAGAGATATGAATAGAAAGTAATTGATAGATAGATAGATAGAAAATGCCATGAGAGAGAGAGAGAGAGAGAGAGACAGATATGAATAGAAAGTAATTGATAGATAGATAGATAGATAGATAGAAAATGCCATGAGAGAAAGAGAGAGAGAGATATGAATAGAAAGTAATTGATAGATAGATAGATAGATAGAAAATGCCATGAGAGAGAGAGAGAGAGAGAGAGAGAGAGAGAGAGAGAGAGAGATATGAATAGAAAGTAATTGATAGATAGATAGATAGATAGAAAATGCCATGAGAGAAAGAGAGAGAGAGAGAGAGATATGAATAGAAAGTAATTGAGAGATAGATAGATAGAAAATGCCATGAGAGAGAGAGAGAGAGAGAGAGAGATGAATAGAAAGTAATTGATAGATAGATAGATAGATAGAAAATGCCATGAGAGAAAGAGAGAGAGAGAGAGATATGAATAGAAAGTAAATGATAGATAGATAGATAGAAAATGCCATGAGAGAGAGAGAGAGAGAGAGAGAGAGAGAGAGAGAGAGAGAGAGAGAGATATGAATAGAAAGTAATTGATAGATAGATAGATAGATAGATAGAAAATGCCATGAGAGAGAGAGAGAGAGAGAGATATGAATAGAAAGTAATAGATAGATAGATAGATAGATAGATAGATAGAAAATGCCATGAGAGAAAGAGAGAGAGATATGAATAGAAAGTAATTGATAGATAGATAGATAGATTCATACATACATAGAAATATATTGAGTAATAGAGGAGAATGAACAGAATATATATATATATATATATATATATATATATATATAGAGAGAGAGAGAGAGAGAGATGAAAATAGACTGATAGGGAAAGAGAAGCCTACATAGTTATACGTATGTAGACAGAGCTAAAAACATTATTGTCTCTATGATGCTACTATGGAAAGCTAAAGCGTGCTTATCACCGTTAACGTCTCAAACCTAGTGAAAATGGCAGGTCTCTTATTAAATCGACTTTCATTGCCATTGATATGACAGAAAACAACTCAAGGCGAAATAGTAAATTGGTGAATTACCTTGTTTTTAGATATTAACACAGGTTTATTACTCTCTGATCAAGTTAACACTATCTATTTACTCTCTCTCCGATATCTTTGGAATGACGTTGAAGTTCATCCTGTGCTTTGTGGAGTGTAAAGTCAAGACTCATGGCTTTCATGTTCGCTCGGAACCTGAGTGGTAGTATCTGTTAAGAAACCAGTTATGAGTCAACTAAGTTCGTTTGAGAAAATTGTTTCAAGAGATTTGGAACAATATTCATCCATCAGTTCTGATAACATTGGTATTGAGACTATTCATGAAATATTTATCGGTTTAAAATGATTGCGAAGAATCATTTAGCACTATATACATATGACGATCATAATTGTTAAACTGCATCTATCTATCTATCTATCTATCTATCTATCTAACGAAGTCTGGTCATATCTTTCTCCCATATTTCATGCATGTATGTATGTATGTTCTGCAGCGACCTGATAGCACCGTGTGTGTTATATGCAGTAAAGTATGTATGTCTGCATCTGGACTGAAAAGGCATATGGTTGTGCACAAATGTTGTATATTGACCTACGACCCGGCCGGGCTGTCAAATAGGAAATACATCTGTATGAATAACAGGTGCATCCGGTCGAGGAATAGCAGAGTATAACCTTGACCGTGGATGGGTTGAATAAGTGCAGTTTGTGACGCCCACAAGAAGAAGGTGGGTGTTGAACTATTATATAACTCAGTGCACAGGAAATTCCATCAGTTGGAGACAAGATGCGGTAGAGAAAGCCAGCACTCAGCAGAGGGAGCCCTCAGGCCCCCGATTAATCAGTTTGGAGATCAGACGAGTTGGAGAGAAGATGCTGGAATGAGAACATGCCCCCAGGTCCCCGGTTGAGCGGCCCAGGAGAACGGGAAAGAAACGCAGTTATCCTATTTACCAACCCCTCCGCTCGGGCAGGATATGACACATGGTCAATTTTTAAGCGGAGTATAACAGGTTTTTATTCAGAGTTTTCCTTCTCCTAGACTAGTTGCCTAACCAAGGCTGAAGAACCTAGTCTATCCTACTATTTACCCATAGCTGGAGGGAGAATAATTGGATTCATACCTTTCCCAAGTGTATTAGTACTATGTGAAATGCAATCAGTCTCGTCCAGGAGTTGAACTCGTGTCGCCGTGTTATAGAAACGCAGTTATGGCCAATAGAGTGGGGGCCAATATGTTGCAGTTCTGTTCAGTCTCCAACTCCCTCTCACACACAACCCTTTCAAATAAAGTGAGAGGTATATTTTTCTAAGAGCTGTGTCGCTCGTCTTTATTGTGTCGTCGTCATGATTCTGCATGCATATGTAGATGTATATGTATTATGTGTTTGTATAGTTAATCATGGTCATGGCTATGCAACACAAAGACAGGATTTCTCATGCGGATCCAGTCAACCCTGTTAAGACTTTGACTTTTGTGTGTCATGTCTGTCATCGTTTTGTAAATCAGTTGCCGGCCTTCAGAGTCACCTGAGGGCACACGAGGGGCTATTTGATGCGGAACGTAAAATTTGAGACGGCAATCATCTATGGAGATGCTGCAATCATCATGTATGTATGCATATATCTATCTATCTATGAATTATATTCTATTAATATATCTCAATCACTCAAGATTGTTTATATATGTATGTATGTATGTTTGTATCTATCTATCTATCTATCTATCTATCTATCTATCACAGTCTGTTTATATCTCTCTATCCTTCAATAATTATGTATGTATGTATGTATTTCTCATTTTTTCTTCCTCTCTCTCTCTCTCTCTCTCTCTCTCTCTCTCTCCATCTATCTATCTATCTATCTATCAGTTGCTGTCCCTATTCTCTGTATATGAATATCTATCAATAGATATAGCTCAAAACGACTTGAGACGCAAGAAAGCCAAGAAACTAAGGAAGCTTGCTAAAAAAACTTCTGCTTTCACGAGCATCACATATATATATATATATATATATATATATATATATATATATATATATACTCTCCCGGTTATATAGAGAGAAGAGATGGATATATATTTTGGAAAAAGAAAGATCTTGATTAATTCTAAACCTACGGGGTTTTGCTCAGAGAAACTTGAACACACTGGTATTCTATTTATAAATTTGAAAAAAGATAAAAGACGAAAACGTTTGATTCACCCCAAAATTTTACTTCTTTAAAAAATTCATTTGAATAAACACACACACACACACACGCACACACACACACGCACACACACACACACACATATGCGTGCAAACATATATATATATATATATATATATATATATATATATATGAAAATGAGAATAATCATAAAAGCGATCAGAAAATCAATAGCTTGTTAAAAAGAAAAAAAAAAAAGAAATCGTTTTGTAAAGAAAGATTAAAAATTAATATTTTATTATATATTGTATGATATTAAAAAAATTATAATATACATTATTCTATATTATAATATTTCATATTGATAATTAATAATAAGTTATATATCATACTAGAAGTGTTATCCGGCTTTACGTGGGTGGGGGAATAACATGGACTCTCAGTTCCGAACATTGTCAGTAACTTTCTTCTTAACATTATTTTTTTCATTTATTGAAATTCTTTTTTGGGAAATGAAATAATTTGATGAAATAATTTTAAACAATGAATGGACATAAAATTAAATGGCTCTCACAGCAAATATTTGTTTGAACAGAGAATTTTTTATCTGAATTGTTTACAAAACGAACGAATTAAATGAAATAAGTAAAAAACTTTAATGTTTTTTCTTTTTAAGTAAATAGTTCTCTGAGTTTAAACTGAAGGATTTGTTATCTTATTTTTTTTCTTTTTTGAAAAACGAATGAATTAAAAGAAATACCTAAAAAGAAAATCTGAATGGCGGTTAAATTAAACGATTTTCAGAGGAAACCCTTTTTAATCGAAAGTGTGTTTAAAGGAAACCCTTTTAAATGAAGGTGTTTTTCAGAGGAAATCCCTTTATAACTGAAATTTTCTTTTCAGAGAAAACCCTTTTTTAATTGAAGGTTTTCTTTTCAGCGGAAACCTTTTTAATTGAAGATTTCTTTTCAGCGCAAACTTTTATAATTGAAGCTTTCTTTTCAGAGGAAATCCTTTTTAATGGAAGGTTTTCTTTTCAGCGGAAACTTCTTTAACTTGTAGGTTTTTTTTTTTTAGAGGAAACCTCTTTTAATTGAAGGTTCGTTTTCAGAAAACATCCTTTATAATAGAAAGTTTTCTATTCAGCGGAAACCTTATAGAAAGTTTTCTATTCAGCGGAAACCTTATAGAAAGTTTTCTATTCAGCGGAAACCTTATAGAAAGTTTTCTATTCAGCGGAAACCTTATAGAAAGTTTTCTATTCAGCGGAAACCTTTTTTCATTGAACGTTTTTTTTAGTTGAATGTTTCCTTTCAGAGGAAAACCTTTTTAATTGAAGGTGTTTTCTCCATTGTTGAAAAAAATAAATCACGTCGTAGTGTTCCATTTTTACGTCATAGTATCCCATTTTCCTATTTTAGTTAAATCATTTTTCATTTTTAAGAAATAGTTTACTTTTAAAATTATTGAAATTGGTAAAAAGTTTAATTTTTTTTTGTAAGGAAGAAAAGAAAAAGGTTATTTTAAAAAAATATTGCAGTTTAAAAAAATATGATTTATCTTATTCATATTTTGCTACTGTTTATTGAAATGAAATAATGAAAAAAATCGGAGGTTTTTTTTTTTTACGATGACGACCTTTTATATCGTAAGTAGTATAAAAATTGAATATGCGAAAAAAATATTTTGAATGAAATTTTCTTAAAAATATTAAAAATAATTATAAAAAAATATTATACTAAACTATAAAATGACAGTAGATTAAATTTCATTCAAGAAATTATCTGATTAAATTGAATTAAAACGAAACCTACTTCGGAGGGTAAAAATGTTGATGCTAGAAGAAAAAAAATCAATGTTAGTCATAGGTGAATAAATTAATTTAAAATATTTTGACCCAGTCTAAAATGTTTAGTCAAATTTTCGCTTTGCTATGAGTTCATGATATACGAATAATGAAGAATGGATAGTTTGTCACGTTGTGTCAGCGGGGGAATGAGGTTGCTGGGTTTAAATATATAAACTAGATTAACGGTCGGCCCGTACACAGAGACAAAATGAATAATCCTTTGGCGAATATCTTTTGATGTCTTACCGCATAGTTTGAAAACTTAAGGAAAGTTTTTTTTTTATGTAGTAAGGAGATATTTCTTCTTATAGCATACCAGAGAGGATTTGAGATGGGTTGATATTGACCATGAAAAATAGTGGCTGCCCGGTAGAGTGCGTGTTTGAGCGAAAGAGAGTGATTCCGATTAGTAACCAGGAAAGTCAAGAAGGTTTTGATCTCCCAAATCGAAGAGTCTAGTCGTTGGTATGAGAAGCAATCCACAAGAAATTGCTCATTTTCACTCTCTCTCTCTCTCTCTCTCTATATATATATATATATATATATATATATATTGTTTAAAAACCAGTCGTATTTGGATAAGTTATTGCCAGACGAATAAGTAAAATGAAGAAAACCCGGTGAACCATTACTCACAACATACGGAAACACTGGACAGCTGTTTCGACCTAATTAGGTGTTGTGAGACCGAAACTTACCTGCATCATGGTCTCTTCCTAGCACTATATTACTATGTGAGATAACACTCTCAGTGTAGTATCGAACATCGTAGTATTAGCTGGACTACTAGTAGTACGCAGCCGTGTACGACTACCGATACAGGATACCACCGGATAGTAAGCTCCGCTTACCCTTCCACTATCCTTGTAACTTTTGGTGAATATATCTTTTTTTCCTTTAACCCGTGTTCCATGTTTTCCTTCCGTTGTACCAACTTTGAGTCAGCATCATTAGGTCTCTTCAGCAGTGTATACCGTGATCTCCGCCACTGGAAATCGAACCAGCGACCACAGAGCCAGAAACTCTACAACTGAGCCACTAATCCATATCGCACATAGGTGACGCCAAACTAACTAGTCATGGTTATTCAATTCATAATATAATTCCTCTACTTAAAAAAGAAAATGTGGAAGTAGAATGAGGCTGAAGTATTTTACGTTGCTGTCGGTTTGACTTAAAGAAACAAACCCTGAAAGAAATCTGGAACCTGCTTGCTTCACGGCAAACTAGAGGACACATTTTTCGACTCTCAAGGTACAGTGTTATTTCCATCACAGTGACTGCAATTCAGAAATACTTGGATACCCACACAAAAATCGTCGTATAAGGATCGCTTACGTTATTAGGATCGCTTACATTATTGGGTTTATTAAAAACGTAACTCAACACGGTTTGAGTGTTTTTAACGCCTCACAGTCTTCTGAAATAAACAGACTGACACAATCAATTTGATTAAGTAGACAATATTATATGATATTAATAAAAAATTAACTTTTTTCAATTGCATGTTTTTTATTAAGTGATCATTTACGCAAAATATGTACATCAGGAAAATCGCCACACCTGTTTTAATATAGCATCCGATTGCGACTCTTTAATTAAAAAGACAAGAAATTGAATGAATAAATAAATAAAGGAATGATGAATTAAATAAATCAACGAATAAAATAAAATAGATATTAAATAGATAATAATGAAACAGTATTAAATAATAGAACCGGCACATTGGCGTAATGGGTAGAGTGTTCGCCTATAGCCCCGGAGACCAGGGTTCGATCCTAGGTCGTATCTTACCAAAGACTCAAGAATTGTACTTGCTATCTTCACAGCTTTATCCTATTTACCCAACCCCTCCGCTCGGGCAGGACATGACACAAGCTCAATTTTTAAGCGGAGTTGAATAGGTTTGAATTCAGAGCTTTCCATCTCCTAGACTAGTTGCCTAACCAAGGCTGAAGAACCTAGTCTGTCCTACTATTTACCCATAGCTGGGTTATCGTTATCGTCGTAGGAAATGGACACGGCGACTCGAGTTCAAATCCTGGACGAGACTGATTGCATTTCACATAGCACTGATACCCTTGGGAAAGGTATGAATCCAATTATTCTCCCTCCAGCTATGGGTAAAATAGTAGGGCAGACTAGGTTCTTCAGCGTTGGTGAGGCAACTAGTCTAAAAGAAGGAAAACTCTGAATTCAAACCCGTTAAAACCCCGCTTAAAAATTGACCTTGTGTCATATCCTGCCCGAGCGGAGGGGTTGGGTAAGTAGGATCAGAGGTAGAATCGAGACCATCCAGAATTAGATTGAAGAATGCTGTGAAAAAGAATCAACTAAAACTAGGGGAAAAACTCACATAGAATGAAAAAAAAACAAAAAACAATTCCATGGCCGGTGTAAACGAATAATAAACACCATCTCACACGAGAAATCCTGGACCTGGCTAAGAAAAAGGAACCTTAAGAGAGAAACGTAATCTCTCCTAATAGCAACACAGGACAACGCCATAAGAACCAACCATATCAAAGCGAGAATAGACCAGACTCAACAAAACAAATGTAGATTATGCGGTGACAGAGACGAAACGATCAATCACATAATAAGCGAATGCAACAAATTAGCACAGAAGGAGAATAAGACCAGACATGACTAGATAAGCAAAATGATCCACTGGGAAATGTGCAGGAAATTTATATTTGATCACACTGACAAATGGTATGTGCACAACCCAGCACCTGTCCAAGAAAATGACACACTTAAACACCTATGGGACTTTGATATACACACGGATCACCTAATCTCGGCCAGAAGACCAGACCTTATAATAATGGACAAAAAAAAAAAAAAAAAGAGAATTTGCAAAATTGTCGACTTTGCTGTCTCAGCTGACCACAGAATAAAATTGAAAGAATGTGAAAAGAAGGATAAGTAACTCGACCTTGATAGGGAATTGAAAAAACTATGGAACATGAAAGTGACCATTGTACCAATTGTGATTGGTGCTTTTGGCACAATAATTAAAGGATTATTAAAAGGCCTGGAGGACTTGGAAGTTGGCGGACAGGTAGGGACTATCCAAATGAGAGCATTTCTAAGAATGGCCAAAATACTGAGGAGAGTCCTGGAGACATAAAGAGACTTGCTGTCACTCAAACTCCAGTGAAAAACCATCAGCTAATACTGATGTGAAAAACTCTAATGGAGTAAATGATAATAATAATGATAATAACGCCACGGTAGTAAAGAAAAGTGGCAAATGACACATGACCGTCGAAACGCCACGGTAGTAAAGAAAAGTGGCAAATAACACATGACCGTCGAAACGCCACGGTAGTAAAGAAAAGTGGCAAATAACACATGACCGTCGAAACGCCACGGTAGTAAAGAAAAGTGGCAAATGACACATGACCGTCGAAACGCCACGGTAGTAAAGAAAAGTGGCAAATGACACATGACAGTCGAAACGCCACGGTAGTAAAGAAAAGTGGCAAATGATACATGACCGTCGAAACGCCACGGTAGTAAAGAAAAGTGGCAAATGACACATGACAGTCGAAACGCCACGGTAGTAAAGAAAAGTGGCAAATGACACATGACAGTCGAAATACCTAATCAATAGTAATCTGAACGCTCAGAGAAAACGAAACCTACAAATACTTGGGTATATTCGAAGATGGACGATGAGCAAGAAAACTAATGACCATGAATAAGGCATTACATCCCAGAAATGACAGTGACAGACTATATATATATCAAGAAAGAAGAGAGGAAGAGGACTTACCAGCATTGATGACGGCGTTGACGCATTGATACAAAGACTCGAAGACTACAATCAAAAGTGCGGAAGAAGACTGATTGCAGCCACCAGAAATAATACTAACGACACGAGGACCAGCGAAAGGACAATAACCAGAAAACAAAAGTGGGAAAAAAACAGCTCTATGGATTGTTTTAAGCGACTAACAAAAAAAAAAAAAAAAGGAAAGAACTTGCAATCTTGTTGATTTTCCCGTTTCATCGGACCAGAGAGTGAAAATAAGAAAAAAGCGAAAAGATAGAAAAATACTAAGACCTTCCCAGAGAACTAAAAAAGCTATAAAACCTATTATATGTGACGGTGATAAAAATTGTAGGGCTTGGAATAAATTATGGAGGAATTGGTAATCAAGTTTGACTGGGGCGATACGTCTGTCAAACAGTAACGCAGGTGTCCTAAGGCGAGCTCTAGGGAGGACGGAAAAAAAAAGCAAAACCATCCAAAACATTATTACTAAGATCAGCTTGAATACTTAGTCTGAGAAACCGGAGCGGACTCGTTACCACTCAGACTGCTTTGAAACACCTCCAGCGAAACCTGGTTTGGTTTTAGTTGTCTAAATTTCTGAGACGAAACTTGTTGATTTTTATCATTAAGGGTTTTCGGACTATTTTCTTCATCTTTATTGTTATTTCCACAATGTTTCGGCTGATATATCCTCCGGCCTTCTTCAGGTGTTTGTCGAACTCGGGATCCTTCACGAAACTTCGAACTACGTCCTTTATTGAATCCACGGGTGTCGCCTGTTCTGATTCCGTTTGCCATAACCGGGTACAAGTGTTAAGTATTCCTGTATTGTTACTCGCCTGCAGTTATGATTGAACCTGCAACCCCCAGATGATTTTCTCCTTGGAAGCTTAGAGAACCAACGCCTATAACCGTTACGCCATGTGTCCGGCTGGAGGGAGTGATGGCAATGAAGGGGTGCTCCGCATTCCCCAAAGCACCAGAATCACTGGAACCTCACCATCAGATTGTTTAATGTCATATCTAGGACACACTTTTATGAGGGTGGTCTTAACCCTCTGCAGTGGTGCAGTCGGTGTATTCTACAGCCCCAACCGACTGGACAAAATCTTGCCTGTTTGTCGCTTGAAATAACAAACAAAAAATCAGCAAAAACTAAGAAATAGAAATGGGAAGAAAATCAACTGTATTCAAGGTGCTACCACTCCGGGCCTGAGTGGACCTGGGAACGATGGCAATGAAAGGGTACTCCGCATTCACAAAAGCTCCAGCATTAATGGAGCTTCATCTTTCTATTAAGTGTTATGCCCAGGACACTCGTTGGGGGAGTCTTACCGCTCTATAGAGATGCAGTCGGTGTATTCCGTGACTGACTGGGTCAGCAATGTCTGGTGCATCCAGATCGTAGAAGTGTAGTTTGATAAATATACAAATTCTAATCAGAAAATCATTCGCAGTTTACTTCTATACGAAAACCTTTTCCATAGTAAAACCATTTTCTATAGTAAAACCATTTCAAATGAATTTCTATATTGAAACCTTTCCAATACATCTCTATAATAAAATTATTTTTAATGCATTTCTAAGCTAAAACCCTTTGCAATGCATTCCTATAATAAATTCTTTTCCAATGCATTACTGAACGAAAATCGTTTCCAATGTATTCTGATATTAAATCTCGTTCCAATGCATTTCTAAACTAAAAGCCTTTCAACTACATTTCTATATTAAAACCGGTTCCAATGTATTTCTATAGTAAAACCCTTTCCAATACTTTTCTATAGTAAAACCCTTTCCAAAACTTTTTAAAATACAAAAATCCTTTCTGCTGCATTCCTATACTAAAACCCTTTGCGATACGTTTCTGTACTAAAACTCTCTTTAATGCATTTCTATACTAAAATCCTTTTCAATGCATTCCTACACTGAAACCTTTTCCAATGTATTCATGTATTAAAAACTGTTTTCACTGAATTTATTTACCCAAAAACTGTTTTCACTGTACTTATTTACCAAAAAACTGGTGCCACTGTATTTATTTACCAAGTAACTGTTTTCACTGTATTTATTTACCCCAAATCTGGTGCCACTGTATTTTTTTACCATAAAGCTGTTTTCACTGTACTTATTTACCAAAAAACTGTTTTCACTGTACTTATTTATCAAAAAACTGTTTTAACTGTATTTATTTACAAAAAAAACTGGTGCCACTGTATTTATTTACCAAAAAACTGTTTTCACTGTATTCATTTACCAAAAAACTGTTTTCACTGTACTTATTAACCAAAAAACTGGTGCCACTGTACTTATTTATCAAAAAAACTGGTGCCACTGTATTTATACACCAAAAAACTGTTTTAACTGTACTTATTTACCAAAAAAACTGTTTTCACTGTACTTATTTAACAAAAAACTGTTTTCACTGTATTTATTTACCGAAAAACTGTTTTCAGTGTATTTATTTACCAAAAAACTGTTTTCACTGTATTTATTTACCAAAAAACTGTTTGCACTGTATTTATTTACCAAAAAACTGTTTGCACTGTATTTATTTACCAAAAACTCACCAGAAGTAAAAATAAAATGATAAAAAAAGAAAAACATATATTTAAACATCATCATCTATACATACTGACAGCACATCCATCCCAATAGGCAGACCCATTTGGTTAGTCTTCTTGGCGGCACCAAGTGTCCGCACAGAGTTGATTTATGTAAGTTCTTTGGTCAGTCAACTCTGGTCTGTTCATGCGTTGCATTTGATTGGAGAGCGTCACTTTTGAGCTCGTTCGTACTTCTCTTTCAGCAAATACAGGAAGCAGCACCCGGCAAAATAGCAGTTGTATAGCCATTTACCCACCTCCATCTCATAAATTACGCATAACTGAGTAAACAAATTATCAAATCACAAAATTGATGTAATATACCCCGTAGATCTAACGCAGTATAAACTAGAACGCCCTTCCAAGAATGTTCCACATAAGAGTATATAAAGAGATACCAACCACGTGAAAATCTCTTTGTCTGATGATCGTATTTTGGAAAGTGACAGTCACCAAGCGCCCATGACTCTGTGTCTACACTCCTTTTAGATTTATCTATCTATCTACGTTTCTAAAAAGAGTAGAAAGCCTCTGTTGTTTTTAGATTCGTGCCTCTCAAGATTGAGCGTTTGATTACAGAACAAGCCACACACTGTGCCCCATCCGATTCCAAACCGTAGATTTAATCAACTGTAAAAATATTAAAGACTCAATGTGCGTTACTTCCAGGAATTTGAATTCATCGAATGTTTGAGATTATTTTTCTGGTGGGGGGAAAAGGATTAGGAATTGACGAGGCGGGGTTCGCTTCGAGCGAAAGGCAGGGATTACTGTGAACGTAAAAAGGATTATCGTCGAGTAATTCTTTGTGATAAGGATTTTCGATGTATAGAAATAACGAAAGTTTGTTGTCTTAAGGAAGGTTGGGACACGATTTGATTTGACTGGTATTGAGCTACAGAAAGACAAAATCTACGAATGGAAACGGTAAAGTCTTCTAGTAAGAAAATAACGATAAACTTTAATTTACGACGCTTGATTGAAAAGTATACAACCTTGCTGGAATAGAGGGGTCTCTAGTGTAATGGTTACCGTTGTGGGAAATGGATATGGCGACATGAGTTCAAATCCTTGACGAGGCTGATTGCATTTCACATTGATCTAATACCTTTGGGAGAGCTATGAATCCTATTATTCTCTCTCTCCAGGCATGGGTAGTACCTTTGGGAGAGCTATCAATCTTATTATTTTCTCTCTCCAAGCTTGGGTAAATAGTAGATCAGACTGGGTTCTTTATCCTTGGTTAGGAAACTCGTCTAGAAGAAGAAAAACTCTGAATTCAAGCCTGATAAGCTCTACTTTAAAACTAAGTTTGTGTCACATCCGGCCCGTGCAGAAGTGCTGGCAAATACATACAACCTACCTGGAAGAATTATTTGTGGAGTTTAGTTGTGATGCCAAAAGAACTTCAAGCATAAGGCATCTAGTGAAGTTCGAACAGTTCAGGTAATCTTTAAATAGTATCACAGTTGTTCTACAAGCATGACTTTGGTATTAAGTAAACCACAATGACTGATGTGCCATTTCCCTACAAAATGTTTCATAAAGGCGCGTTGTGCGTCATAGTTATCGTCGTATAAAATGGTCACGGAGATTCGAGTTCAAATTCTAGACGAGGTTATTTAATTTTCAGTTTACGCTAATGCCCTTGACAAACTCATGAATTTATCTCTTCACTTCTAATTATGGTTAGATGTTAGGGAAAACTGGAATGACAACTAATCGAGGAGAAGAAAACGTTGAATTCATACAAGTACACCTAAAAAAAAAAAAAATTTGCATCCAGACCGTAGAAGTGTAGTTTGATAAATACACAAATTCTAATCAGAAAATCATCCACAGTCCATTCCTATACGACAACTCTTTCCAATAAATTTCTATAGTAAAACCATTTCAAATGAATTTCTATATTGAAACCTTTCCAATACATCTCTATAATAAAATTATTTTTAATGCATTTCTAAGCTAAAACCCTTTGCAATGCATTCCTATAATAAAATCTTTTCCAATGCATTACTGAACGAAAATCGTTGCCAATATATTCTCATACTAAATCTCGTTCCAATGCATTTCTAAACTAAAAGCCTTTCTACTACATTTCTATATTAAAACCGGTTCCAATGTATTTCTATAGTAAAACCCTTTCCAATACTTTACTATACTAAAACCCTTTCCAATACTTTTTTTTATAGAAAAACCCTTTCTGCTGTATTCCTATCCTAAAACCCTTTGCGATACGTTTCTGTACTAAAACTCTCTTTAAATACATTTCCATACTAAAATCCTTTTTCAACGCATTTCTACACTGAAACCTTTTCCGATGTATTCATGTATTAAAAACTGTTTTCACTGTATTTATTTACCGAAAACGTCTTAAATAAATTTCAGGTGTTTAATAATAATAATGATAATAAAAAAATAATAATAATAACAATAATAATAATAATAATAACTAGGAAACAAAAATGGGAAGGAAAACAACTCTATGGGCGGTTTAAACGACTAATAAACTATATTTCACACGACAAAACTTGGACATGGCAAAGAAAAGGAAACTTTAAGAGAGAAACAGAATCTCTCCTAATAGCAGCACAAGACAACGCCTTAAGAACCAACCACATCAAAGCGAGAATAGATAAGACTCAACAAAATAGCAAATGCAGGCTATATGGTGACAAAGATGAAACCATCAATCATATGATAAGCGAATGCAGCAAATTAGCATAGAGGGAGTATAATGCGAGACACGAGTGGGTCGACAAGGTGATTCACTTGGAAATGGGTGAGAAATTTAAATTCGACCACACTGACAAATGGTATATGCACAACCCAGTACCCGTCATAGAAAATGCCACGGAAAAACTCCTATTGGACTTTAACATACAAACGGATAACCTAATCCCGGCCAGAAGATCAGACTTAATAATAAAAAAAAAAAAAAAAAATAGAACTTGCAAAATAGTCGACTTTGCTGTCTCAGCTGACCACAGAATAAAACTGAAAGAATGTGAAAAGAAGTACCTCGACCTTGATAGGGAATTGAAAAAACTGAGGAACATGCGGGTGACAATTATACCAATTGTAATTGGTGCGTTTGGAACAGTAACTAAAGGATTGCTAAAGGGACTAGAGGACTTGGAATTTGGCAGACGAGTGGAGTCCATCCAAACGACAGCATTATTGAGAACGGCCAGAATACTAAGAAGAGTCTTGGAGACGTGAGGAGACTTGCTGTCACTCACTCCAGTGAAAAGCCATCGGCTAACGCTGATGTGAAAAGTTCTAATGAGTAAATAATAATAATAATAATAATAATAATGAGATGACACGAAAACATTCTAACAACCGGATGCAAAAGAAACCGAACGATTTTAGACAAAAATATGGCAACCAAAAACATAACTAAAAGGCTGAATGGATAAACAATATGGCAAAGAGAACTTGAAGGACTCGAAGAACGCACGAAAGCACAAATACCCATCGATTTACTCAAAACGACATAAAAAAAATATCAACCAGGAAAATGCTAGGCCATAATGGAATACATGGTTGCCGGTTCAAGAAATTCACTTCCATTCACGACAGATTAGCACGAGAAATTAACAAATTCCTACAACGAGTAGACGTACCCTATAGGATGACCATAGGAAGGACCACATTGATCCAAAAGGACCCAAGCAAAGAAACCGCCCCAAACTATTACAGACCCATGCCTACCGATGATGTTGAAAATATTAATAGCACAAATAAAGGAATCTATTTTTTACTCGCTAACAGGCTGTGGATTGTTCTGCGAGGAACAGAAAGGATGTCGCAAAGAATCGAGAAGCACAGCAGCATTACTTTTCATAGATCAACACATTCTAAATTAGAGCAAGACCAGACGGAAAAATCTAGCTATGGCCTGGCTTGACTACAAAAAGGCATATGGCATGGTTCCGCAAAGCTAGATAATAAACTGCTTCAAAATGTACAAAATATCAGATGTAGTCATAAACCATACCGAGAAAACCATAAAAACCTGGAAAGTGGAATTGACAGCAGGAGGAAGGTGCTTAGCTGAAGCAAAAATCGAAAGAGGTAGTTTTGAAGAAGATGCAATGTCACCGTTACTATTCAGAATTACTATGAAGCCACTTAACCACATACTCAGAAAATGCACAGCAGGATACAAACTTAGTAGATCGCAGGAAAAAATCAATCACTTAATGTACATGGATGACATCAAACTATTTTCCAAATATGAAAAAGAACTGGAAACTCTCATACACGCAGTTAGAATATACAGTCAGGACATAGGAATGGAATTTGGAATAGAAAATTGAGTCATGCTTGTAATGAAGAGTAGCAAACGATATAAAACTGAGGGAATGGAACTACCAAATCAAGACAAGATTAGAACGCTCGGAGAAAAGGAAATGAACAAATAATTGTGTATCTTGGAGGCTGACACCATCAAACAAGTGGAAATGAAAGACAGGATTCAAAAAGAATATCTCAGGAGAACTAGAAAACTACTTGAGACAAAATTCTCTTGAAGAAACCTTATCAAAGGAATAAATACCTGAGCTGTACCCCACGTAAGATAGTCGGGGCCCTTTGTGAAGTGGACCAGAGATGAACTTAAAAAAATCGACCAAAGAACAACAAAACTAATGACCAAGCATAAGGCATTACATCCCTGAGACGACGTTGACAGACTATATGAATCAAGAAAAGAGGGAGGAAGAGGACTTACCAGCATTGAGGACAGCGTTGAGGCATCGATACAACGACTGGAAGACTACATCGAAAAACATGAAGGAGGACTGATTACGTCATAAGAACCAATGAAATCAAAACGAGGATAAGACGCTACAAAATAGTAAATGTAGATTATGTGGTGATAGAGTAGAAACGGTCAATCACATAATAAGCGAATGCAGCAAATTAGCACAGAAGGAGTACAAGGCTAAACATGACTGGGTGGGTAAGGTGATCGACAGGATGATGTGCAGAAATTGAAATTAGACCTTACGAACAAATGGTATATGCACAACCCAGCAGCTATTCTGGAGAATGACACACACAAACTCATATGGGACTTTGACATACAAACGAATTTTACCTAGGAAGCAACGTCTCATCAACCGAAAAGGACATCGACACGCGGCTAACGAAGGCATGGACAGCTATCAATAGCTATCGATCATATGGAAATCAGACCTAACCGATAAAATGAAATGCAGTTTCTTTCAGGTAGCGGTCGTATCGATACTGCTGTAAGGATGCACTACATGGACTCTAACAAAACGGCTGAAGAAGAAGCTAGACGGCAATTACACAAGAATGTTGCCAGCAATACTGAACAAGTCCTGGCGGCGACACCCCACAAGACAACAACTATACGGCCACCTGACTCCCGTCACGAAAACTATCCAAGTTAGACGAACCAGACACACAGGACACTACTGGAGAAGCAGGGACGAGCTCATAAGTGATGTACTCCTATGGATCCCCACATATGGCCGGGCAAAAGCAAGACGACCAGCACGAACATACATTCAGCAGCTATGTGAGGATACGGGATGTAGCCCTGAAGACCTACCAGAGGTGATGAACGATAGAGAGAAGTGGCGAGAGAGGGTCTGGGATATCCGTGCTAGCGGCACGACATGATGATGAGATGATGACCTAATCTTGGCCAGAAGACTAGACATAATTAATATCAACCCTCCCCCAAAATAGAGAACTTGCAAAATTGCTGACTTTGCTATATCGGCTGACCGGAGAATAAAACTGAAAGATTGTGAAAAGAAGGATAAGTACCTTGACCTTGCTAGAGAATAAAAAAAAACTATGGAACATGAAGGCGACGATTATACCAATCGTGATTGGTGCATTCGGTACAGTAACTAAAAGACTATTAAAGGAACTGGTGGACTTGGAAGCTGGAGACCATCCAAACTACAGTATTGTCGAGAACGTCTAGAATACTGAGATGGGTCCTGGAGACTGGAGGATACTTGCTGTCACTTAAACTTCAGTGAAAGACCATAAGCAAACGCTGATGTGAAAAACTGTAAAGGAGTCAATATAATAATAATATAAGCGACTATCAAACGACATCTCACACAAGAAAACGTAGACGTGGCTTCGAAACGGAAACTGAAGAGAGAAACTAAATCTCTTCTAAGAGCAGCAAAAAAACAAAATTATAAGGACGAATCATATTAAAAAGAATACATGAGAAGCAACAAACCAGCAGATGTATGTTATGTGGTGATAGAGACGAAACGATCAATCACACAATAAGCAAATTTTGCAAACTAGCACAGAAATAATATAAGACTAGACACGATTGGTTTGGCAAGGTGATCCTCTAGGAATTAGGCAAGAAGTTCAAATTTGACTATACGAACAAATGGTATATGCACAACCTGGAATCGGTCCTAGAAGATAAGACGCATAAAATTCTTTGGAATTTTTACATACATCACCTTATCTCGGCCAGACGATCAGACCTAGTGATAGTCAACAAAAAAAAGTGGGAAGAGAACCTGCTGATTGTGGACTTTTCCGTTCCGGCTGACCACAGGGTAAAACAAAAGAAAAGAGAGATGAGTACCTCGACCTTGCTAGAGTACTGAAAAAATTATGGAACATGAAAGTGACGGTGATATTAGTTGTCATTGCTTTCGGTACAGTCACCAAAGGACTGGTGAAGAGACTGGAGGCTTGGAAAATAAGAGGGCGAATGTAAACCATCCAAACTACAGCATTATTGAGATCTGTCTGAATATTGAGAAGAGTCCTGGAGACTTGAGGAGACTTGCTGTCACTCAGTCTCCAGTAGAAAATCATCATCCAGAGCCAGTTTGAAAAGCTCTCAAAAGATTAAAAAAGAAAAAGGAATAATAATAAATTTGTCTGAGATTTTGGCATACAAACGGAGAGCCTAATCTCAACCGGACGACCAATACTAGTGAAGGTCAAAAAAAAAGAAAGAAAAAAAAACGTGGCAAATAGAGGAATTTATTGTCCATGCTGACCACAGAGTGAATTTAAATATAAACAAAACGAGACATAAGTACTAAGATCTTGCCAGAGAACTAAAAAAACCTATGGAATATATTAGAGACGGTGATGGCAGTCATGGTTGGTGTATGATTGACAATCCCCAAAGGATTGTCAAAGGGACTGAATGTCTTAGAAATAGCAGGACAAGTAGAGACCGTCCAAACAACAGCATTATTAAGATTGGCCAGAATACACAGAAGTGGCCGGGAGACTTGAAGAGCCTTACTGCTACTCAAACTCCAGTGAGAAACCATCAGCTAACATTGGTACGAAAAACTCTCCGAAGAGAAAATAGAAATAATAATCCTCAGTAAACAATTTGAAGTGATTTTTCTTTATAAAAATACTTAGCATACAGTCATGTAGTTTCAAATATACATATTTGATACTGATATCTAATACAAATGGCAACTTAGCGTGTACTTCCACTCAAGTTTCGAGTGTAACTCGGAGTAATGGCAACAAAAGTATGCTCCACTCAACATTCATCAGAGCTACGCAAATGGAACCTCACTACTAGGTTTATTTTCGTGTCATACCGTGTACTCCCCTTCTCGGGGGTTCTTACCCCTATTCAGGGAATGTGATCTATCTATTCTGATAGTGTGGCAGATAGTGTGGCAGATAGACAACGGCTGTTCTTGTACAATGGAAAAAGCATCGCTAATGACGTTACGACAAAAAAAAAAAACTGTTTAAAAAACCAACAAAAAAAAATTAGATATATTGTGATGGGTAGAAATTAATGCAAGCATTAATCGGAAAACAGAAGTATAATGTATGCCAATCACGTGACCATATTTCTTCGTTTGATGAAAATCAACGAACGATGAAAGAAGAAACGCAATCTTTGAAATAAAATGGTGTTTTTTTTTTCCTTTCTATTAGCGCTGTTAAATTAAGTAGAAAACAGCTGAGAAACGGGAGAAATATCTTAGAACTTTGGAGACGAAACAAGAGAATTACGCATTGAAAAGTAAACAAAGAAGAAAAAAAAATTAGGTAAAAAGATGACAAAATTCTTTGACGGATACTTACTTTGGTAAAAATGCTTGAGAGAAAGGAAATATTATATACAAAATAGCTGTAGAATGGTTGATAAACTGAAAATTTAAGATCCTCGTAAGTAATTGAATACTTCTGAAAAAATTTAATAAATACAAAAATTTTAAAGAATATATTTTTAATCAAATTACACAAGGGTTATTTTAAACGTTAACAAATATAGAAGAAGATTATTTCGTCTTTTCGAAGCTTTCTTTCTTTCTTTCTTTCTTTCTTTCTTTATATATATATATATATATATAAATATATATATATATATATATACATAAATGTTCCACACAAACAGACATACATGTACAAACACACAGACATATATACATATTCACATCCATACTTGTATAGACAGACACACACACGTATACAAATATACGAACGCCCTCTCACACACACACACACACACACACACACGCACACACACACACACACACACACAAATATACGAACACACACACATATATATATATATATATATATATATGGATAGATAGATACAAACACAGACACACACACACAAACACAGACACACAAAAACACACACACACATATATAGATTGATAGATAGATAGATAGATACAGACATACGCATACACATATATACATAAATTAATATATATATATATATATATATATATATATATATATATATATACAGATTCAGACACAAATACACACGTACACAAATAAGTTTGTTCAGAATTATCTATGACACACTAAGAAACATTTCTTTTTTAATGGAATATCAACCATACTGGGTTACTGAATGCAAAAGCCATTCCTGCAGGGGCACCGCAGTGATACTTTTCAAAATGTGCGTCGAATACCTTTCCCCAAAGGTCTTACTTCGAAGCTAAATATAATAAAGGGGACTGGAGTTCGAGCTCGCTTACATGTAGACTGTAGTCGAACTCTTTAGCATTACCCCACAAGGAATTCTCACCACGAAGGAAGAACTAAACAGAGTGAATATATATATATATATATATATATATATATATATATGTATATATATATATATATATATATATATATATATATGCAAATTTCATTAAACATAATTGACATTTTATGTGTACATATTTTCTTCTGGATCCGTTCGAATTCCCGTATTACTTTTATCGTATTCGGGGGGAATTGATTTATGTATTGTCCATAGTTGTATGTATCCCTAGTACTTTCTGCTCGACTTTGGGCCATCATCAGGGGAGAATCTATTACAAAAGGGATGTAACTTTTGTTTTAGCATATTACTAATGTGTAAGGGCGACTTTGCCGTTGAAGATTATGGCGTTTGCTTTTAAATGGAATTCTATAATTAGTGCCAGTAGCTCAAGACATTTAAGTACATTAGCACTGGTTTGAAAATTAATTATATTAAGTGTTGTTTGCATGTTTCTAATATGTAGTGCTTCGAGAATCTGAAGTTTTTGTTGTTTTATTTTTTTGATGTTCTAATATTGTTGTGTGGTCGGTGAGAATTTTCCGTAATTGTGTTGTTGGGCATGAATGTTTTTTTAAATGCTGAGCTATTGAACTTGTGTCAGAAAGGTGCATTGTAAGCCTTTTCGATAGGGTAGTTGAGGTTAAATCAACATATATATTATTATCAGAGATACAATCTCCAAAATAATAATATATATGTTGGTCGGCTATAGTCGATGATATAGGATGATATAGGTGCGACCATGTCAGACAATATGGGATGCATTCTTGGTGATCAATGGATATTCTGAATGAGAGTGTTCAACGCGTGCAGTTGAATGCGCATCTGTTAAATGCTGAGCTATTGGACTTGTATCAGAAAGGTGCATTGTAAGTCTTCTCGATAGGGTAGTTGAGGTTAAACCAACATATATATTATTATTATCAGAGATACTATCTCCAAAATAATAATATATATGTTGGTCGGCTATTGTCGATGATATAGGTGCGACCATGCCAGACATCATGGGATGCATTCTTGGTGATCAATGGATATTCTGAATGAGAGTGTTCAACACGTGTAGTTGAATGCACATCTGTTAAAACGTGTTTGAATACGTAGAATTTGCAGATCAAGATCACGTGACTTTGACCTACCGTGACTGTGGAACCGTGCAACAGTATCAGATGCATTTAACATGTTACACTTCTACTTTGAAAGATATTTGATGTATTGTGCGGTTTTTGGCTTCTAAAAGACATATCAACCTTCATGGGTTCTTTAATGCCAAGCATAGGACACTTTTGTTAAATAGTTCTTTTTTTTTGTAGTATTAGTGTTAGGTACTCTCTCTCTCTCTCTCTCTCTCACTCTCTCTCTCTCTCACGCACACACAGAGGAATATTTCACAAACAGTATTAGAACTCTAGTAATGTCGAACCGTGCAACAGTATCAGATGCATTTAACATGTTACACTTCAACGTTGAAATATATTTGATTAAGTGTGCGGTTTTTGGCTTCTAAAAGACATATCAAGCTTCGTGGGTTCTTTAATGCCAAGCATAGGACACTTTTGTTAAATAGTCCTTTTTTGTAGTATTAGTGTTAGGTATTCTCTCTCTCTCTCTCTCTTTCACTCTCTCTCTCTCTCTTTCACTCTCTCTCTCTCTCTCTTTCTCTCTCTCACACACACACACACAGACACAGAGGAATATTTTACGAACAGTATTAGAACTCTAGTAATGTTTTAGAATGTTTCATTGCATGTATTGTTGAGATATAAAGCTTTGAATTTGTTTTGCCGTTTGTTTTAATTGTTCTTTTCGTCCGCATCGTTTTCATATCTGGCATTTCATGTGTCTTTTTCCAAATATATACTAACACAAATATGGGGGACCAAAAATATTCACCAGACAACACGCCCCACTTAGGTATCTTACAGAGATTAGGGAATCGCGCCCTTTGTACGTTTATATTTACCCTTTTTGTTTTTTTAATAGTGTTTTTTTTTTTTTTGCACAAGGTCTGATCGATTTTTTAACATATACATTTAGCTATCGGAAGAATAAAACAGAGCATACTTTGGGCGTAATAGCAATGAAGAATTACTCTGCTCTTACAGGGTGGAACGATAAAATTGTCGCCATAAAAAAGACGACATGATTCCATTTCCGTTTAATGAAAACCAGTTTTCTTTTTTTGTTGCAGACCATCTACTAGTTGGCCAGTTGTGTACAAATTCCAAAAGCGATAGATGCCTTCTATCATGTCTGATAGTGACACAATGTTCAACGAGCGAGATCGGAGATGCGCCGCTGTACAACTCATGATCTCTACCGATCCAAGTTATGACAATAGGACCATTGTCAGCACCCTCATAATGCAAATCTGGATTGCCACGAATAGCAGGGATGTGCCCAGGGCGATGAAAACAAAGTTTCCGGCTACGGTTATACTCTCTAACGCATAAATTGTGTGATATATAATTTTCTGAAGGGTATTGAAAGAAAAGAAAATGTGATAGAAATATTGGAGTTCGAACTCGTTCACTTAAGGGGCATAGTCAAACATTTTAGCTGTTTGTGTTTTTTTTTCAAAAATGGTTTCCAGTACAGGGTGGAACGATAAAATTGTCATTCTAAAAAAACAACACTACAGCTTTATTTTAAAACTTTTATTGAAAAAATCAATTAGGTAACTTGATTTTGTAGTAGAGCTGACATTTATTCAATGTAGCCGCCTTCAGCCTCAATCACCGCCTCGATACGAATCCAGAACTGGTGTTATGTTTTGACCTTCAACCCCCCCCCCCAAATGCTATTCCAAGGTGATGCACAGGAAGGAAGTGACACATTCCAATGGCAGTTAGGAGAGGAAATCGCGTGGGCGGAAATTGGCTGATGAAATGGGACAAGGTAATTCCCATGGTACACTACAGAGTGATAAACCGGAAGAGAGTGACTTCCGAACTGCATGACAGTTTTTTCCGCTTGATGACGATTAAACATTCGATGTCAAAGATCGAGTGAGTTTCGAACGATTATATAATTCAGTTGAGTTCGACGAGCCAGTGGCAGTTGAGTTAAAGACGAAATGTGGTAGGGAAAGCCACATCAGGCCGAATGGGCCTTTGGGCCCTGATGAGTGGGCCCTAGGCCTCCGGTTGAGCAGCACTAGAAAACGGGAAAGACACAACGTGACGGTCATAACAGTGGGGTATTACAGATATTACAGTTTATATTCGATCTCCAGCTCCCTCTCACTTGCAACGCTTGAACAACCCTTTCGAACCCTTGCAATAAAGTGAGAGGTAAAATATTGTTAAAGAAGTCTTCCTGCGTCTTTCTGTGTGCGTCTGTCTTAATCATTGCGTCGTTGTGATGCTGTAGATGACTATATAACACTGGGAGCATGCCTTTTCCACTAGTGCCAGCGGGATCTTCCCTGTAAACTCGCTTCTCTCATCACTATTAACTTAAAAAAACATTTTTACACAGAACATACAGAATATCAATATTATTCAATCTTAAAACCTCGCACGCAATAATCTTTCTCTTCTTTTTCCAAATTTTAACAATATAATAACGAATACTTTATTTATCTGGAAGTCTTCACCTGACACTGCTTTCAACAGCCCAATCAGTATTTTTTTTCTGCGCAGAATTTTTTTCCTCAGAGAATGTGGTTGGTACGAATTTTTGTTAAGGCTTTTGTTGTTACATTATCGACCACCTAAAGATAAAACAACAGCCCTTACTGCACCAACATTTATTCTCTAACCACTGGGCTATCGGTTCCAAAACGGAGGTTTTTATGGGACTCTTTTATAGCCTCTGGGTATGTTGAAAGCTTTGTCGGTATTTCTAATACAGGGATGCGGTTTGAAATAAATCATTCCTACGAAAATTCGTTCGAAGATTTTTTTTTCTTTTTTAAAGCCACAAGAAAGATATGAGGAAGGGAGAAAGAAAGAAAAAAGATTGTTGCATATTTTATGCAAATACTGAGAAAAGTTTAAGTCTGTGTTTAGGCGCACAACCAGTGTCTGTGATATTTAATAGATCCAGTTGATCTGGGCTTCCATACCAAGAAAAAGAAAATCGGTGTGGTGATCAAAACGTGAATGTCCTCAGCGATATTCTGGAGTTAAGCTTGCGGGGCCATGAAATCGGTCTTATACCAGACACATCTTTTGTTATGTCGGATTCCAAAGCAATATATACGTGTGTGTGTGTGTGTGTGTGTGTGTGTGTGCATGAGAGAGAGAGAGAGACAGAGAGAGAGAGAGAGAGACAGAGAGAGAGAAGGAATGTGTGTGTGTGCGTGGTGTATCGATATATGTTCGTCATTTTTAAATGCATGCATATAACTGAGTGTGTACGTGTGTGTGTATGAGTGTTTAACACAGAGTGAGATAGAGAGAGAGAAAGAAAGAGAGAGTGTGTGTGTGTGTGTGTGTGTGTGTGTGTGTGCGTGTGTATTAGTTGTGTATTGATATATGTTCGTTGTTTATAAATATATGTATATAAGTGTGTGTGTGTATGTGTGTGGGTTCATGTGTGTGTGTGTGTGTGTGTGAGAGAGAGAGAGAGAGAGAGGGGGGGGAGAGAAGTAGCTCGAAATTTAAGGAAAATCCAAGATACGATTGTGAATAGGAACAACTTTTTCTTTCTCCCACTGCATACATATGTGTGTGAGTGTGTATGTTTATGATAGGAGAGAGAGAGAGAGAGAGAGAGAGAGAGAGAGGAAGAGAGAGAGGAAGAGAGAGAGAGAGAAAGAAATGCATTCTATAAAGAAGACGGGGGTGTTCTCGTGGTGTAAATAATTACAGCGCTTGACTGCGGAATCTTAGTACGCGAGTTCAAACTCCAGTCATTCTATTTCGCTCACTTTCGGACAAATACCCTTGGGAAAAGTACAAACCCCTTATCCTTCCAGCTATGGGTGAAAGAGCATCATTGCCATTCTTCTAGAATGATAGCTTAGGTATCAAATAACTCACGAAGGTTGATATGCCATTAAACAAAGAAACCAAATCAAACCTACAAAGAACTCAACCTTATAAGTTCGCTATATGGCTAATGATATACGATAAGTGTTCAAAAAGTTGGGAGCTGTACTTAATAATTATCCCTAAAAGTTTCTCTTGAATTTGATGCACTTATTGCAGTGGGTTTTCCGTTGGTCGAAGCATCACAGAGGATTTTCTGTTAACATAAGCAAAGCTGTGTAGTATTATATTTCTACGGTCATTCTGGTATTTGATATTTTTCTTTTTATTTAATGTTTTTATTTTAGAAACCAAGAAACATTTAACACATCTAATTCTGGTGGATATACAGCGATACGCCCTGGCACAATCATATATTTAATTAAATCTTTCTGTTCAGAATCTATCACGACTACCGATATATTTTTTCTTCAGAGTGGAAGCCAATCTTGAGACAATACTTTCTGAAGAAAAAACTTAAAATACGTATAATTCATTTTATAATACTATTACGGTCACTAAATGTAATATTATCATTTGTACCTAACCAATATGGCCGACACCGATGTCCATATCAGTGCCAAATGTAATCCATTGATAGGAAATGACACAATCCATCCAGAACTTCTGACGGTCGGGATAATTCGTTGGAACAAATTGCCTGGGTGTTAGCAACTCAAAGACAAGAAGAACTCTCGGTCAACAATTAACAATAATTTATGGGAAAGTACTGGTGTATATGTCCAATATATTTATAGAAAATGTCGCTTCATTATCCAGATATATTCTTCAATATTCAGACTGCATACACTTGCACGTGTGTGTGTATGTGTGTGTGTATGTGTGTGTGTGAAAGAGAGAGAGAGAGAGAGAGTAAATATGTAAGGGTCTATGAACAGAGACACAAAGAGAGATCCTTTGACCCGACCGACGTCTCACCCCCAATGACAACTTCTTCAACTGCTTACAACTTTTAACTTCTCAGTAACAACTTTTTCCAAATTTGCTAATTTTTAATTATCTAAATTCAGAATATCTTTAGTGTGACGTTATCCCGTTAAGTTATTGAGTCATCACACATATATCCCCAATTTTTCACGGAGTTTTCATTTACTCAATCGAACTTATGACAAGATATGGATCTATTTTGTTAACATTTGGTCTTCCTTTGTGGAAATGACAGATCCAATATCCTGGTCGCTGGTGCACTCGCTTGAACTTTCCAATTTGACTAACATTTCCGCAAAGAGATTTTAGCTAACGTAATAGCAGACTGAAAAAATCGCGGCCCGACCAAACGAGAAAATGGAATGATTAATACTATTAACAATCACAGCTGTTAGGATAAAGTGTTTTCATCGAGAAGAAATTGTATATTTTTTTAGACGACCCATCGAACCTGAGACAATACTTTCGGAAGAAAAGAGTTAAAATACGTATTACTTATTCTTTTATAGGAAATAAACGGTGCAGTCTTTTCATGAGAGGACACACCAAACCTGAGATAATACTCTCTGAAGAAAAGTTGGTTGATGGTTGTTTGGGTTTTATGGCATATAAACCTTCGAAAGTTATTTAACGCCAAATCAATTTCTATGAAAATAGTTCTATTTCAAACAATTCAGCTTAGGTTCAGTACCCAGTTAAAATGTAAGTACAGTTTAAATGTGAAAAACATTTCCATTTCAAGCTATTCAGTTTAGTCAACCGGTTCAGTTTAGCATAAGTATGCAGCTAGTTCTATTTAACCCACATATAGAGCCCTATCAGGTGCTACCACGCTGGGCTAATTCAGTTTAGTATAAGTAAGGATTTTGTTTTCACACAGTTAAATGTCAAAACTGTTCTACATTAAACGATTCAGTTTAGTGTGAGTACAGTTTCAATGTCAAAAAACAGTTCCATTTCAAATAATTCAGTTTAGCAGAAGCACGCAGTATAAATGCAAGTACAATTTAATTGTGAAAAACATTTCTATTTAAAATATTCAGTTTAGTCAAACAATTTAGTCTAGCATAACTATGCAATTAGTTCTATTTAACCCATAGATAGGGCCCTATCAGGTGCTACCAATCTGGGCCAGTGTGGACATGGGAGCAATGGCAATGAAGAGGTGCTCCATATTCCCCAAAGCCACAGCATCACTGGAACTTCACCATATCCAGGACACTCGTTGGGGGTGGGTCTTACTCCTTTGCAGAGGTGCCGTCGGTGTATTCTACAGCCCCAACTGAAGAAAAGACTTAAAATACTTATTATTCATTCTTTCATTGGAAATGAATTGGATTGTCTATTTTTAATGCCCAAAAAGGATCAGTCGTAACAGAAAGTTATTATTCACATATATCTAATAAAAATATATCCATTTTCTTATTTCTGTCCCTGTTGTATGAAATTTTGAATTTAAGATTCATTAGGTTCTATTTGTTCCAGAAATTCCTGAATAATTTGTCACAAAAATGAGTCTTAGAAATACCTCATAACTAACAATGTCAACATCAGCGAGCGCCAAAATAGCCAAAACTAAGACTTTCTGCGCATAAATTTATGTATATAGGTAACTTAAATTATGGGACACTTATGAAAAAGAATAAGAAGCCTTTATTCAAACTATTAAATTCAACAGTCTGTAGAAGTTAAATGACTCACCTGTTAACATGGCTGCCTTCTTGAGTCTTCACACATTTGCCCGAGTGGTGTCTATTCACCCATATATTCATCCAGTAAATGGCAGTATGGATTAAATATACACCAGTCTGCTTGTGTTGTTATATAATTGCGGAAGGATTTGTTTTATATTATCATTTTTCGTTGGTTATATCTTATCTTTCGGTTTAGTTAGGCTTAGAACTTTTCGGCTACGGATAGGAGAACACATTAAGCGAAGGTATTCACGCTCGCGCGGGGAGGATGTGACAATCACAGATGTCATAATAAAAACCCCGGATAGAAAATAGGACTGGGGATGTGAATGACGTCATGCCCGGAAGCATGTGTATTTTGGAAAAAAAAAGCAGTTGAGATTTGAGATTGGATGAAGCGAGTTGGGATTCGAATCTCGGTGGGGCCTGTCCAGTTGTTTGCTGCGGGATGCACGCGCGTTTGTTGGGTCAGTGAGTTGAGAGCTGACGCGGGACGAACAGTCAGCATAGTAAAAATTGTGTCTCTCTCTCCTCGTGACAAAAACCTAAAAGTCAAAAAGGTAATAAAAGTTTCGTACCTGAACCAAGAAAGTCGTCAGTGTTTCGCGGGATTCCTATGCATGTGAACGTTTAACACATCTGTATATAGGCATTATGTACATTTCACATATTCGTTGATTATGGCTATGTTACAGTGTGTCAGACCACTTTCAAGTCAACCAATATTCTACACAGTCAAGATACTAGAATAGGATTTAAAATTGAAAAAAATGTGACATGCTGATAATGAAAAAAAGGTAAAAGAGAAAAAAACCGGAAGTAACTGAAATGGCATATCAGAAAACTCGCAGAAAAAGAAAGCTGAGAATTAATTTTTTTTATTTATTGGGGACTTTTTGCCCTTCGGGGCCCGTGGCGCAGCGAATAGATGCGTTGAGTCTCTACGGTTCCAGGTGAACATTGTCAGAAGATAGCGGTTTCAAATCCTACCCAAACCGGCCAGTGGTTTACTTGGTCAAAAAAACGTGGTGCGATAGACAACAGCTATGGAAGGCAGTAATTACTGGGGATACGGTTACAAGACTCAGCATTCCTATCCGACGTTGCGGTAAAATCACCTGAAGAAGGCCAGAGGTGAAATTTAGCCGAAACGTAGTGAAAGAAGAAACAACACAAAAAACTACCAAGATAAGGACAAAACGTCCACAATAAATAAAATTAAACTCAGATTAAAAAGGCTCATCTCAAAATGATTCCAATTAAAAGACAATTACAAAAAGAAAGCTGCTTGGGAATATTAAAAGCAGATATCAATAAGCAAACGTACGTGAAAGAAAAAGTGAGAAAAGAATAACTTAGAACAAGAAAACTTCTCGAAACCAAGCACTGCGACAGGAATCTAACCAAAGGAATAAATATCAGGGCAATCTCTCTTGTCATCATCATGTCGACAAAAAAAAAAAAAAAAAAAAAAAAAAAAAAAAAAAAAAAAACACCACACGAACAGCGACCACCAAACACTATGACTGGGCCCTTCTCAACAACAGAGATATAAGAGATAAATATGTATTAGAATTGAGAAACAGATTCGAGACACTACAAGAGGACAGAAAAAGGTACCCCAAATGATGTATATGAGAATTTCGTCAACGTGCACCTCGAGGCGGCAGCGAAGTGTATTCCAACAAAACCTAGAACTAAATATAGAGTCCAAAGGGAAACGTTAGCGATGAGAGAAAAACGTGCACACATGAAAACAGCCTCCAAAAGCTATCGGAAGGACCCAACAAACACAAATGCCCGAAAACTAAAAAAGGCACAATATCAATTAGCAGGCATATACCTAAAGGAACAGACTGAATACATACATAATCAGATAGATAAGGTAAGAGACTCAGTGGAAGACATGCAATCTAGGATAGCCTGGCAAACAATAAACGAAGTGAGTAGAAGGAAGAGCACAACCAAAGCAAAATTGAAAGCTGCAAACCAACAGGAAGAATAAAACTGTGGAAACAGCATTTCGAAAATCTACTAGGAAACCCACCGAAAGTTACGCATGAACCAATCACCGGAATTATTAGTATTAAACTCAAGAAGAACTCGACTCGGTTCTTAGAAAAATTGAAAATAGGAAAGCTGCATGGCTGGACGAGATTCCCCCAGAAGTATGGAAGAACAGACAATTCGATGACATGATGCTCCGACACTGCATCTCTCTAGTAAAATACACTAAACCCTTTTTAAAATGGAAAAAGGAGGAATTTCTGACTGGTGGTCCGTGAAACAAAGAAAATTGCGTGACGATGCACAATCCTTCTACTCGAGGGACGACATAGTCATATTCTATATGTCAAGAAAAGAAGGAAGAAGAGGACTGGCCGAGTCCTCGTACCGTATTGGCTAAAATGCTGGACTGTAGCCGTGAAATAACGAGTTCGATATCCAAATGTACTGTTACTTTCAGTTTTAGTCTAATGCGCTGGAAAAGGTTTGAACCCTCTTCACAGCTATTGGTTAAATAGCATAATTGCAGATGGATTTGGCAATAAATAACCCACGAAGGTTGATATGCCATTAAACAAAGAAACCCAACAAAATCTGGAAGAAGACTTGTTAGAATAAAAGATTTTGTACGTGCAACAATTTTGGGGATCAGGGATTATAAAAATAAGAGCAAAACATTAACTACAACAGCCAACAAGAGATATATCAACAGAAATGACGAAGAGAAAACGGGAAAAAACAACGAACCCAACATATAGACTACAAAACTGGAAAGGAAAACCAACTGTACAGATAATTCAAGCGACAAACAAAGAAAATTGTACATGAAATGATATTGATATGGCTAAGAATGTGAAACTTGATGAGAAAAACTGAAACTCTTTTAATAACAGCAAAAAAAAAAAAAGTTAGAGGAACCAAAACAAAAAATGATAAAGGGGAAAAGAGTGACAAGTGTTGGTTGAGTGGCGTCAGAGACAGAACAGTGAAACACATAATAAGTGAATGCGGCAAACAGGCACAACATAATGGAAGAAAAGGCATAAATGCTTAATCATACCAAAAAAGAATATTCCATTCAGGCAGAAATACTACTACTACAACTACTACTACAATTACTACAAAAATACTACTACTACTACTACAACTACTACAAAAAACACTATTACAACTACTGCTACAACTACTACAACAACTACTACAACTACAACAAAAATACTACTATAACTACTACAACGACTACTACTACTACTACAAAGATACTACTACAACTACAACTACTACAAAAACTACTATTACTACTACAACTACAACAAAAAATACTACTACAACTACTACAACGACTACTACTACTACAACAACAAAAATACTACAACTACAACTACTAAAAAAACTACTACTACTACAACTACTACAAAAACTACTACTACTACAACTTCTACTACAATTACTACAACTACTACAAAAGAGTGACAAGTGTTGATTGGGTGGCGTCAGAGACAGAACAGTGAAACACATAATAAGTGAATGCGGCAAACAGGCACAACATAATGTAAGGAAAAGGCATAAATGCTTAATCATACCAAAAAAGAATATTCCATTCAATAAGAAATACTACTACTACTACTACTACTACTAATGATAACGTTAATAATAAAGCCATTCATGAGAAGGATTATGTGAACAGACTCCATGTGACAAGAAAAGAAGTAGGAAAAGAACTCGCCAGCATTGGGGATTGCATTGATACAGCTTTTCTGAGGATCAAAGTCTATACGATAAAAATGTGCGATGTAAGACAGATTAGAACAGTTAAGAACAACAATATCATTTGAAAAAAAGAACAACTGTACGGATACTTCAATCAACAAACCATGGGAATTGCTTATATAATGACGTAAGCAAAACAAAAAAGTGGGGGGACACTTTTAGAAAGAAACTGAATTCATTTTAATTGCAGAACAAAACAACCTTATAATGTAGCACCACGGCCCCAAATAGACAATGGGTGTAGTACGACCCCTAATGTTTCAGTCGGACCCAGCGATAACCTCCCTCTAATCTGAAGTAACTAACACAAAACACTGTTTGTTGCGGGATACGGAATCTTATTTGCTACTATCCTTTCAAAATAGTTGCTGAAGAGAGAGAGAGGGGGGGAGAGAGACAGAGAGAGAGAGAGAGGAGAGTAGTAGTAGTAATAAAAACGTCAACTGAATTAGATAGAGAGAACAAGACTTAGTAATTTCTTCTCTGCTGACCCGGCCGCCACCTCCCTCGGGGCTTCGTCTATTGTTTCTCATTTTCTTCTGCCGCTCTCTCTCACTGTGCCTCCTTGCATCGTCTCCCCCAACCACATTTCCGGTGGCAGATTCCCTGTTTTCTGGTTGACCTCCGTTTTTTTTACTCTTTCCTCTTCAGCTCCTGATTACTCTTTTTTTATTGTCCTTTGGTTGCACTCCAAGTTTGAATTCGAAGTTCAGCAAGAAAACAATTTATTATTAAAATAATCCGCTAAAATCCTAGATATTCTGTTATAAGTATGAATTACATCGTAGCAAAACTTAACTTTTATTAAGTTTTGCATGAAAATACCGATGTATGAGTGATGACACAGCAAATTACATAATAAGTGGTTGAGGTAGCAATGGAATATGAAGATGATTGGCATTCCAATTGTGGTTAGAGTCAACAGAACTGTCCCCGAAGGCTTGGATAATTAGACGGGTTGAACTGGAAATCAGAAGAAGAATAAAGACCGAATCCCAGTCTGCCTTTTCTGAAGATCTTGAACATTCATAAGTATAAAAATCATATTACCTGGTCGTATCGACCCAAACCGTGCCTAACCCTTTATTTCTTTTAGCCCTGTAGATTAGGATTCCCGTCCCACCTAGGGTAGATCCGGTTTGTTTCCGGTTCTTTCGCCGTGGAAAACAGTCGGCCTCCAATTTTATAGACGGGGGGATGGGAGGGCAACCAAACGGGGGATTTTTCCTTGTTTTTCGTTTGTATATATTTCAGGGTTTTTCTCCTATTACCATCATATTTATTGTAAATAAATCATATACGGTAAATAAAATCATACATCACTTTCGGGTTTTAAGTAGGACTTCTTCATAGAGCAAATGTGGTATTTTGGTGGTTGCTGCGCATATGGCGACGGATGAATGGTTATATATTGTACTGCTGAATGGGTCGACGAATGTGGCTCGCTAGGTTCCCTTAGAACATATAGAACAGCATGACCGCTCCCTTCCCCTCCCCCCAAAACTTCAAGGCTTTGTGCCTTCTATGTATAAACATAGGAATAAAGAAGAATAAAGACCATCCAGACCACAGCACTGTTAAAACGTGGATGTGGCTAAGAAAGGGAAACCCTAAGAGAGAAACTGAATCCCTTCTAATAGCAGCACAAAAAGAAGCCATAAAGACCAACTATATTAAAGCAAAAATTGATAAGACGCTACAAAGGTACCTTTGGTGTAATGGTTATCGTCGTTGGAAATGGACACGGCGACACGAGTTCAAATCCTGTACGAGACTGACTGCATTTCATATTGCACTAATACCCTTGGGAAAGGTATGAATTCAATTGTTCTCCCTCCAGTTATGGGTAAATAGTGGGCACATTGAGTTCTTAAGCCTTGGTGAGTCACCTAGTCTAGGAGAAGGAAAACTCTGAATTCAAACCTGTTAACCTCCGCTAAAAGATTGACCTTGTGTCATTTCCTGCCCAAAGTGAGGAGTTGGTAAATATGGATCAGACGCCACAAAAGAGTAAATGAAGGTTATGTGGTGATAGACACGAAATGATCAATCACATAATAAGCGAACACAACAAGTTACCACAGAAAGAGTATAAGAGTAGACGAGCTGGGTGGACAAAGTCTTCCACTGGGAATTGTGCAAGAAATTTTAATTTGACCATACACACAAATGGTATATTCACAACTCAGAATCCATCTTGGAAAATGAGACGCACACATTTCTCTGGGATTTTGAGATAAAAATGGATCAAATTATCTCGACCAGAAGACCAGACCTAATAATAGTCAACTAAGAAAGTGAGCTTGCCAATTTATGGACTTTGCAGTCCCGACTGATCCCAGGAAAATTGCGAGGAAGTGAAAAGAAAGACAAGTACCTGGACCTTTCTACAAAATTGGAAAAAAAACTTGGAACATGTAAGTGACGGTTATACCAATTGTTATTAGTGCTCTTGACACAGTCACTAAAGGATTGATACTGTTGTGGTCTTCAGATATGACCGGTGGAAGAACAACTCAAACAACTGGTGATAGGTAAACGTTATTGTATTTGCAGAAAAAGGAAGTCTTAAAAAGGAAGTACTAGCCGTGTTCGGCTTGCAGTCCCTCTGTCAAATGTCTCGTAAGGAACGAGAAGTTGTCTCCCTCGAGCGAGCTAAGCTCGGCGAATATGTTTAGGTTGGACGAGTCCATCTTTGGGGTATGGTAGGATATGTCCCTATAACAGATACAGTGACTGGAGGACTTGGAAATAAGAGGACGAATGGAGACCCTCCAAACAGAATTACTAAAATCAGCCAAAATAGTGAGAAGAGTCCTGGAAACTTTTTGACACTTGCTTTCACTCAAACTCCAGAGAAAAACCATTGGATAAAGCTGTTGTGAAAAACTCTCACAGGAGAATAATAATAAATGTGGAAAATCCTAGCAGCATAAATTAGGGGGAGATTTACTTTTCACAGATAAGCCATGGACTGTTCCCCTAAGAACAGAAAAGATGTCACAAGGGATAAAAAGAAACAAAAGATCTGCTTTATAGTGATCACACATCCTCAAGGAAAGGAAAACAATAGGAAAATATTGGTATCGAATGGATTGATAACAAAACAGCATTCAATATAATACTGCAAAACTAAATAATAGATTGTCTAAAAAATCTGCTAGGTAGTCGACAAAGCCATAAGGTTAACCAAGGAACCCATGAAAAACAGGAGAGTGGAATTGCCAGCAAGAGGAAAAGAATCAGCTGAGTAGAAAATACCCATAATACCTCTCAATCATACATTTGTGAAATGCACAAACAGCTTATAACGTACAAAATCGCAAGAAAATATTAATCATATATTGTAGATAAACGATATCAAACAGTTTGCAAAAAATGAAAAAGAAATAGAAACCCTAGAACAGGCTGTGAGAATATACAGCCAAGATAAAAGGATGGAATTTGGTATAGAAAAATATGCCTTGCTAATAATGAAAAGCAGAAAACGACATAGTATGGAAGGAATTTAACTATCAAATCAAGAAAAAATCAGAAAGCTCAGAGAAAAGGAAATTTGCAAGTAGTTGGGAATATCGGAAGCGGACGTCATCAAACAAGCATGAATGAAAGAAATGCTTAAAAAAGAATTTCTTAGGAGAACGAGAAAACTACTCAAAACAAAACTATGTGGCAGAAATTTCCTCAGATAGATAAAAATCCGGATTTTCTCCCTTGTTAGATACTCGGGAGCATTCTTGATGTGGACGAGGGAAAAGCTTCCACAAATGTACCAGAGAACTCGGAATTTCATGACGATGTATATAGCCTTACATCCTACGGATGGCATAGACATACTATATGAGTCAAGGAGGAAAGGGACTCACGAATATTGAGGATAGCGTCGATGCATCGATTCGACAGCTCGAAGACTACGTAAACGAGAGCAAAGAATAATTAATTAGAACTTCCAGAAAATATCACAAGCAACACGAGGATCAGCAGAACAACAATTACTAGAAAATGAAGGAGGTGCCCGTGGTGTAATTGTTATCGTGGTAGGAAATGGACACGGCGATACGAGTTCAAATCCTGGCCGAGACTGATTGCATTTCACATAGCACTAAACCCTTGGGAAAGGTATGAATCCAAATATTCTCCCTCCAAGTATGGGTAAATAGTAGGGCACACTAGGTTCTTAAGCCTTGCTGAGGCAACTAGTCTAGAAGAATGAAAACTCTGAATTCAAACCTGTTAAACTCCGCTTAAAAAATTGACCTTGTGTCATATCCTGCCCGAGCGGAGGGGTTGGGTAAATATGATAACTAGAAAATGAAAATGGAAATAAATAGTTGTATGAATATTTCAAGCGACAAACAAGCAAAATGGCGAAGAAAGAGAAACGTTGAGAGTGAAGCTGAGTTGTATATTGACCTCCGACCCGGCCAAGCTGACAAAATAGGAAATGCACCTGTGCAAATAACAGGTGCATCCAGTCGAGGATTATCAGGATATGACCTTGACTGATGAATTGAGTGCGAAATTGTGACGCTCGCAGGAAGAGCGTCAAATTATTATATAACCCCGGCGACAGGAAGTTCAAATTGGTTGGAGATAAGATGCGGTAGACAGAACCAGCACACAGCAGAGGGGGCCCTCAGAACCCTCGATTGAGCAGTTGCAGTTGGAGTTCAGAGCCTCAGTTCAGTTGGAGAGAAGATGCTGGAATGAGAACTATGTCCCAGTTAAGCAGCCCAGGAGAACGAGAAAGAAACGCTATTATGGCCATAAGAGTGGGGGTGAATATGTTGCAGTTCTGTTCAGTCTCCAACTCCCTCTCATTCACAACCCTTTCAAAAAGTGAGAGGTATATTTTTCTAATGACCTGTCTTGATCGTTTTCATTGCGTCGTTATGTTTCTGCTTGCAAATGTACTATGTGGCTATACAACAACTGAACCTCTTCAAATAATAGCACAAAATTACCCAATAAGGACCAACTATGTAAAAGCATACCGGGCCATTGGCCTAAAGAATAGAGTGTTCGCCAATGTTCCGCAAGACCAGGGTTCAATCCCAGGCCGAGTCATACCAAAAACTCAAAATATAGTACTTGATGCCTCCTTGCTTAACACTCAGCATTATAAGTTAAGGATCAATGGTAAGGGGAAGCAATCCAGAGAATCGAGTAGCACCTCACCATGCAAATAATGAAAATCGTAAAACGTGAAATGATGGAGGCATTGAATTTCGAAATCAAGACAAAATCCGAACGCTCGGAAAAAAAAAGAAGAGAACTTACAAATACTTGGGAATATTGGAAGCAGACACCAACAAACGTGTGGTGATAAAAGAAAAAGAATAAGAATGAATACCTCAGGATAACTAGAAAACAACTCGAAACAAAATTATATCACTGGAACCTTATGAAAAGGAAACATATCTGGGCTGTTTCGCCCCTGTAAAATACTCGGGACTAGTGAAAAAGCAAACTCATGACAATGCATAAGGCCTTATATCCCGAAAATGACGTAGACAAATTGTACGCGTCAAGAAATGAAGAAGAAAGAGGACCCGCCAGAATTTAAGACTGCGTCGATGCATCGATATAACAAGAAGAAGATTACATAAAAAAGCGCAGAAGAAGACTGAATAGATCCAACAGAAACAACACATTACAAAAGAAACACCAACAGAACGAAAATAACTAGAAAGTAAAATTTGGGAAAAATCCAACAGTATGGACACTTTAAGCAACAACAAGCGAAATCTCACACAAGAATGCTTTGACATGGCTAAGAAAGAAAATCTTTAGAGAAAAAATGAATTTCTTCTAATTCCAGCACAAAACCACGACATAGAGACGAATTATGTCGAAGCAAGTACAGACAAGACTTATATAAGCGTCAAAAGCGTACAAGACCAGACATGACTAGGTGGAGAAGGTGATCCACTGGGAATTGTGCAAAAATTTAAATTTGATTATACTAACAAAATGGTATAAGTGTTGTATAGTCATATGCAGATTCATGCTGAACACAACGACACAATGAAGACGAGCGACACAGTTCTTAAAAAATATACCTCTCACTTTATTTGAAAGGTTGCGAAAACGTTACTCACGGTATTACTGTGAGAGGGAGTTGGTGACCGAACAGAAATGCAACATATTGACCCTCACTGTATTAGCCATAACCGTGTTTCTTTCTCGTTCTCTTGGGCAGCTCAGTCGCAGGCCCAGGGGCCTACTCCGCTGGATGCGGGCTTCCTCTACCCCATCTTGTCACCAACGGGTCTCCAAACTCACTGACTTTCTGTCCTCACCGAGTTATATAATGGTTCCAGCGCCCACTCAATATCTCTGGAATGGCATGTTTGATTGTCATCAAGCGGAAATAACTGTCATCCAGTTACCAGGTCAATCTCTTCCGGTGCATCAGTCTATGACTGTAGCATGGGATTTTACCTCGTCCCATATTGTCAGCCGAGCCCGCCTACGCGATTTCTTCCATAACTGCCATTGGAATGTGTCACTTCCTTCCGGTGCATCACTTTATGAGTGTACCGTGGGATTTTAACCCTGTCAGCCAAGCCCGCCTACGCGATTTCTTCCCATAACTGCCATTGGAATGTGTCATTTCCTTCCGGTGCATCACTTTATGAGTGTACCGTGGGATTTTAACCCTGTCAGCCAAGCCCGCCTACGCCAATGGAATATGCAATTTCTGTGTCTTTGGAAGGTCAATATACAACATAAGCACAGACGAGAATCCTTCCTAGAAAATGTGACGTACAAAATTCTTGGGATTTTGAGATACAAACGGATCACCTAATCTTGGTCAGACGACCAGATCTAGAGATATTAAAAAACAACCAAATAAGTGGGCTTTGCTGTCCCGGCAGCGAAAACAGAGATAAGTACTTAGACCTTGCAAGAGAACTATGGAACTTGAAGTTGACTGTGATAGCAATTGTAAATGGTACGCTCGGTACAGTTACAACAGGATTGGTACTGAGACAGGAAGACATGGAAATATGAAGACGAGTCTTGGAGATTTGTTGTCACTCAGACTGCAATAGAAAACTATCAGCTAACGCTGGCGTGTAAAACTCTCAAATAATAATAAAAATAATATTTTACCCGTTTAAGTGTTTCTTGCTTCAAGGACTTGATGGTCACACCTGTGACAGGAGTGTAATAATATACGATCCCTCAGTCTGGTATAGCAACAATTGTTGCATACTCATACGCAGATGCATGCAGAACATAACGACTCAATGAAGACGAGCGACACAGTTCTTTAGAAAAATATACCTCTCACTTTATTTGAAAGGGTTGTATGTGTGAGGGAGTTGGAGACTGAACAGAACTGCAACATACTGACCCCCACTCTTATGGCCATCAGCGTTGTGTCTTTCTCGTTAGAGAAGAAAAGGAAGAAATATGAAGGAAAGAATGAAAGAAAAAAGAAAGAAGCAAAAAGAAGTATAGAAAAAGAATAAAAAAGAAGACGAATAAAAGTAAGAAGTTAACGACCTTAATCGAGGGTGACACGAAAGGTCCCTTTTCAATACCTACTACACCTAGGAATAGGGAAGGACACTACTCCTTTCCCTGGATTGCTCCACTTTATCCTTGATCCTTACCTTATTGTGCTTGTTGTATACTCATATGCAGATGCATGAAGAATCATAACAATGACACAATAAAGACGGGCGACACAGTTCTTTAGAAAAATCTACCTCTCACTTTATTGAAAGGGTTGTGTATGTTAGGGAGTTGGAGACCGAACAGAACTGCAACATATTGACCCCCACTCTTATGGCGATAACAGAGGTTTTTTTTCCGTTCTCCTGGGCTGCTCAACCGGGGGCCCCGCCTTTCTGGGACATGGTTCTCATTCCAGCATCTTCTCTCCAACTCTTCTGAGGCTCTGAACCCCAACTGCTAAATCGGGGGTCTTGAGGGTGCTGGTTCTCTCTACATCTTTTCTCCAACTGCCTCTAACTTCCTGTGCACCGAGTTATATTATTGTTTTACGCCCACTCAATCTCTTCCCATAACTGGCCAACGGAATATACAACTTCCGCTGTCTTTGGAATAGCATGTTTGATCATCATCGAGCGGATATAACGGTCATGCAGTTTACAGGTCACCCTCTTCCGGTGCATCAGTTTGTGATTGCACCGTGGGATTTTAACCTTGTACCATATTGTCAGCCAAGCTCGCCTACGCAATCTCTTCCCATAACTGGCCAACGGAATATGCAACTTCCGCTGTCTTTGGAATGGCATGTTTGGCCGGGTCGGAGGTCAATATACAACACAATATCATTGATATGTTCATTATGTCGCACTGCTGGTACAGATATCCCAGACCCTCTCTTGCCACCCGTCTCTATCGTTCATCGCTCCCGTGAGGTCTTAAAGGTTACATCCTCTATCGGCGCAGAGCTGTTGTATATGTATAGGTCCTAGCTGGTCGTCCTGACTTCGTTCGTCCATGTAAAGGGGTCCACAGTTAGCACATCGCTTATGAGTTCCTCCTGACTTCTACAGCACTGTCCTGCATGTCTGATTCGTCTAACTTGGATAGTTTTCGTGATGGGTTATAGGTAGCCGTACAGCTGCTTGCTTGTCGGGTGTTGCCTCCAGGACTTGTTCACTATTGTTTGAAGTATTCTTGTATAATTGCCATCAAGCTTATTCTCCATAAGTATACTTAGCGTCCACATAGTGTGTCCATATAGCAGTATCGACATGACCGCTGCTTAGAAAAACCGTGTTTTATTTTATAGGTCAGGTTTGATTTCCTTATGACTGATAGACTATCGTTAGCTGTCCATGCCTTTGCTAGTCGCGTGTTGATACCATTCTCTGTTGATGAGACGCTGCTTCCTAGGTTGGTGAATTTGTCCACTAGATTTAGAGAACTACCCTTTAGTGTGGAGATGTCTCCTCTTTGATTAAAATATATATATATAGTTTTGTGTGCATTGACATGGAAGCCTATGCCAGTAGCTGCTCTTTCCAAACTCTGCAGCAGGGTGTAGGCTTGGGGGAGTGTTTGCCTGAAACGCTATGTCATCGCCGTAGCCCTCGTCCAGAATTGTTTGTGCTAGGTATCTCCTGATTCTTTTTTTTTTTTTTTTTGTTCAGCTCGGAACCCTTATCAACAGACGTTCTAAGAGCGTAGTCAAGGCAGATGATAAGCAAGTATGGGGATAATGTGTCTCCTTGCTACCCACCTGCTACAAAATCGAAGTAGTCTATGGGTACATCCGGGGAGCAGACTTTCGCGTTTTCATATAGCATTATTATGGCTGTGATGGTTTCTTTGGGTCGGCTGTAGGCGAGTAGTGTATGGAATCAAAGGCCTTGGAGACATCAACACATGATATTGTTGCGTCAAGGTTTTTTGCACGTACACCTAGAATTCAACGATTAGTCATAATTTGTGATGTCGTGCAATGATTTCGCCTAAAGCCATTTCGGTTCTTCCTCAGTATCTTCTCAACAATATACTAACCATGAAAATTGACGAATGCAAATATGTTTCAACATAGGTCCCAGACAACTAGTCTGCGTATTCCACTCAACAGGTGCTCTTTTGATTGTAGCATGGGGGACTTAATTCGCATCCTGCGAATATTGGCTGTTCTAATTTCGTATTCACAAAGAACAATCTAAGCAACATCTCAACGTCAAAACACCAACGGAAGAAATGGATTTAGAAAAACAAAAGAAAGTACTTCACTGTTATCTTAAGAGCGAGCCTACACAAAGAGGGTGTCGATGAAGAATTGTAGAAATTTGGATAGAATTCGCTTGATTAATTCAATAAGCCTATGAATTGCTGACTTAGCCCGAATTATATAAAAGAAGGTTGATTTTCTGACCTTGAGAAACTAGAAATCTACCAACAAGTAAATAGGAAAGGATATCAACAAGATCTGACTGCCAGAACCAAAATGCTAAATACCGAAAAGCAGGAGCACGTAAATCGAAATAATGAAAACCAAAATGACTTACACTCCAACACCACAAAACAAATCTTAACAAAAGAAGACAAAATAAATGAAGAATTAGTTAAAAGCATCATGATAAAAATCTGTGCTCCCCAAGGAACTCGAACTGAAATTCAAAACCTGGATTGGAAATCAACCTAGAAGGACAGGTAAAGAAATTGCGACGACAAGCGAAGATGCCGAGAATTTTTTTTAAAAAGACGGTGATATGTGGGGATGAAAAAACCAAAACAAACCAGCTGACAATTCTAACTATGCAACTTGAAGAGATAAAGCTAGCATAATGACGAAAAAAAAAGAGAATAAAAAAATAACAAGCAATATAATCAAAATAAGACTTTCCAAAATAATGAAAGAAAATTCTATAACCAAGAAGGTGGAGAATGCACGTGAATAAACCAACAATCAGATGCAAAGGAAGTAAAAATATTCTGGAGTAAAATATGGGAATGGAAATAAAATAACAGAAGAGCCGAACGGATAAATATCTTGGAAGAAGAATTACTAGCACCCGAAGAAATTCCTGAAGCGATTATACACTTGAAATTACTTAGAGAAATGCTCAAAAAGTACGGAATAGGAAACGTCAGGGTCTGATGACATACATGAATTCTGGTTTTTAAAATTTAAGTCCATCCAGGGCAGAGTAGCTCTCGAGTTGATGCTTATCAAAAACTATATACCCGAACGGATGATGTGGAAGACCACAGTGATCCAGAAACAATCGTCCCCTGCAAACTATAAACCGATAACATGTCTACCTATGACGTGGAAAATCCTAGCAGCACAAATTAGGGAGGAATATACTACTTGTAACCTTCAGACTGTTTCCCTAAGAGCAGAAAGAATTCCAAAACGGAACACGAAGAACTGCTGATCTTCTGCACATTATTCAGCACTTTCTCAAGGAGAGCAAAGAAAGAAAGAGATTTAACAATTGAGAGTATTGATAACAAAAATCCTGCAATATGGTACCACAAAACTGAAAATGTACAAGATATCCGACTAAGTTAAAAATTTTATCGCTGAAGCTATGAAAAATTGGAAAGTGAAACTAACAGCTGGAGGAATAACTTTAACTGAGGTTAAAATCCAGAAAGTTATCTTCCAGGAAGATGCACTGTCACCACTACTATTTATAGTAGCGATGATGTCAATGAATCAGCTACTTAGGAAATGTATAGGGGGCTAAATATTTACTAAATAGACAGAAACTATTAATGTACAAAACGTATACTTTGACGAGTCAAAGTTAGAAAAAAATGAAAAAGAATTGGAAATTTTAATAAACACACAAGGAATATGCAGCCACGAAACGGGAAAGGAAAAATGTGCTATGCTAATAAATAGGAGTTGAAAAAGATTATTGATGAAAAGAACGGAACTTTTGAATCAAGAAAGAATCAGACCGCTGGGAGAAAAGGAAACATACAGGTGGTTACGAACGTATGAAGTGGACACCATCAAACAAGCTGTAATGAAAGAAAAAAAAAAACATGGATTCCTCAGAAGAATGAAAAAACTTTCCAGAGCTAAGCTCTGTGGAAGGAATCTCATATAAGAAAAATGCCTAGGCAGTCTCTCTTGTAAGATACTCGGGACTATTCTTGAATTAGATTAAGGAAGAGTTCGAATAAATTAACCAGAGTACAAAAAAAAAAAAAAAGCTGATGACAATGAACATGGCATTACAACACAGGAATGACGTGGACTGACTCGATTTATCAAGAATAGAAAGAGAAAGAGGACATAACAGCGTTGAAGATTGCGTCGTTGCATCAATACAAGGACTCGAGAACTAGATTAAAAAGAGCAAAGGCCAACTAATAACGTTGACCAGTAACAGCCCTGACAACAGAAGGACTAACAGAGAAACAGCAAAAAAAAACTAGGGCATAGAAATGGTAAGAAAAACAACCGTACGGATATTTCAAGCGACAAACAGTGGAAATCTCCCACGAGAAGACATGAATGTGGTTATCGAAATTTCTAGAGAAAAACTGAATTCTTTTCTAATTGAAACAAAAATAACATCGTCATAAGGACTAATGATAACGAAGCAGTAATCGATAATACGCAACAAAATAGCAAGTGTACGTTATGATACACAAATAAAAATCTCTTTTCCGGATCATTTAACATCCATCAAATATAAGGAAAATGTTTATTAAGAACAGGTTCCTCTCTGCTATCTGGTATACCGTTTCTATTTTACTTCGTCCAACAAGCTCGGCGTAACACTAAAATATGACGGCGTCTCCACGCCTTAAATTTATCGACGTCGGAATTTTACTCGTAAAATCCATGCCATTAAAAGATTTGATTAGCGTCTTCACCCGTAATTATCAATCTTGGTGCTATTGCCATTTGCTAAGTTCCAGAGGCGTTTGCAACCATTGTTCAGATTGCATCCATTAAGAGATGATGAGAATCTCACCCGCAGTGTTCATCACATGTCAAGTTTGAACAATATGTAGGGAAATGCAAAATTCCTGCTCTTTATTGCATGTTTCTTAATCTGCTTGTTTGTAGGTTAAAAACGAACAAACGAGCAACTGCCGCCAAAAAAACAAACAAAACAAAAAACAATCAGAACTTGTGGGAATTCCATTATGGTTGAAAAGAGAAGAAGGAGAAATTAGTTATCTTTCAAATGACAGGAATCCTAAGTAATAATAATGAAGAAGAAAAATGAAAATTAGATCGTCTTTTTCTCGGATTGTGTGTTGTATATTTACGAATTCATCTGGAAATGACCCAAAATATTGAGAAAGGAACGTCCGGGGAAAATATTTGCTGAGTAGGTACTGGAAAGAGGAAGGAATAATATTTGGTTAATGTGATGAAATTAACCATAGATATCTTCAGCAATTCTGGAGCTTTGGGGAGTGCAGAGTACACCTTTATGTCCATCGCTCCCAGGTTCACTCTGACCTGGAGTGGTAACATCCGAGAAGATCCTATCTGTGGGTAAAATAGAACTGTTTGATATTTAAACTGTGCACTTATGCTAAAGGGAATTGTTTGATATAGAACTGTTTGTTCATTTAACTCAGGGTAAACAAATGACTGATGTTCAGTTAAAATGTTTGTTTGTTTGTTTGTTTAGGTTTATGGCATATCAACTTTTGTAGGTTATTCAAAGCTAAATCCATTTTTATACAAATTAACAGTTCTATTTCAATTTAGTTTACCATAAGTACAAAACCTAATAGTCAAAAATATTTCTGTTTAAAACTATTCAGTTTAGTCAAATAGTTTTAATTCAAACAATACAGTTTAGTATAAGTATAGTTTTTGTTTGCACGCAGTTAAATGTCTAAGCAGTTCTATTCCATACTAACCAGTTTAGCATAAGTACAGTTCAGTGTGAAAACAATTCATTCCAACCAATTCAGTTAGCATGCATAAACAGTTCAATTTGAAACAATTCAGTTTAGCATACGTACGTGTAATAAATGTCAAAATGGTTCTATTTCAAGCAATTCAATTTAGTATAAGTATACAGTTTTGTTCTATTTGACCCATATACAGGATCATACCAGGTGCTATCACTCCGGCCCAGAGTGGACCTGAGAGTGATGGCAATGCGGTGTACTCTACATTCCCCAAAGCTCCAGCATTATTGAATCTTCACCATCAGATTGTTTAGTGTCATATACAGGACACTCGTTGGGGGAGTCATACCCCTCTGAAGAGAAGCAGTCAGTGTAATCTACAGTCCCAAGCCGACTTGACAATCAATTGAAATATTAGTGATACATCTGGTCGCCCTCGACTGCGGTCGCCCATTTGACGTTACTATAAATAAGGCAATGTAATACCTCACTACTCAGAGTTATACGCCTTCGATCTTCAGCCGAGATGTTAATCAAAGACGTAGAACTCCTAGTTGTGAGTTAATATATTGCCTTTTTCATACTTCTAAATATATATATATATAAAGGCCACCGTCATCATCATCATGTCGCACCGCCAGCACGGATATCCCTGACCCTCTCTCGCCACTTCTCACTATCATTCATCGCCTCCGGCAGGTCTTCAAGTTTACATCCTGTGTCCTCACATAGTTGCTGTATGTAAGTTCGTGCTGGTCGTCCTGCTTTTGCACATCCATATGTGGGGGTCCACTGGAGTACATCGCTTATGAGCTCGTCCTTGCTTCTCCAGCAGTGTCCTGCGTGTCTGGTTCGTCTAACTTGTATAGTTTTCGTGATGGGGGGGCAAGTGTCCGTATAGTTGGTGTCTCGTGGGGGCTACATGAGAGCATTGGACTGTGCAAACAAATAATGAAATAGAATTATTCATGTTAGTTATAAATAAGTGAAACCATTTAACTGTGTGAAAAGAGTGAGCTTAGGCTCGTTTAAAAATCTTATCAAGAAAATGTGTTTAGAAATCATATATTTAATACATGAGTATAAAGGGATTTACCGGGCAGTGGCCAAATGATTAGAATGTTTGTCAATGGTTCTGAGAGACCAGGGTTCAATCTCAGGTCGAGTCATACGAAAAACTCGAAAAATGGTATTGCTTAACACTCAGCACGATAAGGTAAGGATCATGAGTAAAGTGGAGCAATCCAGACAATGGAGTAGAGTCCTCTCCTACACCTCAGTGTAGTAGGTATTGAATAGGGAACTTTTGGGTCACCCCCGACTGTCGTTAAATTAAATTGTTAGTGTTAGATAGCAATACTTTAAACTATGTAATTGTTGGCAAACAAGTGGGCTATGAGTTATTTCAAATGTTATGTGAGAATTATTTGTTTAGAAATATAAAGTTTGATTTATGCAAAAACTGAATTTGGTATTAAATAACCTGCAATGGTTGTTATGCCCTAAAACGCAACCAATGAAACGAAACCATGAAATTTGATGTTTACTGTAAATTACTGAAAATAAATTTCACATATGTGTCTGATTTATTAAGAGAAGAACATTATTTCCATTGATAACGTCCAGTCAAGTTACACTGAAAGTGCTGGATATTGCCTCATCACCAAAGTTAAGGAGCAATAAGTCTGTTCACCATTTAGATGAGTGACTACGTTAGAAGTTTTTTGATGTTCCTCCCATATCCAATTCGAGAATGGCTCCGAGTGTATCGCAGTTGGGACAACTCAAGTGTTTATGCCTGTCATAAAATTTCTGCTACATAGTTTCGTTTCCAGTAGCATTCCCGTTCTCTTGAGATACTTTTTAAAAAAGTTTTCTTTCATCTCCTCTTGCGTAATGGTGTCCGCTTCCAATATTTCCAAGTACTTGTAAGTTTCCTTTTCTACGTCCGTTCGGATTTTATCTTGAGTGAGTAGTTCTATTCTTTCCGTCAATTGTTTTCCTTTTCTCATTATTTGTACGGTAGATTTTTTTATGCCAAATTCCATTCCTACCTCCTGACTGTATATTTTTATCGTTTGTATTAGGATCTTCGATTCTTTTTCATTTTTCCTAACAGTTTCATGTCGTTCATTGATTAATCCTTTCTTGTGCTTTAGTAAGTTTATAGCCCCCAATGCATTCCTAAGTAGCTTGATGGCTAAATATTAATTTTAATAGTGCATTTCCCAAGAATATACCTCTTTGTATTTTCACCTCAGCCAATTTTTTTCCTCCAGTTGTCAATTCCCCTCTCCAGTTTTTCATGGTTTTCTAGATAAACTCTAAGACTTAGTTGAATATCTTGTACATTTTTATAAAGTCTATCTAGCTTTGCAGGATAGACTCCTATGTCTTTTTGTAAGTAAAGGAAAGTTGCTGATCGAATTCGAGGGCGACCAGAAGGCTCCCTTTTCAATGGCTACTAAAACGAGGTGTTGGGGAAGGCGCTACTCCTTTTCTTCATTGCTCTACCTTACCCTTGATACGTAGCTTATATTGCTGAGTGTTAAGCAAGGCGGTATCAAGTACCATTTTTAAAGTCTTTGGTATGACGCGACCTGGAATTGAATGGCCATATGAGTTGGGGTCAACATGATGCAGTTCTGTTCGGTCTCCAACTCCCTCTCACAACTAAACCTTTCAAATAAAGTGAGAGGTATATTTTTTCTTAAAGAAGTCTTCGCTCGTCTTTATTGTGTCAATATGTATTATTGTGTCAATATGTGTATGTATATGTGTATATATGCCTATTTATTATGTGGCTGTACAACACCATCGTGCCTTCGTGTTTTCGAATTTTGTACTCTTTTAAGTGTTGCTCTGAGTGAGTCGAGATGTCTTTTCACTTGAGAGACTCCTTCAAATCCTTTTAACTCTTTTCGACATTGTTTATCCATTCGGCTTTTCTTTTATATCCTTTCTATATTTAGCTCAAAAATTGTTTGCTTGCTTTGCTTCCTGTTGTTGGTATGTCTTCGTGCATTCTCCATCAACTGGTTGGTAGAATTTTGTCTTAGTTTTAGAATATGCTGGTTTATCTGTTGACTCAGTCTCGATATCTTTTTAAAGTTCCTTCTTTCGCCAGTTCTTTGTGATTAATCTCCTCGAGATGTATCGTAAATTTTGATTTTAGTGTGGCTCTTCTTTTTTTCATCCCAATATATTCCCTCTTGTTTTCTCTTTTAAAACATTTTTGTTTGTTGTTGAAGATTTTTATCTATGTCTCCAGACTAATTTCGCATCCACGTTTTGACTTTCTGTTCGTGTTCTGTTACGGTTTTATCGATTTTATCACTGCTTGATTTTGCTCCTGCAAAGATCAGCTCGTTTAATTCCGTGATGTTGTTTGATGAGATATTTGTTAATAATTTGTTGATTTTTTTTCAATTTCTGCCTTTTCTTCAAATCGTGTAACTCTTCAGAAAATTTTTCACTGCAGGGTTACCTGATGGTTTTTCACTAGAGTTTGAGTGATAACAAGTCTCCTCAAGTCTCCAGGACTCTTCTCCGTATTCAGTAGTTTGATGGTTTCGATTTGTCCTCTGAGTTTTAAGTCTTCTGATCCCTGTACTAATCATTTGGTGACTTTACTGAGTGCTCCAGATACGATTGGTATCACCATCACTTTCATGATCCATAGTTTTTTTTCTATTTTCTAGCAAGATGTACATACTTATGATTCTTTTCGCTTTTTTCAATTTTACGATATTGTCAGCTGCGAAGGCAAAATTCACTATTCGGCAGTTTGTCTTTATTGACTATCACTAGGTCTCGATGTCAGGCTGAGATTAGATAATCCGTTTTTATGTCAAAATTCCAGAGAATTGAGTGCGTCTCATTTTCTAGGACGGATTCTGGTTTGTACATATATCATTTGTTTGTATCGTTAAATTTAAATGTCTTTTTTTAAACGTCTAATTTTTGCGTCTTTGTATCAATACTTCAACGCTATCTTGAATCCTCTTTCCCCTTCTTTTCTTGTTGCATACAGTCCGTCTACGTCAACTCTAAGTTGGAAGGCTTTATGCATCATCATGAGTTTTCTTGTTATCTGGTCCATTAGTTTAAGTGCTTCCCTTGTCCATTTTAGGAATGGTCCTGAGTATATTACAAGAGTGACAGCACAGCGGTTTATCCTTCAATTGAGATTTCTGCTATTTGTTTTGATTTCAAATAGATTTCTTGTTTTCATGAGATACTCTTTTATAATTTATTCTCACATCTCCACTTCTTCGATAGTGTCCACAAATTCTTTCGATCGAAATATTGCTCTTTGCAACGAGTTGAAATAAATCATTCTTGTCTATTTTTTATTTTCTTACGTCACACCAATTCATCTAGGTTAGAGAATTGCTTTCACTGTGTATTTATATTTATATTTTGTAGTTTTCGGAACAGAGTTATACAATATCAAGTATTCCCATCAAAGGGGATATGGTTTTGTTTGGTTTGTTTTTATTGCATATCAACTGTTGTAGGTTGTCTAGTACCAAATCTTCTTTATATATATATATATATATATATATATATATATATATTAAGAGGATTTGGTATTAAATAAGCAACAGGGATTGATATGCAATAAACATATCTATATGAAATATATAGAATTTGGTTCAGAAAAAAATGCAATATATATATATATATATATATATATATATATATATATATATATATATATATATATATGTATAGGATTTGTTTTGGCTTGGTTTTATGGCATATCAACCATTGTAGGTTATTTTATGCCAAATCCTCTTTATACATATATATTAAATCTATATGATTTGATTTGATTGGGTTTTTAGCATATCAACCATTGTAGGTAATTAAATTCCAAATCCATTTTTATAAATATTTTAAATTTATGATTTCAAACCATATTTTGTAGATAGATTAGTAATTTGTTAATGTTGAAACATTTCAATTTCGAACAGTTCAGTTGAGCATATATAAAGTTTTTGGTTTATACACTGTTAAATGTAAAAACAGTTCTTTTTCAAAAAAATTGATTTAGCATAAGTACACACTTTAAATATCAAACAGATCTTTTTGACTAATAAATAGGACCCTATCAGGTGCAAGCACTCCGGGCCAGTGTGGGCCTGGCAGCATTAGCAAAGAAGTGATACTCTGCATTCCCCCAAACTCCAGCATTATCGGAGCCTACCAATCAGATTGTTTAATTGTCATTACCAGGACACTCGCTGGGGTGTTATCAATGTCTGCAGAGATGCAGTCTGTGTATCCTACAGCCCCAGCCCACTGGTCCACCAAGACAGTCAGTCAGTAGGGAAGTCTTACCCCTCTGGAGGAATAATTTCCACTCAGTTGTATGTTATCTGACATTCCTATCTGATACAAAATATTAAAACGTTGATCTGTGAGTAAAGACAATGAATAGGTACTACATATTCGGATGTCCAGGGCTGTAGAATACACCGACTGCACCTCTGCAGAGGGGTAAGACTGCCCAACGAGTGTCCTGGATACGACACTAAACAATCTGATGGTGAGGTTCCAGTAATGCTGGAGCTTTGGGGAATGCGGAGTACCCCTTTATTGCCATCGCTCCCAGGTCCACCTTGCCCCGGCGTGGTAACACCTGATAGGACCCTATCTATGGGTTGAATACAAATAACGGCATACTTATGCTAAACTGAATTGTTTGATTAAACTGCATAACATGAAATAAGAATATTTTTGACAATTAAACCGTACTTACATTTAAACAGTGTGCTTATGCTAAACTGAATTATTTGAAATAGAACTTTTTTTGACATTGAAACCGTATTTACACTAAACTGAATTGTATAAAATAGAACTGTTTTTACATTTAACTGTGTGTAAACAAAATCTGTACTTATACTTAACTGAATTAGAATTGCTTGACTAAACTGAATAGCTAGAAATAAAAATGTTTTTACAATTAAACTGTAATTACATTTAAACTGCGTGCTTATGCTAAACTGAATTGTTTAAAATTGAACTGTTTTTGAAATTGAAACTCTACTTACACTCAACTGAATGGTTATATATAACTGCCTGAATAAACTGAATAGTTTGAAATAGAAATGTTTTTGACAATTAAACTGTGTACTCATGCTAAACTGAATTGTCTGAAATAGAACTGATTATTTACATAAAAATGGATTTGGCGTCAAATAATCTACAAGGGTTGATATGCCAAAAAGTCCAAACATCTAACTAACCAAACAGATCTCCAGAAATAGTGTTACACCATAAGAAGCAAATAAGTATCATACCTAAGACACCCCTTTTTAGGGGGTGCTTAAGCCCCTGCAAGGGATACAGTTAACTTTTGATTGATTTGATATATTGATTATAATAGTATTCAAACCCGTCTGTGGTTATTTCATGTCAAGAGGATTGGGAATCACGTTCATTGTGCGTTTTTTGTTCACTTAAAAGATTTTTTTTTTTTTGCTCACAGACCAGTCAAATTCAAAGCTCCGGCCTAATAGGTGTTCTGGTCCAGCAACGGGTCATCTGGTATACAATGATTAGCATAGATTCACATCACCTTTGGGTCTGAGGAATCTATGACCAGCTAGGTCACCTGGCATACGTGCTGAGAGACTTAGCCAAGGCTAGCATAGTTCACCTTGCACCTAATTATCTTTTGACCAGCATTGTCCAGCAGCAACTTCAACCTTCCTTAGATTCCCACTATAAAAAAGACCTTATGTCGAATACTGTCTGGTCGAAGTCAAAGATAAATATTCGCTCCAGTTGAATTAGAATATTTTTAACAAATCGATTTGACTTTTATAGTAAAAGTAATGTAAAGTTGGTGACCGTCCTCGAGGGCGACCCAAAGGTTACCTTTTCACTACACCTAGATTGCTCCAATTTACCTTTGATACGTACCTTATAATGCTTAGTGCTAAGCAAAAAGGTATCAAGTAACATTTTTGAGTTTTTGGTATGAATGGACAAGGTATTGTGTAACGTGTTATAGTCGATCCAAATTATAATGAGAACGAGAGGCTAATTTCTTGGGAAGGAGAGAGAGAAGAAAAATAATAAGACAAAAAAGCAGGAAGAGAGTCTACAAAAGAAGTCAGCTGACGTCTGAATTACTCAAACTGAAGCACTTGTTTAGGTCAACCAGTCACGTTAATTAAAAATGACTAGATAATAAACAGAAATCTCAAATCATCTACGCAGGTTTGCAATCAGCGGAAACAGATGTTCGTCTTGCCGGTTCGAGGCTGAAGTTAGGAGACGGTTCGCATTTGAAAGTGAGTTGGCAGCCCGGCATCAGGAGGAAAAGACGCGAGTAAGACAGAGTTTTGTGTTTTCGTCACCTTTTCTCACGGCGTGGTTACCAGAGGGTCTGACTACTACTTGAGACGTAGCGATACAGCCATTAACACGTTCGGGGACATGATGATACAACCGTACATTTGGTGTGTAACGATACAACGTCATATTTCGTGCATAAACTTTACAACGTTCTATTTGAGACCCGTGGTACTACAATTGAATCCGGTCTCCCGGGCCATTGGCCAACACTCTACCCACCACGATGATAATATGCATTGTCACTCTATTCAGAGAAGATTTTGGATTAATGGCAATGAATAGGTTATCCCTACTCAGCAGTGTTCCGGAAGTGTAATCTCATCATCAAATGCAGTCTAGTGCAATACCCACCTGGGGATAAAAATCAGCATATTCTAAACTCCGTTGACAGAGAGACAGGGATTAGAGTTCTTATTGATTTATTAATTGAATGTAACGACATCTCAACACGTCGGGGGTTATTTTATGCAGAGAGGTTAGGGAATTTGGTTCCTTATAGATTTATATGAAATTCAAAAAGCTGTTCGGTAGAATCTTTTGCAAGTGGTATTGGTTTGGTTTGTTTTCTTTCTTTAATGGCATATCAACTTTAGTGGGTTATTTAATGTCAAAGCAATCCTTGTTGAAGAACAGCCATAGTAATAACAAAAGTGATCCATCCTCAAATGCGTTTTATTAAGATGGAGTATAACAAGGGATAAAAATGATAATGATTGTTTGTTTTCTTTGTTTAATGGCATATCAACTTTAGTGGGTAATCTAATGACAAATCCCTGTATAAGGAAAATAGGGGGGACTCTTTAACCCATAGCTTGGGGTTTAGAGCTTTTCAAAAGGCCCCAAGGTGAATATTATACTGAAACTAGAGTTCGAACCCAATAACTACGATGTAGCAGTCTAGCTCGTGGTCCACTACATTTGTTTTATTGGGATGTTCCACAAACACAGAGAAAGAGAGAGAGAAAGGGAGAGAGAGAGAGAGAGAATAAGAGTGGGAGAGACAATAAGAGAGTGAGAGAGAGACAGAAAGAATAAGAGAAAGAGAGAGAGAGAGGTCCATTTTTTATCTTTCTTTGTCATCTATTTTATGATAATCCCTGTCCCTCATCTTTTTTTATCTATAAAAAAAATTTCCTTAACAAGATATTGCTCCACTCTAGCCTCTTCATCCACATTCCTCTTGCAAAACTGCCACATTATCACAGCACCTGTTTTCTATTTCAGGGATGCATCTGGCAAATTATTTACACGACTTTCTATCCAGCTTGTCACTTATAATACACTAGAAATGATTAGCACTCATTGACCAGGATGTTTTGTTTGTATTCAAGGATAAACAGAGAGAGAGAGAGAGAGAGAGAGAGAGAGAGAGAGAGAGAGAGAGAGAGAAGAGAGAGAGAGAGAGAGAGAAAAGGATTAATGAGAATTACATTGCCCAAGTACATTACCACTGAAATATATGGATCATCAAATTTATTTCAAAAAATAAAAAAAATTGAACCATCATCATTATCATGAAGGCATGCCCACAGCATGGATTCCATTGACTCTCTCTCTCTCTCTCTCTCTCTCTCTTTCTCTCTCTCTCTCTCTCTCTCTCTCTCCGTCCATCTCTATTGGCCTTTGCACTTGGTAAGTTCTCTAGATGACACCCCGTGCTTGCACAGAGTTGATGAATGTAAATATTTGGTTTAGTTTGGTTTTATGGCACATCAATCATTATAAGTTATTTAATGCCAAATCCATTTTTATAAAAAAAAAAAACAGTTCTATTTCAGTTTAGCATAAGTATACGTCAAAAGCATCTCTATTTCAAGCCATTCAGTTTAGTCAACCAGTTCTAATTCTAACAATTCAGTTTAGCATGAGTATAGTTTTTGTCCACACAGAGTTAAATGTCAAAAACAGTTTTATTTCAAACAATTCAGTTTTGCATGAGTACACAATTTTCTTCTATTTAAACCAATCAGATGCTACCACTCCGGGTCAGAGAGAACTTGGGAACGATGTTAATGCAGGGGCATTCTGCATTTCCCAAAGCTCCAGCACTACTAGAACCTCAACATTAGGTTTTTTTAGTGTCATAAACAGGATACTCGTTCGGAGAGTCTTACACTTCTGCAGAGAAGCATTCAGTGTATCCTACTGCCAAAGCTGACAAGGCAACTAAGGTTTTGGCTGACAGGCCAACACTAGTGTATCACTTCAGCAAGAGATTTCGGTTATGTCTTTTCTTGATAATAGGTTACGAAGGAGATGTACACGAAAGAATTACCATTTTTTCTTCTGTAGGTAAACAATACACACTTATCTCCCTTGGATAATTTGTATGTCCAGTAGTTTTCATATGCCTTAACTGACAATCACAGAAACCATTTCGTAACCTCTATATACCACTGTTCTTTGAAATGTAGAGATGTTGTCCCTGACCATATCAGGGAACGGTAAAATTACATATTTTCAACATTAGTCAAGTAAGCCCTTTTCGATTCCGTATCTTTTCCATGTATCATTTGTTTATGGAAGGTTGATACTTGATTGATTGCTTTTATCGGCACATCAACCTGTTTAAGTATTTTATTTGATTTACACTTATATATTTTAAAATGGACATTATGCCACTTGTTCCCGAAACAAGGATGGCGGACGTCAGAATACTAATCAGTCTCGGGAAACTCTTGGCCAGGAGAACCACTTGGTTAGAGCCTAAAACTACGTACGCAACTTCAATTTTGTCCCGCGTTTTTGGAGCCTACTAAATGACAAAAATTCTCTATAAATGCGCTCATCTTCCAACACTCACCGTTTTTTCAGATTTTCACTTACAGGGTCAAAACACTCTTTCCAATGTGACTTCCAGAGAGAACACTCTCACTCTAAATTTCAACTAACAGAGTCAACACACTCTTTCTCCTTTTTACATTTGCCTTCCACAACCAACCACCACGAAAATGTATACTACACGCAACCATTCTCTTCCTTTTTATACTTTGTCGGTGAGACTTTTTCCAGCCTCGAAAACAGAAATTTCGTCAAACCACAGAAAAAAAAAACAATAGTAGAAATACGTAGTCAACAGGCATAGGACACTTTTATTAAAAAGTCCTTTTTTGTAGTATAAGAGTTAGTCACACACACACACACACACACACACACACACACACACACACACAGAGGAATATTTCACGAATAGTATTAAAACTCTAGTAATGTTTTAGAATGTTTCATTGCATGTATTGTTGAGTTATAAAGGTTTGAATTTGTTTTTGCCGCTTTGTTTTAATTGTTCTTTTCGTCCGCATCGTTTTCATATCGGGCACTTCATGTGCCTTTTTCCAAATATATACTAACACAAATATTGGGGGACCAAAAATATTCACCAAACAACATGTCCCCCTTCAATATCTGACGAGATTAGGGAATCGAGTCCTTTGTACGTTTATATTTACACTTTTTATCTTTTTAAATTTTTTATTTTATTTGCACAAGGTCTGATCGATTTTTTAACAAATACATTTAGCTATCGGAAAAATAAAACAGAGTATACCTTGGGCTTAATAGTAATGAAGAATTGCTCTGCTCTTACAGGGTGGAACGATAAAATTGTCGCCATTAAAAAGACGACATGATTCTATTTCCGTTTAATGAAAACCGGTTTACTTTTTTTGTTGCAGACCATCTACTAGTTGGCCAGTTGTGTACCAAAAAAAATGGATTTTACTTTAAATAGCCTTCAATGGTTGATATGCCATAAACCAAAATCAAACCAAACTAAATATGCGTGCTTGATTGCTGCCTCTGATTGGGTTCACTCTCTGTACAACAGAGGCGAAAGTGTTCTCTCCCATACAGCACCTTATTATCCTTCTAGCTTCAAAAACATTACATTTCACTTATACTTCATCTTCAAACTTTCTTTAGTAAATGTTACGATCTTGAGTAAACGGAGGCATTATTAACAACTTTAATGTAAAGGCCGCCTCCACCACAAATTTCTTCAACGATGACCAACAGAGATGCCAATATTAATCTTGTGAATTAGTTTTTGAGTGAATTATTTTTCCGAGGCTTTATGCTTACATAAGACTCCGGGGGACATTTTAAAAATGACTGTTGGCACCGAGCAACATAGCGTTGCGTAGTATACGAGGATCATTAAATAAGTTTCCAGACTTTTTCGTATGGGCACTTTTATTGATAGTACACTCATGAAACTCTAGTCCCCTTCAAATTAATCGCCTCCGGCTGCAATGCACTTGTTGTATTGTTCCAACAACTTCTGGACAGCTCCATGGAAGTCCTCTTGTGTGAGCGTGTCAATGACCTTCGTTACAGCTTCTTTCATCTCCTCAATTGTCTCATAACGACAGCCTCTGAGCTTAGGGAATAAGCAAAAGTCACAGGGAACAAGGTCTGGACTATAGGGACGGAGAGCAACTGTCTTGATGCCATACTTGGTCTAATAGTCAGTGACAAGGATGGAGTTGAGGACTGGTGCATTGTCCTGCTGGAAATGCAACTGATCCGATTTGAAGAGTGTTGGCCTCTTTCGGCCGAATATATTCCTGAACTCCCTTAGAACCTTAACATAGTAACCCTAACCCTATCCCTAAGCCTTTGGCCAATCAACTCAGGCGTATTGACTTCCTTACTCCTCCCACACCTCTCATCATCCTTCACAGACTCCCTGCCTTCCTTGAATCTCTTATGCCACTCAAAAACTGATGCTCAATTCATGCAAGATGGTCGAAAAGCAGTCTGAAGCATTCCATACGTTTCTGTGGCATTTTTTCCAAGTCTAAAACGGAATTTTATTGCATATCGTTCTTCTAATGTGTCCTCTCGTCCAGATTGCATTTTTGAAATTCACCAGCTGTGGCAATCAGGCTTTAGTAGGGTGTATTCCAATTGCTGCTGTAGCTGTTCATTTGAACCTGAAATAATGAAAATTGGTCAGTCATCTCATCTGTATAGCAATAAGATAATGAATTTTCAAGAGTGTACGACAACTTTAAATGCCTTAACAAAAAAAGTCAGGAAACTTATTGAACGTACCACGTATTTTAAGGATTAAATGAACTTCTTCCCTCAGTGAGTAAAAGACAAGGAATTATTCAAGAACGAATGCGTTCCTCCATCGACGATGCATTCCATGTATCTTATTGTCCTTCTCGCCGGTTTGTAGCGGATACCTACCGAAAAGAAATAGGTGGTTTTTCAGTAACCCGATGTCTATTTTTTCTTTCCTGATATGGAAAACAAGTGGTAACTTCTTTGTTTCCTCAGCTTTAGTCGACAACTTTGTAAGGCCACAATGTAACAACAACTTGAGAACCTGACATCAAGCTTTAAAGTGTTAATATGATCCCATATCCACTCTAATGTGTTAATACAAAGATGCACACACATCCTGTGGTTGTATTTCTTGATGATGCGTACACTTCTAGTGATGTCCATTCTTGGATGGAAATGCTTTCTGATCCTCTTTTGTGTTTTGTTTTTAATTCTGGCATAAAGACATTTTTTCCTGGGTGGTCTGACTTTTTTACGCCACACTTTTTACATTTCTAAAGTCCTCTGCAACTCTTCCTGTAGAGGCCCCTTTTTTTTGCATCTAACGCCCCTAAAGATTTTAGGAATGCACTATTCTACTTTTTCAAGGCAATATCTGATATCTAAGCTATCGATAGGCTTTCTATCATATGGAAATCAGACCTAACCGATAAAATGAAACGCAGTTACTTCCAGGCAGCGGTCGCGTCGATACTGCTATAGGGATGCACTACTTGGATGCTAACTAAACGGCTGGAGAAGAAGCTAGACGGCAATTACACAAGAATGCTACGAGCAATATTGAACAAGTCCTGGCGGCCACACCACACTAGGCACCAAATATACGACCACCTGCCTCCCATCACGAAAACTATCCAAGTTAGACAAACCAGACATGCAGGACACTGCCGGAGAAGCAAGGACGAGCTCATAAGTGATGTACTCCTATGGACCCCTGCATATGGCCGGGCAAAAGCAGGACGACCAGCTAAAACATACATACAGTAGCTATGTGAGGATACGGGATGTAGCCCTGAAGACCTGCCAGAGGTGAGGAATGATAGGGAGAAGTGGCAAGAGAGGGTCAGGGATATCCGTGTTAGCGCCACGACATGATGATGATGATGATGATAACTTCTTTAGGTATTTTAGGTGAATTGAAACTGAGAATATTTTTGTTTGTGTGAATTTTCCTTTCTGATAGTAATTCTTTTGTAGTCTCTAACTACTTGCCTTCCAAAGGCTGCTGCTATTCCTTCTGATGTGACCAATAGCAGCTGACTGCCCCAAATAACTCTTTTTGATCTCTCTAGCATTTTCTTTCATGCATAAATTCTTCATTTTGAGGATATTCTCGGCATGTCGCTGGCTGTCTACCTAATAAAGCAAATTACTATTTTTAGTCTCTTTGACTGTCAGGTGGGTTGTTCTGCTTGAAATAACCTTCTTTATAAGGAATGAAAATTATTTGGCTTGTCAGGTCTCTTCCAAAGATTCAAGTTCAATAAATTCGAAAAATTGGTTTTGTTTTCGTTTTTTAAACAAAGCTGAGAGTAATGTTGGTTTATCGCTGGTCCTGTAGTCCATCATCCACCACGAAGTCCATTTTGTGTTAGGAATTTACCAAGAGGGAAACCAATTAGCCTTGCTTGAGACGTAGAAACACTAACACTATACTTAAGCTGAGATTAGGATTTTAAGCCTTTGTCAATCTTAAGGTTTCAGTAGACAATATTTATTACCTTACCACTTAACTGTCGTCAAAGTCTTTTGTCCCACAACGCAAATAACCCTCTGTCTCCACCTACTTGCACCTATAAGAGAAAAAAGGATTCGGCGTGTGCAATAAGTACAGATCAAAAATTACATTCGGGACTAAACGTATTGATACTAGAGCTTAACGTGACCAGCCGATTTATCGGATGGGACTTCTCCAATAGCCGGTCTACCGCAGTAAGGGCCATACTGGATTGTTGCAAGTCACTTGACCACTCGGTGGTCAGGTCAAACACTGCTCAGCTACAAGCTCCCGTCCAAAAGCATTACGAGTCATCACCTACGGCCAGCTGGTGACCCAGGCGGCGATGAATTTATTCCTCTGTAGATTTACAGTTGGTGTAATATACAGAGCTAATCGACAGGCTTGGGTCATTTCTGTTTTTAACCCTTTTTTTTCACTATCTTCTGATTGCATACAAAGAATATTTACGCAGTACATTCTTAACCCTGCTGACAAGGTATTTTCCTTGTGTGTCATATAGTCCCACATCTTCCCTCTTGAGCTCCTGTTTTTTTTTTTTTTTTTGAACAATTCAGATATTGTCTCTGACCGTGCCAAGGAGCGGTAAAGCAACATGATTATTTTAACAATATTTGTCAATTCAGTCTTTTTCGATCTTTTATTCCTTCCACACACTGCCCACAGAAGCTTGCTTGCGTTTCCCATCGTGCTAATGCCCTTTGAAAGCATTAATACAACAATGTTCTTTAAAAGACATCAACACAAACCCTATGGGAAAATACTAGGGCAGATCGGAATCTTTTTTGTATCGTATGAATGAATAAAAATAAGGCTTTTTACTAAAGAATAACGAGTTGCATTTTATTTTATCAGACGACCATAAGAAGACCATTCGACACTGAAAAATCTTTTTATATTACAGGTGGTACGTGACCATCAAATTGACATTACTACAAGCAATAAAAAAAAACGGGAAACAAATATAGAAGAAGAGAACCGAATGATAAAGAAGGTAAAGAACGAGAAAAAAGAAAGAAAGGAGAAAGAAAGGAAGAAAAATGAAGGAAGCGGTGTCTTAGAAATCATATTACCTGAAAAAAATCCGATTCTGACGGTTGCCCTAAAAATGGATTTCCTTTAATCGTATTCTTTGGGAAGTTAGAGACTAGAATAGTATCTTGTCATACTTCAATTGTGATCTTCTCATTCAAAATCCTGAAACATTTTCTAAATAATCATGTTAAAAAATGGTGCTGTCACACCCTTTCTTAACCGCTTTCTTTTCAAAAAGGAATCGGACAATTGCTCATTTGGTAAAAAAAAGAAAAATTCTTGCTTGATGGCATGACAAGCACAGACGTGGAAAAACGAGAGAAAAATACATTAGGAAAAGGCAAGAACATGATTCTTCCTTCATTCTGTCCCATCACCATAATATATTAATCTTTATTACAGAATAGTATAAAGGAAGTCTCCATTGGCGTAGTGACTTACGTACTTGACTGATTTCGTAGTAAACGAGTTCGAACTCCAGTCTTGCTATAAAGTTCACTTTTGTACTAAAACCGTTGTTGAAAATATGAACACCATTATTCCCTCTCCTATGGAGTAAATGATATGATTACTCTGCTTCTATGTGTATAGATTGAGCATTTCTGGGGCTTTAGAATATAACGATAGTATCTCTGCCGAGGGCTAAGACTCCCCTGCCAAATCAGTGCCCTGAGTATGACATGAAAGGATCTGATAGCGAGGCAACAATGATACCGGAGCTTTGGGTAATGTAGAGTACCGCTTCATTACTATTACTCCCTGGTCCACTCTGACCCGAAGTAGGAAGACGTGATAGGCTCCCATCTATATTATTCTACATCATATTAGTCCATATAATTAAACAATTATATTACTCAGTCCTATACTCTTTATTACATTGCCCAGTCGGCTGGGACTGTAGAACACACCGGCTGCTTCACAGCAGAGGTTTAAGACCCCACTAACATGTGTCCTGGATATAACACAAAACAATCTATTTGTGAGGTTCCAATGATGCTTGGGCTTTGGGGAATGCGGAGCACTCCTTCATTGCCATTGCTCCCAGGTCCATTCTGGTCCGTAATGGTAGAAAATGATAGGGCCCTATCGATGCTAAAAGGAATTGTTTGAATTAGAACTGTTTGACAAAACTGCATAGCTTATAATAGAAATGTTTTTGACAATTAAACTGCGTGCTTATGCTAAACTGAATTGTTTGAATTGGAACTGTTTTTGACATTGAAACTGTACTTACGATAAATGGAATTGTTTAATATAGTACTCTTTTGACATTTAAATGTGTGTAAACAAAATCTATACTAACTCTAAATTAAATTGGCTGAATTGACTAAACTGAATAGCTTGAAATGGAAATGTTTTTCACTATTAAACTGTGTACTCATGCTAAACTGAATAGTTTGAAATAGAATTAACTATTTGCATAAAAATGGATTTGGCGTTAGATAACTTACAAAGGTTGATATGCCATAAAAACCCAATCAGCCAACCAACCAACCTATATCACATTATACGATATTACTATATAAAGAATGTTAAAGAAAAATTGATGGTATCATTTGTACAGGGCATGGAAGAAAAAGTAGGAATATTTTTGTATAATAAACAACGCTCTTGTAAAAAATCATTTTGATTTTAAAGAATAAAGAACAAAATAAGAAAATTGACACAAAACACTAAACTTACTCAATATGGCCGCTATTTTTTTAATTATTGTATCAACACGCCTTCGAAACAATTTTTATGCCTTTAAGATAGGTTCTTCCGACATTTGATTCCATTCCTCAACAGCAGTCTTAAGGGAACCAACATTTCGATGGGAAGTTGCATTTGTTTTGCCTATGAGATGAGGTTTTATATACATTATTTACATTTTTCGGACTATTGTCCTCATCTTTGTCGCCATGTTTATCACAACGTTTCGACCGTGGTACGCTCCGGCTTTCTTCATGTGGTTGGAATGCCGAACTTGACCCTTTATTTCGTTTGCCGGGGTAGACTGTTCTAGTTCCCCGAACGATGTTTAATGGATGTCAGTTATCAGTTATCTCCTGTTAATTTCCCCTCTGAAAGTTCTCCACTGCCTTCAGCGGGTATTGAACTCACAAACTTTGGGTATGTCACTGGATCTAACCAACCCCTTTATCCACTGTACTCCACTCCTTGAGGAGAAAGTGGAGAACTTACCAATTATTTAAGAAGGTTTTTGACTTGGTTTCGACATTAAGCAAATCCTAGATTTTTTGTCACTACTTTTCTTACTCAAATTGGGCTGAAATTAACGAAGAATTGCTTGAATAATAGAGTTCATCATCATGTCGCGCCGCCAGCGCGGATATCCCTGACCGTCTCTCGCCATTTCTCCCTATCATTCATCGCCTCCGGCAGGTCTTCAGGGTTACATCCCGTGTCCTCACATAGCTGCTGTATGTAAGTTCGTGCTAGTCGTCCCACTCTTGCACATCCATGTGTGGGGGTCCACTCATTGTGGTGTAATGGTTAGCAAGCTAGTTTTTTATATATCTCATAATAGAGTTAATGATTTAGATTTATCGCGTTTTTATTCAACACTCGACTAATTAAATTTTTTAAAAAATATTTTTTTTCCATATTTTGCTTCTGCAACCTGTAGTCTAGTAACTTGACAAATTATCGTTGAAATTTTACAAACATTTGTAGAAACAAGTATAAATTCTGTTTAAAGTTGTATGTTTTTTTCTTGTTAGCTATAGAAATATCATTCACTAGAAAATAAAAGGTGTAAAATCCTTAAAAATAGAACTGCCCAGTTTCTGGGGCTTTAGAATATAACAATAGTATCTCTGCCGAGGGGTAAGACTTACCTGCCAAATCAGTGCCTTGACATGAAAGGATCTGATTATATTTACCAACCCCTCCGTTAGGGCAGGATATGACACAGGGTCAATTTTTAAGCGGAGTTTAACAGGTTTTGAATTCAGAGTTTTCCTTCTCCTAGACTAGTTGCGTCACCATGGCTGAAGAACCTAGTCTGCCCTACTATTTACCCATTGCTGGAGGGAGAATAACTGGATTCATACCTTTCCCAAGGGCATTAGTGCAATGTGAAATGCAATCAGTCTCCTCCAGGATTTGAACTCGTGTCGCCGAATGGGGAATATAGAGTACCGCTTCATTATTATTACTCCCTTGTCCACTCTGACCCGAAGTAGGAGGTTATTATTGGCTCCCATCAATGAGACAAATAGAACAGATTGACCATTTAGCAGTGTGCAAACAGATTACTATTTTAAATCAAATTGTATTCTGTAACAATCCGTACGTTAAAGTAAAATTGACAACCGTAGTCGAGGGTTAACCCAAAGGCTCCTTTTCAAGGTGTAGGGGAGGGCGCTACTCCTTTCCCTAGATTACTTCACCTTACTCATGAAACATACCTTATAATGCTAAGTGTTAAGCAGTGAGGTATCAAGTACCATTTTTGAGTCTTTGGTATGACTCGACCTGAGACTGAACCCCGGTCTTCGGACCCATGGGCGAATGTGAAAATAATACTATTAGTGTGAACACTGTTTGAAACATCTTCACTATGCGCAAGAAAATGACTTATTCATGTTAATTAGCAAAAAAAGTTAGCAACTTAAGTCGAGGATGACCTGAAGGCTCCTTTTTCAATTGCTACTACGCCTAGGTGTTGGGGGAGGATGCTACTCCCTAGATTGCTCAAATCTACCCTTGATCCTGACCTTATAATGCTGAGTGTTAAACAAGGCGGAATCAAGTAGCATTTTCTAAGTCTTTGGTATGACTCGACTTGAACTCCGGTCTCCCGGACCATTGGTGAACACTCTACTCCTTAGACCAATGGTAGTACTTTTATTGAATTATTAGAGTCAAATAGCAATACTTGTAAGCATTCTACTCCGTGCAAAAAAAAATGAGCTCTGGCTTGCTTTAAAAAATATTACTTCCAAACTCTCTGTTTACGAATCACCTGTGACTTTTGCTTATTCTCTAAGCTCAGAGGCTGTCGTAATGAGACAATTGAGGAGATGAAAGAGGCTGTGATAAAGGCCATTGACACGCTCACACAAGAGGACTTCCATGAGGCCTTCCATAAACTGTTGGATTAGTACAATAAGTGCATTGCAGCTGGAGGAGATTACTTCAAAGGGGACTAGAGTTTCATGTGTGTACTATCAATAAAAGTGCCCATACGAAAAATGTCTGGAAACTAATTTAATGATCCTCGTATATGCACATTGCAAAGTACCTGCAAATGACCCAAAGATTAACTGAGCAGAAAATGAAATTAGGAGAGAAATTTCTATTCCTCTAAATAGTTTGGATATCTCGGATGAAAGATATAGCGCAAATCCTTATTTTATGCAAATTAATTTTCAAATTACTCTAATGAAGGCGCCATGGTCTAACGTAACATATAATTGAGAAGCCGAGTTAGAATTCCACCACACTAATGTCCAAAAAAAAAAGGCAAGAATCCAATGCTAAATAAAGCATATATCCACACAATCCATAGTGAACAACCGAACGAGACAGAGACAGAGAGAGACAGAGACAGGAAGAGGGAGTGTGAGAGAGAGAGAATTTGAAAGAATAATATTCGTTTACCTACACACATCAATTTTTAGCTTCAGTGCCTCTTTTAAACAGAATTAGATGAATGGTGTTGGTAACTTGGTTGTTGGTTTTCTATGGGACGTCGAAGAACTCTCACACAGCATCAATAAACTTCTGAATTTTCAGCAATTATTTTCTAATATCTCGATTTTAATTTGGCTCTTTTTGATTTCAACGGTGTATATATATATATATGTGTGTGTGTGTGTGTATGTGTGTAGTTCATTCAGTAAGTTTCCAGACTTTTTTTGCACAGGATTTATATTTGTCTTAGACTCTTGAAAATTCAGTATGTTATTGCTATACATCTTATGAGATGACTGACCAATTTTTATTATTTCAGGTTCAAATGAACAACTACAATAGGAATTAAAATACACCCTACAAAAACCTGATTGTCACAGCTGGTGAATTTCAAAAATGCAATCTGACACTTTAGAAGAACGACATGCAAGAAAATTCCGTTTTAAACTTGGAAAAATGCTGTCACAGAAACGTATGGAAGAATCGAGCATGAGTTTTTGAGTGGTAAAAGAGATTCAAGGAAGGCAGGGAGTCTGTGAGAGATGATGAGAAGTGTGGGAGGAGTAAGGAAATCAATACACCAGAGTTGGTTGGCTAAAGGCTTAGGGATAGGGTTAGGGTTACTTTATTGAGGTTTGAAGGAAGTTCAGAAAAAGATTCCGTTGGAAGAGGCCAGCATTCTTCAAATCGGGTCAGTGGCATTTTCACCAGGACAATCTCCAGTCAACTCCATTCTTGTCACAGACTATTTGACCAACATGGTCATCAAGACGGTCCCTCAGCCTCCCTATAGTCCAGACCTTGCTCCCTGTGACTTTTGTTTATTTCCTAAGCTCAGAGGCTGTCGTTATGAGACAATTGAGGAGATAAAAGAGGCTGTGACGAAGGTCATTGACACGCTCACATAAGAGGACTTCCATGGAGCTGTCCAGAAGTTGTTGGAACGGTACAGCAAGTGCATTGCAACCGGAGGAGATTACTTCGAAGGGGACTAGAGTTTCATGTGTGTACTATCAATAAAAGTGCCCATACGAAAAAAGACTGGAAACTTATTTAACGATCCTCGTATCTACATTGAAATTTATTTATTTTATGAAACAGATGTTGTTGAATTGGCCAATCAACTCTAGTGTTCTGACTTCCTTACTCCTCCCACACCTCTCATCATCTGTCGCAAACTCCCTGCCTTCCTTGAATCTCTTTTGTCACTCAAAAACTCATGCTCGATTCTTGCAAGATGGTCGAAAAGCATTCCATAAGTTTATGGGGCATTTTTCCAAGTTTAAAACAGTTTTTTATTGCATTTCGTCCTTCTAAAGTGTCCTCAGGTCCACATTGCATTTTTGAAACTCACCAGCAGTGACAATCAGGCTTCTGTAGTGTGTATTCCAATTCCTCTTGTAACTGTTCTTTTGAAATTGAAATAATAAAAATTCGTCAGTCATCTCATAGGATGTATATCAATACGATAATGAATTTTCAAAAGTCTACGACAATTTTAAATGCCTCTACAAAAAAGTCTTGAAACTCTTTGAATGCACCTCGTAAGTATACATTATGTTTTGAGAATGATTATATTTGTTTGAATATCAACCCTCTTCGGTTATTCAATGCCATATGGATTTTTCTAGATCAGCATTGCTCGATGGATAAGTAGGGTGGGTCTTACCTTTCCCAAGTGTCCAAAAGAGAACGTAAAAGCGTGACTGGAGTTCAAACTCGCTTACTAGGATTGCGTCATCATCATCATCATGTCGTGCCGCTTGCATGGATATCCCTGACCCTCTCTAGCCACTTCTCCCTATCGTTCATCGCCTCTGGCAGATCTTCAGGGCTACATCCCGTATCCTCACATAACTGCTGTATGTATGTTCCTGCTGGTCGTCCTGTTTTTGCCCGGCCATATGTTGGGGCCCATAGGATTGCGTAATCTCCGCGTAACCACTACACCACGAGGACACCGACTAGAAACGATTATACTCGTAAAATATTTAAAAATCATAATTGAATAAATAATTAAGTAATAATTGATAAATCGAGAAGCACTGAAAAATATTTAATATTTAGATTATAATACAATAGGAGTTTTTAAAGTAAAAACAAAATTGTAAATTAATTAAAACTTAAAAACGTAGACTATATTTTATCAGTCTTTTATTCTGGTGTAACACGCAATATATATTGCCCAGTCGGCTGGGGCTGTAGAATACACCGACTGCACCTTTGCAGAGAGGTAAGTGTCCTGGATATGACATTAAACGATCTAATGGCATTCCTCTAAAAAAGGGCGCCTCAAGAGCCAGGCGATAAACCTAGCCCCTCTAAGGAGGTTTTCAGCACGGGAGAGAGCTCCTCGAGGCTTGAAGATGCCGATCTTGGCGTGCCCGACATGAATGCTGGTTTCCCGGAATCCATGTCAAACGGCCTCGTTCGACTGCCAGCGAAACCAGGACCTACCTGGACTGACCCATGTATCCAGCAACACGGCTGATCCATGTGTGTCCCAGCCCATCGACGCTCAGAGATTGTCCATAAGCACGTGGTCTGGTTTGCTTTTCTTGTATATCCGTTGTTGGTTATTTAATGCAATATCTTGTTTTTACAAGTATATGACATGTATGATTTGTAAACGCATTTTTAAGATACACACAGTTAAAGGATCAAACAGTTCTATTTCTAACAACTCAATTTAGCATAATAAAGTTAATATTTACTTTAATAAAGTTAAATGGTTCCAACTATTGCTATGCATTACTAACAATTCAATTAAACATCAATCAATTGCTTACACACAGTTAAATGTTCGAACAGTTATATTTCTTACAATTCAATTTTGAATAAGTCATTTGTTTGTTCCCAGTTTAACAGCCAAAGAATTCTATTTGAACCACAGATAGAACCGTATCAGGTCCTACCACACGGGGTCAGAGTTGTCCTAGGAGCAATGGCAGTAAAGAGGTACGCTGCATTTCCCAAAGCTCCAGTATTACCGTTAGATTGTTTACTGTCATTAACAGGATACTAGTTGGGTGTCAAATCCCTCTGTGGAGATGCAATCGGTGTATTCTACACCCTCAACCGATTGGGCTGCATTTATTTGAATAATGATTTGAAGCATTACATTTCTGTATTATTTTGAATTAACTTATTCAGTAAAAATATTAGTAAAAAAATAGTTGGTTGGTTTTAATGGCATATCAACCTCTATAGGTTATTTGATGCCAGAGCCCTTTTATACATATATTATATATATGATTTGTAAATGCAAATTATTAGGTTGGTGATCGTTGGTTTTTATGGCAAATTAACCTCTTAAGGGTCATTGAGTGTTAAATTCTGATATGTATGTGCGGGTATATATAAATGTCAAAGCTTTTTGTTTGTATAAACTTGATGGTCGAAGGTGTTGGTAACATAATCTATATCTTTAATAGGAGGCCTATTGTTTTTAATAAGTTGATCAAAGAACTTGAATTTACTCTTATCTGGATAGTGTATATTATTGTTATAATGTATTATATTATTATTATAATTCATCATCATCATCATGTCGTGCTGGTAGCACGGATATCCCTGACCCTCTCTCGCCACTTTTCCCTATCGTTCATCGCCTCATGCAGGTCTTCAGGACAACATCCTTTATCCTCACATAGTTGCTGAATGTATGTTCATGCTGGTCGTCCTGCTTTTGTACGGCCATGTGCGGGGGTCCATAGGAGTACATCTCTTATGGGTTCGTCCCTGCTTCTCCAGCAGTGTCCTGCATGTCTGGTTCGTCTAACTTGAATAGTTTTCGTGATAGGAGGTAGGTGGCTGTATAGTTGGTGTCTTGTGGGGTGTTGCCGCCAGGACTTGTTCGATATTGCTCGCAACATTCTTGTGTAATTGCCGTCTAGCTTCTTCTCCAGCCGTTTTGTTAGAGTCCATGTAGTGCATCCATATAGCAGTATCGATGTGACCGCTGCCTGGAAGAAACTGCGTTTCATTTTATTTTATCGGTTAGGTAAAATTATTATAATTAGAATACCATTATTATAATTTTATTTGGATAGTGTATATCATTATGATAATTTAGTATATCATTATTATAATTTTATCTGGATAGTGTTTATTATAATCAAAATTTAATTTTTGATTTATCTGGATAGTGTATATTATTATTAGAATTTAGTATTTAATTGTTCCGCAAAAATGAAAAAGAAAACTGAAATATACTTTTATTTGCATGTTAAATGAAAGTAGAGTGTTTTTATATCAATCGGTATTCAGTTGTAACATATACCACGAGATGGACCAAGATCTGAATATATGAAATAGACGTAGGGAATCCGAAAAACCTGAAATTGGTTCAGGTACGAAACTTTTTATTAAATTTTTTAGTTTAAGGTTTTTCGACATAAGGGGAGAGAGACACAATTTCTTTCTATGCTGTTTTTTCCATCTGAACCCCACCACGTGCGGCACCCCCGCCGCAAACTACTGGTCTGGCCTCGGCGAGCTCCAAAAATCTACTTTCTTCGTCCAAGCCCAAACCTCAACTGACTGTTCTTTTTAAAATTCCCAAATCCTATGCGCTTCAAGGCATGACGTCATTCATGTCCCCGATAACATTTTCTATCTGTGGTTTTTATTGTGACATTTCTGATTGTCACATCCGCCTCGCGCGCGCGTGAACACATGAGCTCTATGTGTGCACCTAACTAACCCATGCACTAAGCGAAAGTTTCTCAGCCTAACTAAACCACAAGACAAGATATATAAAACGAAATCCCCCGAGCAATTATATTACACAATTATCCTGTAAAAAATGATATAACACTAAAAGGACCCCGAATGCAGATATTAATATCAAATTACTTTATATTCAACTAGTTTATACCGTAATTAATTACAACAAAAGAACGTAATCATTCATATATAACATTTATGTGAATATTGATCGACGTACAAATTACTGAAGAACAAGGAATTTCGTTTACTAAGAAATCATAAAGGGGAGATAACCTTGTTGATGGTCTTACAGTATTCTCATTATATATATTGAGTTTCCTTATTTTGGCACTAGGCTGCATCTGAATGTGAGGCTCATGTTATAAATATATGAGGAGTATCGATTACTTCTTCATTGCCATTAATTCCCGGTCCACATTGTCCTGTGTTGCTGTGGCACTTTTTTGGGTCCCACCAATGGGTCAATTAGATTTGGTTAAAAACACGGTCGGATTAAAACTCGTCAATCAATCGACGAAAAAGATGATCCTATCCTTGCAATTACCCTTCGCTAATTATTTGGAAAAGTTTTAATTATTCCTCGTTGAAAATTTGGAAAAGATTTAATTACACCTTGTTAATAATTTTGAAAAGTTTTAATTATACCTCGTTAATAATTTGGAAAAGTTTTAATTATACCTCGTTAATAATTTGGAAAAGTTTAATTTCCCCTCGTTAATAATTTGGAAAAGTTTTAACTATACCTCGTTAATAATTTGGAAAAGTTTTAATTATACCTCGTTAATAATTTGGAAAAGTTTTAATTAACCCTCGTTAATAATTTGGAAAAGTTTTAATTTCCCCTCGTTAATAATTTGGAAAAGTTTTAATTATACCTCGTTAATAATTTGGAAAAGTTTTAATTTCCCCTCGTTAATAATTTGGAAAAGTTTTAATTTCCCCTCGTTAATAATTTGGAAAAGGTTTAATTTCCCCTCGTTAATAATTTGGAAAAGATTTAATTTCCCCTCGTTAATAATTTGGAAAAGTTTTAATTTCCCCTCGTTAATAATTTGGAAAAGTTTTAATTTCCCCTCGTTAATAATTTGGAAAAGTTTTAATTTCCCCTCGTTAATAATTTGGAAAAGTTTTAATTATACCTCGTTAATAATTTGGAAGATTTTTAATTACACCTCGTTAATAATTTGGAAGAATTTTAATTCCACCTTGTTAATAATTTGGAAAAGTTTTAATAAACCTTGGCTTATAATTTGGAAAAGTTTTAATTATACCTCGTTAATAATTTGGAAAAGTTTTAATTACACCTCGTTAATAATTTGGAAAAGTTTTAATTTCTCCTCGTTAATAATTTGGAAAAGTTTTAATTATACCTCGTTAATAATTTGGAAAAGTTTTAATTTCCCCTCGTTAATAATTTGGAAAAGTTTTAATTTCCCCTCGTTAATAATTTGGAAAAGGTTTAATTTCCCCTCGTTAATAATTTGGAAAAGTTTTAATTTCCCCTCGTTAATAATTTGGAAAAGTTTTAATTATACCTCGTTAATAATTTGGAAAATTTTAATCACACCTCTCTAATAATTTGGAAAAGTTTTAATTTCCCCTCGTTAATAATTTGGAAAAGTTTTAATTTCCCCTCGATAATAATTTTGAAAAGTTTTAATTTCCCCTCGTTAATAATTTGGAAAAGGTTTAATTTCTCCTCGTTAATAATTTGGAAAAGTTTTAATTTCCCCTCGTTAATAATTTGGAAAAGTTTTAATTTCCCCTCGTTAATATTTTGGAAAATTTTTAATTTCACCTCGTTAATAATTTGGAAGAATTTTAACTCCACCTTGTTAATAATTTGGAAAAGTTTTAATAAACCTTCGCTAATAATTTGGAAAAGTTTTAATTATACCTCGTTAATAATTTGAAAAAGTTTTAATTTCCCCTCGTTAATAATTTGGAAAAGTTTTAATTTCCCCTCCTTAATAATTTGGAAAAGTTTTAATTATACCTCGTTAATAATTTGGAAAAGTTTTAATTTCCCCTCGTTAATAATTTGGAAAAGTTTTAATTTCCCCTCGTTAATAATTTGGAAAAGTTTTAATTATACCTCGTTAATAATTTGGAAAATTTTAATTACAACTCTCTAATAATTTGGAAAAGTTTTCATTATACCTCGTTAATAATTTGGAAAAGGTTTAATTTCCCCTTGTTAATAATTTGGAAAAGTTTTAATTATACCTCAATAATAATTTGGAAATGTTTTAATTTCCCCTCGTTAATAATTTGGAAAAGTTTTAATTATCCCTTGTTAATAATTTGGAAAAGTTTTAATTTCCCCTCGTTAATAATTTGGAAAAGTTTAATTTCCCCTCTTTAATAATTTGGAAAAGTTTTAATTTCCCCTCGTTAATAATTTGGAAAAGTTTAATTTCCCCTCGTTAATAATTTGGAAAAGTTTTAATTACCCCTCGTTAATAATTTGGAAATGTTTTGATTATACCTCGTTAATAATTTGGAAAAGTTTTAATTATACCTCGTTAATAATTTGGAAAATTTTAATTACACCTCTCTAATAATTTGGAAAAGTTTTAATTTCCCCTCGTTAATAATTTTGAAAAGTTTTAATTTCCCCTCGTTAATAATTTTGAAAAGTTTTAATTTCCCCTCGTTAATAATTTGGAAAAGGTTTAATTTCCCCTCGTTAATAATTTGGAAAAGTTTTAATTTCCCCTCGTTAATAATTTGGAAAAGTTTTAATTTCCCCTCGTTAATATTTTGGAAAATTTTTAATTTCCCCTCGTTAATAATTTGGAAGAATTTTAATTCCACCTTGTTAATAATTTGGAAAAGTTTTAATAAACCTCCGCTAATAATTTGGAAAAGTTTTAATTATACCTCGTTAATAATTTGAAAAAGTTTTAATTTCCCCTCGTTAATAATTTGGAAAAGTTTTAATTTCCCCTCGTTAATAATTTGGAAAAGTTTTAATTACCCCTCGTTAATAATTTGGAAATGTTTTAATTATACCTCGTTAATAAATTGGAAGAATTTTAATTCCACCTTGTTAATAATTTGGAAAAGTTTTAAGAAACCTTCGCTAATAATTTGGAAAATTTTTAATTATACCTCGTTAATAATTTGAAAAAGTTCTAATTTCCCCTCGTTAATAATTTGGAAGAATCTTAATTTCCCCTCGTTAATAATTTTGAAATGTTTTAATTTCCCCTCGTTAATAATTTGGAAAAGTTTTAATTTCCCCTCGTTAATAATTTGGAAATGTTTTAATTATACCTCGTTAATAATTTGAAAAAGTTTTAATTACACCTCGTTAATAATTTGGAAGAATTTTAATTCCACCTTGTTAATAATTTGGAAAAGTTTTAATAAACCGTCGCTAATAATTTGGAAAAGTTTTAATTTCCCCTCGTTAATAATTTGGAAAAGTTTTAATTTCCCCTCGTTAATAATTTGGAAAAGTTTTAATTTCCCCTCGTTAATAATTTGGAAAAGTTTTAATTTCCCCTCGTTAATAATTTGGAAAAGTTTTAATTATACCTCGTTAATAATTTGGAAAATTTTAATTACACCTCTCTAATAATTTGGAAAAGTTTTAATTTCCCCTCGTTAATAATTTGGAAAAGTTTTAATTTCCCCTCGTAAAATAATTTGGAAAAGTTTTAATTTCCCCTCGTTAATAATTTGGAAAAGTTTTAATTTCCCCTCGTTAATAATTTGGAAAAGTTTTAATTTCCCCTCGGTAATAATTTGGAAAAGTTTTAATTTCCCATCGTTAATAATTTGGAAAAGTTTTAATTTCTCCTCGTTAATAATTTGGAAAAGTTTTAATTTCCCCTCGTTAATAATTTGGAAAAGTTTTAATTTCCCCTCGGTAATAATTTGGAAAAGTTTTAATTTCCCCTCGTTAATAATTTGAAAAATTTTAATTACACCTCTCTAATAATTTGGAAAAGTTTTAATTTCCCCTCGTTAATAATTTGGAAAAGTTTTAATTTCCCCTCGTTAATAATTTGGAAAAGTTTTAATTTCCCCTCGTTAATAATTTGGAAAAGTTTTAATTTCCCCTCGTTAATAATTTGGAAAAGTTTTAATTTCCCCTCGTTAATAATTTGGAAAAAGTTTTAATTTCCCCTCGTTAATAATTTGGAAAATTTTAATTACACCTCTCTAATAATTTGGAAAAGTTTTAATTACACCTCACTAATAATTTGGAAAAGTGTTAATTACCCCTCGTTAATAATTTTGAAAAAGTTTAATTACACCTCAGTAATAATTCGGAAAAGTTTTAATTACACCCAGTTAATAATTCGGAAAAGTTTTAATCACATAACGCCAATAATTTGGAAAAGTTTTAATTTCCCCTCGTTAATAATTTGGAAATGCTTTAATTCAAGTGAATCAGGTAAATAACCGTATTTTTTTTCTAATGAAGCTAAACGATTTTTATATAGTATACATATAAAACTTTTGCAATCATTTTTTTTTTAAAAATTGAAAATTTCCAACTTGCAGTTTTTCGACATTATCTCGTTAAAAATTTCATTAGAAGTGTATATGCATAAGTATTTACAAAAACTTGCATAGGAACAAGATGTGAGACAAAGTAAATTTTTCAAGGAACTCTAACAGGCTTGAATTCAGAGATTTCCCTCTCCAGACCAAATGCCATCTGAAGTTAAAAAAGCCTACCTTTATATATATATATATATATAAGAACGAATATCTGAGTGATCTAAATAATGCATTTCTGTTTCTCAAGAGACTTACCGGATAGAAAAGATCTTGATATACTGCAAGGCATCCCAGGGTGCCCTCCTATTTTATCCACAGTTGTGTAAGAGATAGATGCATACCTTTCACAAACGCCTTAGAGCCCAAGTTAAACGCAAACAGCTTCATCCACACCTATGAATTGAATGAGATCGTTAGATAAATAGATAGAACGAGCCAAACTTACTTATTAGATGCATACATCAAAACACATACACACACACACACACACACACACACACACATATATATATATAGTCATCCACAGACAGATCTGTTCCGTTCTATCAGAACTCATCAGTGTGGCTAGACAGTATCTTCCCGTAGCTGGGATCGAAACCCGGTTGACTCAAACGTCAAACCAAAGCTTCTAACCATTCAGCCACGAGGAGATATTTGCTGCGAAGTAAATTTTGAACGGTCATGAATCACAATTACTTTTGTTTACATACATCCGTTCAATGGCTGCCGAGACCTCAATTCAACTACGAAGAGGCTTGCAATAGACGCTAATGGCAACACGATTACTTCTTCGCCAGAGAACTCAACCCCACGGGGGGTAGGGGAGTATATATATCTCTATAGTCATCCACAGACAGATCTGTTTCGTTCTATCAGAACTCATCAGTGTGGCTAGACAGTATCTTCCCGTAGCTGGGATCGAAACCCGGTTGACTCAAACGTCACACACACACACATATATATATATATATATATAAAACCCAGTTGCCGTGATGGTTGATTGTGTTAATTATTTTATAATTTGGTTTGGTCGGGTCACGAGTTTTTTAGTTAGCTTTTAAGTTAGTTAAAATCACTGAGCGGAAATGTAAGTCGAATTGGAAAGTTCAAGCGAGTACACTCCGACCAGGAGGATGAGAACTGTCATTCTACACAAGAAAACTAAATGTAAAAAAAATAGTTTCATGTCTTGTCACAAGTTTGATTGAGTAAATGTAATTTACAAAGCGCTTTGCTTTGATGTGGCACAAGGCCGAATGAACGGGGCGCCCAATGAGACTCGAACTCACTCGTGTAGGTCTGCTAGTCTAGCTTGCTAACCGTTACACCACCAGAGGTGCCCTAGTTTGATTGAGTAAATGAAAAAAAAAAACGGCAAACATTTGGAGACACGTGTGAGATGACGCAAGAACTTAGTGAGATGACATCACACTACCGATACCCTGAATTCATATATATGAATTTTCAAATTTTAAAAGTGTTGTTAGTTTTCATTTAGAAGTTGGCGTTCAGAGAGTTTAGTTCGGGTCATGAGGGTATCTCTTTGTGTCTCCAAACATAGACCCTTTCAGATTCTGGTAAGTTTCGCTCTGACCAAACAAACAACAACACGTAATATATATAAAAATATATATTTATTTTCTCGACGGACAGTTGTGTGAAGTAGGAGCAATCAGGAGAGGTATTCGAATTGCTCTTCTATGAGGCCTGAACACCTCGGTGTAAGTTAGACGATGGCCGAGAAAATGCACACGGGGTAACGACGGGACAAGCTTGCGAGAACAGCGGAATTTCACTGTCTTCCGTTCAAAATCGTCGACCATATATTACCATCAAACTCCCACGCGGAGATATGGACACACCTCTTCGCCCACGCAATCTCCTCCCATAACTCGCCAACGGAACATGCAACTTCAGCCCTCTTTGGGGTGACATGCTTGATGATCTTCGAGCGGAAATAACTGTCATGCAGTTCACAAGCCACCCTCTTCAGGTGCATCACTTTGTGACTGCACCGTGGGATTTTAATCTTGTCCCATATTGTCAGCCAAGCTGTAGTTTACAATTCTCTCTCTCCCCTCTTTCTCCCCTTCCTCTCTCTCTCGTGCTACTATATGCTTTCTGAACACCTAACATTATATCTGAATAACAAAGCGATACTTTTCTATAAAAATATTTTAAATATTAATGTTACACCAATACGTTCCAATAAATGATTGTAAATAGTTGGCAGAGAGTTTTTCTTGTCTTTGAGTTGCCAACACCCACGCAACTTTATTCTAATGTATCACCTCGACCGTTGGATGAGGTTCCGGATGAATTGTGTTATTCCCTATCGGTGGATCTTTCAAACAGAGCGTGGGCACAGAGAGGACTGATAAACAAACTATCTGGAAACTCATTTGGCATCGTTACCAGGATAACACCAATCATTATTATTACATTTGGTACCACAAATGTGGTCATGGACAATGTTGTTATCGGTATCAGTAATGGGAGACGGCAAAATAGTTACAGTAGTGCCGTGTCAAGCTATTGTCATATTTGGTAACCAGACCAAAGCGATAGAATCAAATTTGGTATCGGTGACCATGCCTAGAACATAGTATCGTATTTGGTGCCTAGCCAATCAATAGTGCTATAATTGATGCCCGAGCAAACCATAGTGTTATAATTGGTTCAAGGCAAACATATGCATATTGTTTGGGACCTGTAACCCATGAACCAAACCATAGTATTACATTTGGTGCCGTGCCTAAGATAAGTGTCCAGACGGTGCAAACCATAGTATCAGACACACACACACACACACACACATATATATATATATATATATATATATATATATATATATATATATATATATATATATACGAGGTGCATACGATAAGTTTCCAGACTTTTTTTGCATGGGCATTTAGAATTGTCGTAGACTCTTGAAAATTAAATATGTTATTGCTATACATCTTATGAGATGGCCGACTAAGTTTTATGATTTCATGTTTAAATAAAAAGCTACAACAGCAATTGGAATACACCCTACTAAAGCCTGATTGTCACAGTTGGTGAATTTCAAAAATGCAATCTGAGACTTTAGAAGAACGATATGCAATAAAATTCTGTTTTAAACTTGGAAGAAATGCCACAGAAACGTATGGAATACTTCAGACTGTTTTGGAGCATCTTGCATGAATCGAGCATCAGTTTTTGAGTGGCAAAAGAGATTCAAGGATGGCAGGGAGTCTGTGAGAGATGATGAGAGGTGTGGGAGGAGTAAGGAAGTCAATACACCATGGTTGATTGGTCAAAGGGTTAGGGTTAGGGTTAATATATTAAGGTTTTAAGGGAGTTCAGGAAGAGGCCAACACTCTTCAAATCGGGCCAGTGGCATTTCCAGCAGGACAATGCACCAGTCCAGAACTCCACCCTTGTCACAGGCTATTTGATCAAGATGGGCATCAAGACAGTTCGTCAGCATCCCTATAGTCAAGACCTTGCTCCCTGTGACTTTTGCTTATTCCCTTAGCTCAGAGGCTGTCGTTATGATACAATTGAGGAGATAAAAGAGGCTATGACGAAGGTCATTGACACGCCCACACAAGAGGACTTCCATGGGGCCTTTCAGAAGTTGTTGGAACGGTAAAACAAGTGCATTGCAGCTGGAGGAGATTACTTCGAAGAGGACTAGAGTTTCATGAGTGTACTATCAATAAAAGAACCCATACGAAAAAGTCTGTTAACTTATCGTATGCCCCTAGTATGTATATATATATATATATATATATATGTGTGTGTGTGTGTGTATAAGTTAGTAATATCCAGTCAGGGTCCGGTAGATTTAACTTGTGTATTGATGGAAAAATTACTATAATCAATTTCAGAGATCGCTGACAACTGTTAAACGAACGAAATGAACTTGAGTTTAAGTGTAGACATAAAGGAAAATTCAATTCCTGACTGAGGGCCACTGATCCACCTATTCTAGGCAATAGCAGGGACAGCGATGAGAACTTTATTGAAATATAATATAAATTAATTCAGTAGTTGATATCATGAAGACTGGGAGATTTATACATAGATGATGATTCTGTGAATAAAAAAAAAAGGCTTTTGTCTCTGGGTTAGTTAATTCCACTTGACCATTTTTAGGGTTTATTAAAGGCACCTGGTAGTTGCCGAAAAAGTTATTGTACTTTTTTTTTTTTCATTTATCTTGATACTAATTTAATTTAAGGGAATATCTAAAATCACACCAGCTAAGATAATTAACATATGTATTAGGAGTAAATGAAGAATATATATAGGGATAGTCATTTCATTTACGAGTTTAGGATATTTAGAAAATTCCATCTGCTATGGCATTCCTGGCATGTTCTCAAATTGGGATGGGTTGACCTACTGGAATACCCTAATATTGTTTCTTAATATTTCTAAAACCCATTATATTGATTCCCTCTGCCCTCACATGAGAATTTAAATTTTTTTTTCTTTTAACATATGAAATGTAATTCTACATTTGCTATTCTGCAACTTCAAGTCTAACATGTAAAAAGTCATCTGACGAGAGGCCTAGTTTAATAATATTCTCCGGTGAAACAAATTTATAATGACAACATAACCAGGTATAAGTTTCCTTCTAATTGCACTATATATATATATATATATATATATATATATATATATATATATATATATATATTTCACATAGCACTAATACCTTTGGGAAAGGTATGAATCCAATTATTCTCCCTCCAGCTATGGGTAAATAGTTGGTCAGACTAGGTTCTTCAGTCTAGGTGAGGCAAGTTGTCTAGGAGAAGGAAAACTTTCAATTCAAACCTGTTAAACTTTGCTTAAAAATTGATCTTGTGTCATATCCTGTCCGAGCGGGAGTGGGGGGGGGTTGGTAAATATGTATATATGGAAAATCAGTTGGTTTCCATACTGAAAAGATATAATTTTTTGTAAACGAAGAAGCAATTGTTTTTGTGCCGGTGTTTTTGCATTTATTGAACAATCGGCAATTGTTTTGATGTTTCAGATAACAAGATAACAGAATTTGAAGGATCTAAACCCAACATAATTTAAGAAATCATTTCCTTTCTAGATTTTTAAAAAATAAATTTTTAATTAATTCGAATCAAAGATAAATCGTCAACTATTTTAAACTCTATTTTTAACCTACCTCATCCTTATCGATAATCGATAAAATTGATACATCTCTACTTGATTGATAGAGTTATTCTATAAATCTACTCGAAACTTTCGACTTTATTTCTTTTGAGTAAAAATATAACAATCTATTTCTTCTAGACCACATTTAATTTCAGCACCGCTTAATTACTTTAACTGAATGAAAATATTTTGTATATATAGACATGCTAATACGAGCAATGCAGTATCTATCTGCTCTGCTGATGAATTGTTTTATCTACACCTGCAAACATATTGTAATTTACAAAGCATTTCTCTAAGATGTGGTTCAAGGCCGTATTAATGGAGCACTGAATGTGACTCGAACTTATTCGTGTAGGTTCACTAGTCTAGTTAACTAAACATGAGACCATCCGAGCCGTTCCATCCTCTTCCATATTTGGGCATAAATATACTTTCTCTTTTACATAATAACATACAAAAGTATATTTTGAACACTCAAAATATATCAACTCGAATTAGCCAATGCACACTGCTACATTAAATGTATGAACTTTTCTTTCTTGTAACGAAATATATTTGATGAATATTAGGGCCCTAACTAATCTTTTACTTTTCTTACTAGAACAGACTTTATAACATTTGTTTTAACGAACGGTTAACTCAAGTTGAAATAATGAATTTTATTGAATTAGTAGATTGGTGCTTTATTCAATAGTTAAAACGTTTTTCCGTAACACAAACACACACACACACAGAAACATATATATATATATATATATATATATGTAATTATTAGCTTTACTATATATATATATATATATATATATATATATATATATATATATATATATATGTTATAATTAGCTCTACTTTTGTATTGAGCACTATTCGTAATAGTAGCATTGCAGCATTTTACGGTGGGTGTTTGTTCTTTTGACCAACGGACTGCATATCTCTTCATTTTTTTCAACAAGTGTGACGAAGTTGGCATTTTCTTTATTTTTTCCCCAAAAGAATTTTTTTTTCTTTTTCCCCCAGGCAGTGATTCGGGATATTGTTATCTCTAAATTCTGGCATTTTTTTTTCTTTTTCCTGGTAACCGTGAATGCAGGTAGATAGTAATTTAGTAAATATATATATATGTATATATATATTGATGTATGTAATATAATTAGGTATCTTAATTTTTTATTTTAGTTAATTATTTTATTTTACTGATGAATTGTGTGCTAGTAAAAAGAAAGGGTTTTATTTCCTAAGCGGGTTGACCTTATTTTGCATATGCGTGTGTCAGCCACAGTCAAAATCAATGTTTGCTTTGAAATCAGCTGTACGAGAAATATCAAAGATAAACAATTGGGTGGATTTCAGCTGATATTAGCTAGGACCTGTCACAGGAAAGTTTTAGTGATTAAGTGTCATTAACAGATTAGTTAAGAGAATATTTAGAAGAAAATATGTATAAGATTTCTGAGACACTGGGTTTGTTGAAGCCGGATAAGACGGAGATATCACACGTGACCCTGAATAAGGCACGCATGCAGAACAATAATTTAATCGGCCGGGTCAACAAAGAAGTCCTTGTTTACAATTTCCATCTCCTGTGGCTTTTTCCCTCTGCCTAACTAAATTAGCTGTCGCATTCTTACTCGATTTCTCTAGTTTCTCGGTAACTACTGTAAAAACAGCAGAGGCAATAAATTATCATATCAAGAAACCAATTGAACCGTTTCATGTTGTGTTTAAAAGGGTAATGCATTACATATATATATATATATATATATATATATATATATATATATATATATATATATATATATATATTATTACTGTAATCTTTACGTAAGGTTAATAAGAAATGTTGTAATTCCCTAAATTATTATTAAATCTGGAGATTTACTTTGAAATATATTTGAAATTGAAAACTAAAAAAAAAAAATTAATTTCCGGTAGAAAGTGAGTTTTGAATATACGTCTAGTTACTTTATTGTGATTCCAACCGGTTATAAAAAAGAAAAAACGGAATTGGGGTGGAGAGTTTCCTCCCTATTTACCACCTCTTGTACAACTTCTCACCCTTCCCTCTTGTGTCTATTCTGACTAATTATTTTATCCATTAGATCTGAAGAAGTCCTGTTTTTTTTTGGTGTTATTGATTCATAACAATACCCATAACAGGATGGAAATAAATTTATAATCCTAATGTAACTGGTTTTTCTTGTTCTTAAAGATATATATATATATATATATATATATATATATATATATATATATATATATATATATATATATATAGTGGAGAGATAAGTATTTCTAAATAAATCAGACTATTCAATGTCGAAATGTAACATATTGACTTTCGACCGAGCGAGATGCACCAGTGTAAATAACAGGTGCATCCGGTCGAGATATCGGGGTATCACCTTTTCCCTTTGGACGTGGTTGAATTCGGTGCAGACGCCCACGGGAAGCAGGTGGTCGTTAAACTATTATATTACCAGGTGCCACAGACGGCTTGAGTTAGTTGGAGTTCGAGGCAGACCGAGTTCAGTTCGAGGCAGTTCGAGTTCCAGATGTTGTTGGAGATAAGAGCCGTAGTGAGACCCAGCGCCAGACAAAGGGATTGGGCCCTCAGGACCCCCGGTTGAGCAGCCCAGTAGAATGAGTAATAAGTGCTGCTATAGTCATAGGAACTTGGGGTCAATATATTGCAGTGTGTTCAATCTCTAACTCACCTCTCACATACAACCCTTTCGAGAATAAAGTCTGAGAGGTATATTTTTCTAAAGAAGTGTGTTCGTTCGTCATTATTGTTGATTATGTTTCCGCAGGTATATGTATACGTATAGTTGTATCACGGCTATACAACAGAAAATCAAACATAGAAGTGAATTGACTTTATGTGTAAGTTTGTTCCACTAACCTAGAAAAGACAATACTTACTATAAAAAGTGATTGCATTATATATATATATATATATATATATATATATATATATATATATTATAGAAAAAGTGATTTTACGCCATTTTTCTACTTCATAATGTTCATTTAGTTATCTTGGCCATGACAAACTATAGTTTTATAGAAAACGCTTCCTCGGTAGAATCAATCTCGGCTAAAATGTTAAAGACTCTTTTATATCTAGTGATGTTTTTCTATATTCTCCAAGGAAAAAGTTTTTCTCTTCACTCGTTAGAACATTTGCAGCTGCAAACAGATTTTCTGTCAAGCCAGAAGAAAAAGGCGAAATAACAATGAGCAACGTTTCTTCCTCTTAGTTTCCGCGGAACACATTTTCTTGTGATTCCATTTTTCTAGAGCAAAAGACGTTGGCTTATTGTATAAGGGATAAGCAACTGCAGATATTTCTAAAAGTCCATTGATACTATCTTTTTCACTTTTTACGTGATGAAATGATTGAGTTTAAAGGCATGTCAACCCGTCTTGTTTTATTATTTGCAAAGAGGTTCGGAAGCATGTTATTTGTACATTCATATTTAGGATTATATTTAAGTGCGTTAAAGAGTTTACTTTTTTTGGACGCAGTCATATGATATAATTATACAGAGTGTCTCAATATACATGAGGCCCATTGGTCTGCCCAATAATTTCTGCCCACTCAGCAAATGTATATGTACCGGGTATGATCAATATACAAAGGACCCATGTGACTGCCCTATAATTTCTGCCCACTCATAAATGTATATATACAGGGTGTGATCAATATACAAGGGACCCATGTGACTGCCCTTTTATTTCTGCCCACTCAGTACATGCATATATACCGGATGTGATCAGTATACAAGGGACCCATGTGTCTGCCCTATTATTTCTGCTCACTCAGGAAATGTATATATATACCAGGTGTCTCAATAAACAAGGAACCCATGTGACTGCCCTATTATTTCTGCCCACTCAGTAAATGTATATATACCAGGTGTCTCAAAAACATGCGGCCCATGTGACTGCTAATAACTCTAGTAATAATAATGTTATGTTCAACTGGAAGTTGACAGCAAGATGTCCCGACGATGTGGTTGCGGTGAGCGATTCTGTCGGAAGGAGCCGAAAAAGTCCTTCCGAAAACGTTCCCAAGAACTTGTCGTTTCAAGTGCATCGTTGCAAACAATTTTAAAGAAGAAGGATCTTCTGTATCCGTAAAGAATTCAGATCAAGTATAAGGTCACACCAGCAGACATGGATTTTTCTTTTGTCTTTGTAAGAAATCATTATCATAGTCATTAATGAGCTGCATCTATTTTGAAATATCTTGTCCGTTCAGATGAGTTTCTTTGTTCTTCGTTGATTCTTTTATATTAAAGCCATACTGGGAGAAAAACAGTAGTGGTATTATTTCAACCAAAGCTCTGGTATAAGTAATAATGCTTTGAAAACACAACCAAGTCGAATACACTGACTGCATCTCTGCAGAGTGTCTTATTAACACTACACGGCATCTGATGGTGAGGTTCGAGTCTAAGGGCTTCTGGGAATGTGCAGTATTCTTTTAATGCCATTACGCCTAGTTTAAATCTGACCCAGTCAGATAGTACCTGTTAGTGGCTCATCTAGTGGTCGAATAGGACTATCTTATTATTTACAAAAGATAATAAATATTAGAAACATTGGCCTAGCGGTTAGAGTGTTCGCCAATGGTTCGCGAGACCTGGGTTCAATCCCAGGTCGAGTCATACCAAAAACTCAAAAAATGGTACTTGATGCCTCCTTGCTTAACACTCAGCATTATAAAGTATGGATCATGGGTAAAGTGGAGCAATCCAGGGAAAGGAGTAGCGCTCTCCCCTATACCTTGGTGTAGTAGCTATCGAAAAGGGAACCTTCCGGTCACCCTCAACTATGGTCGCCCACTTTACTTTACTTTCTACTTATAAATATTAGCTATTTGAAACCATACAACTGAGTAGAAACTATCTATATTTTACAGGAATACCCGATAAATGGGATCATTAGAGTTAGGTAGGAATATTTGAAAGTATTTAATTCTGTGCAAACAAATAATTAATATTATATATCATCATTATCATCATCATCTTATCGTGCCATCAGTAAATATATCATATTTACCAACCCCTCCGCTCGGGCAGGATATGTCACAAGGTCAATTTTTAAGGGGAGTTTTAAGAGGTTTGAATTCAGAGTTTTCCTTCTCCTAGACTAGTTGCCTTACAAAGGCTGAAGAACCTAGTCTGGCCTACTATTTACCCATAGCTGGAGGGAGAATAATTGGATTCATACCTTTCCCAAGGGTATTAGTGCTATGTGAAATGCAATCAGTCTCGTCCAGGTTTGAACTCGTGTCACCGTGTCCATTTCCTGCGACAATAACCGTTACACCACGGGCACCTCCATCAGTGCACATATCCCTGACCTTCTCTACACCCCGTATCCTCACATAGCTGCTATATGTAGGTTTGAGCTAGTTGCCCTGCTTTTACTCGGCCATGTAAAGGGTTCCATAGGGGTACATCACTTATGAGCTCGTCCCTACTTCTCCAGTAGTGTCCTGCATATTTGGTTTAGCTAACTTTGATAGATTTTGTGATGGGTGGTAGTTGGCCGTATAGCTGCTGCTTTGTGGGGGTGTTGCCTCCAGAACTTGTTCAATATTACTATCGGATAGAAATAATGAAATCCTTTAATATATGCAAGCAAGTGATTGATAAATGGAATTATTGATGTTAGATGGGAATACTTGAAACCATTTAAATGTCAGCACAAAAGGCGCTCTAAAAACTCATTAAAAGGAAAGTTTCTTGCATGCTCTTCGCTTAGAGCTTATATATATATAATAGAAATATGGGGAAAGTTGGATAAATCAAACACTTAACTAAGGTTTAATATCCACGATATTTCGTTGAGACACAAACTACTTCGGCATTGTAGCAAGTGTACTGCAAGGAGACACATTAGCACCATACCTCTTTATCATCTGTCTAGACTACGTGCTTAGAACATATATCGATAAATCAAAGTAAATGGTTTCAAGCAAACAAAAGAAAGAAGCAGAAGTTATTTCGCAAAAATAATTACCGATGCCGACTACGCCGATGATATAGCGCTTCTGGCAAATGCACTCGCCCAAGCCGAAACCCTGCTACATAGTCTGGAACGAGCCGCTGCAGGCATGTCAATGCACACAAAACTGAATATAGTGCTCTAATGAAACAGGCGACATCTCCACACGAGGCGGTAGCTTTCTGAAACTAGTTCACAAGTTCACCTACCAATTAAGCAGTGTCCCATCAACCGAGACAGACATCAACACTCGACTAGCAAAGGCATGGACAGCTATTGAATGGCTATCGGTCATATGGAAGTTAGATCTGAACGATAAAATGAAGAGCAGTTTCTTCCAAGCAGCGGTCGTGTCGATACTACTTATGGATGCACAACATGGACGACACCAAAACGTATGGAGAAAAAGCTTGACGGCAACTACATAAGAATGCTGCGAGCAATATTGAACTAGCCCTGGAGACAGCACCCCACAAGGAAACAGCTGTACGGCCACTTATCACCCATCAGGAAAAATATCAAAATTAGACGAACCAAACGAGCGGGACACTGCTGGAGAAGTAGGGACGAACTCATAAGTGACGTACACTGTGGACCCTTTCACGTGGACGAGCAAAGGCTGAACTAACAGCTCGAACCCACATACAGCAGCTCTGTGCTGATTCGGGATGTGGCCCTGAAGACCGACCGGAAGCAATGGACGATAGGTAGGAATGGCGAGAGAGGGCTAGGGATATCCGTGCTGATAGACATGACGATGATGATGTTGATGATTCCGAGAACATTTTCATGCTAGACCATTTTCTGAGTTTTTCTATATTTCAAGCAATTAAGTTTAGCGTAAGTACAGTTTCAATGTAAAAAACAGTTCTATTTCAGTTTACGGCATATTAACCTTGAAGGAAATTTAATGGCAAATCTTGATTTGATACATACATACATACATACATACATATATTCATCGGTTAGAGTGTTCGCCAATGGCCCGGGAGACCTGGGTTCAATCCCAGGTCGAGTCATGCCAAAGACTCAAAAAATGATACTTGATACCTCCTTGCTTAACACTCAGCATTATAAGGTACGTATCGAGGTTAAAGTGAAGCAATTCAGGGAAAGGAGTAGCACCCTCCCCTGCACCTTGGTGTAGTAACTATCGAAAAGGGAGCCTTCGGGTCACCCTCGACTATGGTCGCCAACTTTTACTTATATATATATGATCTTTATATATATGTATATATATATGTGTGTGTTTTATATTTCTAATGTATATTTTAACAACGCACACACACACACACACACACACACATATATATATAGATATATATATATATATGTTGAAATGATAGATTTTGGTGAATCTGATAGTATGAAAGAAATATGTGGACGGTTGGATAAATCAAATAGGTCTAATAGTATCCGCGATATTTCGTTCTTTATTCCAAGAACTTTTTCAAGTGGGACCATTTTCTGAGTTTTTCTATATTTAAGCAAATGAGGAACATGATAAAATGACGAGGGGGATAGATGTGTAGCAGGAAGAAAGGGAGGGTTTAGAGTCAAAATAATCTGGTTTCTTGAGAGATTTTTGATCGTATGAAAGTGGAAATAATTTTAGTGTACTGACGGGGAAAGAAATATGGAAAGAGGTATAAGAGAAAGGGTTTAAATATATCCTGTTTTATCAAGGACATTGACTATAATTTTTTTTTTTCATCATACAACGTGTGAAGGCACGTGCCTCATCAGCCGCCAACCAGGGTGATAACACAGTTTCGGTAGCTCAAGGCGGTACTGCCACTCCTGGCGCTACCGAGCAGCTTTTGCCACCGGATAGGGTATTTAAAAGAAAAATACCCATTGACTATAATGTGATGTTTACGTGGAAAGGGGGCGAAAAAGAGGAAAAGAGAAAGTAAAAAAGAACCCTCAAAATTATGGTGGTACAAAGTGAAAAAAATGTCTTCTTTTTTTAATTTTTTATTCGTTTTCTATTTTGATATTGGTTTCGTGTTGTATGATGTCCGCCAGGTATGTTGAAATCTGAGAGAAACCTGGGCGTTTGCAAACCAACAAACAAAAACCATTACATACATTTTCGTTCCCTCCACAATAATAAAAGCAAAACAGGCCTAATAATTGGCTTTTTTCTAAGAGCAATTAAAATATGTAGCCCTCAATAGCGAGATGAAAAATTTATGTAAGGCGAACATTCCCTTAAAAGCATAAAACACCCAAAGTTTTTCATATGAAACGCTAGAAAAAAAGTTCTCAAGATACTCTCATCAAATAAACGAAAGAAAAACAACCCCACTATTCCCATCACCAATAGACCTATCTCTCTATCCAATAACACACGTAACATAGCACTCTAATAGAAACTAACCAAGTTAGGAATACCGATCAGGCAAACCACATCACGAACAAATAAAAACCTCAGAAAAATCACAAAACGAACCAAAAACGAAACCACTTCTCACGTAGGCATAGACTCCATCCCATGCAAAGATTGCAACAAACATTACATCAGCGGAACCCAAGTAATCTAGAAAAAAGCATCTCCGAACCCAAACTTTCAATATTAGAATTTGAATAGACCTTCAATTTTTCTCAAAGCACTCTAATCAAACCCATTGCAAAAAATTCCGGCAACTACTAGAATTTGCTGTCATTTCAAAAACAAACCATATAAGACAACACCCAGGTTTCTCTCAGATTTTAACATACCGGACGGACATCTTAATACACGAAAACAATATCAAAATAGAAAACATTAAAAAAAAGACAAAAAAAAGAAGACATTTTTTTCACTCTGTAATACCACTCTTTTGAGAATTTATTCCTAATCAATTTCTCCCTCCCCAATTCTTGCTCCCTATCAACCAAGACATTACATTATAGTCAAAGTCTTTGATGAGACAGGATATGCCTAAACCCTTGTCCTCCACTTCTTTCCCCGTCAGTCCACTAAAATTATTTCTACTTTTCTACGATCAAAAATCTCTAATGAAACCTGAATCATGACTCTAAGCCCTCCCATTCTTCCTGCTAAACATCTATCCCCCCACCGTCATTTTATCATGTTCCTCATTTGCTTGAATATAGAAAAACTCAGAAAACTCTTGGAATAAAGAACGAAATATCGTGGATACTATTAGACCTATTTGATTTATCCAACTTTCCATATATTTCTTTCATACTATCAAATTCACCAAAATCTCTCATTTCAACAAGTATCATCATTATCATCATGTCGTGCCGTCAGCACGGATATCCCTGACCCTCTCTCACCACTTCTCCTTATCATTCATCGTCCCCGGCAGGTCTTCAGGGTTACATCCTGTGTCCTCACATAGTTGCTGTATGTAAGTTCGAGCTGGTCGTCCTGCTTTTGCACGGCCATATGTGGGGGTCCATAGGAGTACATCACTTATGAGCTCGTTCTTGCTTCTCCAGCAGTGTCCCGCGTGTCTGGTTCGTCTAACTTGTATAGTTTTCGTGATGGGGGGCAAGTGTCTGTATAGTTGGTGTCTCGTGGGGTGTTGTCGCCAGGACTTGTTCAATACTGCTCTTAACATTCTTGTGTAATTTCCGTTTAGTTTCTTCTCCAGCCGTTTAGTTAGCCTCTGTGTGTGTGTGTGTGTGTGTGTGTGTGTGTGTGTGTGTGTGTGTGTGTGTGTGTGCATTGTTAGAATATATATTAGAAATATAAAACACAGACACACAGATAGATAGATAGATATATCATATATATATATATGTGTGTGTGTACGTGTGTGTGTGTGTGTATCAGAACAAGATTTGCCATTAAATTTCCTACAAGGTTCAATAAGCAGTAAACTGAAATAGAACTGTTTTTGACATTGAAACTGTACTTACGCTAAACTGAATTGCTTGAAATGGAAATGTTTTGACATTTAACTGAGTGTAAACAAAATCTATACTTATACTAAACTGAATTGTTTGCATTAGAACTATTTGAATGAACTTAATAGCTTGACAATTAAAATGTGTACTCAGGTTAAAGTGAATTGTTTGAAATAGAACTGATTATTCGTATAAAAATGGATCTGCCATTAAATAAACTACAAAGATTGACATGCCATAAAACCCAAATAACCAAGCAACCAACCCACCTGTGTGCAAAAATATCAGCTCAGGCTTGTCAAAAATGTTATAAAAAATGTTTACAAGTCATATTTGATATTTATGTATCGAGGATTTGGCATTAAATAACTGACAGTGGTTGATATGCCATAAAACCAAACCAACCAAACCATCCAAAATTTGTCCGAATGGCTGTGCACAACTCTTACGTTAGTTAGACATATTTCATTTTAAAGTAACTGTAACACAATCTCTTCGTTAATGTCTCGTCTTTTATTTGTAAAAGAAAGTGTGAAATTAACCGAAGTATAAATTTCTGTGATTTTGACACATAGTGAACATTGTAGGATACAAAGTAACGATAACATACGCGAAAAATTTAAGAGATGATCACAATTACTTAATAGCTACCGAGACACAGCAGGTGATTCAATAAAATCGCAGATATTTAAGTTAAGATCTCCGAGCTAAAAATTTAAATGTAAGTTTTAAAAAAAAAATTAAAAAATTAAAAATGAAAGTAAAAAAGCTATATCTCAAAGTTTTAAACTTAAATGTTCTAAGTATTTAAAAATACTGAGTGCATACTCCGACATCTATATATAACCAAGCGATTATTATGACTCTAAGGAGTCATAATTATTAAAATTGAAAACCAGTTCCTCGTTACCGTAAAGTGAGTTCGCTCCTCGATCTGATTAGGTTCCTTTGTTTAATGCTTATCAAATTTCGTGGGTTATTTAATGCGAATATCACCAATTTCAGCACTGTATTAACCTCGTGGATTGCCCAGTCGGCTGGGGCTGTAGAATACACCGACTGCTTCTCTGCAGAGGTGTAAGACCCCCACCAAAGAGTCTCCTGATAATATAACACTAATCTGATGATGAGGTTTCAGCAATACTGGAGCTCTGGGGAATGCGGAGTACTCCTTCATTGCCATTACTCCCAGGTCCACTCTGGCCCGGAGTGCTAGCACCTGATAGGGCCCTATCTATGGGTTAAGTAGAACTAACAGTATACTTATGCTAAAAGGAATTCTTTGAGTAAACTGAATAGCTTGAAATAGAAATATTTTTTGACAATTAAACCGTACTTACATTTAAACTGCGTGTTTATGCTTAACTGAATTATTTAAAATAGAACTATTTTTCGACATTAAAACTATATTTACACTTAACTGAATTGTTTTAAATAGAACAGATAATTTACATAAAAATGGATTAGGCATTAAATAACCTACGAAGGTTGATATGCCATAAGACCCAACAAACCAAACCAACTCGTGGAAAAATCAAAATGTGTCTTGTAATCAGAGGGGTATGTAATGAATAGCCGGTTTAGACTGCTATTTGGTACGAGGGTTTTTGGAGAGTTACTTTTTATCTGTCTTTCGAGCATATAGTGGTTGAATTCTCTTCACTGCTTTGGTTTCCCAAAATCAGGCAGGTGCTTGATTTCTTTTCGGATGCAAGGTAATTTTTCTTATTACGTTAAGACTAACCGACACCAACAAAATAAGTTTTAGCTTCATGTAAGAGGGAGAAGGGGATATAGACTGACAATTATATATTTCTCATGGCTCGCTTTTGATATGAACAAGACTCTTCGATTTGGGCGATCAAAACTTTCTAAGTGTTCGGATTGACGATCGAATATTCTCTTTTCCGCTTAAGCACAATCTTTCGGTCGTCTACCCTCTTTGACGGTCGAATCTACGGTGACTATTGAATACTTTCTGACGTCTCTTCTGAGAGGTATCCCCTTACTTCTTGAAAAAAAATTCGTGTAAATTTCCCGACTTTCTTGCATATACTTCAACGGAGGGTTCTGACACGCTTATGGGGATTTCTTTTTGATTACACCCCTGTGTGTGGGCTAATCGGTAAGAGTTTATCCTATTTACCAACCCCTCCACTCGGGCAGGATATGACACAAGGTCAATTTTTAAGCGGAGTTTAACAGGTTTTGAATTCAGAGTTTTTCTTTTAGACTAGTTGCCTCACCAAGGCTGAAGAACCCAGTCTGTCCTACTATTTACCCATAGCTTAAAAAATTACCTTGCGTCATATCCTACCCGAGTGGAGGGGCTGGTAAATAAGTATAAGATTATTTTATACCTGAGACAGTTGCCCAGTCAGCTGGGGCTGTAGAATACACTGACTGCACCTCTGCAGAATGGTAAGACCCCCCACTAACGCGTGTCCTTGATATGACACTAAACAATCTGATGGTGAGGTTCATGCAGTGCTGGAGCTTTGGGGAATGCGGAGTACCCTTTTATTGCCATTGCTCCCAGGTGCACTCTGGCCCGGAGAGCTAGAGCCTGATAGGGCCCTATCTATGGGTTTAATAGAACTAACAGCATACTTATGCTAAGATGAATTCTTTGGGTAAACTGAATAGCTTGAAAAAGAAATATTTTTTGACAATTAAACCGTTCTTACATTTAAACTGCGTGCTTATGCTAAACTGAATTATTTGAAATAGAACTGTTTTTCGACATTAAAACTGTATTTACACTTAACTGAACTGTTACATATAACTGCTTGAAGAGTTTGAAATGGAAATATATTTAACAATTAAACTGTGTACTAATGCTAAACTGAATTGTTTTAAATAGAACACATTATTTACATAGAAATGGATTCGGCATTAAATAACCTACAAGAGTTGATATGCCATAAAACTCAACAAACTAGACAAAATCCAGAGACAGTTTCACTGTAAATTCATCTGAAGAGCAAAAGTTATGGAAGTCGGAGACATTAACAGGAGTTTTCAGGGGTACTTTGGACGATCTCAAACTCAATAAAAATAAGTATATTGAAGGCTATGTGTTAAAGGAGAATGATGAAAAAATAAAACATTTATTTATTCTTCATTTCTGTCTCAGTAGGGAGAGCGTGGGTCCTGATCATTTTTTAACGTATCTCGTATTATGATAGTCTAGATTTTTATTAAATCATGCATCAACCTGCATGGGTTATTTAATGCCAAAAACATCCAGCAAGAACAGCAAGAACAGCAGGGATAATATTTAAACAGTTGATGAAGGGATAAGGAAATTTATGCAATTCTCAAATATGATTGAATTATAAGTGATACATCACAATACTTGGAACTGTTTAACAGTGTGCAAAAAATGAGCTTAGACACGATTAAAAATCTTATCAACAAAATGTGTATAGAAATCATATAAATCTAATATATATATATATATATATATATATATATATATATATATATATATATATATATATATATATATTTACCAACACCTACGCTCGAACAGGATTTGATACAAGGTAAATTTTTTAGCGGAGTTTAACAGGTTTTAATTCAGAGTTTTCCTTCTCCTAGACGAGTTGCCTCACTAAGGCTGAAGAAAATTGTCTGTCCTACTATTTACCCATAGCTGGAGGGAGAATAATTGGATTCATACCTTTCCTAAGGGTATTAGTGCTATGTAAAATGCAATCAGGCTCGACCAGGATTTGAACTCGTGTCGCCGTGTTCATTTCCTAAGACGATAACCATCACACGACGGGCACATCCTCTCTCTCTCTCTCTCTCTCTCTCTCTCTATATATATATATATATATATATATATATATATATATATGTATGTATGTGTGTGTGTGTATATATATAAAGAGGATTTGACATTAAATAACATACAATGGTTGATATCCCTTAAAACCAAACCAAACCAAACCAAACCAAATCATATATATTTAATATATATGTATAAAGAGGGTTTGGCATTAAATAACCTACAATTGTACATATTCCATAAAACCCAAACAAACCAAACTAAATCCTATATATCTAAAATGCATATATAAAGAGGGTTTAGTATTAAATAACCGTCAATGGTTGATATGTCATTAAACCCAACCCAACAAAATCATACATACTAAATATATATGTATAAAGAGGATTTGGTATTAAATAACTTACGATTGTTGATATGCCATAAAACCCAAGCAAACCAATTTATATATATCTAATATATATGTATAAAGAGTATTTGGCTTTAAATAACCTACAATGATTGATATGCCATAAAACCCAACCAAACAAAATCATATATATTTAATATATATGTATAAAGAGTATTTGGCATTAAATAACCTACAATTGCAGATATTCCATAAAACCCAAACAAACCAAACTAAATCTTCTATATTTAATATATATGTATAAAGAGGGTTTGGTATTAAATAACCGTCAATGGTTGATATGTCATTAAACCCAACCAAACAAAATCATAGATGTTTATTACATATGTATAAAGAGAATTTGACATTAAATGACCTACAATGGTTGATATGCCATAGAACCAACCAAACAAAATCCTTTATATTTAATAAATATGTATAAACAGGATTTGGAATTAAGTAACCTACAATGGTTGATATGCCCTAAAACCCAACCAAACGAAATCATGAACATTTATTATATATGTATAAAGAGAATTTGACATTAAATAACCTACAATGGTTGATATGCCATAAAACCCAGCCAAACCAAAGAATTTGCATCGAAATGTATCATTACAATTATTTCTATAAAATACTTTTAAATAGCTAACTGTTTCATGGTTTCAAGTTTTCATATCTAAAACTAATAGTTCGTTCTTAAATTATACGTTCTCAGTAATTTTTCTTTTTGATAATAATCAGTTTCAAATAATTAATAATATTTCTTAGTTAAAAATTATAGCTGCTAGTTTCTATTCTTATTTCAAGTAATTTAAAGATTCTTGCTATCAAGTACTTCTATTCAATGCTAATTATTTTAAAATAATTTTTACCCATAAATGGGTGTGGTTTCTTTGTTTCATGGCATATCAATTTTGTAGTTTTTTAATGCCAAAGCCATTCTCCAAAACGTATTTAACTCATAGCTGGTAGGATAAGGGGGTTCATACCTTTCCCAAGGATATTTGCTCGAAAGTGAACGTAATTGCGCGACTGGAGTGCGAACTCGCACACTACGATTCCGCACGCCATCACTTTAACCATTACACCACAAGGACCTCCCCAACCATTTATGGGACTCAACGGGACAAAGTGCATTTTTGAGTAACTCCCACCCAAATCTGAAGCCACATTTTCGAATGCAATTTAGTGTCTTATGCCGGGCAACTTATTTTTACTACCATGCAAAAGATACGGACAATATATTCTAAGCGCCATCGATAGATGATTGATATCTTTAATTTCTCTTTTATGCCTTGGGCCGGGAGACCTGGGTTCAATCCCAGGTCGTGTCATACCAAAGACTTTTAAAATTGTACTTGATACCTTCTTGCTTAACAGTCAGCAATATAAGTTATATATCAAGGGTAAATTGGAGCAATCTAGGGGAAGGAATAGCACCCTCCCCTACACCTCAGTGTAGTAGCTATTGAAAAATGGAGTGTTCGGGTCACCCTCGACTAAGGTCGCCAACTTTATTTACTTTTACATATGCATTGGCAAGATCAAGTCAGACCACATGTAGTTCTGTTTTATCTGTTTTGACTGTTAGTATTGAGTTCCATATCATTTGTGAGTGTTCCAGACATCCGAGGAAGCCAGGCATCCCAGCCTTCCTGACAGATGTATGTATATAATGATTGTTCATCAGAAAGATTGTCATACGGCGAGCAAGAACTCCAAAAATATTTTCCCCTCTACATTTAGTAGGGATATTGGGCAAAAATCTGTGATACCTTTCGACTGCATTTCCTTTGGTATCCAAATATCATCAGCCAGACATCATTCCAATGGTACAACACCCTTCTTCCAAACCTGCTGAAGGAGGACAGTGAGTTTTCTGAGCTCGAGTGGGCAGTTTTTTGTATAACTTATACGATATCACATTCATACCAAGGGCCTTATAGACAAAATCTTGGACTTCCTTCAGTTTAATCCAGCTATCATTAAACATTACCGTTGGATCTTGGGGTTTTGGTAAATCTCTTAGAGGAGGTATTGGAATACCGTTTAAATAATCTGAGTATATCATCCTCAAGTGATTCTCAAGTTCCTCCTTCTGTACATCAAGCTTACCTCTCTTTGATTCCACGAAAAGTTTTTTTTTTGAAAAAGCATAAGGATTTGAGAAAAAGGAGATTGCAAAAAAAGCCAACTTCATATTTCAACTTGGGCGCTATACCCATTCTCCCTGTAAATAAACTCAGTTTTTAGAGCAATTCAACATTTATTAAAACGTCCATAGAATCAGAAAAAAAAATTGCTAAAAGCCAAATGGAAGTAAATATATCGTATATTACTTTGTCTTTTTATTGATGACTTTTTGTAAGAGGTTTAAAAAGTGAAGCAATAGATATTCAATATCATGCATATATATATATATATATATATATATATATATGAGACTAAAATCCGAAAGAGATGAAGACAAATGTTAAAATGGCAAGGGCAGCGGCGAAAAAAAAATTTTTTTACAAAGAGGTCAATATAAATCGATCAGACGAAGAACTAGAAGTTTGAGTAAATATGACCAACAAGACTCAATTGGTGAATGTATTCAACATAATATATATATATATATATATATATATATATATATATATATATATATACTTTCACATATGTATTTTTATATCTATCTATCTATCTATCTATCTATCTATCTATCTATAGATGTATGTGTAAGCATATATATATATATATATATATATATATATATAATGTCAAATAGAAAATAAAACTGCTTGAAAAATTCAGTCATATTAAATAATAGCTCACCCGAGGATCAAAATCATGAAACTCTATGGGTTTTTTTTTATCCCGATTTCTATCGTATTAAAAACAAATAACAATGAGACATTACTCTCCTATATACCCACGTATATAGGTATTTGAAGACGTAAGTATAAACACATATGTTTGGTTTGGTCTGGTTTGGTTTATTGCAAATCAACCATTGTAGGTTATTAAAGCCAAATCAATTTTTAAACATATAAACGGTTCTATTTCTGACAATTCAATTTAGTATGAGTATAGTTTTTTGCTTAAATATCAAAACATTTCAAACAGTTCAGTTTAACATAAATACACAGTCTAATTGTGAAAACAATCCTATTTCAAGCAATTCAGTTTAGCATAAGTACAGTTTAGTTCTTTTTGACCCATATGCTGGATTCTACTAGGTGTTACCACTCTGGGTAAGAGTGGATCTGGGAGTAATGGCAATGAATTGATACTCCTCATTCACCAAAGCTTCAGCATCACTGAAACCTCACCATCAGAGTGTTTCGCATCATATCCTGGAGAGTTGTTGTCGGGGGGGATCTTACTCCTTTGCAGAGATGCAGTCAGTATATTCTACAGCCCCAATCGACTGGGCAACACACATATGTATTTATATACATTCACATATATATGCGCACACATACAGAGAACCATGCACACATTTACATAAATAAATGTATATAGATATAGATAAATACAACAACAACAACAACAACAACACACACACACACACACACACGTATATATATATATATATATATAAATGCACGCACGCATGCACGCATGCATATATATATATATATACAGGCGAAAGTCAGCGCTCTTTGTTTAACGTGCTGGATAGGGAAACGGTACAACGCGAGTTCGAACTCCGGTCTCGCTATTACAGGAATCTCACTATCAGATTATTTTGTTTCTTATCCAGGACACGCATTGGCGTGAGGGTTTTACTACTCTGCAGAAATTCAGTCTGTGTATTCTAAAGCCCCTGCCGACTGGGCAAGAGTAATATTGAATGGAATTATTAATTTCATGTTGCAATACTTGAAGCAATTTAACTGCGCAAACAAATGATTAAATATAAATAAAATAATTTGTGCTAGAAAACATACTTGAAAACATTTAACTGTGTGAAAACAAATAAGCAAAGGCTTCTTTAAAATGCTACCAACCAACAAGTTGCTTTCAAACATATAATTAATATAAAATAGAATATGATTAATCTCAAATAGAATTATACATATTTACCAACCCCTCCACTCGGGCAGGATATGACACAAGGTGAATTTCTTAGCGGAGTTTAACAGGTTTGAATTCAGAGTATTCCCACTCCTAGACTAGTGTCTTCACCAAGGCTGAAGAACCCAGTATGCCCTTCTATTTACCCATAGCTGAAGGGATAATTATTGGATTCATACCTTTCCCAAGGGTATTAGTGCTATGTGAAATGCAATCAGTCTCGTCCAGGATTTGAACTCGTGTCGCAGTGTCCATTTCATACGACGATAGCCATTACACCACGGGCACATCTAAAAAAGAAGTGTTTGCTCTACTTGAAAGCCTTTAACTGTTTGTATGTGTGTACAGCATTTAGCATTAAATAACCCACAAGTATTGATATTCCATGATAAACTACCACACCAAACCAAACTAGAACCTTTATCAGATTTATTTGAGACATTTATAAAATCTTAGCGAGTACGACCTCCCCCGATCAGATATTAGTTCGGTTTCTTTGTATAATGTCATATCCATATTTACCAACCCCTCCGCTTGGGCAGGATATGACACAAGGTCAATTTTTTATGTGAATTTTAACACGTTTGAATTCAGAGTTTTCCTTCTCCTATAGTAGTTTCCTCACCAAGGCTTAAGAACCTAGTCTGCCCTACTATTTACCCATAGATGGAGGGAGAATAATTAGATTCATACCTTTCCCAAGGGTATTAGTGCAATGTGAAATGCAATCAGTCTCGTCTAGGATTTGAACTCTTGTCGCCATGTCCATTTCCTACGACAGTAACCATTATCCTACGGGCACTTTGTTTAATGTCATATCAATCTTCGTGGGATATTTAATATCAAATCCACCCAGGTAAATGGAGTGTAGTAGGACGGTTTAACTATTAGCGGGGCGGCAGAGGTTAGGAGGTTCATAGTTTCCCCCAAGAATATCAGTCCGAAAAGAAACGTAATAACTTGATCAGGGTTCGAACTCGCTTAGTAAGATGTCACAGTCCAGCATATTAACCCTTACAAGACGAATACTTTCCCCTAGTAACTACTCTACTATTTACACATTGCTGGATAAGAAGTGGTTTTATGCCTTCTTGATGGGTTTTAAGCAACACTAATAGTCAAAGACTTTAACATTTCTTTAACATTTCGTTGTGTCACATATCTATCAATCTATCTATCTGAAATAAATAGCATAAACTTCAATAATTCAAATTTGGTTTGAAAAAATCATCTAATTTTAAACAATCAACTTAGATGTCAGAACAAAGCCTAAGTGAAAATTTAAAGAAGTATCGATATGTTTTATGGAATTTGTAGAAGTTATTTGATGAATTCTAAAAAGCTGCCGTCTGAAGTGATAAATAATCAAATTTTACGTTAATAAAAAAGTAATAAAATCATAAAAAATTGATCAACACCTCTAATAGAACACAAAACAAACACATAAAAACAGTCTTTGAGTCATTTACATTTTAATATAGCGACTCTTCTGTGCAATTATAGCCAATATTTTATTACCCAATGATTTTGGTATTTGTTTTTTTTACTTCAGCAGGTCCCATTTTAAACATGGTTGTTTTAATTGCTTTCCATAATAGCTCGACAGGAGTTCGAACTCGCTCGCCAAGATATCACTGCCTGGCACGTTAACCCCTACCACACAAGGACTTCCCTTTAGCAAGAAAGTTGATGGGTGATCTAATCTACCTTATTACCATGGAATACACCGGGGAGAATTTAGGTATAAAAAAAACGAGTCAATTCTCTTTCTCAGCAACAAAATAGCGGGTCCAAAAATAATACCTCCAAGTCTAACAAAGTTCAGAATATAAATATTAATGGGTACTATGTTAAGAAATCGATCTCGCCTAATAAAACAGACTTTACAATATTTAGAAGGCTAAATAGAAATTACTTTAGATGTAAAATTTGAGCTTGGTGTAGCTGTAACGAAGGGATACTCCATAATATCCAGAGATCAAGAATTGGAGCTTGGTTACCACTTGTCTTTGATTATTTAAACCCAGAGACTAAAAGCAAATCGCCTCTTTGCTTAGAACTCTTCTTTCTCTATGTATTTTCAGTCTGTTTTTCTGTCTTGTCTGTCTATATATAGAGAGATTTATATCAAGATAGATAGATTGATTGATATATAAGATGAGAGTGATAGATAAGGAAGTGAAAACCATAGATTCACGGAGAGAGATAGAGATAGAGAGAGAGAGAGAGAGAGAGAGAGAGAGAGATTGATTGACTGGTAGATATAAGAATTGACTAAATTAGATCAATGCCAAACAGGCTTACGTAGATAGAAATATAGATAGACTAAAATAGAGAGATAAATAATCAACTGAACATAGATAGATAGATAGATAGATAGATAGATATGAACTGAAGGAGATAGATAGATAGATAGATAGATAGATATGAACAGAATAAGATAGATAGATAGATAGATATGAACAGAATAAGATAGATAGATATGAATGGACATAGATAGATAGATAGATAGATAGATATGAACAGATTAAGATAGATAGATAGATAGATAGATATGAACAGAATAAGATAGATAGATAGATATATAGATATGAACAGAATAAGATAGATGGATAGATAGATAATGAACAGACGGAAATGTAGAGAGATAAATAATAAACTAACAAACACACACGCACTCATATATATAAATATATATATATATATATATATATATATATATATATGTGTGTGTGTGTGTGTGTGTGTGTGTGTGTGTGTGTGTGTGTGTGTGTGCATAGATATTAATAAGGAAGAGACTATCATAGAACGATAATGAACAGGCTAAACATAGGAAACTAGTTTGACTGATAGATTGATAGATAGGAAAATATTGATTCATAGGAATCGTTTTGATATATTTTCGTGAAAAGTGAACTATTTTGGCAATAACTGATTTTAGTAAAATCAATTTTCTAGAAAAACTCAAGAACCTGAAAATGACAAAGAGACGAAAAAATCGGGTTTTATTGACATAATTGAAAAATATTTCATAAAGCCAAGAGGAAGCATTTATCGTTGCGTGATGAAAAATATTTTCTATTTCGCCATAGAGAAATGATAATTTAAAAAAAAAAGAAGAATCTATAGCGTAAAGAAGAAGAAAACACACACACACACACACACACACACACACATTCACACACAGATACATACGCAAATAGACTACGTTCTTCACCGGTAATAAATGGCCTGTGAATAATATTAACTTGTATCAAAAATAATTTCGTTTTAATGCTGACGAAAATACTTTTGATACACACTCTAAGAAAGAATCAATTTCATCTCTACGTTCGGCCGATTTTGAAAAAAATAGCTTCAATTTAAAAAAACTGATATGTTTAGATAGAGGTTAATTCTATATCCTTATAGAAAATGTTGTGGAGTCAATGATGATGTCAAGATATTTATGTTAAAAATCGTCAATTTCTATTTCGTAAATAACTTATAACTAGTTTCATGTATCTGGTATGGATATAAACTGGTTGTGGGCCTGAATGACTACCACTGTCCGTTGACAATCGGTTTTGCCGAATGACTACCCTGGCCGTTGACAATCGGTTTTGCCGAATAGGTGTTGCAAGTTGCTGTCTGCTCTAGGCGGTTAGGTTTGCTATTCCATTGGTCGTTGATGCTCCTGAAAGTAGTCTGGCTATGCAGAAAGTCTCTGCAGCTTTGGACCGTTAGCTGGCTGTGCAACAGGTCGTTTCTACACAGGGCTTTTGAGCTGGCAGTGCCTCTGGTAGCTGTTGTTCCAGGCTGTTAATCTGGCTGTGGAGAAGCTACTTGTTGCAGCTAGTCTATAAAGATGGCTGTTTCTGGTCGTTGTAACTTTGAGCTGTTAAACTGGTTGTGCCTCTGGTCGTTGCAGCTCTGGGCTGTTATTAGAACTGTGTAGCTGCTCATTGCACCTACAGTCTATTGATAACAGCTATATATCTGGTCGTTGCACCTTTAGGCTGTCAGCTAGCTGTGCCTCAAGTCGTCGTAGCAACAGGCTTTTAGGCTGGCTGGCAGCTGGTTACTGGAGCTCCGAGCTGGTAAGCTGACTTTGCCTCGAACCATTGCAATTCCTGGCAGTTAGGCTGGTCCATGTAGCTGCAGGCAGTTGGTCGTTGCTGCTTCAGGATGTTAGGTGGTTGTGCAGGTGATCGTTTCAGCTGCAGGCTGTAAGCTGGCTGTGCAATAAGTCATTGCAACTCCAAGCCGTTAGTTAACAGTGCAAATGGTTGTTGCAGCTTTATGCTGTTAAGCTGGCTTTACCTTTGGTCGTTGCAGCTGCAAGCTGCTGATTGGCTGTGTAGTTGGTCGTTGCAGCTTCAAGCTGTTGGCTGACTGTGCAGTTGGTCGTTGCAGCTCCAAGCTGTTAGCTCGTTGTGCCGCAAGTTGTTGCTTCTCCATGCAGTTAGGTGGCTGTGCAACTGTTCGTTGCAGCTGCTGGTTGTAAGCTGGCTGTGCAGTTAGACATTGCAGCTCCAAGCCGTTAGTTGACAGTGCAGCTGGTCCTGGTAGCTTCAAGTTCTTGCTGCTCCAGGCTGTTAGGTAGCGGTGCAGCTGTTTCGGGGTCAGGCTTTCATGACAGACGAAGTAAATAAATATCTAAAAATAGATCAGTTATTTGTCTTTTAATGTGAACATTTTTTCAAATTTGGACGACGAGAAAGTGTCTATCATTTGGTTCCTGGTAGCTTGAGGCAATTCCAATACAGGGACATTTAGAATTTTAAGAGAGAGTGTGAGAGAGAATGAGCGAACAAGATAGATAGAGAGATAGATAGATAGAGGTGTCTGTGGTGTAATGGTTATCGTCGTTGGAAATGGACACGGCGACATGAGTTCAAATCCTGGACGAGACTGATTGCATTTCACATAGCACTAATACCCTTAGGAAAGGTATGAATCCAATTATTCTCCCTCCAGCTATGGGTAAATAGTAGGACAGACAAGCTTCTTCAGCCTTGGAGAAGAAACTGGTATAGGAGAAGGAAAACTCTGAATTCAAACCTGTTAAACTCCGCTTAAAAACTGACTTTGTGTCATATCCTGCCCGAGCGGATGGGTTGGGTAAAATGGAGAGATAGACAGATAAATAGATTGAGAGAGAGAAAGAGAGAGAGAGAGAGAGAGACTGACAGACAGACAGATTAACCTTTAAATCCATTTCAATAAAGGAGTTTAAATAATTGAGTGATTTATTTTAAGAATATGTTATTTCAATACTCGAGGTTTGAGAATTGCCCTTAACGTACTTTCTTATTCATATTTTTGTGTATTTGTTTTTAAAAGACTTTTGCACTCAGTTGTACATTTTCAAGTATTCCTGTCTACTACAAATAACTATATCGTTCCACGTAATCGTTTTCATTTAATAACTGTGTACCACTAGTGGTCCCAAATAGAAGGTTGTAATGTTACTGCATATAGTAGGACTTGTACCGTTGCACAACTATTATACTGTTGTAGTCTCGCCGTGAGAAAAAGTAACGAACATACAAAAACTCTATCTAGGTTCATGATGTGGAGCCAGGTTGGGACCACGAAAAGACAACTCTGAACACAGTATAAGTTTAAAGATATATTGAAGTAACAAGATACAGAGAAAAGCGGTGGCGTAAGCTAGGCTTACTTGTCAGTCGAATATCGATAGAGTATCCAATATCTCACGAGAGTACTTGGCTCTCAATTAATATACATTTTGGAACAGTCCATGAATGGGTAGGTAACGGTCTCATAACAGTTCACCAGCACAAAAGTTTATTTGCTAACACTTTTTAAGGTTGTCATCGGAGAGAGAGGAACAGAGGATGAAAAGTGAGTCGACCGCGTTCGCTGGACAAAGAGAAACACGTCATGAAAAGAGAAAGGGAGGGCAAAAACAGACCTTGATCTATCTTTTCGGCATTGTGTTGCAGCTCCAACGCACTTGTGTGCAGGTTTCGTCGTCACAGCAGCACGTCTGATGTGATACCATTTTTCGGTGCTCACTCAGAAATAGGGCTCGTAATTTTCGCCTCTCTTCACATCGTCTCTAGCTGGAATTTAACTCTCGTTTTTACTTCGTCACATCTCCCAGCCAACTGTTTTTCAAAACCGATTAATCCCTTATTTTCACCTGGTGTTCGAAGGGGGGAACGTATCTGTTTCCGGTGATTCTACTCCTGCCAGAAGTTTTGGAACCAGTCACCCATAACAGGCTAACCGAAAACTGGCCTGATTCCGTCTGGATTCACTAGGCTGTTCTTAGTCTGTCTGCTTTTGGCAGTTATGCTTTTCTTTTTCTCCTTCCTTCGAAATTAGCCTCCCGTTCTTTTTCAGACTTCGACCCTCCATAAGCCGCTCAGTTATTTTACCATTGCAACTGGATTTGAACAGTTGTTCTATTAATACCGTTGTCGAATTGAGAGAACAATTTCTTGTTGAATTCGCAGGTGTTTTTTTTTTTTCAAATTCTTTTATTCTTTAATATACGATGAAAGAAGAGACTGATGTATTGAAATGGCCCAAAATATTTACCGAATTAAAATGATTGTGAAGATAAACCTTTACTCCTTGTATTAACTATAATCATCAAACGGATTTAAGCATAAAATAATACACCTGTGGTTGATGTGCCTTAAAACCAAATCTATTGCAACTAAAATAATCAAGTATATATTAAGCTAGGTTTCATCACCATTCCGTCATATTCAAGAAGCCCAGTGATAGGTTCATCTTATCCAATCAACTTCCTTGTTTCTAATTAATTTGGCCTGTTGAGGTTATAATTTCATATGTAATATAATTCGAATTAAATCCTTTCAAAGGAAATTCATTTTTATTTAAACTTATTTTTAAAATAAATTTTCATGTCAAATCTTTCTTCTGTGACAGATTCCCTTTCAGTAATCCTTCAGGTCATTTCTACCTTGATGACATTGATCAATATTGAGTGCCTCTCTCTTATGTGGGTGAGTAAAATATGAACCAATCTCACAATCTATAAGATCCTCAGTGTGGCATGCAGGGTATTCCTTTTTTTTTTGCCTTCCTAGAGTTCCAAGACAACGCTTGATCAAGTAAAACGTGACACATTGCATTGGATTAAATGGTGGCAGAAGAAAGGAATGAAAACTGACCTGGCCAATAATCAAACAAATGAATTTAATTTATACGGCTAAATATATCCAAAGACCCTGCTATTAATACATTGCCGGATAAGAAGTGTTTTGATGCCTTTTTGATGGGTTTTAACCACGCACATAGTCCAAGGCCACAGTTTAAAGACCTTTTTCTTTAACATTTCTTTGTATCGCTTATCTATCTGGATATTTATGCAATTTAAATGTCTTTGTGCCGTCTATCTATCTGAAATTATGAAGTAAATGAAATTTCTTTGTGTCGCTTATCTATCTGACGTTGTTAAGCAAATTAAATGTCTTTGTGACGTCTATCTATAGGAAGTTATTTAGCAAATTAAATTTCTTTGTGTCGCCTATCTATAGGAAGTTATTTAGCAAATTAAATTTCTTTGTGTCGTCTATCTATTGGAAGTTATTTAGCAAATTAAATTTCTTTGTGTCGTCTATCTATTGGAAGTTATTTAGCAAATTAAATTTCTTTGTGTCGTCTATCTATTGGAAGTTATTTAGCAAATTAAATTTCTTTGTGTCGTCTATCTATTGGAAGTTATTTAGCAAATTAAATGTCTTTGTGTCGCCTATCTATTGGAAGTTATTTAGCAAATTAAATTTCTTTGTGTCGTCTATCTATTGGAAGTTATTTAGCAAATTAAATTTCTTTGTGTCGTCTATCTATTGGAAGTTATTTAGCAAATTAAATTTCTTTGTGTCGCCTATCTATTGGAAGTTATTTAGCAAATTAAATTTCTTTGTGTCGTCTATCTATTGGAAGTTATTTAGCAAATTAAATGTCTTTGTGTCGCCTATCTATTGGAAGTTATTTAGCAAATTAAATTTCTTTGTGTCGTCTATCTATTGGAAGTTATTTAGCAAATTAAATTTCTTTGTGTCGTCTATCTATTGGAAGTTATTTAGCAAATTAAATTTCTTTGTGTCGCCTATCTATTGGAAGTTATTTAGCAAATTAAATTTCTTTGTGTCGTCTATCTATTGGAAGTTATTTAGCAAATTAAATTTCTTTGTGTCGCCTATCTATTGGAAGTTATTTAGCAAATTAAATTTCTTTGTGTCGTCTATCTATTGGAAGTTATTTAGCAAATTAAATTTCTTTGTGTCGTCTATCTATTGGAAGTTATTTAGCAAATTAAATTTCTTTGTGTCGTCTATCTATTGGAAGTTATTTAGCAAATTAAATTTCTTTGTGTCGTCTATCTATTGGAAGTTATTTAGCAAATTAAATTTCTTTGTGTCGCCTATCTATTGGAAGTTATTTAGCAAATTAAATTTCTTTGTGTCGTCTATCTATTGGAAGTTATTTAGCAAATTAAATGTCTTTGTGACGCCTATCTATTGGAAGTTATTTAGCAAATTAAATTTCTTTGTGTCGTCTATCTATTGGAAGTTATTTAGCAAATTAAATTTCTTTGTGTCGTCTATCTATTGGAAGTTATTTAGCAAATTAAATTTCTTTGTGTCGCCTATCTATTGGAAGTTATTTAGCAAATTAAATTTCTTTGTGTCGTCTATCTATTGGAAGTTATTTAGCAAATTAAATGTCTTTGTGTCGCCTATCTATTGGAAGTTATTTAGCAAATTAAATTTCTTTGTGTCGTCTATCTATTGGAAGTTATTTAGCAAATTAAATTTCTTTGTGTCGTCTATCTATTGGAAGTTATTTAGCAAATTAAATTTCTTTGTGTCGCCTATCTATTGGAAGTTATTTAGCAAATTAAATTTCTTTGTGTCGTCTATCTATTGGAAGTTATTTAGCAAATTAAATTTCTTTGTGTCGCCTATCTATTGGAAGTTATTTAGCAAATTAAATTTCTTTGTGTCGTCTATCTATTGGAAGTTATTTAGCAAATTAAATTTCTTTGTGTCGTCTATCTATTGGAAGTTATTTAGCAAATTAAATTTCTTTGTGTCGTCTATCTATTGGAAGTTATTTAGCAAATTAAATTTCTTTGTGTCGTCTATCTATTGGAAGTTATTTAGCAAATTAAATTTCTTTGTGTCGCCTATCTATTGGAAGTTATTTAGCAAATTAAATTTCTTTGTGTCGTCTATCTATTGGAAGTTATTTAGCAAATTAAATGTCTTTGTGACGCCTATCTATTGGAAGTTATTTAGCAAATTAAATTTCTTTGTGTCGTCTATCTATTGGAAGTTATTTAGCAAATTAAATTTCTTTGTGTCGCCTATCTATTGGAAGTTATTTAGCAAATTAAATTTCTTTGTGTCGTCTATCTATTGGAAGTTATTTAGCAAATTAAATTTCTTTGTGTCGCCTATCTATTGGAAGTTATTTAGCAAATTAAATTTCTTTGTGTCGTCTATCTATTGGAAGTTATTTAGCAAATTAAATTTCTTTGTGTCGTCTATCTATTGGAAGTTATTTAGCAAATTAAATTTCTTTGTGTCGTCTATCTATTGGAAGTTATTTAGCAAATTAAATTTCTTTGTGACGCCTATCTATTGGAAGTTATTTTATGGAGGTGCCCGTGGTGTAACGGTTATCGTCACAGGATATGGACACGGCGATACGAGTTCAATTCCTGGACAAGACTGATTGCATTTCACATAGCACTAATACCCTTGGGAAAGGTATGAATCCAATTATTCTCCAGCTATGGGTAAATAGTAGGGCAGACTAGGTTCTTCAGCCTTGGTGAGGCAAGTAGTCTAGGAGAAGGAAAACTCTGAATTCAAACCTGCTAAACTCCGCTTTAAAAATTGACCTTGTGTCATATCCTGCCCGAGCGGTGGGGTTGGGTAAATAGGATCTATTGGAAGTTATTTAGCAAATTAAATTTCTTTGTGTCGCCTATCTATCTGACGATATTAAGCAAATTAAATTTCTTTGTGTCGCCATCTATCTAACGTTATTAAACAAATTAAATTTCTTTGTGTCGCCTATCTATTGGAAGTTATCTAAGCAAATTAGATTTCTTTATGTCGCCTATCTATCAGACGATATTAAACAAATTAAATTTCTTTGTATCGACTATCCTTCTGAATTTATTAAAAAAATTAAATGTCTTAGTATCACCAATCTATTTCAAATTATTAAGCAAATTATATAAACATCAATAACTCAAATTTGGTTTGAAAAAATTATCATGTCAGAACCAAGCCAGAGATACATTTTAAGGTAGGATCAGTTCGGATAGCCATCTAATTTTTAGTTGAGTGATACAAGATATTCCTTTTAAGTAACAGGGTTGTATCAAGTCTAGACTATGTTATTTTGACATTGTTTATATATGACTTAGTCGCTTCCGATTGGCTAATCTACGGGTTCTACTTTAGTCGTCTCTAATTGGCTAATCTACTGCTCCAACTGTTGGGGAAAGTTTATAAACACTCATGATTTGAATCATTTACTTTTTAATATAGAGATACCCCCTTGCAATTACAGTCAGTATTCTATTGCGCAATGATTTTTGTAATTCTTTAACTTCGTCGGAAAGCATTTCAAACATGGTTGCTTTAATTGCTTTCGATTGGTCCGTTTTGCTGTTATATTGTTTGCCACCTTCATACAATTTCATATTTAAAATTGACCAGGTACTTTTGATCGGATTCAGATCAGGACTTGATGGTAGCTATTCTATTATCTTCTCTCCTGCTAATCTTTCATGCTCAAAGAATTTACGGGTAAGCTTTGTTGCATGAGAAGGAGCATGGACGCGCATAAAATCCTACTTCACTTCGAAAGTGCGAAACTGGGACTTCTATCATACAAATAAATTCTTGTCCATGAAATCGCAATACTTACCACTGCTCAGTTTAACTCGTATATCGTCTTTGAACAGTTCAATAATGGTTTGGTCAATAATTCTAGGTTATATCATCACACTAGTGTTTCTCTGTTGCTTACTTTTAGCCACAGGTACCTTTGAATTGGGTAGAATCCATCTTTTAGCCTGTCAATCAAATTATACCCCAAGTTTGTCCAATAGAATTACTTGAGAAAAATCAGTTTTCCTGCATTTCTTGGCTCAATTTTGACAGTTTGAATATTTGCTTTTGTGAGAGGAAGGTTTGGTTTGTTGGGTTTTATGGCATATCAACCTTTGTAGGTTATTTAACGCCAAATCCATTTTATGTAAATAATCAGTTCTATTTAAAACAATTCAGTTTAGTATAAGTACACAGTTTAATTGTCAAAAACATTTCTATTTCAAACTATTCAACGAGTTATACGTAACAATTCAGTTTAGTATAAGTACAGTTTCAATGTCAAAACATAGTTCAATTTAAAAAAATTCAGTTAAGCATAAGCACGCAGTTTAAATGTAAGTACAGTTTAATTGTAAAAAAACATTTCTATTTTAAGCTATTCAGTTTAGTCAAGCAGTTCTAATTCAGCTAATTCAGTTTAGTAAAAGTACAGATTTTGTTTATGCACAGTTAAATGTCAAAACAGTTCTAAGTTAAACAATTCAGTTCAGTGTAAGTACAGTTTCAATGTCAAAAAACTTCTATTTGAAATAATTCAGTTTAGCACAAGCACGCAGTTCAAAATGTAAGCACGATTCAATTATCAAAAACGTTTCTATTTTAAGATATTCAGTTTAGCATAAGTATGCCGTTAGTTCTATTTAACCCATAGATAGGACCCATATCAGGTGCTACCACTTCGGGCCAGAGTGGACCTGGGAGCGATGACAATAAAGGGGTACTCCGTATTCCCCAAAGCTACAGCATTGCTGGAACCTTTGTGAGAGGAAGTTGTGTGTGATATTTTTTCACAGATCCTCATTCACAAAGTATTCTATTTCTTTGCTCCTTGACTCCCTCAGTTCCAACCTTTTTAAAGATTTGAAGGCCGGTCAGAGGTGGTTGTTTTGTTCTAAATCGCTTTAGTTTACGTTCATCTCGAAGAAGCAAGTTCTTAAACCTTTGTATGTAGTTCTCAACTTAGTTATATTTTCAATAGTCTGATTTATCATTCGATGATCTTTGTAAAGCTCCTTTGATATTGCCAAAATGGACATTTCCTCACTCAATAACTTTGTTATTTTCTCTCTTTCAGCCTTTGTTAGATTCTTACCTTTGTACATGTTTCAAGATATATTATGAACAAAAAGAAAAAATAGATTTTATTAGATTTCAGAGGTTTTAAGCTAATATTTGTTCATCTGTAGTCACAGTATTAAGTTCATTTTCGGACTAATACCTGTGGAGAAGGTATAAACGCGTTTTTCCTATAGCTCTGGTTTAAAAATGATCACTGCCGTTCTGCTCTATGGATGGCTTTGGCATTAGATAACCCACGAAGGTAGATATGCCATTAAACAAAGAAACGAAACCAACGCATAGTAAATCTACTTTGGTAAATTTCAAATATCTCACTAAGTAATCATTAAAATGCCAGAAAATTTAGTTCGATATTTTACTAAGAGTGGAAATGAACAAGTTTAAATTTGACAAATATTGGTTGAGAAATTTTTGAGTTATTGAGGTTTATTTGATTTGCATAATAATTTAACACTGGATATATATTAGGCTGTTCATTCTCTCTCTCTCTCTCTCTCTTTCTCTTTCTCTATCTTCTTATGAAAGTCTTTTCATTAGACTTTTCATTATCTATCTATCTAACTATCAATATACACACGAGTGACAATTTATTTTTGCTATTTCCGATTTGTCAACTTATGTGCCTGAAGCTGACACCGTTAAAAGCCGTGTGTACATCTTCTAAGTTCCTAAAAAGCAAATATAAATATTGTACTGTCAAAAAGAAAATAAAAAAATAAATCAAGAAAACAAGAAAAATCATTCTAAATATGTAACCATCTAATTTAAAGCCGGGAGCAATAGGTGAAAAAAATTATATCAGCAAATATTTTATGTTGTTGCAAAAATCTACAGCATTTTAGACAAATCTTTCATTCATACACTCCTATATTTTAAAATGGCCGTGATGCCACTTGTTCCCGTTGATAAATTATAAGTCTCGGGAACCTATAGGTCAGGAAAATCACATGGTTAGTGCTCACAACTACGACCGCTACTTTGATTTTGTCCAGCGCATTTGGAGCTGACTGCCTGACAAGGATTGCCTATATATACGTTCGTCTTCCAAGAACACTCTCTTGCAAATTTTCTCATACACTCTGACTTACAGAGACAACACACCCTCTATCTTACATTTTAACTTCCAGCCGTCAACCCCACGAAAAATGTATACATTCGGCAACCTTTTGCTTTCCTTTTCGATTAGACTTACTCCGGCCTCGAACACAAGGGTCAGGAATTTCGTCAAACCCCGAAAGAAACAACCAACATGGGAGATGACACGTTCCTCCTAGCACACGTTGCTATATTTCTATATATCGATACCTTACATGAAATATTTAGTCCACATACATTTTATAGCTTACAGGACACTTTCATTACTACATTTCGTCTTTTTCCTTAATGTCCGTATTAGTTACATACACAACACAAGCACACTCACAGGAATATTCAACAGACTCGTGTTAAGTACATACACACACGAACTCACACTGAGGAATAGTCGACAGACTATATTAGAATATTTGCAATGTTTCCTTTTTCATGTATTTCTCGATGTATAAATTTAATTTTGTTTGTACTGCTTTGTTTTCAATGTTCTTTTGTCCGCGTCTTTCACATCGTGGACATCATTTGCCTTTTCAATAAACATACCATCACAAAATGGAGAGTAACATATCACACCAAACAAAAACAGTATTCCCACAAACTTTATAGAATCCTTATCCATTCATGTATTAGCCTAGCTTTCTCAGCACTTACATCATCTGTTCTGTAAAATTGAACAACGAGGGGCATACGATAAGTTTCCAAACTTTTTTTCGTATGGGCACTTTTATTGATAGTACACACATAAAACTCTTGTCCCCTTCGAAGTAATCTCCTCCGGCTGCAATGCACTTGTTGTACCGTTCCAACAAGTGCTGGAAGGCCCTATGGAAGTCCTCTTGTGTGAGCGTGTCAATGACCTTCGTCACAGCCTCTTTCAACTCCTCAATTGTCTCATAACGACAGGTCTGAGTTTAGGGAAAAGTAAAAGTCACAGGGAGCAAGGTCTGGACTATAGGAAGGGTGACGAACTGTCTTGATGCCCATCTTGGTCAAATAGTCTGTGACTTCCCGACTCCTCACACACCTCTCATCCTCTCTCACAGACTCCCTGCATTTCTTGAATCTCTTATGCTACTCAAAGACTGATGCTCGATTCATGCAAGATGCTCCAAAAGCAGTCTGAAGTATTCCATACGTTTCTGTGGCATTTTTTCCAGGTTAAAAACGTAATTTTATTGCATATCGTTCTTCTAAAGTGTCCGGTTGCATTTTTGAAATTCACTAGCTTTGACTATCAGGCTTTAGTAGGGTGTATTCCAATTGCTGCTGTAGCTGTTCATTTGAATCTGAAATCATAAAAATTGATCAGTCATCTCATAAGATATATAGAAATAACATACTGAATTTTCAAGAGTCTACAACAATTCTAAATGACCATATGAAGAAAATCTGGAAACTTATCGTATGCACCTCGCATGTCTGTGATGATGTGTGTATATGCATGTTTGTGTGTGTACGTGTTTAGGTGTGTGTGTGTGTTTATTATTTCTCTAAATCTGGTCCACCTATGTGAGTGGCTTCCGGGTATGTTGATTGATACCCTACCTCTTAGATTCGGGTAAATTTTGCACAATCATCAGCATCATCATCATCCCGTCATCACAGATTCTTTTGAAGCTCTGTCCCCATCCATCCCAGTCGTCCATCCTTCTTGGTATGTCCTGTAGACAGCATCTATTATATTCACAGAGCTGATTAATGTAAGTGTTTGCTGGTCGGGCAACGTTAGGTTGCCCATATGTACAAAGCCATAATACGACTTCCGTTAAGAGTTTCCCAGCCGAACCAAGTATGTTTTACGAGGATGGCTTTCGAGAGGGATGGCAAGCAGTTGTACATTTTGTAGGGTGCTGCTTCCAGGATTTATTCAAAACAGCATATAGCTTTCTGTTCTAAACTAGGTGCAAAATGTCTACTTTGGTCTCAGTAGAAAGTCAGTGGGACTACATTTGACAGGGAAACAAGAGTGTGCTGAGTAATCGTTAAGGTCAGGATCTCCTCCTCCTCCTCCTCCTCATCATGTCACGCTATCAGCACACCTCCCTATCGTCCATTGCTTTCGGCAGATCCTCTGGACTACATCCCGTATCGGCACCGAGCTGCTGTTTGTAGGTTCGAGCTGGTCGTCCTGCCTTTGTTCGTCCATATGAAGGGGTCCATACGAGCACATCACTTATGAGCTCGTTCCTACTTCTTCAGCAGTTTCCAGCGTGTCTGTTTCGTGTAATTTTGATAGTTTTCGTGATGGGTGGTTGGTGGTCATACAGCTGTTGCTTTGTGAGGTGCTGTCTCCTGGACTTGTTCAATATTGCTCGGAGTATTCTCGTGTTATTGCCGTCAAGCCTTTTCTCCATCCATTTAGTTAGGGTCCGTGTAGTGCATCTATATAACAGTATAGATACAATCGTTGCTTGGAAGAGACTGCGCTTCATTTTATTGGTCAAGTCTGACTTCTATATGGCAAGGTCAGTATCTAGTCAGGGTTTACAGAAGACAAATTACCCTTTAGTCCTGATATTTAGAAATATTTCTTTACGTAAGGAGTTATTTCTTTTTGTCTGCTTTCCAATTTGAAACATGGTCGTCTTTATAGTGAGGGATTTAGATGTAGGTTGGGCAAGGGCCAAAACTCGTGTCTTGCGAGCCTAGGCTTGTCATAAGATCGGTGGGTAAATGCAAAACTATGCAGGCCTTTGCCAAGTCTCCCGGCACGTAGATCTGGTGACCTTGTTGGTCATAGCTTGAACTCCACCCAAAGGTCTAGTGCTATGCTTTGTTTTGATTCTTCACCCACATGAAGGTGGTTAGCCTCGAATCTATCGTTGACTTGATACCCTAACCTGCACGAATGTCAGACGGTCCAGCTAAAAAGTCTGGGAAGTAGTTCTTTTTGTTAGAAAACATTGAATCACTGCCAGTAAAGTTGTTACTTTCAATATCACTGTTGCGTTCTGGTTAGTGAACGCTTGTAATATTAAATAAAGGACAAATCACGATATGAGAGGAAATAGAGATATATTCTCAGGAAAAAGTATATACAATAGAGAAACTATTAGTAGACAAGAACATAGGATTAGTGAACGCTTGTAATATTAAATAAGGGACAAATCACGATATGAGAGGAAATAGAGATATATTCTCATGAAAAAGTATTTACAATAGAGAGACTATTCATAGACAAGAACATAGGATTAGTGAATACAGAATAAAGATATAGTCCAACGATAGTATTGGCTTCCGTTATTACAGTAGCAAGAAAGGTGATCTAGTGCGATCTCCAGTCTCCAACGCTCTAATACTATTCCTATAAGAAGCTGCTCTTCACCTTCTCGTCTGCCCTGGTATTAGTAGCTACTGCTATATATGGCAGATGGACAAGTTCATTGTGTGGAAAAAGGTGGGTGATACCCAGCAATAACTATTCCACATGAGAAGTTTAAAAACTTATACTGATAAAAAAAATATCTAATCTAGAAATATATAATGATTCTTATGAAAAGTGGAATTAATTTACAAGAAAAGAATTTGCTATCTTATAAGAATGTATTACGAAGAAAAAAATTGGCTGACCACATGCAGTGCTTGATTTGGCCGGAGTGGAGACAATGCAGCATCAAAAAGTGACTTCCACCCTTTTGTCAAACTACTATTTGACCTTCATTACGAACTTGGTGACCCGAGCAGATAGCACAAAAACTTTAGCAGATTTGTTTCGTCACTCGCTTCTTGAATGAAGCTTCCAAAGTAATAAAAATAAATGAAAGTTGACTGCTGAAGTTCTACCAAGAAAATTCTGCTGAAAGAAAATTCAATCGAGAATTATACGGACAAGAACCTTAAAGAAAACTCAAAAGTTAATGAACTTTGAAACTTTTCGATAAAACGAAAAGAAACAAAAAGAAAAATACTCAAATGAAAAGAACTTTGTTTCCCTGAAACACTCTCAGATAAGTTACCCGCAAATTGTACTGAACATTTGCAACACTTTATATTTTCTATTCCTTTTCTTTCTTATTTCTTTGTATAAAATCCCTTTTTAAAAAACTTTATTGTCTGTGTTATCTTTTCGAACCAATATCCGAACTAGAAAGCTGCGGAACTTACTGTTTAAACTTACTGTTTGAACTACCATTAATAGTACACTAAATCCCCCTAAAACATTACCCAGTTAAATACTAAACTTGGCTTTAATGTCACTCACTTTCCTACTAATTTGATTTGATCCCAAAAATCTTTTTATATTGCAAATATTTACCTCTAAAAATTTCTTTAATCTACTGAATTCTGGAAACGGGAAAATGAAAAGTGAAAAAATAGACAAATACTTGGATCTTATCAGTTGAATAAATGACGTCGATATTAATTCAATGTGATGCCCTTACAACAGTCCAAAGTGCTTGGAAAAAGTGACGGAGTGGGGGAATGAAGATACTATTTACCAACCCCTCCGCTCGGGCAGGATATGACACAGGGTCAATTTTTAAGCGGAGTTTAACAGGTTTGAATTCAGATTTTTCCTACTCCTAGACTAGTTGCCTAACCAAGGCTGAAGAACCTAGTCTGTCCTTCTATTTACCCATAGCTGGAGGGAGAATAATTGGATTCATACCTTTCACAAGGGTATTAGTGCTATGTGAAATGCAATCAGTATCGTCCAAGATTTGAACTCGTATCGCCGTGTTCATTTCCTATGGCGATAACGACTACACCACGGGCACCTCCGTAAGTGGGGGAATGAAGATGAGAGGAAGAAGTAAGACTATCGAAGCCACAAGACTGTTATGATCAGCCAGAATGCTTCGAAGAGTACTGGAGAACTGAATAGACTTATATAATTGCGAAAGGATTTTTTTTTATATTGTCATTTTTCCTTTTGTATATCTTACTTTTAGGTTTAGTTAGACTGAAAACCTTTCGGCTTGGCGTATGGGTTAGTTAGGCGCACACATTGAGTGCAGGTGTCCACGCGCGCGCTGAGCGGATGTGATAATCACAGATGTCATAATAAAAAAACCCAGATAGGAAATAGGACCAGGGACGTGAATGATGTCATGCCCGGAAGCGATGGGCTGAGGATTTTGGAATTTGAAAAAAAAAACAGTTAGTTGAGATTCGACGCTAGAGGAAGGAAGTTGATTTTCGGAGCTCGCCGAGGCCAGACCAGTAGTTTGCGGCGGGGTGCCGCACGTAGTGGAGTCAGATGGAAAAGTCAGCATGGAAAGAAATTGTGTGTCTCTCTCTCCTTATGTCGAAAAACCTTAAACTCAAAAAGGTACTATTTACCAACCCCTCCGCTCGGGCAGGATATGACACAAGGTCAATTTTTTAAGCGGAGTTTAACAGGTTTGAATTCAGAGTTTTCCTTCTCCTAGACTAGTTGCCTCACCAAGGCTGAAGAACCTAGTCCGTCCTACTATTTACCCATAGCTGGAGGGAGAATAAGGGGGTTCATACCTTTCCCAAGGGTATTTGCCCGAAAGTGAACGTAATAGCGCGACTGGAGTACGAACTCGCGTACTACGATTCCGCAGTGCATCTTAAACTCAAAAAGGTAATAAAACGTTTCATACTTGAACCAAAAAAGAGAGTCCTAAGTGTTTCGTGTTTTTCGGATTCCTATGTTTATGAACATTTGTGAACGTTTTCCGTATCCGTATGAACATGTACCATAGCCATGATATGGCTATGTGTGAAACATACATCAAATGTCCATAAAGATAGAACATAGGAATCTCGAAATTCGAAAAACACGTAACGACTTCTTTGTTCAGGTACGAAACTTTTTATTACCTTTGAGTTTAAAGGTTCTTCGACATAAGGAGAGAGAGGCACTATCTTTCTATACTGGCTTTTTTATCTGCCCCCACCCACACGTATGGCACTCGCCACAAGGGTCACCGTGAGCAAGCGAAAACCAACCGTCTTCCCCCGAGGCAGGTCTCATCTCAACTAACTGACTTTTTCAAAATCTCCCAAAATCCTCCGCGCGCTTCCAGTGCGTGACGTCATTCGCACTCACTAGCCTCCGTTTCCCATCTGGGCTATTGTGACATCTCTGAGTGACACGTCCTCTCTGGACGCACGCGCGTGAACACCTGTGTTAATGTTACACCTAAGTAACCCATGCACAGAGCCGAACGGTTCTCAGCCTAACTAAACCCTAAGGCATAAACCGAAATCCCTCGGCCATTATATTACAAATATGTCTATTTCACGTATTCATACCTTGGTCGTATTTTTGGACCTATATATTACAGACTGGGGAAATTGAAGATGAGAGGAAGAATTAAACCCATCTAAACTACAGGACTGTAAAGATCAGCTTGAATACCCAGAAAAGTCCTGCAGACCCGAATACACTGGAGTAATTGGAGATCAGTGGAAGATTTAAAACCATTCCAACCACAGCACTGGAAATATCAGCAAGAAAACCTCGATGAATATATTACCAATGAATTTGTAGTAGTAGACAAATTTATACAGCCCAGTCGACTGGGGCCGCAGAGATGTAAAACTTCCCCAACGAGTGTCCTGTTATGACACTAAACAATCTTATGGTGAGGCTTCAGTAATGCGGGAGAATCGGGAAATACAGAGTATCCTTTTATTACTATCGGTCCTAGGTCCACTCGAGCCCAAAGTGGTGGTAACGATTCTATTTTCGGATTTTCTTTCTACAATATCCATGTAATTCAAAATCCAAAAGAGAGCTCAATGTAAAATAATTATGCTTTGAGATACAGAGCAAATAATTCCATATAAAAGAAAAACCTTTAAAAATTTCTCATATTTTTTATAAGAATATTCATTTCAGCAGACCCTATATTTTTAGAATGTTCGATTTCTTTGTCTGAACATGCAGATCAAACATTTTTAAAACATAAGGTCTGCTGAAATAGATATTATTACAAAAAAAAAAAAAATGAATAATTTAAAAAAGTTTTTCTTATATATATATATATATATATAGGGATTATTCGGTTCAGTTAAACCAGAGTTGGGAGTGATTCCTTCAGGACAAGAAAATCATTCAAGAGCTGAACATTTAAATTTTCCTGGTAGAGAGCTCAATGTAATTAATTTTACAGAGCAATAATTTCTTTAAAGAAAAAAAACCAAAGATCGGATATTTTAGGATTATAAATTTATTTCCATCCTGTTTTTCGTTTCTGGTGTGAACCAAAAACACGAAGAAAAATATAACAGGACTTCTTCAGATCTAATGGTTAATTTTTTTTTTCTTTAAAGAATATATATATATATATATATATATATAAGGTAGAAAGGGATCGATTCTAAATACACAGGTGTACTGAAAGTAAACCTTCTCGGAGAAATAAACTCCAAAATCAAACTGAAAAAGAAAGCTTGAGCATCAAACTTCTGCTAATTTGTAGGTATCCTTTGAGAAGGTTCTCCGAAATAAAACCTGTTGTTTACATTGCCACCAATTATCTTGCTATGTTTGACACTGGGCTCTAGCTATGTACACCCAGATATTGACTGAAGTATCGTACAAGCATATGTGATTCTAATCCAACGATGTTCATATGTTTTACCACCTTATCATTTTGCTTAACTTATATATTTCATTTCAATCATACACCCTAGATGCATCAAGGTAGGTCTTCGGTGATGCTCTGTCTTCATTGCCGATTTCGGGTTTTCTTGCATCATATCGGCTCCGACAGTAACCCCGGCATGACTTTGGAAGAGCCAAGCCGCCTCCCTCATTGCGACGTGCTACGCACGTGCCTCTACCAAAAAAATAAGAAGCCGAACTTTGGCCGTTCTATAGACATCTGTCATTCAGTAACAGCCAATGAAAAACAGGGCATTCCTCAGTCCTCTACTATACATAATACCATCTTTACCTCATCCGGTTTCGGCTGACTACTTCCAGCCCCGGTCCAAATCATTTTGGCGACAGATTGATTTCGGACTGGAGCTCTCCAGGTGCTGGGTAGCGCTTTGGCCGGCCGTGTTGTCGGGGCGCGGATCTGGCCGAGTGTGTCTCGGTGCCTGGGGATTTCCTTCGGCCTCAGGGGGCCTTTCCCCCCGGATTTTACTCCCTTCGGGAAGGTTGGGTTAATCGCCCGGCGCCTGAGGTGCCCCTAATAATGGGAATGCCGACAGGGCCGTAGGCATTTTTGGGAAATGCTGGGCGCGTGTGGGCTACGGCCCTGCGCCCGGAACCACCGAAAAAAGGCCTTATACCATACTTGCCGGTAAGGTGGGGCGTGCAAAAAATACCTCGGCTGACAACTTCCGGATTCGGTACCGAGGTAAGATGGTATTTTCAATACTCGACCACGTCCATGATTTATACTAAACAAGACTTACACATATCCCCCCAACCCTATCCTATACTAATACTTCCAAACTAACATGAAATAAGTCCCTACTCTAACTATTCAGTCAGTCTTTAACTCTTACCTTATACCCTTATTTTCAATATTTGAATCCATTATCAATCAACATGTTTGAGTTGTGATTTTGGTGGTAAAGATGGCTATCGTCCTTACAGGGTTCTATCTGTGGGTCAAATGAACTAAATTGCGCAATTAAACTAAACAGTTTAGTATTAATTCTTTTTACTTTTAACAACGTTTAAACAAAAACTGTCAACTTAAGCAAAACCAAACTGTTTGAAATAAAACTGTTTTACATTTAACTGTGTGTAAACAAAAAATAACTTTTTTAAATCAATGTAATTATGCTAAACTGAATCGATTAAAATTAAGTGAAACCATTTAACTGCATAAAAGAAAAAACGTGCGCAGACTTGTTTAAATGTTATATTCGTAATATGTTTATAAATCATTCACTTAATATATGTATAAAAAAGCATTTGACATTAAATGACCTACAATGGCCGATAGGCCATAAAACCTAACCAAACTCAATAGATGTATATGCACTGTAAAGCGCCACTTTCTCACATATCATTTGTTTAATCTTTATCTTGCATACAAAAGATAAAAAAAATAGCCCTCCATAAAGACAAGTGCCGAATGACAATCCCTTTATCATGTCCTAAATTCAACTACCGATCCTTCAGCGGCCGAAACTGTAGTTTTCTTTTCCTGCGTCTTTCAAAATATAACGCCCTTTATTTCATATGCAAGTCAAGGCTTCATTACCATTACTCCCAATTCTACTCTGACCCATAGTGGTATTACGCCTCAGGGCACGATTAATCAATGAAGATTATGGTAATACATAATTTCTAATAATATCCGTTCTGGTTCCATATTATTTGAGTGGATATGATAAAAGTCCTTATATTTTTGGTTTGGAAATTAAAAAAATCAATTAATAAACAGTGGAGAGGAGCACACTGTATATAATATAGTGTGTCTCAATATACATGGGACCCCTATGACTACCCTATTACTTCTGGTCCTTACGTATATATATGTATATTTTGACAGCATTTCTTCATTAATACATATTTGATTGAACATAACAAACATTTTTCATCTACGTATTTTTTTTGTTAATCCTTTCGAATAGCCGTATTGATCTTATGGTATTCGGCGGGAATTGATTGATAAACCTTCCATAAATAGTTATTTCCCAAGTACTTTCAGCCCAAATTTGGGCCATCATCAGAGGAGGATGTATTACAAAAGTGATGTAACTAGTAAAAACTACAGATGCTTGAGGCACTACATATTAGGAACATACAACCCAAACTTAATAGAATTAATTTTGAAACCGGTGCTAATGTACTTAATATCTTTAGCTACTGACGCTATTTATAGAAACAAATTTGAAAAGTAAACGCTACACAATACGACTGTACAAACGATCATTCTTTCAAAGTAGTAATGTACATACAAAAGTTACATTACTTTTGTAATACGTCCTCCACTGATGATGGCCCAAAGTTGGACAGAAAGTACAAGGGAAATAACTAATTATGGAAGGTATATCAACCAGTTCCCGCCGAATATCATAAGATCAATACGGCAATTCGAAAGCATTGAGAAAAAAATACGGAGACAAAAAATGTCAATTATGTTCGACAATATATATATATATATATATATACGAATATTTTGGCAGCATTTCTTCGTTAATACAAATTTCATTGAACATAATAGACATTTTCTGTCTAAATATTTTCTTCTGGATCCGTTTGTATTGCCATATTGCTTTTATCGTATTCGGGGGTAATTGATTTATGTATTGTCCATAGTTGTATGTATCCCTAGTACTTTTTGCCCGATTTTGGGAGGATCTACTTCAAAAGTGATGTAACTTTTGTTTTTGCATATTACTACTATGTAAGAGCGGTAAAGACGCTCTTTACAGATCCTCCCCTGATGATGGCACAAAGAAGGTTAAAAGTCGTAGCACTCCTTCTGGGTCTCTTTGGACTTGTGGGCCGGCGCCGAGTCCTGCTGCCACACCCAGGGTCTGCCACCGGCCACCTGATTGCACCAGGGAATCACAACACTCTTTAGCACATCCAGATACACTTTGGTGTTGATTTACAAGCCGACTTCGAAGATGTGAGGTGGCATGATGTGGCCCTCACTTGAAACCACACCAAAGACCATAACTGTAGCCGGAAACTTTGTTTTCATCACTCTGGGCCCGTCTCTGTTATTCGTGGCAATCCAGATTTGCATTTTGAGGGTGCTGGCAATGGTCCTGTTGACATAACTTAGATCGGTAGAGAGCATGATTTGTACAGCGGTGCATCTCCGATCTCGCTCGTTGAACACTGTGTCATTTTCAGACTTGATAGAAGGCTGATATCGCTCTTGGGATTTGTACACAACTGGCCAACTAGTAGATGGTCTGCAACAAAAAAAGAAAACCGGTATTCATTAAACGGAAATGGAATATTGTCGTCTTTTCTAGGGCGATAATTTTATTATTCCACCCTATATATATATATATATATATATATATGTAGGGTGTCTCCATATACATAAGACCCTTGTGACTGCTAATAACTCTATCAATAATAATGTTGTGTTTTTTGCTTCAGATTTGAAACTAGTATAACACCTACTAATCCTTTATCAAAAAACCGAAGACATGAGCGGAAAAAATATTTTGCGTCACCTTTTTTTGAAGACAAAAATCATTCAAAACTGTCTCAAAATAGATGCGTCTCATTAATATAGGGTGTCTCAATATACATGGGACCCATGTATATTGAGACATATAATAGCTCTGCAATAACTATGTTGTGTTCTTTTTTTTTTCAAATATGTAAATAGTATACGATAATAACTATTATTCCTTGATCACAATGTCTTGGACAAGAAAGGAAAAATATTATGTCTAACTACATATTTGGTTCGTCTAACTTGGATAGTTTTCGTGATGGGAGGCAGGTAGTCGTATAGTTGGTGCTTTGTTGGGTGTTAACGCCTAGACTTATTTAATATTGCTCTCAACATTCTTGTGTAATTGCCGTCAAGTTTCCTCTCCAGCCGTTTTGTTAGCGTCCGAGTGGTGCATCCATATCGTATCGACACGACCGCTGCCTGGAAGAAACTGCGTTTTATGAACCAGACACGCAGGACACTGCTGGAGAAGCAGAGACGAGCTCATAAGTGATGTACTCCTATGGACCCCCACATATGGCCGAGTAAAAGCAGGACGACCAGCTAGAACATACAGCTATGTGAGGATACGGGATGTAGCCCTGAAGACCTACAAGAGGCGATGAATGATAGGGAAAAGTGGCGAGAGAGGGTCAGGGATATCCATGCTAGCGGCACGACATGATGATGATGACATATTTGGAGAAAAAATGATTCAAAACTGTCTCAAAATAGATGCATCTCTTTAATATGATAATGATTTATTATTGCGACAAGAAACCAAAAAAAAGTTTGCATGTCCTGGAAGCTAATACAATTATAATTTAAAAAAAAATATTGATTTAATGTCTCTAGCTCAAAGGATGCTTTTTTACAGGACGCGTTCCAAATAACCACCATTGCGCTTATCTCAGTTATAAATCATTTAAATGGGCTGCATCTATTTTTGAGACAGTCTGTTTAATGTTGTAAATCACCGATAAAAAGTATATATATATATATATTCGGTCAATAGTAGAGATGTTAATTTTATCTGTACTTGTAATATAATGGCCGAGGGATATCGTTTTATATATCTTGCCTTTCGGTGTAGTTAGGCTGAGAACCTTTCGGTTAGCGCATGTGTTAGTTAGGTGCAACATGAGCGCAGATGTTCATGCACGCGCGGGGAGGATGTGTCATTCAGAGATGTCAAAATAAAAATGCCAGATAGAAAATAGAACCAGGTTTGTGAATGACGTCATGCACCGGAAGCGTGCGCGGAGGATTTGGGGGATTCAAGAAAAGTCAGTGAGTTGCGTTTTAGCGTCCGAAGAAGACGGTTGACTTTCGGGGCTCGCCGAGACCTTGAGGCGGGTGCCGCACATGGTGTTGGGTGGGGCAGTTGGAAAAGTCGTCATAGAAAGATTGTGCCTCTCTCTTCCTTATATCGAAAACCTTTTAAACTCAAAGGTAATAAAAAGTTTTGTACCTGAACAAAGAAGTCGTAAGTGTTTTTTGTGTTCCGGGATTCCTATGTTATCTACATGTGCATTATGAACATTCTATGTACGTTTCCCATATCCGTATCATGGGTATGTTACATAATTCAAAATTAGTATCTCGTCTCTTCTTGTAAAGGTGACACCCCTATTTACAACCCACTTACCGGACATTGGCCTAGGGGTTAGAGTGTTCGCCAATGGCCCGGGAGACCTGGGTTCAATCCCAGGTCGAGTCATACCAAAGACTCAAAAAATGGTACTTGATGCCTCCTTGCTTAACACTCAGCATTATAAGGTACGGATCAAGGGTAAAGTAGAGCAATCCAGGGAAGGAGTAGCGCCCTCCCCTACACATTGGTGTAGTAGCTATGGAAAAGGGAGCCTTGGGGTTACCCTCGACTATGGTCGCAAACTTTTACTGTGTCTGTAGAATACGCTGACTGCATTTCTGAAGTGAGGTAAGATTCCCGTCACAATGACAAGAAATACTTGATGGTAGGTCCCAGTTCGGGAGCCCTGGGGAATGTGAACAAATTTCTGGTCCACTCAATCCTGGATTTGTACTACCTTTTAGGCTCCCATCTATGGATCCAATACAACTGCTTAACTATTCAACTGCGAACAAACAAATGACTAATGTTAAATTGAATTCTTATTGTTAAACAGCAGTAGTTGAAACCATTTAACTTTGTGCAAATAAAACTATTCGTAGTTAATAACAATACTTGAAGCCATTTAAATGTGAGAAAGCAAATGATTTATACTAAATAGAATTATATGTGTCTGATAGTCATGATCGGAATTATTTAACTGTGAAAATAAATGAATTGTATTAAAAGGAATTATCTGTGTAAAATCGCATTAATTGAAACCATTTAACGATGGAGATAATAATATTCCTGTCGGTAATACTTGAAAATACTCAATGCTAAGAAAAGATGGCTTGTTAGTTGGTTGGGTTTATGGCATATAAACCTTTGTAGGTTATTTAATGCCAAATCCATTTTCATACAAATAATCAGTTCTATTCAAAACAATTCAGTTTAATTGTCAAAAACACTTCTATTTCAAGATATTCAGTTTTGTCACACCGTTCTAATTCAATAATTCAATTTAGTATAAGAACATATTTTGTTTACACACAGTTAAGTGTCAAAACAGTTCTATATTAAAGAATTCAGTTTAGCTGAAATACAGTTTCAGTGTCAAAAACAGTTCCATTTCAAACAATTTAGTTTAGCATAAGTACAAACTTTAATGTAAGTACTCAGTTTAATTGTCAAAAACATTTCTACTTCAAGCTATTCAGTTTAGTCAAACAGTTCTAATTCAAACAATTCAGTTTAGCATAAGTATGCAGCTTAGTTCTATTTTACCTATAGAGTGGACTTGGGAGTAATGGCAAGGAAGAAGTGCTCCGCATTCCCTAAAGCTCCATCATCACTGGAACCTCACCATCAGATCGTTTACTGTCATATCCAGGACACTCGTTGGAGAGTACCTTTCTTCAGAGGTACAGTCGTTGTATTCTAAAGCGCAAGCTGTCTGGGCAACACAGAATTAATGTCAAAACAGTTCTATTTTAAACAATTCAGTTTACCATAATTACGCAGTTTAAATGCAAAAAAATAAAACCCCAGTAAACTCACGAAACGACTGTTTAGTTCTATTTAGATGGGACGCTTATCAGGTGCTACCACTCCGGGTCAGAGTGGACCAGGGAGGAATGGCAATGAAAGGGTGCTCCGCATTCCCAAAAACTCCAGCATTACTGGAACTTCACCATCAGACTGTTTAGTATCTTATCCAGGACACTCATTCGGGATCTTACCCCTCTGCAGAGATGCAGTCGGTGTATTCTACAGCCCTAGCTGCCTGGGGAAGCTAAGAAAAGATTCATATCAAATAAAATCATTAGTGTTAAATAGAAATACTTGAAACCACTTAACTGCGTGCAAACAAAAACTGTACTTAACAGATTATCTTAACTTAGTTTTATGGCATATCAACACATTCTAGGTTATTTAATGCCAAATCCTGTTTATACATATATAGTGTGAGCGACCGAGGGCAACCAGAAGGTATTCTTTTCAATAGCTACTACACCGTGGTGCCAGGGAGGGCGCTACTCCTTTCCCTGGATTGCTCCTCTTTACCCTTGATACGTTCCTCGTATTGCTGAGTGTTAAGCAAGGAGGTATCAAGTACCATTTTTAAAGTCTTTGGTATGTTGTAACATTTTTAGATAACATTTTTCACGAGTCTCTAGCTCATTTCTTGGCACACAGCTAAATGATTTCAAATATTTCAATGAAACAGGAATAATTCTATTAATTATTGTTTGCATAAGTATTGCTATATAACATTATTTTTACTGAACAATATTCATTTATTTGCACGTAGTCAAATACGTGGTGCATTCAAAAAGTTTCCAGATTTTTTTGTACTGGCATTTAAAATTGTCGTAGACTCTTCAAAATTCACTATGTTTTTGCTATACATCTTATCAGATGACTTACCAATTTTTAGAATTTCAGTTTCAAATGAACAGGAATTGGAATACACCCTACTAAAGCCTGATTGTCACACGTGAGGACACTTTAGAAGAACGATATGCAATAAAATTCTGTTTTAAACTTGGAAAAAATGCCTCAGAAACGTATGGAATGCTTTAGACTGCTTTTGGACTATCTTGCCTGAATCGAGCATCAGTTTTTGAGTGGCATAAGAGATTTAAGGAAGGCAGGGAGTCTGTGAGAGATGATGAGAGGCGTGGGAGAAGAAGGAAATCAATACACCAGTTGATTGGCTAAAGGGTTAGGGTTACTATGTTGAGGTTTTAATGGAGTTCAGGAAGAGATTCCTTGGGAAGAGGCCATCACTCTTCAAATCGGGTCAGTGGCATTTCCACCAGGGCAATACACCTGTCCACAATTCCATTCTTGTCACAGACTATTTGATCAAGATGGGCATCAACACAGTCCTGTAGTCCAGACCTTGCTCCCTGTGACTTTTGCTTATTCCCTACGCTCATAGGCTGTCGTTATAAGACAATTGAGGTGATGAAAGAGGCTATGACGATGGTCATTGACACACTCACACAAGAGGACTTCTATGGGGGTCTTCCAGAAGTTGTTGGAACGGTACAGCAAGTGCATTACAGCTGGAGGAGATTACTTCGAAGGGGACCATTGTTTCATGTGTGTACTATCAATAGAAGTGCCCATACGAAAAAAGTCTGGAAACTTTAATGATCCTCGTCGTTTTCGCTATTACTATGCTATTCTGATACTTCTATTTCGGCAGGCATTTCACGTTTCAAGTACTCCTATTTATTACTTAAAATTTAATTTGACATATCTCATTTGTTTTTATATAATCAAATGGTTTCAAATATTGCTCTGTTTCACTAACAACTCAATTAAAGATCAGTCGTTTGTTAACATACAGTTAAATGGTGAAACCTTTCTATTTCTAACAGTTCAATTCAACGTTAGTGATTCGTTAGTACACAGTTTTAATGTCAAACAGTTCAATTTGATTCATAGATATGAACCTATCAAGTGCTGCTACTCCAGGTCAAAGTGGACCTGGGAGCAATGGCAATGAAGGGGTATTCAGCATTTCCCAATTTTCCAAGATTGGAATCTCTTCATCAGTTTACTTAGTGTCATATACAGTTGAGTAGACGAAGTGTCTGTTATTTCATCACCGGTTTGCTTTGATTTATTTTTTAACGGCATATAAACTTGTTATGCCAACATTTGATTCATTTATTTGGTTTCGTCTGGTCTATCAATTTAACGGCATATCAACTCTTTATTGGTTATTAAATGCTAAAATTCGATTAATTTATTTTATTTTGTTAAGTCTATTTACTTAACGGCATATCAACTCTTTTTGGAGTAATCCATACCAAAATTTGATTGACTTATTTGGTTTGGTCTGGTTTATTTGTTGACGGCCATTTCGACTGTTTAACTGTTGACATCTCCACTCTGAACGGTTTTCTGAAACTCGTGGACAAGTTCACCTATCTCGGAAGCAGTGTCTCATTTACTGAAAATAATATCAATACACGACTAGCGAAGGCATGGACAGCTATCGATAGGCTGTTGGTCATATGGAAGTCAGACCAATCTGATAAAATAAAACGCAGTTTTTACAAGCATCGGTCGTGTCGATACTGCTATATGGATACACTACATGGATGCTGACTAAGTGTATAGAGAAAAAGCTAGACGGCAATTACGAAAGAATGCTATATTAAACGTATCCTCGGTTCAACGTCACACAAAACAGCCGATGAACGGCCACCTATCTCCCATCTCCAAAATAATCCAAATAAGATAAAAATACTTGTGGGACACTGCTGGAGAAGTAAAGATGAACTCATTAGCGATGTTCTCAAGTGGGCCCCATCACATGTACGAGCGAGTGTTGAACGACCAAGAACTTATTTACAACACAGGGTGTTGTCGAGAAGACACGCCTGAAGCAATGGATGATAGAGACGAATGGCTAGAGAGAGAGAGAGAGAGAGAGAGAGAGAGAGAGAGAGAGAGAGAGAGGCGGGGAAGGAGATCTATGCTAGCAGCATGACAGGAGGTGTCCGTGGTATAATGGTTATCATTGCAGGAAATGGACACTGTGACACGAGTTCAAACCCTGAACGAGACTGATTGCATTTCTAATGGCACTAATACCCTTGGGAAAGGTATGAATCCAATTATTCTCCCTCCATCTATGGGTAAATAGTAGGGCAGACTGGGTTCTTCAGCCTTGGGGAGGCAACTAGTCTAGGAGAAGGAAAACTCTGAATTGAAACCTGTTAAACTTCGCTTAAAAATTGACCTTGTGTCATATCCTGCCCAAGCGGAGGGGTTGGGTAAATAGGAGCATGGCAAGATGCTGCTGCTGCTAATGATGATTTGATATTCTCCTTCATATCAAGGCTTTTAACTTTATCCCCACATACAACATAGTGTCATACTAAGTGAAGCCATTCTTTGGAGGAGCTTACCCCTCTGCAGGAAATAGAATCGAAGTATTCTATATCCTGTCCGCAAGTTGGACAAAACAGACAATACGTTACTACAAATAACCAATCTGGCCTTCTTCAGGTTGGTAAGAAGGGATATCATACGTGGAGTGTTGTTTTTTTTTTCTGATGGAGAACAAATGATATGTGGGAATATCCGCCTGCGTTTCATGCATTTTTGTCTGCAGAGAGACTACTCACCGTTGTTCAGTATTTCTCTGTAGTTTTATTTGGAAGTGTACGAGAGCGGTACAGATCAACAAGGAGAGAAAGAAAGGCAAAAACAAAAAAATTGAGGCTATGTCGCTTAAGAGAGAATGGGTGTGTGGCATTTCCCAAAATCCTTGTATGTGGGGGCTTCTCACTTTCATTACATGGTCGGCAAGCGAAATTTCCCTTAAATAAATTAAACCGATGGTGAGATTTTCGGGCTTGACGCAACTTTCTTGTCTCTCTCCTGCGGATTCTCTCAAGTTGTCTGATTCGCACACCACTATTTCTCGTATCTCTGTTTACTCCTATTTATATGCTGTACTGAATATTTCCTATTTCCGGGTTTTGGGTCACCCATAGACAACACATAAAAATATGACCCGACTGTATGTTTCCAGGACACCCAAAAATATGGAGCAATAAATAATTGAAATCTTTAAAGTCACGAATCACCCATATCTGACCATCTTTACTTAAACTGGAAGAAGCGGATGAGAGGACCTTGCACAAAATACATATGCCCTACACACGTACTCGACACACCCACATAGATATGTCCAGGCACCGATATGGATATACACTCATACAAACGCATGCATACACTCATATATAAATGTATAGATACCCAGGGTCAATTTGCAACCATACATATGTACAAACATACACTCATATAACCCCTCTTATATGTATATCTATGGTGATATATATATATACACATTTATATACACACGCTAATATCTAACAGTAATATCATTAACGCACCAAATGGCTATAGTGTCGCTGTTTTCCTTTATAAATTGTTGCTCCCTTTCTTTGTAATGAGGGAGCAGTTTTACTTAAGCTTCAAATCAATTGACTTAGTCACGATACCAACTCTTATTTTTTTAATCTACCAAGTCTCACCTGACTGCTTCTAGCCCTTGAACGAAAGTTCATACGATTGTTTTTTGACTTTCCCTGTCAGTCACGTTGAATATTGGCGGATGCTGAGGGCATTAGTGTTGGAGAGATATTACATGAGATCTACTAACCACATTATTATGTTTGGAATGATTAAAAATAATTTGATAACTATTTTATGGCATATCAACCATCGTTGGTTATTTAATACCGAATCCTGTTTTTACACATATATCAAACATGATTTGTAAACAGATTTTGGAAATACATACAGTTAAATGGTAAAACAGTTCAATTTCTAACAATTCAATCTAATATAAGTTGACAAAATTAAATGGTCCCATGTATTGCTATGTATAACTAACAATTCTGTCAAATATCAGTCATTTGTTTGAACACAGATAAATGTTGCCCAGCCGGCTGGGGCTGTAGAATACACCGACTGCATCTCTGCAGATGGGTAAGACTCCCCTAATGAGTGTCCAGTATATGATACTAAACAATCTGATGGTGAGGTTCCAGTGATTCTGGAACTTTGGGGAATGTGAACTTCCCTTCATTGCCATCGCTCCCAGGTCTGCTCTGGTCCGGAATGGTAGCACCTGATAGGGCCCTATCTATGAGTTAATTACAACTAATCTGCGTACTTATGCTGAACTAAATTACATGAAATAGAACTATTTTGATAATTAAACTGCGTATCTATGCTAATCTGAATTGTTTGAAAGAGAACTGTTTTTGACATTGAAACTGTACTTACGCTAAAGTGAACTGTTTGAATTAAAACTGTTTGAATAAACTGAATAGCTTGAAATAGAAATGTTTTTGACAAATTATATACTCACGCTAAACTAAAGTTTTTGAAATTGAAATGATTATTTGAATAAAAATAGATTTTCCATTAAATAACGTCCAAAGGTTGATATGCCATAAACCAATCAACCACCCAACCGATAAATGATCTAATAGTTCTATTTCTAAAACTTGAATTTAGAGTAAGCCACTTGTTTACACTCAGTTTAAACGTCGAACAGTGCTATTTGACCCATAGATAAAACCCTATCAGGTGGTACCGCATCAGGCCCGAGAGGACCTGAGAGCAATGGCAATGAAAGGTTACACCGCATTCACCAAAACACCATTATTACTGGAGCCTACAATCAGATTGTTTAATGTCATACCAGGAGTCTCTTCAACAAGGAGGGTATTTTCCTCTCTCTGCAGAGATACCGTCGGTTTATTCTACCGCCCTAGCCGACTGATCGCTCGAAATTGGGGATACAAAATTAGAAAATTTAATAATTCGAAAATATAGAATGAAACGTTTGGAATTATCAAGCATCAAATACACCGATAAATGTAACGAAAATAAGTTTTATGAAACCAAATTCTGAGATCATTCTTCTAGGACAAGATAATCTACTCTAGCAGAAAGAAATAAAAGAATCAAAAATAGAATTTAATCTTAGAATTTAAAGTATTTTGAAACTTTGATTAAATCAAAACAGATATTGAAAATTTCCTACAGAACATTCATTAAAACTATTGATCTTTTCGGTTGGTTTAGATTGTTTGGGTTTTATCGCATATAAACCTTTGTAGGTTATTTAACGCCAAATCAATTTTATACATAAAAACAGTTCTATTCCAAACAATTCAGTCGGTATGAGTACACAGTTTAATTGTCAAAAACACTTCTATTTCAAGCTATTCAGTTTAGGCAGACAGTTCTAATTCAAACAATTCAGTTCAGCATAAGTATAGATTTTAGTTACACACAGTTAAATGTCAAAACAGTTCTATATTAAGCAATTCAGTTTCGCTTAAGTACAGTTTCAATGTCAAAAAATAGTTCCATTTCAAACAATTCAGTTCGTAATGTAAGTACACAGTTGATTGTCAAAAACATTTCTATTTCAAGCTATTGAGTTTAGGCAAACAATTTTTAATTCATCCAATCAGTTTAATGCAAGTATAGATTTTAGTTACACACAGTTAAATGTCAAAACAGTTCTATATTAAACAATTCCGCTTCGCGTAAGTCCAGTTCCAATGTAAAAAAAATAGTTCCATTTCAAACAATTTAGTACGTAATGTAAGTACACAATTGATTGTCAAAAACATTTCTATTTCAAGCTATTCGATTTAGTCACACAGTTCTAATTCAAACCATTCAGTTTAACATAAGCGTGCAGATGAGTTGTATTTAACCTAAAGAGAGGGACATAACAGGTATTACCACTCTGCTAATGAAGAGCTGCTTCACATTCACCAAAGCTCCAGCATCACTGAAACCGTACCATCAGATTGTTTAGTGTCATATCAGGACACTCGTTGGGGGAAGTCGTATCCCTCTGCAGAGATGTAGTCGGTGTATTCTAAATCCCATCCGACGGGGCTAGATCTTTTCGGAACTTCATTGTATGTAAAAGACGTTCTCTGCTTTAGAATTGTCATCTCATATTCCCTCTGCCCAGTCATCTGGAGCTGTAGATTACACCGAGTAAGATCCCCAAGTGAATGTCCAGGAAATGACTCTAAACGACCTGATGGTTTGGTTTCAGTAATGTGGGGAATGTGGAGTACCTCTTTATTGCCATTGCCCGAAATGGTAGGACCTGATAGGGTCCTATCTATGAGTCAAATAAAACTAATCTGTGTACTTATGCTAGACTGAATTGTTTGAAATAGAACTGTTTTTGACATTGAAACTGTACTCACGCTAAACTGAATAGCTTGAAACAGAAATGTTTCATGACATTATAACCGTACTTACGCAAAACTGAATTGTTTAATATAGAACTGTTTTGACATTTAACTGTGTATAAAAAAATCAATCCTTATACTAAACTGAATAGGTTGTATTAAAACTGCGTGACCTAACTGAATAGTTTGAAATAGAAATGTTTTTTGACAATTAGACTGTGTATTCATGCTAAACTGAATTGTTTGAAATAGAACTGATTATTTGTATGATAATTGATTTGGCGTTAAATAACCTACAAAGGTTAATATGCCATAAACCCAATCAACTCTAATCTCATTCGTACAGCGGCAGTTCTTTACAATATATTTCTGCTTTCTGATTCTAAAAAAGAGAAACACTTTTTAGAGATGTGTATTTATTAGCCTACCCATACAGGTAAGATGTGGTACAAGGTCAGTTTTTAAGCAGAGTTTAACAGGTTTGAATTCAGAGTTTTCTTTCTCCTTGGCTAGTTGCCTAATAAAGTCTAAAGAACCCAGTTTTCCCTACTATTTACCCTAGCTGGATTCATGGCTTTCCCAAGGGTATTAGTGCTATGTGAAATGTTCTCAGCTTCATTCAGAATTGAAACTTGTGTTGCCACGTCCATTTTTTAAGATCGTATCTATAATATTACTTGTATCTCCATGTCTTTCTAAAAATATGCAATTTTGATTTCTGTGGTCTCAATTTCGGACAGACTAACGGCGTTTTGATAGGGCCACCTCTAGGCCATAACGTTTCTATTATACGGTTCCTTTCATGATTATCTCTGTCGCTATAGTTTCTTATCGACTATGGTTTTTGGCAAGTTCTTAAGAAGGTAACCAGTGTCTGCAGAGAGCGGATGAATGTAAATTTTTGCTGGTTAACTAATACTGGTGCGTCCATGTTCACGATTCTATAAGAGAATGCCATTAAAGTGTTCATGTTTACTTTACCAGTAAGACCGAGGGTGTCATTTTTTTTTATTTAACTTGGGTTGTTTGCGAGAAAGAAGTAAGTGGCCGTACAACAACTGTTTTTTAGTGTGCTGCTACCAGGATTTACTTTAAACTGTACACAACATCATTGGGTACTTCTTCATCTAACTTTTTTCCAAGCGTTTCGTTAGTTTTCTAGTGGTTCAAACATACAGTAGTATTTATGTTAAATATTGACTTGGAGATCCCTTTGACATGCTGCGTAAATTGCATGCTTGACATAACAGGAAATAAACCTGTTGCATAAAGGGGACGCAGATGACCAAGCGGAAATGCCACATAAGTTGCGTTGGTGGAATAACAAGAAATGCACCTGTTTCCTAAAGTAAATACGACGCAGGTTGTTGCCCAGCAGAAGTAACAACTAAATTGCGTTGTTATCATGCTAAAAAGAAGTTTGTCTATGTGCAACGCGTAGGTAGCAGACTGGAAGTATAACCACGAGGATTTATATGGTTGTCCCGAACGTTATATAACCATGTTAAACAATCAGAGAAGAGAAAACCACGAAGTAAGAGAAGCGACAAGAAATTAAGATTATTTGATGACTTGAAAGGGCTCTGTACAAGACATGTGAGAGTAAAAAAAGCGAGAAGAAACTGTGATGATTCGATGCTCTGAAGAGAAAGCGGTTTCACAGAAGAACAGTAAAGTTCTTCCTCTGTGAAAACATCTCAGGCATTTCCACCTCTTTCTCACACTTACCTGACAGTTCATTTTGGGTAAGAAAAGGAAAATTAAAGAATCTGTTTCTTAATTCTAATACATATTTTTCTCTAATATCTCTGTTGTTAAGAAGGGCCCAGTCATAGAGTTTAGTGGTCGCTGTTCGTGTGGCGTTTTTTTCGTAGGCTTAGTCGTAATTTGACCATGACTATTCGATGATCGGAGGACACACCCTCGAAAGAGGAGTTTGCCTCGCAATTTATCGCGCTATTTTTCCATTTCTTGTTTATAAAGACATAATCTATCTGTGTTTTACTATTGTTCGCGTATGTGTAGGTCCACAATTTTCCCTTCCTTTTTTGATAGTTTGTATTGAGGCATGTTAATCTATTTTCTATCATGAAATCAGTTAGATGTTGTCCATTCCTATTTGACGTGTTGTGTAGGCCGTATTTGTTATTTCCGTTTTTCCCAATTTGGGCATTCATATCCCCGCCAATAACTAGCAGGTTGTGTTTCGGAATGTTACGCACTAGGGAGGATAGCTCCTCGTAGAAGGTGACTAGTTCGGTTTCTTCACTAACGTTGGTAGGGCTGTAGCAGGAGATGGTTGTTGCTCTGGGGTTACCATTAAATGTAGCTGCCATCATCCTCGGTTGTATTCTCTCATTGCTATTAAGTGTTTTTAACGCTCTTGGTCCTATAAGAATTCCTACCCCTCCTACCGTGGCATTGACAGAGTTTTTCCATGCTGATACAGTGGCTAGCGTCCATCCATTGCCAGTTTCGTGATATTTGATATCTTCAGTGTGAGTGTATCTGTGTTCTTGTACGCAAATTATGTCTATCTTATGTTCTACGGTCGATGTAGTCAGCTCTGGTAGTTGACCTATTCTATTTAGGGTTCTAACGTTAAATGTCGCTATTTGTATTGTTTTTTTGCATTTTAGTAGTTTTTGTTGGATCTCTGTAGCTGATTTTTCGAACAGTGAGGCCAGGGCTCAAACCTCATCAGGACGCGTCCCTTTTTTACCCACGCGAAGAGCGATGCGGTTTATATATGTGGTTTGAGTGTGGGTCATGGTTATTTTTCGATGGCTGTTTTTATTCTTATCTATAGAAGCCATTCTTATAGATGAGCAGCAGTAGTTCCCCGATCGAACTGACAATCCTGAGCGTTAAGCTGCAAGACTCACACGTCAAGAAAAAAGGTTAGGCATTGCGTTTAGTGGTCAAAGGGTTTATTCGCATACCTTCACGTCCATCATGCTGCTTCCCATGTGTACGTAAAAAACAAAAAAAAAAAAAAAAATAAAGGGGGTGGTGGTTCTTTTCCCTTAAGTTCTAACTTAGTTAAAGTCCAGGACTAAGATCTATTTATAAAAATTTTGGCGTATATTTTCTCCTGCCTTCCGATGCTGGCCGTAAAATGTGTTTTTTTTTGCGGGGGGATTAAGGAGAGGTGGCATTTGGACGGTTACTTGGGTTGTTTTGTTTTCTTATTAACTGCAATGGGGGTGGGCAAACTGTGAGACTTCTAAGCTTTTAGAAGAGATTCAAAACATTTTTTCCGTGTATACTAATACATTCGACCAGAGTCATATATTCAATTTGGATTTACTGTAAAAAATGTCTTTACATTTAAAATACATTATTCAAGCGGAATTTTACAAAGAAAATAACAGCGTACAATTTGGTAAAAATTTCAGCATTTTAAATAAGTAGGACTTAAAGACATTGTACTGACCAGTATTGAACTTTTAATCTTCATGGCGGCACAGGCTAGTTCCTTATCTCTTCTGTTCTGTTCTTATGTTTAGTTACTAATGAATTTAAAATATAATTTTGGGGATTGGAACGCTATTTATTTCGACATTTTAGGTCAGGGGGGTTTAAGGAGAGGTGGCATTTGGACGGTTAAAAATATATATATATATATATATATACAAAAAGTTAACTGATTTCCATTCCAAAATTAGGAGTTATTTTTTATGCCTCAAGAAGCTATAATTTTTATATCTGTATTTTTGCATTCATAGAACAATCAACGGCTGTGTATTTTTGAATTTATCTTAGTATACCAGACAACAATAAGTGATATACCTCACAAAATTTGGAGGATCAAAATCTGAAATAATTTAAGAAATCTTTTCCTTCTCAGATTGTTAAAAATACATTTTTAATCAATTCGAATTAAAGTTGATCATCAACTTTTAAAACCTAATTTTAGTTTGCCTCAATCTTATAAGTAAACGATGAAAACGATAAGTCTTTAACTGATATATGCTGAATTGAGACAGAAGATTTATTTGACAGGCCACGCAAGTTACGTGGCTGGTAAACAGGATGTTCATCTGTGTCTTCAGGTAAACAATACACGGTGGAAATTACATGGGTGGCATGCTAGAAGGATGAGTGGCCACGAAAATTGTGAGGACGTCCGGAAAATTCTATAAATACTGAACATTTTTTACCTGGGTGCAATGAAGAAAAACGAAGGAGTAAGCAGAAGAGTCACTAGATCTCACGCCACTCTGGACGCTGGCCTAATTCCAGATGACCCAGGGTTGACAGGGGTAGAGAATGTTTTGATCTGAACGAGTCTCACGAAATTATGGAGAATCTTAGATGATTAAATGCTTTGAGAAAATGCTATACGCACGAAGCAGAGAAGCGTGAAGAAATAGGTTCGCCGAAGTTGAAAGCTTGTATGATCCCAGAAGTAAGATGAGTGCCTTGTGTAGTCCCTAAAGTTCAAAAACATATAGAAGTTAAGATGATTAGATTTTTTGAGTTGACAATATACCAGTCTTGCGAAAGTCGAACGAAGCAGATGTAATATATTAACGTGATCTGCGGCTGTAAATACGGTGGATGTTGTTGACAGATTGATAAGACCAGTGTGATCCCCGAAATGTCATCATGTTCACAGTTGCTGTGTACCATAGGATGTTGACATGATTATATCCGCTCAAGGATAATATCAATCAGATGATTGCTGAAATGTCACCATGCCCACAGTTGTTATGTTGAAAAGAGGTGCATCCGGTCGAAGATATCGGAAAATCACCTGAACAGTGGGCGTCGTTGAATTCGGTGACAGTGGCAGATGCGTACGCCCACAGAACCGGGCTTGGGAAAGTAGCCAATGGGAAGCAGACAACCCAATGGAAAGCAAAGAAGTGAGATGTGTGCATAACCATGGTTAACGAAAAAGAGGAATTTCTGCAGGTCACGTGAGAGTTGTAAACTATGTAAGTTCCCGAATTTCGGCTAAAGTCAGTTGTTCACTGACTCGTTCATCTCCCGACAGCTCCTCCGTGTGCGCGAACTCTCTGCGATTGCTTTTCTGCTCCACACAAGTATCATCGCCAATAAATAATAATATAATATTATATTTTTATATACATACGTGTTCCTCGTTGTTAATACAACAAAGAGAAGTATCACAAAAAACGCATCATCCCTCTGTGTGTATGCAAACTCAGATGTCTTCTTGATCAATCGGTTGCGGCTCTAGAATACACAGACTACCACTCTGCTGACGGGTAAGACCCCCCACGAGTGTCCTGCTTATGACACTTAATCTGATGGTAAGGTTCCAGTAATGCTGGCGTTTTTGAAAATGCCATCACTCATTGCCATCACTCCTAGGTCCATTCTGGCCCAGATTAGTATTACCTGATAGAGTTCTATCTATGGGTAAAATACAACTTAATTGCATACTTATGCTAAACGGAATTGCTTGAAATAGAACAATTTTGATATTTAAACTACGTATTTATGAAAAACTGTATTGCTTGAAAAAGAATTGTTTTGACATTTAACTGAGTGGACAAAAACTATACCCATGCTAAACTGAAGTGTTTGAAATAGAATTGATTAACTTTATAAGAATAGATTTGGCATTGAATAACCTACAAAGGTTTGTCGAAATTCTGTCGTATCAGGTTTCTCTTAGTGACAGCGAGTCAGTACACAGTTGTCTTACGCGCCGAAGTGAACTCTTCGGAACTCTGAAAAAGGGAAAAGGCTGTATGACCACCGGGGCACTCCATTATTCGCACGTGGTTGAGTCCATTGCCTTGGTAGCGATTGGTCGCTAGCCCAGGAGTGGCTATATCAGCGTAATTATATACCGGCCCGTTCAGTGTAGTCCGTCTTATTTTACGTCTGAAATCTGGACTATATTTTGGAACTTTCGAGCTAGTAAAAGCTATTATTGTTGTTTGTTAGAGCTGTGACTTCTACAAGTTTGATATGTCATAAAATCAAATCACCTTATCAACCATCAGCCATCTTCATCCTTCTCCCTCACTCTGCTATTTCGTTCATTTCGTAATAAAAGAAAAAGAAAAGACAAGAAAAGAAAAGAAGCAGATTATATTTTTATACATAAGCGTTGTTATCTGTTTTTCTCGCAGTATATTACACAAAGATTCTTTTCTAAATCTTCTCAACTTTCGGCTTTATTTCTCTTGGGTGAAAATCTAACATTCTGTTGATTCAAGAATGTATTTGATATCAGACATAGCTTGATTATTTTCAACCGAACGAAAAATATTTTATTCATTTAGATGTGCCTATACTACCATGACAATCTTTACTTCCTATTTTTAAATTGTTTCTACACTCACATATTTACAAATAATCATACTGTCTTTCCTACAAAGAGACATATGCATATAGAATGTCTCAGCTAGATTTCGTCAAATCAAACTGCAACATTGAATGCACGCATTTTCTTTTTCATAACTTAAATATTGTGGAATATTAGCGTTCAAACTATTATTACATTTTCTTATTAGAAAAAAAAAACAAACTTTCAAACATTTGTTTTGCAACAATCCAGGTATGTGAGTGATACGGGAAGTATCAAGCACTTTTAGGAATGGGCAACATCTAACAGACTTCATGATAGAAAATAGATTAACATGCCTCAATACAAACTACCAAAAAAGGGGGGGCAAACTATGGACATACACGTACGCGAACAATAGTAAAGCACAGATAGACTACGTAATTATAAACAAGAAATGGAAAAATAGTGCAATGAATTGCGAGGCATACTCCTCTTTCGAGGGTGTGTCCTCCGATCACCGAATAGTCACGGCAAAAATACGGCTAAGCCTACGAAAAACGCCAAACGAATAGCGACCACCAAACTCTATGACTGGGCCCTTTTGAACAACAGAGATATAAGAGATAAATACGTATTAGAATTAAGAAACAGATTCGAAACACTTCAAGAGAAGACGGAAAAAAGTACACCAAATGACGAATATGAAAATTTCGACAATGCGCACCTCGAGGCAGCAACGAAATGCATTCCAACAAAACTCAAAACTAAATATAGAGTCCCATGGGAAACTTTAGCGGTGAGAGAAAAACGTGTACTAGTGAAAACAGCCTCCAAAAACTATTAAAAAAAACCCCAACAAACACAAATGCCCGAAAACTAAAAACGGCACAATATCAATTAGCAGGCATATATATAAAGGAACAGACAGAATACATTCAAAATCAGATAGATAAGATTAGAGACTCAGTGGAAGATAGACAATCTAGGATAGCCTGGCAAACAATAAACGAAGTGAGTAGAAGAAAGAGCACAGCCAAAGCAAAACTGAAAGCTGCAAACCAATAAGAAAGAATAAAACTGTGGAAACAGCACTTCGAAAACCTACAAGGAAACCCACCGAAAATAACACATGAACCAATCACCAGAAGAATTAGTAAACAATTGGACATTAAACTAGGACCGTTCCCACAAGAATAACTCGACTCGGTTCTCAGAAAAATTTAAAATGGGAAAGCTGCAGGGCTGGACGAAATTCCCCCAGAAGTATGGAAGACCAGACAATTCGACGACATACTGCTCCGACGCTGCAACGCAGTATATAATTAAAAATCCGATAGATAGATGGATGAAGGGATGCATCCCCCACTTCCCTAAAAAGGGTGACCTCGGATTAGGCAAAAACTACCGAGGCATAACACTTACATCCATTGCAGCCAAAATCTACCATGCCCTACTACGAAACCGCATAGAACCCTAAATCGACAACATACTTAGGAAAAACCAAAATGGCTTCCGAAGAAATAGATCCACGACCTCACAAATATTAACCATCCGTAGAATCCTTGAAGGTGTACGGGCAAAAAACCTCCAAACATCATTAATATTTGTCGACTTTACCAAGGCCTTAGATTCCATTCACAGAGGAAGGATGGAACAAATCATACTAGCAGACAGCATACCTAAAGAAACTGTAGCAGCAATAACGATTCTCTATAGAAACACCAAAGTAAAAGTACGATCACCAGATGGAGACACAGAATACTTCGACATTGTAGCAGGAGTACTACAAGGGGACACCTCTTTATCATTTGTCTAGACTACGTACTTAGAACATCGATTGACAAAATCAGAGAGAACGGCTTTGAGCTGACAAAGAAAAGATGCAGAAGTTACCCCGCAAAAACAATTACCGACGCCGACTACGCCGATGACATAGCGATACTGGCAAATACAGCCAACCAAGCCGAAACATTACTGCATAGTTTGGAACGAGCAGCCGCAAGCATAGGCCTCTATGCCAATGCACACAAAACGGAATATATGTGCTATAATCAAACGGGTGATATCTTCACTCTAGACGGAACCCCACTTAAACTGGTAGACAAATTCACTTACCTAGGAAGCAGCGTCGCATCAACCGAAAAGGACATCGACTCGAGGTTAACAAAAGCATGGACAGCTATCAATAGGCTATCGATTATATGGAAATCAGACCTAAGCGATAAAATGAAACGCAGTTTCTTCCAGGCAGCAGTCGCATCGATACTGCTATATGGATGCACTACATGGATTCTAACAAAACGGCTGGAGAAGAAGCTAGACGGCAATTATACAAGAATGCTGCGTGCAATCTTGAACAAGTCCTGGCGGCAACATCCCACAAGACACCAACTGTACAGTCACCTGCTTCCTATCACGAAAATTATTCAAGTTAGACAAACCAGACATGCAGGACACTGCTGGAGAAGCAGGGACGAACTCATAAGTAATGTACACTTATGGACCCTCACACATGGCCGAGCAAAAGCAGGACGACCAGCACGAACATACATTCAGCAACTATGTGAGGATACGGAATGTTGTCCAGAAGACCTGCCTGAGGCGATGAACGATAGGGAAAAGTGGCGAGAGAGGGTAGGGATATCCGTACTACCAGCACGACATGATGATGACGATGGCGATCACGAATTTATGAGCTCAGAAGAGATTTAAAAGAGTAGACAAAAATAACAGTTTGGTCAAAGTACGGCCAACCAGTAAATACAGCCCCGTATTTTACATTAACAGGCTGACATTTAACCAGCTGAAATAATGTAAACAAAAAAAATTATAATAATCCATTCATGGCTGCGTATGAAATTAACCTAAAAAAGAGAACTAACTTTAAAAGTTGAATAGAGAAAATAATATAATCATATTGGTGGAATTTATCCGACCTTATTTTAATTCCTTTCAACATTAAAATGCACATTTACTCTTTATCTTTTATCAATCAACGAATTATAAACAGCCGTGAGTTACCTAGCTTTTATGATTGCAAAATAATATTGGATAAATTCTAGCAATACTATTATATCATTTTCTCTGTTCAACTTTTTAAAGTTAATTCTCGTTTCAGGTTGATTTCATATGCGGCCATGAATGGATGTTTCTTCTAACATTACATCGGCCTGTTCGAAGTCAGCCTGTTAATGTACCATGCCGGGCCGTATTTACTAGTTGGCCATGGTCCAACATAACTTAGAAAATAATCACAACTTTAATTTCTAAGATTCCAAGGAGTTAGTTTACACAAACGCTGGGAAATTGTTGAATCATAACAAACCTCAATACAATCGTTTTTTTTCTCAATTTGTCTCTTTATAAGCCTCTGAAATCTTTTAAAAACCTTTACTTAAAATAGTTTGACGTCATATTTTATATAGTTTTAGAAAGATAGATATTTAGCGATCAAGATTTGTTAAGTTCTTCCTTTGGTTCCTCGCTACGTTCTTGTAAATAAAGGAGATAGAACGAGATATCGAAAAGTTTTTATCGAGGTTTAATAACAGCCAGAATAAAGGGTGCCTTTATGCTGCAAGTCTCGTAGGAAGGAAGGAAGGAAGGAAGGAAGGAAGGAAGGAAGGAAATAATAATGGAGTTGAGAAGACTTATTGCAGCTAAATGCCTGAGTGAAATGTGCGTCGCTAAATTCAAGGGATAGGTGTAGCAAAAGTCGTGTTTGCTGGTTAAGGACAGGAATGATGTAGTCACCCATAAATGTGTAGTCCTGGTTGTTGTAGGAGAGAGGTATTAAAGTCTCCTGAAAATGTTGCCCAGGAATGAGGTAGATGGATGTCTGAGCGTTATTGCGCGTCGCTGTAGACATAGCAAAAGTTAGAGGCGACATAAAGTTTTCCTATGTGTGGCGGATTACATGCATCCAATTCATTTTCAACTGGGGACCCTTGGTCTAAGAGAATAGACTCAAGAGTTCCATAAATCAGACGGCTTTCCTCATAGTGTGATCCTGCTGCTATGCAGGGACCGGACAGAAAGTACGTCCGTCCTCCTCAAAAGGATCTGAGCTAGAGATAAGTTGGCGGGCTTTCACCATTTTTATGCTGTCCGGAAAAATGGTCCGGGCTGAAATGGATAAGTCATTCTCATTGGGTTAAAATATGCGACGACCATAACGGTCAAATTAATTTACGTGTCAAACTAAAATACGAAGTTCTTTCTGCTGCAGATACATTTAACTGATAGTCGAATTAAACAGAGAGAGAAAGAAGAAGGGTAACCATGATTTAGACAGATATATTTATAATAGAATGCTAAACATGAGTAGATATGAATTTAATAATATTAACATTAATATGTATACATCGATGGACTGTTGTAATACGGATTTTGAAAAAATAACCTTAATAGACTATTTAAATCCATGCACATATAAGCAGAACGCTACTTACGGAACTAGAAATGTTGAAAACTTTCTCATCTTCTTCGTTTCATTTAATAACTAACACGTCTTGATGAAGGTTTAAAACCGAAACGTTTAACGTTGGCAAATATTTCTATAAATAAAATCATTCTCTGAAGACTGTTTTTTCATATCTGTACATTTTTCGAGTATCGTATCTATTCCCAGGTTTACCCATATGTATATATGTATATACTACTGGACATAATTTGGGCAGTTTGTCTTCGTTAAGACATATTTGATTGAACAAACAATATAGATATTGTTGTCTGCATGTGTTTAGCCTTTCAAGTTGCCATATCAATGTTATGATATCCGGCTGAAATTGGTTAATAAACTTTACATAATTATTTTTTTCAAAACGAACGCTATAACAATATACCAATATAAAAAAGAAATGATTAATTCTAACAAAGTAGTCATGCACATACAAAGGTTATATTGCTTTTGCAAAAAAACCTTCCCTGATGATGTCCTTATATTTGTCCGAAAGGTTTATTAACCCATTTCGACAGGATATCATAACAAACATCTATAAACATGTTGACAACAATATCTATTTTGTTCAACATAAATATATATATATATATATATATATGTGTGTGTGTGTGTGTGTGTGGTGCCTTCATTAAGTTTCCTGACTTTTTTGTACTGTCATGTAAAATTGTCTTACACTCTTGAAATTTCAGTATGTTATTGCTACGCAAGTTAGGAGATGACTATTTTTATGATTTCTGGTTCAAATAAACAGCTACAGTAGCAATTGGAATACACCCTACTAAAGCCTGATTGTTACCACTGGTGAATTTCAAAAATGCAATCTGGGCACTTTAGAAGAACGATATACAATAAAATTCTGTTTTAAACTTTGCCACAGAAACGTATGGAATGCTTCAGACTGTTTTCGACCATCTTGCATAAATCGAACATCAGTTTTTGAGTGGCATAAGGGATTCAAGGAAGGCAGGGAGTCAGTGAGGGATGGTGTGGGAGGAGTAAGGAAGTCAGTACACCAGAGTTGATCGGCCAAAGTGCTAAGGTTACTATGTTGAGGTTTTAAGGTAGTTCAGGGTGAAATTCGATTGGAAGCGGCCATCACTCTTCAAATCGGGTCAATGGCATTTCCACCAGGAGAATACACTAGTCCACAACTCCATCATTGTCACAGACTAATTGACTAAGATGGGCCTCAGCCTTCCTATAGTTCAGACCTTGCTCCCTGTGACTTTTGGTTATTCCTTAAGCTTAGAGACTGTCATTATGAGACAATTGAGGAAATGAAAGAGGCTATGTCGAAGGTCATTGACACGCTCACACATCAGGACTTCCTTGGGGCCCTCCAGAAGTTGTTGGAACGGTACAAGTGCATTGTAGCCTGAGGAGATTACTTCAAAGGGGACTAGACTTTCATGTGTGTACTATCAATAAAAGTGCCCGTCCGAAAAAAAAGTCTGGAAACGTATTTAATGAACCTTATATATATATATATATATATATATATATATATATATATGCAAACTGTTTCGTGGAATTAATGTTTTTCATAAGCTACAAATCCTGATGACGTTAAAAAAAAAAACGATTCTTTGGAAGCGACTTTTTTTCCCCTTTTCACCTATGGATTTGTAATGGTTCAGAGGCAGTAGATATAGATATATATATGAATTTTTATCAGGGACAGATTTAATCAACAGTACCTCCCAATTTAAAAACCTTTTAGAGACGACATGCGCAGAAATCAAAGATCGTTGACATCTAATAACCACGTGACACGCAAACCAGCTAGCTAAGCACAACATACACTGACCCACCCCACCCTATCTTGTGAGGGAAGAGAATATATATATATACCTCTTCTAACTAACGACTCGTTGTTTGTCGGTATATTTTTGAAAAGACACGTTAGTGTTAACAGTCAAGAGAAGAAGTCAGCCGTATTAAAGAAAAAGGCGTTAAGAGCACACGGTCTAAGGTATTGTCTTAACAAACTTATTAAATTTTATTGCCAGTATAAATTGTACAATAATAATAATCATCATCATCATGTCATGCTGGTAGTACGGATACCCCTGACCCTCTCTCGCCACTTCTCCCTATCGTTCATCGCCACTGGCAGGTCTTCTGGACTACATCCCGTATCCTCACATAGTTGCTGAATGTATGTTCGTGCTGGTCGTCCTGCTTTTGCTCGGCCATGTGTGGGGGTCCATAAGAGTACATCACTTATGAGTTCGCCCCTGCTTCTCCAGCAGCGTCCTGCATGTCTGGTTCGTCTAACTTGAATAATTTTCGTGATAGGAGGCAGGTGACCGTACAGTTGGTGTCTTGTGGGGTGTTGCCGCCAGTACTTGTTCAAGATTTCACGCCACAAAACAATAATCAGAATAATAATAATATATCTGAAGGAGAATGTTTTTGCACTTAAACATCTTGTTTATTGTTTTTGCTGTTTTGTTTGCTAGTGGTGACTTTTCGTTTTTGTTAAAATTATTGTTCGCTACCTCCAAATACGGACTTGGAAACATAGACGCTGACAAACACAAGACTATCTCTACAACGGCCTCAACAAAATCTTCTCGTTGATGTCTCATGATCCGGTGTGAATAACTTTCGTTTAAACAGGAGTTAACCATCAATATCTCTAGTTTCCTTCAATATAGAAGTAAATGCTACGAGATACTAAATAATCATACATAAACTTAATTATTCGTGACAAACTAATTTTCTCTTCATATACTTTATTCCACATAAGAATGGAGGGATTTCCAATGGTGTAGTGGCTAACGTACTTGATTTTGACAATTAATTTTTTTATTTATTGGGCACTTTTTGTCCTCATCTTGGTAGTTTTTGTGTTGTTTCTTCTTTCACTACGTTTCGGCCAAATTTCACATCTGGCCTTCTTCAGGTGATTTACCGCGACCTCAGATAGGAATGCTGAGGCTTCTTAACCGTAATTTAAATTTGGCCGAAACGTAGTGAAAGAAGAAACAACACAAAAACTACCAAGATGAGGACAAAAAGTCCGCAATAAATAAAAAGATTAATTCTCAGATTAAGAAGCCTCATCTCAAAATGATTCCAATTAAAAGACAAGTACTTGATTTTGACGCCGTCGTATAGGATTTCGAACTCGTTTCCCGCTATTACGTTTACTGCCGGACTAATACACTAATACATACTTACTTGGCCTTGGCTAGGCTGTCTGGCATTCATGCCGGATGGGGTATCGAAACCGATAGCAGATTCGAGGCCGAAAGGCCTCCGACTTTGGCTGGGACACCATCGGGTGGACGAGCTGCAACTTTGACACCTTTATTCCCCTTGTATAGCACTGGACCTTGCTGTCCAGTTTAAGCTATAAGCTGGCATATGTGCCTGGACCCAGATTTGGGTCCAAGAAACGGCTTGGCTCATTAGGCCCACATTTCACTAAGTGGGTCGATGAGCAGCATAGACCAGCTGGGTTCCAGCCTCGGCTCGTGTCCGACCTTTCTATCCTCTAAATCCCCACTATAATCGGACTTCGAGTCATTGACCTAGTGTCGGGTCCTGTCTGGTGGGAGGCAGCGACAAATATCATACACTTGGGGAAAGATACGGACCTTCTTATACTCCCAGCTATGATTTAGATGGTACCTTTTTTGTTCTTCTTCTACTACACCGAGGCGTTTCGAAGGTTGCTATTTCTTCCCCTGGGTTAATACAATTTACCCTTGATTGATAGCTTATAATACCGAGTGTAAAGCAAGATGATGTCAAGTACTATCTTTTAAGTCTTTCCTATTACTCGACCTGGGATTTTATCCAGATTACCCGGGTCACTTGTGAACACTCTACCTACTAAACCGATTATATATATATATATTCACAAGAATTTTATTCAGAGAGGGTATATCAAAATACTGCAACCCATTCTTTTTATAATGATTTATTACTTAGACAAGAGCAATGGTGATCATTTAGAACATATCCTGTAAAATTGCATCCTTTGTGCTAGAGACATCGAATCAATGCTTTTTTTAATTGTCATTATATCAGCTGCCAGGACATGCTATCTTTTTGGTGTTTTTTCTCAGTTATAAATCATTATCTTATTAATACCTTGCATCTATTTTTAGACAGTTTTGGATGATTTTGTCTCCAAAAAAGTAGTGACACAAAATATTTTTTACTCTCTGGTCAAGTATTAATAGTTGTCATAGTGTCCTATTTTCGAATCTAAAATCAAAAAGAACATATTATTAGTAGAGTTATTAGCTGTCACATGGGTCCCACGAATATTAAGATACCCTATATATATATATACGTGTGTATGTGTGTATGTGTGTGTGGCACGATGCGTGGTTAAATATTTAATTAATATGTAAAAATTAAAATTTATGAAATGGTAAAACGAATCCTCAGAGAAGATAGGGAAAGGGGACAAGAAGAAAATTAAGATTGCCAGAGAAAATTCCTTCCATTCTAGACCTGAAGCACTCCGAAAAAAACTCCAGCCTTTACAAAAATAAAAGTCCTAGACTTTAGAGACAATATCATACTAACTGCACCGCATCGTCACTCTACCTCTCCCGATATTCTTTCTTCTTCTTTATTGCAGGAAAGCAGACATTGTTTGCTGGTTATTTATTGTCTCACAAACGTGTTTCAATAAAAAAAAACGTTTTTGTTATTTGTTAACAACGGGTTTTCTCTATTCCATGATTTGCTAGACAATCTAGCAATTTATATTACCTAACCGTCAGAAGAACATCTGGTTGAATTGTTTCAACCCCACTTCATGGATCTCTCAAACACAGCGTGGGCACGGAAGAATTTGACAAAGCACACAGTCGGAAGCAAATAAGGATGTCATGAACACAACAGCTACAACAAGTACTGTTACTAGTAGTCACACCACATTGGGATCTGTGACTAGCATAGGACCACATGTGTGTGTAGAGCATACATCTATAAGAAGGACCTTCTTTTCGGTTAAATCTCGTCAGAGAACTACTGGACAAAAGAAAGGAATAGTGAGGTAGGAACAAAAGGTATTTGAAGATAACATAAAAAAAAAAATAGAAAGAGTAAAAACTGCAACTAAAACTGATCAAATCAAAGAAAACCAAAAACCAAAAACCTTACTAATCTGTCTGAGTGAACATTTTTCCCCTTTGTGGGTTGCATTTTGCTTAGTCTTCGACTACTTTTTTGTTTATTCTATTCTTTGCATGCTCTGTCGAACTTTCTTTGAACTTTGGATGTATGCCCTACTTACTGCCATTCTAAAATTCAGTACGAATCATAGGACATACTTATATATATATATATATATATATATATATATATATGAGTATATGTGTGTGTGCGTGTGTGTTAGTGTGTATGTGTGTGTCTCTGTGTGTGAATTACACAGTTTTTACGTTTTAAAAAATTGATGTGATTTAGAATGTATATATACGTATATATATTTTATATATATGTATATTTTATTTAGAATATATACATATATATCATCATCATCATCATCATGTCGTGCCGCTAGCACAGATATCCCTGACCCTCTCTCGCCACTTGGATAGTTTTCGTGATCGAAAGCCTATCGATAGCTGTCCATGCCTTCGTTAGCTGTGCGTCAATGTCTTTTTCGGTTGATGAGACGCTGCTTCCTAGGTAAGTCAAATTGTCTACCAGTTTCAGAGTCTCGTGATTTTAGATACTCCACTGAAACCATAGGATTTAAATGACTTTCAAAGTTTGTAATCTGTCAAAGAAGCAGAGATGACCCAATTCATCTTAATTCGTTTAAATTGAAAGATTCGGCCAATCAATTATTTAACATTTCTTTTGAATATATATCGACGAATTATCTGAAATACGTGTGCTTGCAGTGGAAAATATATATACATATATTTTTGTGTATGTGAGACGGTGTGGTTGTAAATTTACTGGTAACTTTTTTTTCTAATATAATTTTTTAATATATATATTTTTCTCATATGTATTATTTTCTAATATATATATTAAAAAAATACAAATCTAACGATCTTAAAATATATCTTAATTCTTTCTTTGGACCTACAACACACATTTTTATACAAATATATATATATATATATATATATATATATATTTGTATAAAAATGTTTGTTAGAGGTCCAAAGAAAGAATAAAGATTATCAAACAGGTGATATTTCCACACTATCAACCGAAAAAGACATCGACACACGGCTAACGAAGGCATGGACAGCCATTGATAGGCTTTCGATCATATGGAAATCAAACCTGACCGATAAAATGAAACGTAGTTTCTTCCAGGCAGTCGATACTGCTATATGGATGCACTACTTAGACGCTAAATAAACGGCTGGAGATGAAGCTAGACGGCAATTATACTAGAATGTTGCAAGCAATATTGAACAGGTCCTGGTGGCAACACCCCACAAGGTACCAAGCAGAAGCACCTGCAGTCAAGAACCAACACCTATAACCGTTATGCCATGGGTCCTCCTGGACATGTCGTAACGGTTATAGGCGTTTGTTCTCTAAGCTTCTAAGGAGACAATCATCTGGGGGTTGCAGGTTTCAATCCTGACTGCAGGCGAGTAACAATACAGGAATACTTAACACTTGTACCCGGTTATGGCAAACGGAATCAGAACAGGCAACACCCGTGGATTCAAAAAGGACGTAGTTCGAAGTTTCGTGAAGGATCCTGAGTTCGACAAACACCTGAAGAAGGCCGGAGGACATATCAGCCGAAACGTTTGGAAATAACAATAAAGATGAAGAAAATTGTCCGAAAACACTTAATGATAAAAATCATCAATCTTCGTCTTGTAATATAATGGCCGAGGGATTTCGTTTTATATATCCTGACTTTGGGTTTAGTTAGGCTGAGAACCTTTCACTAAGCGCATAGGTTAGTTAGGTGCAAACTTGGGCGAAGGTGTTGACGTGCGCACGGGGAAGCTGTGTCGTTCACAGATGTCAAAATAAAAATCCCAGAGAGTAAATTGGACCAGGGGATGTGAACTACGTCATGAACCGGAAGCGTGGGCGGAGGATTTTTGGAGATTTGAGAAAAGTCAGTTAGTTGAGATCGTGCCTCGGAAGAAGAAGGTTGACTTTCGCTTGCTCGCTGTGGCCTTGTGTCGGGTTCACACATGGTTTGGGGCAGTTGAAAAAGTCAGCATAGAAAGACTGTATCTCTCTCCTTATGTCGAAAAACCTTTAAACTCGAAGGTAATAAAAAGTTTCGTACCTGAACTAAGAAGTCGTAAGTGTTTTTTGTGTTTCGGGATTCCTATGTTATCTATATATGAGTTATGAACATTATGAACGTTTTGCGTACCGGTATGAAGATGTCTATTTCACGTATTCATATCTGGCTATGTAACAGTCTCAGAAATTTTGACAACTAATAATTTATTATTCAACTCGGGAAACAATAACAATATACAGTCCTCCCTGTGTATAAAGTTGAGTTTAAGGGACTTATCGGCGCGCGGAAGAAGATATTTGGTATCTTAGGGCTGTCTTTCTGAGACCTTTTAAAGTCCCCGCCTCATGAAACGTCTGGGTGGGATCTGTCTGACTGGATTTGGGATTTTTGCGCCGAGATTTCTAGACTCATCACATGATTAGTATATCCAATCACAGAGAATCTCTCCCTGACTGACTATAAATACTATCGTTTGGAAATTAGAATTTAATTTAGAATTAAGTTGGCCCCGAAGGGTCGAAGCTTATGGGTCAGCAGAAATAGTGTGGTCGAAATTGACATCGTTGGTCATTGGATTTCCTCCCGGTGTTTTTAGTACAAGCCGGTTAAGAAAACGAAGTCTCAAAAGAGGAATTAAAAAAAGAGATGGCCCAGTCAGATGGGGCTGTAGAAAACACCGACCGCACTTCTGCATAGTGGTAAGATTCCCCCAACGAGTGTCCTGGATATGACACTAAACAATCTGATGGCGAAACTTCAATAAATCTGAAGCTTTGGGGAATGAGGAGTACTCATTTATTGCCATCGCTCCCAGATCCACTCTGGCTGGGAGTGGTAGCATCTGATAGGGTCTAACCTAAGCGCCAAAGAGAACTAAACTGTGTACTTATGCTAAACTGAAATGTTTTAAATAGGACTGTTTTTAGATTTAATTGTGTGTAAACAAAAAAAATGTACTAGTGGTAAACTTAATTGTTTGAAATAGAACTGTTTACATGTATGAAAATTATGTGGCATTAAACAACTACAATGTTTGATATGTTATAATACCCAACCCAACCCAACCAAACCAAACCGAAGAAAGAGACTCTGTTATTAGTTCCATTTGGTTCTTTAAGGAGACAACACTTATATAAAATCAATATTGACTGTGAATTATCGTTTTTCAAAATAAATAAAAAAGACTCAAAGCTTACTTCATACATAATTTCTACGACTACAATTCTTCCTTTGTAAATAAATAAATGTCAGTGAAATTCGTGCACATATCAATCAACAGATCACACGAAACAATATCAGCTTTATTACAATCAGAGGAATATCAATTGCGTAATGGTTAACGCACTGGACAGTAAAATTGAAGTGAATTCGAACTCCAGCCGTGCTAATATGTTCAATTTCGGATGAATAACCTTGGGGAAGGTATGAAATCCCTTAACCTATGCACTTTGGGTTACATAGTACCCCTATTGTTCTACAAGGATGGGTCTGTATATATATATATATATATATATATATATATATATATAGGGGGGTCCGTGTGTTTGGTTTGGTTATTTAGCTTAATGTTATATCCAAACTTTTTGTGTATTTAATGCCAATTCATATCTATTATTATTATTATCATCATTATTTAATCCTCTAGAGTTTTTCACATCAGTATTAGCTGATGGTTTTTCACTGGAGTTTGAGTGACAGCAAGTCTCCTCAAGTCTCCAGGACTCGTCTCAGTATTCTGGCCGTCCTCAGCAATGCTGTCGTTTGGATAGTCTCCACCCGTCCGCTAACCTCCAAGTCCTCCAGGCCCTTTAATAATCCTTTAGTTACTGTCCCTAACGCACCAATTACAATTGGCACAATCGTTACTTTCATGTTCCACAGTTTTTTCAATTCTCTAGCAAGGTCAAGGTACTTATCCTTCTTTTCACTTTCCTTCAGATTTATTCTGTGGTCTGCCGTGACAGCAAAGTCAACAATTTTGCAGATTCTCTTTCTTTTGTTGATTATTATGAGGTCTGGTCTTCTGGCCGGGATTAGGTGATCCGTTTGTATGTTAAAGTCCCATAGGAGTTTATGCGAGTCATTTTCTAGGACAGGCGCCGGGTTGTGCATATACCATTTGTTTGTATGGTCGAATTGAAATTTCCTGCACATTTCCCAGTGGTTTACCTTGCCGACCCAGTCGTGTCGCGCCTTTTACTCCTTCTGCGCCAATTTGCTGCATTCGCTTATAATGTGATTGATCGTTTCGTCTCTGTCACCGCATAGCCTACATTTACTGTTTTGTTGCGTCTTATCTATTCTCGCTTTGATATAATTCGTTCTTATGGCGTTGTCCTGTGCTGCTATTTGGAGGGATTCCGTTTCTCTCTTAAGGTTTCCTTTTCTTAGCCAGGTCCAGGTTTTCTGGTGTGTGATGTTGTTTATTAGACGCTTAAAGCGGCCATAGAGCTGTTTTCCTTCCTATTTTTGTTTCCTAGTTGTTGTCATTCTTTCGTTTATCGTGTTGTCCGTATTGACTCTGATGGTTGCAATTAGTCCTCGTTCGTGTTTTTCTATGTAGTCTTCGAGCCGTTGTATGGATGCGTCAACGGTGTCTTCGATGCTGGCAAACCTTGCTTACACTCAGAATAATAAAGTATGGATCAAGTGTAAAGGGAGCAATCCAGGAAAAGGAGTAGCACCCTTCCCTACACTTAGATGTAGTATCTATGGAAAAGGGAGTTCGGGTCACCCTCGATTAAGGTCGCCAACTTTAATTTACTTATATATGAAACAATTCCAGTGTGTGCATAGAAATGACTTTGGTTACATGGGACTACAGAATACATCTACTGCATCTTTTCAGAGCGGTAATACTCCCTCAACTAGTGTCCTGGAAATCACTCTAAACAAATTGACGGTCAGGCTCCGGTAATGCTGGAGCTTTAGGGATCTCGGAGTATTCTTTCCTTGCCATCGCTCCAAGGTCCAATCTAGTCAAGAGTGGTAGTATGCAATAGGGTCCTATCTATGGGTTGAATAGAACTCAACTGTTTGCGTATGCTAAACTAGATTGTTTGGAATAGAACTGTTTTTGACAGTTCAACTTCGTATTTATGCTCAACTAATTTTTTAAAAAGTAGAGCTATTTTTCATATTCAATTATTACTTATGTTAAACAAAATTGTTTGAAAAAGAACTGTGTATACATATAAAAATGGATTCTACATTAAGTAACCTTCAATCGTTGATATGCCATAAAACCAAACAAAACCAAACCAAACAAATGACTTCTCACTCGTTTTAAAATAAAATTACATACAAACTATCCACTAACAAAGCATACACCCACACACATGCACTGTATATATGTATATATATATATATATGTGTGCGTGTGTGTGTTTGTGTGTGTGTGATTTGTTAGTGAATAGTTTGGAGGTAATTTTATTTTAAACGAGTTAGAGGTCATTTGTATGCACACAGTGGAATGGTTTCAAATATTGATATGTAACACTAATAATCATATTCAATAATCTTCATTTATCTGTGCACCGTTTAAATGGTTTCAGTGCAATGGACTCTTAATCACCACCTTCTCTCATATTTAAGAAAAAAAAATGTTGGGTGCTTGTTTGCCACTAGACTAATTTTAAGAACACGATCAGGACAGTTATATAGGATCCAGGGCTTTACATAACCCTGCCGAGAATGATTGGAACGGATGTCTCCGACCGCACATCTAGCCCAGTAATGTCTGAAGGGATTTGTTGCGGGTCAAGTGAGCATTTCGGGTGCCGAGTTACGAACTGCTCAGCCATCAGGATCCCATCCTCAAACATCAAGGAGCGCATCCTCTGGCCAAGAACTGGCCTCCTTGGAAAGGCGTCTATGTCGATAGGGCAGGTGTGTATGTGTGCGTATGGACATATATATATATATATATATATCTTAGACTTCCGTCGGAGGTTAATTTTTAAGTTTAGAATTTAGTTTTTCTATAACTGCATTGATTGCTTTACCAAGGTTGAAAAAAAAAAAACACAAAATAAAACAAGGGAGGAAAAGGGAAAGATGAATGTATAATTTTAGCAAGTGAATCAAAACAAGCCTCGTTTAGTATTTTAACATGGGTCGAAGTTTTAAATTTCCTCTAACGATAACTATTATGCTAAGCGCTTCTCCTAACGCACATACACACACACACACACACACACACACACACACACACACACACACACACATATATATATATATATATATATTGCCGAAACCTCTGCCAGTGACAAAATGTGTCAGCCTGTCTATTCACATATAGCTCGCGGGAGAACTGATAGGTTTGAACCCGGGTCGCCGATTCCATTTACTTAGACGAAAACAATTACACAGCATATCCAATTTCAGGGTTGATTATCATCTAAATTATATATATATATATATATACACACACACACACACACACACACATATATATATATATATATAATGTGATGACCAACTGAAGTGTAAATTACGCGAAAAGGGAACATACACTGATATCTCACTTTATCAGATATATTAAATAAAATTACATGAAAATATATGGAGATACTTTAGATTAAATGTATTTAAAGAAATCGTCATTAGCCTCAACCACGGAATTCAGACGTCCTCGAAATCTCCTGCAAGCACTTCTGGTGTTTTCTTTGTTTAAATTGGTGAATACTGCCGTTGTAGAGAAGAGAAAAATCTCGTATTTTGTTTTGGCGCGCAATTTAATTCAACACTGAATTTCATATCCTATTCAGCCCGGACCTTCATTTCCGGCTAGCAAAACGGGTGAGCGGCCAAATTCACTTTCTTCAGCTTGAGACGGCGATCAGAACAGACGTGTCTCTGGTCGTCCCTGCTTTGCGATGCCTTTTAGCTAAACAAGCCACCCAGTGTGGATATATCACTGTGGCTTTAACCCTAGCAGCAGCAACATGGACACTCAACGAGGGAACCATCTAATTTATGGATTCTTTGCGTCTAATATATTTTAGACCAAGGAATCCCTGTTGAATATGAATTAGATACATTCAATATGCCTCGCACAGGCACAACTTTGTCACCCCAAAATTGGCTATGTCGAACTGAGTGTAATCCCGCTCTCGACACACTAGCTCCCATTTCACCTCTGGTCCACATTAATGGAGATAACGCCTACTGTCTCCAATTACCAGACACACAAAACTACACGGTGACCTTTAATACTTCCCTCACACGTCCAACAACACGCTGCCATCTCAACATCCCGCTAAACCATTTCGTCTCAAACATCCAACAAGCCTAACCACCACGAGTCTTGCAGCATCAAGAACAAACCGCCTCAAAGCTGCAAATAAAAACTTTCGTTGTTGTGTGTTGTTAAAGCAGAGTTTCGTAATTAATTTGTGTGCCCAAAAACAATAGTGTAATTCCTCAAAACCGCAATACCGTTATCCTATTTTTGAGTTCATCTTTAGTGATGCATAGAGATTTGGTGGTCTGTCGTCGAATTGCGTGCTAAACATTATAATCAAGGAGGTTGAAATCTTGGGGGATTGGCGGCCAGGTGTTGAGGTGATATTGTCTCATAGCCAAGACTGAGTTCTCTTGCTTGTGTAACATGGGGCAGTTCTATACTAGATGAAGGGTCTTCTAGCAGCCACTCAATCAAGGTCAGAACTAACTTCTCCCGGCACTTGTTGTAAGCATAGGTGTAAGCAAGTCACGTGAGAAGATGAATGGAAGTATAACGTCACGATCGCTAGTGACCAGCCGAAACAACATGACGAGAACTGGTTGTTTTTTTCTTAATCAATATAAATATAGGCACTCCTAAAACTGGGATATCTTCGTATTGGTGCTTCCGTCGTGAATGCCAACAGTTGTTTAATTTTTTTCCAAATTTATGGAGGAACGAATATCGTCATTGAGGAGCTTTCTTCACAGATTGTCCCCATCTTGTTCACCAATTGTTTTGCCAATTGTTTCTTGTTTGTTTTCAGGCGTCTGGGGCGCCCCCTTTGGGTGGTGCCGAAGGTATTTTTGGATTTTACTGGACGCGTGTGGGCTGCGGCCCTGCGTCTGGACACATTTTTAAAAAGACCTTGTGCCGTACTTGTCCGATGGTGGGATGGAGAACAAATAAAGTTCCCAACTGGCTCTAGTTTGATGGAAAAGGCAAAATCTTAAACAAACAAAGCACACGCACGGAATTAATAATCTAAAATAGCGACAGTTTACCCATCGAACGATATATATATATATATATAATGTTGTATTTTGACCTTCAACCCGGCAAACATGCCATTCCAAAGTGATGCACCGGAAGGAAGTGACACATTCCAATGGCCAGTAATCGAAAGAGATCGCGTGGGCGGATTTGGCTGATGAAATGGGGCAAGGTAAAACTCCCATGATACACTCGTAGACTGATGCACGGAAAGAGAGTGACCTCTGAACTGCATGACAGTTATTTACGCTTGATGACGATCAAACAGGCCATTCCGAAGATTGAGTGGGCGATTGAGTGGGCGCTGAACTATTATATAACTCTGTGAAGACAGGAAGTCAGAGAGTTGGAGTCCAGAGTAGTTGCTGATTAGATGTTGTAGAGAAAGCCCGGCGGAGGGGGCCCTTGGGGCCCCTGATGAGTTGGAGTTCAGAGACGTCAGAGACAAGATGTGGTAGGAAAAGCCACACCCGGCCGAAGGGGCCTTCGGGACCCCCGATGGAGTTTTGGAGACCAGTTGGAGAGAAGTAGAGTTGGTGATAAGATGCAGTAAAGAAAGCCACCATCCAGTAGAGAGCTGGGCCCCTGGGCCCTCCGGTTGAGCAGCCCTGGAGAACGAGAAAGACACAACGCTGACGAACATAAGAGGTGGGGGTCAATATATTGCAGTCTTTGTCCAGTCTCCAACTCCCTCTCACAGTAAAACTCTGAGTAACCCTTTTCGAACCCTTACAATAAAGTGAGAGGTACATATTTTTCTAAAGAAGTCTTCGCTCGTCCTTTATCCTTGTGTCATTGTGATCTATTCAGCATATATATGTAAATGTGTATATAAGCATATTTATTATGTGAGTATACAACAATAAGTTAATGGGGATATATGTTTGTACATGTGCTTGTATGTACGAGTGTATGTGTGTTTGTGTGTGTGTGCGTACAACTTAGCATGAATACCTATAAGGAATTTTATACAATATTCATGTCAGTAGTAAAGGTGTTATCTCTGGGTAATGTTTACGATATTTTTCTCCTGATAATCTAGCTATCTTCAGAATCACTTTAACAGTGCATCCCCTCAACTAACATCCTTCACTGCATTAAAAACTTCACTTAATGTTTCTTAGCTTTAGATACAATCATAGCTTGGACCGGTGAAAATTGAAAACAATAAACTATTCATTTACAGAAAATATATATATAAACATATAAATGACTATTTGAAGTAAATTGTTACTGTTACGTAACTACTAGGCTTATTGTCCTAGTGGGCAGAGTGTTCGCCAATAGCCTGGGAGACCTGGGTTCAATCCCAGGTCACGTCATACCAAAGACTTTTAAAATGGTACTTGATACCTCCTTGCTTAAGACTCAGCAATAGAAGGTATGTATCAAGGGTAAAGTGGAGCAATACAGAGAAAGGTGTAGCACCCTCCCCTACACTTCGGTGTAGTAGCTACTGAAAAGGGAGCCGTCGGGTCATCCTCGACTACAGTCGTCAACTTTACTTTACTTACATAGCTACCCTAAAAAAACCGTTTAACTCTACGTAAAAAGATGAGCTCAGGCTCGTTAAATGATGTTATCTACAAAATATAATTTTAAATCATAATTATTCAAACAATATGTATAAACAAAATTTGACATTAAATAAGCAACAAAGGTTGATGTACCATAAATTACAAAAACAACCAACCAACCAACCAACCGACCAACCAACCAACCAACCAACCAAACAAACAGGCCTATTTGCTCCATTAATGTCACCCTAACAGGTAATAAGATACCTTGTCAACAAAGCGGTGATTGAATTTAACTTCCTCTGAGCTCCAAGAATAGAGCCTCACTAACAGATACTCGTAGGTTTTTTTCCTCAGCTCATGTAACTTACAATGCCAATGCTGTTAAAACTTCATTAAAAACAGGTGATCTGTAATTTCTACGTTGACAGCGTTTCGTGCTATTTCAAATCACGTCAAAATGGTGCAGTTCTGGATAAAATTTTCAACTCATTGGTGTAGACAATTTCTATCCGGAACAGGATCATTAAAACGAAAATGAACACGAGTGGGTAGAGTGTTCACCAATGGTCCCGGAGACCTGGTTTCAATCCCATTTAAAGTACCATTTAAATGTCTTCGGTATGACGTGACCTGGGATTGAAACCAGGTCACGTCATACCAAAGACATTTAAATGGTACTTGATACCTCCTTGCTTAACACTCAGCAATATAAGGTACGTATAAAGGGTAAAGTGGAGCAATACAGGGAAAGGAGTAGCGCCCTCCCCTACACCTCGGTGTAGTAGCTACTGAAAAGGGAGCCTTCAAAGTCGCCCTCGACTATAGTCGCCAATTTTACTTTACTTACATATATATTAATCCCTTGTGAATTTGTAATTGGTACACCGCAAAAAAATATCGTAATTGCTATATAGCAAAAAAATAAATAAATACGAGGATCATAGAATAAGTTTCGTATGAGTATTATTAATGATAGTTAAATAGTCTGTGACAAGGATGGAGTTGTGGACTGGTGCATTGTTCTGGTGGAAATGCCACTAACCCGATTTGAAGAGTGCTGGCCTCTTCTGACGGAATCTCTTTCTGAACTCCATTAAAACCTCAACATAGTAACCCTAACCCTAACCCTTTGGCCAATTAGCTCTGGTGTATTGACTTCCTTACTCCTCTCACACCTCTCATCATCCCACACAGACTCCCTGCCTTCCTTTAATCTCTTATGCCACTCAAAGACTGATTCTTGATTCATGCAAGATGCTCCAAAAGCATTCTGAAGCATCCCATAAGTTTCTGTTGAATTTTTTTCAAGATTAAAACACAATTTTATTGCATATCGTTCTTCTAAAGTGTTAGATTGCATTTTTGAAATTCACCAGTTGTGACAATCAGGCTTTAGTAGGGTGTATTCCAATTCCTGCTGTAGCTGTTTCATTAGAATCTGAAATCAAAAGAATTGTTCAGTCATCTCATAAGATGTATAGCTATAACATAGTGGATTTTCAAGAGTCTACGACAATTTTAAATGCCTGTACAAAAAAAAGTTTGAAAACTTATTGACGGCACCATGTAAATAAATAAAACAAAATAAATATTTCCATAGCGAACACATGGTGTGTATTGGTCTTGGCCATGATCATAACTGATTGTATCTTAAAATAAACGGTGAGACGTTGTTAGCTCGATGGAGCTACAATTACCACTTGCCAAAGTTTACTTCTAACACACAGGTGACAGTTTATAATGTTGGAAGTATTGCTGTTTCACTTTATAGAAAGAATCAGCTTCGTACTGATTTGATATCTTGGTCAAATGATCCCTTTTCATCGAACTTTCTTTTATGAACGTCTTTTGTTGTCATTTAACTGCAAAATTTAACTGCATTGCATGTTGTTAGAATTTTGATTCAAGAAAGAAGTGACGTAAATTTTAATATTTCTTTCAGACCAGATGAAAAAAAAAAAAACTGCAGAAAATCTATATTTTTTTCTTACTCAAACGTGTAAGTTGACTTTCGATTTGAATAGAAATTTGTATAAGCTATTGCAATGAATTTCCATTCATTACTCTGAGATTTTGAAGCCTTATTTAATAGTAAAATATTACTGATGAATGCCATTGAAAATACTCGAGTAACTCAAAAGGTTTTTGCTATGTGCTAGGGCTGTAGAATACGCCGACTGCATCTCTATAAATAAGTAAAATGTTCAAAGAATGTCCTGTAATGACGCTCAACTGTATTTCATAGTGCTAAGTGTTAAGAAAGGAGGTATCAAGTACAATCTTTAAAGTATTTGGTATGACGCGACCTGGGATTGAACCCAGGTCCCCAGGGCCATTGGCGAACACTCTACCCACTAGGTAAATGAGCCTAGTATGTAACAGTAGTAATTTAATTAAAATAGTCACTTTTATGTTAGTACATATATTTTCTGTAAATGAATAGTTTGTCGGTAATTTTTTTTTTTCAATTTTCACCGGTCCAAGGTATGATTGTATTTAAAGCTGAGAAACAGTACCTCCGGTTCTGGAGTCTGTAGTGATGTGTATTTCCCGAAAGGTTGATATGCCATTAAACAAAGAGAGTAAAGCAAACAGAAGTCTACTTAAAATATAATAGATTTATCAACGATGTGTAGATGAAAAAATTGACTATAACAGTATTTTAACAGATTTTACTGAAAATAGTTTTATTCTCTTAATCAGAGTACTCGAGATGTTTTAGTCTAAAAAATATTTGTGGTTTGCATACCTACATACATATGTTTACATACATTTATGTACCTACATCCATTTATCTATGGGGAGCGGTGTTTTCATGGTGTAATTTTTAAAGCAATGGACTGCAGAATAGTAGTAAGTGAGTTCGTACTCCAGTCGCGCTATTACATTCACTTTCAGGCAAATACCCTTGGGAAAGGTATGAATCCCTTATCCTCCCAGCAATGGGTTAGATAGAATCTTACTGTTATTCTAGAAGAATGGCCTTGGCATTAAATAACCAACAAAGGTTGATATGCCATTAAACAAATAAACCAAACTATCTATAACCCACTCTCTCTATATATATGTATATATATATCAAAGTTGGCGATCGTAGTCGAGGGCGATTCGAAGGCTCCTTTTCCATTAGCTGCTACACTATATTACCCTCTTAATTCAACTACTCTCAGGTTCATTCTGGCCCAATGTGGTAGTACCTGTTAGGGTCCCATCAATGGGTAAAATAGAACTGTTTAATTATTTACAATTCAACGTGTGCAAATGAAACTATTCGAGTTAAATAGCAATACTTGAAACAATTTAACAGTGCACAAACAATAAATGACAATACCTGCAACCATTTACCAATGGGAAAACAAAATTAGAACTAAATAGAATTATTAGTGTAGGATATCAACACTTTAATTCATTTAACTGTGTGCAAACAATAAATAACAATACATGGAACCATTTTATTTGTGCAACCAAATGATTAACGTTAAGCAGAATAATTAGTCTTAGAATTCATGAAATCATTTAACTGTGTGCAAACAAATGACTAATGCTAATTTGGATTATTAGTGTTGGATAAAGAATACTTAGAAGTATTTAGCTATTTGCAAACAAATGATTAGTATTAAATAGAATTAAACTGTATTGGATAAAAATACACGAAGCCATTGTAGCATACCCATAATATGCAGGTGTGTATATGGTGCCTGTGGTGTAGTAGTTATGGAGGTGCCCGTGGTGTAGTAGTTATGGTCATAGGAAATGGACACGACGATCCGAGTTCAAATCCAGGACGACACTGATACATTTCACATAGCACTAATACCTTTGGGAAAGATATGAATCCAATTATTCTCCCTCCAGCTATGGGTAAATAGTAGGGCAGACTGGTTCTTCAGCCTTGGAGAGGCAACTAGTTTAGGAGAAGGAAAACTCTGAATTAAAACCTGTAAACTCCGCTTAAAAATTGACCTTGTGTCATATCCTGCCCGAGCAGAGGGGTTGGTAAATATGATAATATACGGATGTGTGAAATTGACATAGGGAATCCGAAATACACTACATTCACGAAATTGGTTTAGGTACGAAACTTTTTATTACATTTGAGTCAAAGGTTTTTCGACATGAGGAGAGAGAGACACAATCTTTCTATGCTGACTGCTTTTACATCGTCAGCTCTCAACCCAACCAATGCGCGGCGCCCGTAGCGCTCAAAGTCGTTAGGCCTCGCCCAGGTCTGAATGTCGACGCTCCCGTTCGGACGCAGGAACTCGACTCGACTGGTTTTTCTCAAATACGCAAATCCTCAGCCCACGCTTCCGGTGCGTGACGTCACTCACATCCCCTGGTCCACATTACTATCTGGAATTTTTATTTTGACATCTGTGAATGACGCATCCTCCCCGCGCACGAGTGAACACCTGCATTAATGTTGCACCTAACTAACCCATGCACTAAGCGAAAGGTTCTCATCCTAACCAAACCGAGAGGCAAGATATATAAAACGAAATACCTCCGCCATTATAGTACATCCTTTGATTGAGTGCGTATAATTGATGGTAATACTTGAACCCATTCAGAGTGAGCATATAAATGTTTCATATTAAATAGAATTAGATCTAGATTTTCCTTTTTCAGTAGAGGAATTATATTATGAATTGAATTACTATGACCATAACACTTACGCACGACATACGGAAACACTGGACAGCTATTTCGACCTTATCAAGTCTCATCAGCAGTGTATATCGTTATCTCCACCACTAGAGACCGAACCAGCGACCACAGAGTGCAGCGCTGAAATTCTACATCTGAGCCACTTGATCTGGTGTCACTTGTGACCGATATGAACTGGTGTCTCAGATTTAGAGTTTCGGCGCTGCAACGTAAAGTCGCTGGTTCGATCTTCAAAGGTGGAAATCACGGTATACACTGCTGATGAGACCTAATAAGGTCGAAACAGCTATCAAGTGTTTCGTGTATAAGTGTTCGCAGGATTTTTAAATAGAATTAATTTTTAAAATTAGCAATACTTAAAACCATTCAGACAGTGCAAAAATATGTTTCATATTAAACAGAATTGATTTTATAATTAGCTATACTTAAAACCATTCAGACAGTGCAAAAATGTTTCATATTAAACAGAATTGATTTTTATAATTAGCTATACTTAAAACCATTCAGACAGTGCAAAAATATGTTTCATATTAAACAGAATTGATTTTTATAATTAGCTATACTTAAAACCATTCAGACAGTGCAAAAATATGTTTCATATTAAACAGAATTGATTTTTATAATTAGCTATACTTAAAACCATTTAACATTGTGCAAAACCCCCCAGCAATACATGAAACTATTTAACTGTGTGCAACCTTTTGATTGATGTCAATTAAATTAGTTATGATAAATGACAATACTTAAACCATTTAAATTGTTGAATAGACATCACACAACTATATGTATACATATATATGCGGAAACATCATCAACAATAAAAACGGACGAACACTATTCTTTAGAAAAATATACCTCTCACATCTTATTCGAAAGGGTAGCAAAGGGTTGTGTGTGAGAGGTGAGTTGGAGACGGAACAGACTGCAACATATTGATCCCAAGTTCCTTTAACTATAGAAGCACTTCTTTCTCATTCTGCTGGACTGCTCAACCGGGGGTCCTGAGGGCCCAAGCCCTCTGCAGGGAGCTGGTTCTCACTGCCTCGAACTACAACTCGAAATCCAAATAACTGACTCCAACTAACTCGAACTCTCTGTGGCACCGGGTTATATAGTTGTTTGACATCCACCTGCTTCCTGTGAGCGTCGCATTTGCACCGAATTCAATCCGTCCACAGTCAAGGTTATATCTTGATATCTTCGATCGGATGCACCTGTTTCTTGATTGACGGCTGGATCGAAGGTCAGTGTGTTAGAAAATGTTTAAGATATGTATATTTAGGCTGCATTTCTTCGTTAATGCAAATTTCATTAAACATAATTGACATTTTATGTCTACATATTTTCTTCTGGATCCGTCTTTGAGCCATCATCAGGGGAGGATCTATTACAAAATTGATGTAACTTTTGTTTTAGCATGTTACTACTGTGTAAGGGCGTCTTTGCCGTTGAAGATTATGGAGTTTGCTTTTAAATGTAATTCTATAATTAGTGACAGTAGCTAAAGACATTAGCACTGGTTCGAAAATTAATGATGATGGCCCAAAGTCGGGCAGAAAGTACTAGGGATACATACAACTATGGACAATACATAAATCAATTCCCCCCGAATACGATAAAAGTAATACGGGAATTCGAACGGATCCAGAAGAAAATATGTACACATAAAATGTCTATTATGTTTAATGAAATTTGCATTAACAAAGAAATGCTGCCTAAATATACACACATATATATATATATATATTGAAACCGGTTCAAACACTCCAGGCTTTAGTGGACTTAGGAGTAATGGAAATGAATGAGAAATCTACATTCCCCAAAGCTCCAGCATTACTGGAGCCACACCCTCAGATAAAATTTTGTGTTACATCCTTAGACACTAGCTGGTTGTTGTTAGTTCTTACCAATTTTCTTGGTACAATCCGCGTATTCTACCATCAAAGTCGACAAGGCGGTAAATGATCTTGATTTTTGCCGGATCCTCCGTAATCAGGGCGTTAGCGAGTTAATCTTGCAGATCCTTTATAAATGAGGAGTGAGTTGAAAAGAAAATGTTTGCAAACAAATGATTAATATCAAATATAATTATTTGTGTTGGATGAAATATTTAAAACCAATCAACCTTTTTGCAAATAATAAATAGCTACACCTGGGACTATTTAAACGTGGGCAGATGAATGATTGATATTTTATAGGATTATTTGAGTAGGATTAAAAATACATGAATCCATTTGACTGTGTGCATATAATTAATAGTAATTTTTGAACCAATTTAGAGTGTGCTAGCAAATGTTTAATATTAAATAGAATTAGATCTACATATTCTTTTTTTTTTAAGTAGAGGAATTATATTGTGAATTGAATTACCATGAGCAGAAAATCCGGCGAACACTTACGCACGACATACAGAAAGACTGGACTGCTGTTTCGATCTTGAGGTCTCATCAGCAGTGTATATCGTTATCTCCACCACTAAGGATTGGTATTTGATAAAATCATTTGTGTAGGATCAAAAATACAAGAAATCGTTTAACTTTGTGCAAACAATAAATCGCAGTACCTCAAACAATTTGACTGTGTGAAAAAAATCTGTAATTGTAAACAGAATTATCAATTTTTGATTGCAATTCTCGAAAGCATTTAACAGTATGCGAAAGACAAATGGCCGTACTTGAAAACATTTCACTTTGTGCAAACAATTTTTTCGAAATAAATAGAATTATTATTGTCGAATAGCAATACTTGAAGTCATTTAACTGTATGCAAACAAATGATAAGAATTAAATATATTTGTATTGTTGGACAATATTTGAAACCTTTTAACTGTGTATCCTTGATATGACACTAAACAATCTAATGTGGAAACTCCAGTTCTGGAGCTTTGGGGAATGTGGAGTACCTCTCCATTGTCATTACTCCTTGCTCCATTCTGGCCTGGTGTGGTAATACCTGACAGGGTCCAATCAATGGGTCAACTTGAATTATTCGATATTTCAAATGCGTGTAAATAAACGTCATCCGTTAAATTGAATAGTTAGAAATAATACTGTTTGACTATTAAACTTTATGCTAACCAATGACTGATGTTGAATAGAATTGTTAGTTATACATAACAATACGTAGAATAGTTTAAGTCTATGCTAATGAATGAGTAATGTTGGATAGAATTTATAGTGCATTAGCAATATCTGAAATTCTTTAACTGTGTGCCTAAATAGATTTGTAAGTGTTACATAGCGATACTTGGAACCATTTTACTGAGTGCAAATAAAACTATTTTATGTTAGTTTGCAATATTTGAAACCATTCGGATGCCAACAAATGATTAATACGAAAGAAAACTATTCGGGTTAGAATATTTGGAACGGTTTAACTGCATGCAAACAATAGTAATACTTGTTTGCAAACAAATTCAAATCTTTTAAATAAGACTATCAAAAGCCTATTGACTTAAAAATCCTATATATATATATAACCTTTTTAATTTGCCCAGTTGGCTGGGGCTGTAGAATACACCGACAGTATTTCTGCAGAGGGGTAAGAATCCTCCAACGAGTGTCCTGTGGCCCAATCAGCCGGGGCTGTAGAATACACTGATTGCACATCTGCAGAAGGGTACGGCTCTCCCAACGAGTGTCCTGAGGGCCAATCAACTGGATACAACATTAATCTGATGGTGAGGTTTCAGTAATGCTGGAGCATTGGGCATGTTGAGTACCCCTTCATAACCATCGTTCTCGGGTCAACTCTGGCTCGGATTGGTAGCAACTGATAAGGGTCCTATCTATAGGTCAAAAAGAATTACTGATACAAAACAGAATTGTTTGGAAAAGAACTGCTTATATGCATAAAATGGATTTGGCATTAATAACCTACAATGGTTGATGTGCCATAAAACCAAACCAAACCAAACCGAACCAAACCAGACCAAACCTTTTTAACTGTATGCAAATAAACGAGTTTAGGCTCGTTTGAATAGGTTAACTACTGATTATGATTTTAAAATCATATGTATAAAGAAGATTTGACTGGTTCTGTCGGCTGGTGCTGTAGAATACGCTGACAACCACTCTGAAGAGGGGTAAGACTCCCCCAACAAGTTTCCCGGATATGACACTAAACAATCTAATGGTAGGGATCCAGTAATGCAAGTGCTTTGGAGAATACAGAGCGCCCTTTTATTGCCCTCTCTCCCTGGTCCACTCTGACCCGGAGTGGTAATACCTGGTAGGGTCCAATTTATGGGTTAAAGAGAACTAAACTGCGTACTTATATTAAATTGAATTGTTTGAAATAGAAATGTTTATACGTATAAAAATTGATTTGGTATTAAATAACCTATGGTTGAAATGCCATAAAAGCAAACCAAACCAAATCAAACAAAACCGAATATTTGACATTGAATAATCAACAATAAGTAGGTGCCCGTCGTGTAATGGTTATCGTCGTAGGAAATGGACACGGCGATACGAGTTCAAATCCTGGACGAGACTGATTGCATTTTCACATAGCACTAATACCCTTGGAAAAGGTATGAATCCAATTATTCTCCCTCCAGCTATGAGTAAATAGCAGAGCAGACTGGTTTCTTTATCCTTGATGAGGCAACTAGTCTAGGAGAAGGAAAACTCTGAATTCAAACCTGGTAAACTCTGCTTAAAAAGTGGTCTTGTGTCATATTCTGCCCGAACGGAGGGGTTGGTAAATACGAATATGCCATGAACCCCAACCAAACAAGACTATTTAATCGTGTGCAAAGAAATGAGCTCTGACTTGTTTAAAAAATTTTTCCTAGAAACTGTCCATTTATTTATATATATGTGTATTATTTTTTTATAGCATATCTACCCTTCTGGGTTATTTAAAAATCATAAAACACAAGCAAACCAATCCTGTGTCTGTAACGGTAACGTAACAAATAAGTATTTTTGAAATTGAACAATGTACAATTTTAAAATCCTAACTAAATTTGTTTTATTTTCTCCCATGTTTTATGCATCTCGTTCAGTCGAAGTCTGAAAATGTTTTTTTCCTCCTGTCATTTGTAATTATCAACGGCCATTTTGAAACAAAAAGATTTAAATTACTTCCGGGCAATGTGTAATTAGAATGAATTTTTAGGTACCATGTGTTAAAGATAGAAGGAAGAAATAGAAAGTTCGAGCTATATAAAAATCCGTCTGACATCTATCTATCTATCTATCTTCATGCCTACTTATCTAAGTCACTATAAACCTACCTATATATCTGTCTTACAGTTCACATCTCTCCCACTCCTCTCTCTCTCTCTCTCTCTCTCTATCTATCTATCTCAGACTGTCCACTTCTACCTCTTCAATTCAGAGTATCCTATCTCTCTATCTATCTATCTATCTATCTATGTCTCTTCATACCTACCCACCAACCTATCTATCAACTTATTTGGTTTAGACAGTCCACTTCTATCTATCTATCTATCTATCTATCTATCTATCTATCTATCTATCTATCTATCTATCTATCTATCCCAATCTCTTCATACCTACCTACATACCTACCTACTTATTTGTCTTAGTCCACATCTATCTATCTATCTATCTATCTATCTATCTATCTATCTATCTATCTCAGACTGTCCACTTCTACCTCTTCAATTCAGAGTATCCTATCTATCTATCTATCTATCTATCTATCTATCTATCTATCTCAGACTCATCATGAAAACTTATCCGTCTATCCATTTAGTTGTTTATCTCATCTTTAAAACGTATATATAAGAAGAATAGCTTAGTACATTCCGTTAAACTGTCTTAATGATACAGTGATTTTCCAATGTTTCATGATCTGTGCAGACTATAAAATAATGTTGAAAATGGCGCCCGAGCTTTGTTTTTTGATTAGACAAATGGCGTCAGTTACTAATTCATGGCGATTTAGGATCCATCTATCAATCAATCTATCAATCTATCTATTTATCACACACACACACACACACACACACACACACACACACATATATATATATATATATATATATATATAAAATTAACTTGAATCGCGAGTCAGAATTCTCCTACTAAAGTTTCACCTTAACGGATCATCAGGGAGTATATATATATATATATATATATATATATATATATATATATATATATATATATATGTATGTATAAATACCTAAGCACAAGACACAGGTCAATTCATGCGAAGTTTAGCACCTTTGAATTTAGAATTTTTTTCTGCAACTAGAGTGGCTAACATATAAAAGTTAATAAGCACAGTCTACCTTGCTATTTACCCAGAGAATCGTTGGATTATTATTTTTTCCAAGAGCATTTGTGCTCAGGGAAATATAAAACACCTTAACCTAGGATTTGAACTCCTGTCTCTATGTCTAGTTTTTACGACGATAATCATTATATATATATATATGTATGTGTGTGTGTGTGTGTGTGAACGTTAGTGTGTTCCTTTACTATTATTTATCTACTGATCTATGTTAGACTTTTCATGATCTATATATGTCCGCTCACTCATCTACCAATTGTTATATCATTCTTTCTATCTATCTTATTTGGTATTTTCATTATATACTAATCTATATCGGCCAGTCTTTTCTTTTTCTATCTATCTATCTATCTATCTATCTATCCTATTCTGTTCATATCTATCTATCTATATATCTATCTATCTCATTCTGTTCATATCTATCTATCTATCTATCTATCTGTCTTATTCTGTTCCTATCTATCTATCTATCTATCTATCTATCTCAGTCTTTCCATTGCTGTCAATCTATTCGATTAGTTATTTATTCTTGATTTTTAAAAGCATTTACAAGCAGAAAAGCTTTGTACACTTCACTGAATTTTTCGAGTAATTTTGCGATTGACAAATGTTACGAATTGGGTGTAGACAAGAAAATAACCAAGAAAATTGTTGTCGAGTCGAGATTCTTTGTTTCTTCACTAGAAAAATGGAGCCAGTTACTAATACACAACTTTTAAAAATAGAGTCCACTTTAGGAATTATATATGTATGTATACCAGACTGTTTACTCTTAGCTTATCTATCTATCTATCTATCTATCTATCTATCTATCTATCTGAGCTAAGAGTAAACAGCCTGGTATACATGAATGTATAATTCCTGAAGTGGACTCTATTTTTAAAAATTGTGTATTAGTAACTGGCTCCATTTTTCTAGTGAAGAAACAAAGAATGTCGACAACAATCTTTTCTATCTATCTATCTATCTATGTTAAGAGTAAACAGTTTGGTATCCTTGAATGTATAATTCCTGAAGTGGACTCTATTTTAAAAAGTTGTGTATTAGTAACTGGCTCCATTTTTCTAGTTAAGAAACAAAGAATCTCGACAACAATCTTATCTATCTATCTATCTATCTAACTTAGTCAGTCGACCCATCCGTCAGTCTGTTAATCTATCTAAAAGCAAAAATCGATTAAGTAAAAATGAATTCAATTAACCCCTAAGGAACTTTAAGCACAATTTGAGAACTCTGCTCTAGTTGAATTACCATAGCCAGTTGATTAAGGGGTTCTATAGAGTGCGGAAGCAAAATATGGAATATTCAAATTTTTTTTTTTTATCTCTGATTAGTCAATTTTTTTTTTAAATCGATAAATTTAAATTTTCTTGATTAGCTCTATTATTTAAGCACTTTTCCCATAATATTTCTGCCCAATATGACGGTGCAATGAAAGAAACAATAAAGAATCTATGATTTGCTTAACGCTGAAACCAAGCCAAAGTTTCTTTGTCAAACGTACAAGAAACAAAGAGAAATTCTTTTTACAGAAAAAGAGCTTTTAAGGAAAGGAAGGAGAGGAGAATTGAAGAAAAAAATGAAAAGAATGACGCCATAATGTCTACAAGAAAACACGCAAATGAATTGAAAGACAACGTGAGAATTGTGAGGACAACAATTAAAAAAGATTTAACCCAGACTTTAAGCTTCATGATTACGCTATCTGGGACGTTTTAGAAACAAAATAAATACTTCTCGTCCAAATATTGGTTTGCTTAAGACTACTATTGAGGAGAAATGGAATAAGACGTCTGAAGAATTTATTCTGAAGACATGCAAATTGTTTCGAAGGCATGTTGACACAATAATTGAAAAAAACAAAAAACAAAAACGGTGGCCATATTGAGTAAATTTACTGTTTTGTATCTATCTTTTTTTATTATTCATTTTTTAAAATTCAAAATTAATCTTGTTTTATAATAGAGAAGTTTATTATTATATTAGAACATTACTCATTTTGATACCGCAGAAGAAGTTTAGAAAAATATTTTGAAATGTAACGAGTTTGCCCAGAACTGCAGAAGAGAGTGGACATATATTTTCCATGTATAGTTTTACCAGCTCCGAGCTCATTTTTCTTGTGCGACAGTCTCTCAAATCGACAAAAGGATTTCTCGTGATTTATCTTTTATTATCAGAAGCACTGCCGAGCATCAGGATCACTGGAGGCTTTTGGCGGATACTACGTTACAGTATTTCTGGTTTCGAAAAACGATAACTTCTTTTATTTTGACTCGATTTGAGTAAGAATATACTAATTTATGAGCGATATTTTAATAATAAGACTTTATCTGACACATGCTCATTTACGTATGGGAAATATTTTAGGTACTTATGCATCTATGTTACCGCAAAAAAGCCGAACTTTCCCGAGCGTTTCCGGAAAGGATCGGAATATGCAGAAACGCCTTGCTAACCAAATTTAAGATAAAATAATTCACTCAATTTGTTTACTAAGTTACAAACATGTGTAAACATGAATTTATTGCAGCTAAGCGAAAACCTACAATGTGAAGAAATCGTGATCCAATTCTGCTAAGAAAAAAACCTTATTAGCAAAATTAAATGTTGCCGGGCGTGTAAGCATCCTTGCCACCTAAAAAAAAAATGAGGAAAAGTTATGGCTGGAGATGCCCACACACCAAATGCAGGACCTGGATTATTATAAGATTGTTAGGTGAAAGTACAGAATTGTTAAAAAAAAACCGCCCGCCCCATGGTAAGAATGGATTTCTAAATTAACACGTTATTACTTCTACACGGTACAATAAGTGCATAATTACGAAAAGAATTATTTAAAAAGACAAAAAGAATTATATCCCACTAAAAAAAAAAGAAAAAAAAAGATAAAATAAAAATTCAAACTATTTTTTCATTTTGAAAGTAACCATACATTGACAATTGATTTATTCTTTTTCTCCTGAAAAGATTGGTAATATTATCCATTTAAAATTTTCTTTTTCTCTTTTTTTTTTTTTTTTTTGTCTTCATGCATTTTGTCAACAAATTGGTTGACTTATTTTATCGTCTGGTTGCTTAAATTTCCTTCCGGAATATTCAGATTCTTTCAGTTATCGGCCCGGAAATGCTCGGGAAAGTTCGGCTTTTTTGCGGTAACATAGATGCGTAAGTACCATATTTTCTTCTAACTCCATACCCTGATGTTGACACCCGTTTCGTTCGTACAATCATCGCACGTATGCGCTCACTTCCCTCGCACTCTAACTCTACTCGTACACTCACTGCACTCCCATCTGGCATTTCTCAACAATTATAATTGAACTCTACAAGCCCAGTGGTGGCCCACGGGCGGTCCCGTTTTCATCCTTTTTAAATTTCGGTTCTTGAAAAATGGTTAACTTTCACAGCAATTTTCTCTGAAAAAGAAAAAAAAATTCAATGGGAATTTGACAAACCTCAAATGAACATTTTTTTCCGCTGAAATATCGTCTCATTGAGTTTTAAGATTGACTTTATAACGTGTTGCTTTTGTAAAAATCACATCAAATTTTTCTACAATTGATGACGTCAGAAAAACGTCATAAAGAGGGCGAACATTTTTTTTCATATAGCCTTGACCATAATTTAATCGATTGTTTAAATTATCTCTTTTTTTTTTTGATTGTTTAAATTATCTCTTTTCGCTCCCAGCGAGCGTTCTTTTTGTGTCCTGTGGTGGGGCGCTCTCGACCGGCCGTGGTAGCGTTGCACGGTTCGGTCGGGTGTGTTCCACCACTGGATACATCACCTCTGGCCTCAGGGGGCCGTCCCCACAGGCTTTAACCCTCTTCGGAGGGGTTGGGTTTATCGCCCGGCGCCAGAGGCGCCCCGAAAAGGGGAATGCCGACGGGGTCCGAGGCATTTTTGGAACTGCCTATCGCGTTGGGCTTCGGCCCTGCGACAGGACCCACCTTAAAAACGGCCTTGTGCCATATTCGTACGTTGGTGGGACGTAGGATAAATACAGCAAAAGGCTGTCCTTAATACTTTTTCAAAAAATGTTCCCCTACTTTAGATAAAACTTTTTTAAAATACGTAATTATAATACGGTTGGTTTAGTTTGATTAGGTTTAATGCCACATGAACCACTGGAGGTTATTTTATGTTTAATCCTATTTGTACATATATATAAAATATATGGAGGTACCCGTGGTGTAATGGTTATCGTCGTAGGAAATAGACACGGCGACACGAGTTCAAATCCTGGACGAAACTGATTGCATTTTCACTACACTAATACCCTTGGGAAAGGTATGAATCCAATTATTCTCCCTCAAGCTATGGGGAAATAGAAGGGCAGATTGGGTTCTTTCGCCTTGATGAGGCAACTAGTCTAGGAGAAAGAAAACTC